>CM018101.1:41172571-41772571 GCA_008658365.1 Alca torda | reverse complement strand
AGTACAGCACCAAGAAATAGGAAGCAGCACATACATTCTGACTTACAACAGGAAAATCAGATAACCTTGTGGTGCCACTTTCATCTAAATTGAACACTATCATCCCAGCAGAGCAATGACATTCTGAGCTATGCACGCTGGTGTGTATAACCTGCAGTAACTTCTTTGAAATCAACGGGACAGTCCTAGATTTATGCCAGCCCAGTGTAGACAAGGATCTAGCCCAGTATTTTGGCAGAAGCTCCAAATATTCCCTTTGAGGTCAGGCCTGGACACCAAAACCAAATCTCAGGCAGAAGATTTTCATCAAAGCTTTTCAACAGAAGCACAGAAACCAGATAAAGCAAGAAAACAAGATATGTGTAAATCATCAGAAGCCATGGTTCTGCTATCCCGAGCCTGCTCACAGCTCAGTTGCCACCATGAAACCTGATACTGGGGCACAATCCCAATTTCTCTTTGATTAGATAAAAATGAATTTCTGGGATCCATTCTGAGAGGGCAAAAAGGAGTGAGCTGCTTCCTGGGCCCACTGCTGACAGTCACCCTCATGCAAAGAGGCTTACCCACTTCTGTGACCAATCCAATGACCTAAATGCTTTTAGTCTTTAGACTGAGGAGGGAGAATGAGACTGTTATTATGCATGTGGTTACACACTTGAAAGATCTTTATATACTTGGAAGATCCCTTATGTAGGAAAGGAAGAAGTGGAAAGATTGAAATTGGGATAACAATAAGAATAGCAATTTCTGCACTTACTGTAGCAATATATGTCTGCAAGACATTCTCAATTTTAATTACCTGCAATAAAATCCCTAAGCGTGGAAAAAATTTAGATGCAATGTGATCATTCAGGACCTTTCCCGAAGAGGTTGCCATTGACTGTAGTTCCCGGATTTCCTTCTGTGGGCTCACTGTGGCTCCGCTGCCCATATTGCCCATTCCTACGCAAGCACAGGTCCATTTTGGTGAAGACCTCACTTGAAAGCAACATAGGTATCTCTGTTCTAGCTCATGCTCCAAAAAGAAGCTGCCTGGGTTTCACGCTGACTTTTTTTGGCACTAGAAAACTTCCATTCCAGATTTGGATGCTCTTTAACATCGTGTTTCTTTTTTTCATAGAGGATATCCATTTTGTCCTGACATCATAAATTCTCAGCACTTTATGCAATTCTCCACAGACAGCAAGGAAAAGATACAAAATTGCAAACTTTTTCGAATTCTCAAGTGTATGTAGTTGTTTCAGGGCTTCCAAATAATTTACTAGCATTCCTATTTTATCTCCAGACATAAAAATAGCTGGGACACATTTACAACATTAATTTACTGCAGTTTAGCATCATTCTCAAAAAAGTTTGTCAATGCCATAATTGTCTGCAGTCTGAATAACTTTGCCACTTGGGTTACATTGGTGTAATTAAAGTAATATCCAATTGAACAGTTATTTAAGAAAAGCAAAGTACTGAGTTAAGACCGATTATCAGAGAGTAAGTCTACTTGGATATCTAGATATGCCAACAGTAATTTTCTCTGTTCTTTGCTTGATAATACACTACTGTGGGATTGCACTAGACCATCTTAGCATATTTCTTCCATCATTTTTCATAATGTTGTTGACATCCCATTGATGAGTAGAGATTTTCAGGCAGTTTCGTCAGTCGTCAACTAATTTGCCAAAAGGTCTAATTTTGTGAGTCTTCGGCCCTATTCATTGTAATGATTTCAACAGTATTTCATTAAGAGCCCTGATTGTTAAACCAATGTTAACTTCAGTTTTCCATCATGGGTGAGTGTAATAAATTTATTACTTGCAAAGAAATAACATGTTTGCTTCTAGCCTGCAGACCAAATCTTGCATGAAACATGATAGTAGTAGCAGAAGCAACGGAAGAATCATGACCCAACACCAGGCTGACAGAGAGAATAAGAGACATCCCATTTCCCAGCAGAGAACTCATTTGATAATTCATAAAGAGCAAAAATTCACGGTTGTGTCCTCCGCGTCTTGTGTATAAAAGTCAGCCAATGTGTACATATGCCGTAAAATGCTGATTTGTAATCATTAATTAAGATTTATCTCCTTGAACATCACCTGTTCCAGATTAGCTCTGTTCAGTAAGTAATTACCAGGATGGAACTCCTTCTTTCAGTCCTTCCTGCTACAAACATCAGAGCAATGGCCCCCATCTTGTTATTGTAAACTCCAAGTAATGTAAATCCGGCAGTTAGTAGGAGTCTTGGCACTTCTTAAGTATTCTGGGACAAACATAATCAGAACGAAGAGGGAACCGATGAACTTAACTCCTTCTTGCTCTTCACATTTTTTATTTCAAAATACCTTTAGTACTGACAAAAACATTCAAGAAAATGTTACCAAAGGAGAAGAGGAAATATTTTTGTCAGTGATGGTGGTAGAGACATAAACAGGAAAGTGCTGAAAAGTTGTCCTACACTGTAACTCCGTGCTATAGGCACACATATGTATATATGTGCCACATAGGTATCCTGCTTCTACTGTATAGCTTCTTCAGGTGAGAAATACCCACAAAGTCACCTTGTAAAATTAGGAAAAGACTCCAGTCAACAACAGCCCTCCTGAAGGCTTAGCAAAGAGACCCAGGGGAACACTGTAGAGAGTGCTACTTAAAAAGTGTAATGATTGTCCACGGGGCAGACAAAAAAGCCCAGGAAAGCTAGAGAATAAGCCACTTAAGATGAAGTTTTCTTTTCCTTATTATATCATTCTCTGAGGGGCTTTTAACAATAAAAAGTGCCACTGTGAGAGCTTCTCTCAGAAGAATGAAAGGAAATTCACAGGAACGCTCTACAGCAGCTCTCTAAAGACCCCAAATTCGAACTGGAAATATGTCCCTGGGACCCAACATTAGTGAGAACTCAAGGGGACTGAAAGTCTGGTCATAACAGCCCTTGCCAGGGTGAAGAGGGAACCTGCCACAGTGTGGGACTAATGGTGAAGACATTACACAGGAACTATAAAGCAGAAACAGATCTACAGCTAAGGGGAGAAAAGTCATGGCTGGCTCCTCTGGAGGAGCTTTCAAGGAGGGTGGTGTGGTAGACCTTCTCTGATTTCCACAGAGCAAAACAGTTTTGTACAACACTAAAGGACCATGTGATTGGCTGCAGTGAAGGCAAGGTAAAAAAGTAATCGCAATGTACACAGGCTTCTTTCCCTATGGGCAATAAATCAGTCACAGTTCTCAAATGGACAGAACATGATTTACCAGTTACTGCAATAGGCTGCTTCTCCAAACCTTGTAGACGTTCCATCAACAAGACAGAAAACAATTTCTCTTTACAATACTCAGATAACAGAAAAAAATTAAAAGATAATACTTACTAACATTAGAAAAAAAGCAATGCCCATCCAAAATTAAGTGCACACACACTGTTTACACACTGCTCCCAAAGCTAAAAGATTTTTGTTTCTATTGTTCACAAGAACAGTGGTTCAACAGAGTTATATGAAATATTTTTCAAAGTCCCAGTCATCACTTCTTTTCACGTTTCCTGACTGATGTCTGAAGAAAATCAGGACAAGGGAAGTCTTAAAAATCAGGTTAATTTAGGGCATTTGCAGGAGATTAAGTAAAAGATTAATATAAAACCCCCAAATAGCTTGTGTGTCTGATCTGCTTAGAAAGTAGTTGCTTTGTGATAACATCTGTCTAACTTTGTATTTTACACTACACCAATTACCTTACTTCTGATTAAGAAGTAATAAATAATTATAATTTTATTTAATGCTATAAATTAGCACGTTAATAACTGTAATAGTAATACTAGGACTGAATCCATGTGTTAATAGTAAATTACTGCCTCTTTTTCCAATTCTTTTCCCAAACCAAATGAAAAACATTCTGAATTCAGGGAAGAACTGCAAGAAATAGGATAAAAGATACTCGAAAGTAAGGCATAGAGAGCTGCTCCGTGCACAAACCCTTTCCTGATGCTTGTTGTTTCTTTGGTTTTCTTTAGTTGACTGGAGATGAGCCAGCCAGGAAGAATAAAGTACTTAGAGAGAGCGAGAGAGAGAGAAATTGTCAGTGCGCAATGTGGGGAGGGTTGTATGTGTGTGTCTGCATCTCTGTGTCTGTGTGTGTGTGTGTGTGTGTGTGTGTGTGTAATATCTGAGGCTCCATTCCAGTCAGCAGAACCTGAATTTCAGCCTAAACCTTGGGTATCAGATGATCGTCCTAATGATTCCTGCTGCCACTTTGCTCTCCATGGCAAAGCATGCGAAGCATCTGCAGCCGAGCTGAAATTAGGCCTATCCTGATGTCCCTCTCTAAATGTTTCCCCGTTATCTCCCACTTGTCTTGATAGCTAATACAGTTCCTACAGCTGCTATATCATATTAGGTCAGAGCGATGAAAACGAATGCCATTTTCTTGATGGCTTATGCAGAATTGTTGTAATTTGAATCAAGTCTCCCTAGCCTCTTTCTTTCTTTCTCTCCTATTTTTTCTGCCCCTCATACTGAATATATTGGGGCCCTGGCGAGCTGCCATTCTAACAGCACATTAGAAATGGTAGAGTTTTCCTCTATCTGATTCTCTAAAATGAGTTCACCAAAAGGTGCAGACCCAGCACATTTGTGGTTTTTCCTATAAATTACTTTAACACTGTGTCCAATCATATATATAATTTCAGATTTTCAATTTCAACTCACTGCTGTGTCAGCACAGACTCCACTGATATGTCTAACGTATTTAGCTTAAAATGAAACGGATGGCATTTCATTACCAGGAAGATAATATTTTTGAATATGTTTGCTGCATGGCAGGATCCATCATTATTCTGCCATTTTATGTTCGGAGTGTGTAATAGCTTTTTAATGCTTTGATGTATTTTATTTATATATGTAATATTTTTCTAATATCATGGGGTGGTTTAACTCATTGGACACATTATAAAATCTTAATTGAATGCTTTTAAATATTAGTTAGCAGGGAAAGGCTTAACAAATTGCCAATTTATTTTTTTTTTTTTATATTTAATAGAGAGTAGCTGAAACACCAAAAAACCCATCTCATTCTCACGCCTTCCCATTGCTCCTCAGCTCCCTCTGACACTCAAAACACTTTGAAAGGAAAAAAAGGGGAAAGAAAATCCCACAGTCCCCTGAGACGCTCAAGCTGTCAGCATGAAGGTAAGTAACACAGGAAATCTTGAACGTGCCCAACTGTGAATGACAGAAGCCCTCTTATTGGAGGAAGCTTCTGACAGGCCTGAAATCCTTAATACCTGGTTTCTCAGTCCTTTGACCAAAGTCATGGAATTTTAAAAATACTAAGAATTTCTTCCAAGTTGGTTTTGGTGTTGTTATTTTTCTTAACTTGTAAGGAAATTATGCTATTTATGTACATCAGTGTAATGCCACAGCTAAAAGCATTCCAAGTGTTAAAGGGCATTTCTTGATATTAGCAGCAAATACTAAAATGAGCTGTGCTAACTACTACTTGCGTAGGACTAGTCCTGTTGTTCTGTTCTGCATGCAGTTGAATAAGAATGCTCTTTGCTTAAGTGAAAGTTGTATAACAGTGTGTGATGTTAACTATGACCTTTTACATACAATTGTTTAAATTATCATGTTCTCTTTGCCTTTTCCTTTTAAAAGTGCTACAGCCACTCATTTTTCCAATAGTTTGTGTGTGTTCACGGAAAAGACCTTTGCCCCAGGTGACCAGTTCTACAAGCATAATTTTCCCTAAGCTATCGCAACTGCACTCTTCAGAGAGGAGGAAATGCATTGCTACCCTTCTTATAGCAGGGGCAAAGTATAAAAAAGTTAAAGTCAACCTTCTCAAGTAGGGCGGCTTAAAATTATGTTCTTAAACTTTGTATGATTTCATGTTTTTCAGAGGTACTAAGCATCTTTTAATCCTCTTGAAGCTTGCCACACATTCCTGAAAATCAGGTTACTTCTTTAGATGTCTAAATATGGAGCAAGGAACCTGTCTTTGCATTTTGTGGCCAAAAGTCACCAAGAGTAGTTAGGCATTTAAGCTGGGTTGAAACATGAAAGCATTTGAGATCCAAATATTTCGCAAGATCTGATTTTGGCCATGAGGTGGTTAGTAGCAGACCTCAAGAGACAGTATTTTATTATATCTTATTTTACTGCTTGCTTAGACAGGCAGAGTAGCAAGTTTATTTTTAGGGAAAGTAACAATTTTTTATATGAACTAATTGATTTTATATAACTAGCAGAAATACTTAAGATGGAAGGTGGAAGGAAAGGAATAAAAAATGCATAATTAATAATTCCCAGGAAGAAGAGGCGGCCTAAAATTATACTAACACATTGTTTGTTGGTCTAGCAGGAATTTCTGCTGAAAAATGAGAATATCAAAGAAGCTCTATGCTTCCTTAGCAAAAGATATTGGAAAAGAAAACATATTCTTGATAAGATCTTTTTATTTATTGTTGGGGTTTAAATTCTTCTTTTAAGGTTTTCCCTGTGTGACAGACCACAACAATAATTCATATCTAAAATAACACAGATGATAGATTTATAGCAGCTCCTTATTTTATCTTCCCAAATACTTGGATTATCAAGGTAACGTGCAACCCTCTTTCTCCACCATTCACAACCTGCCTTCCCCTTCTTACTGTTTTATGAAGGCTACTTCTCCATCATCCAATATAACCTTTTAAACTAGATTTTTCAAGGGAATGTTCTATGTGCAGGTATCCAAGTATGTACTAGGAAATAGCTCCAGGGAAGTCATTGGGAAGACACGCATTACCCATATTATCCACCTGTATACATTTTCCAAGCATAATTATGGGAAAGCCTTGCCATTTGTCTGAAGATCACACAAGTGACAGACGCTGCCACCTGCAATGCCAACGTTAGTGCCAAAACATTACAGCAAAAGTCTCTGGGTTTTCTAGGTTAGCATACATAAATGGGCACCAAGTCAGAGCCTTCCTACCAATTAGCATCTGCAAGGAGAAAACTACATGATTCTAGATCCAGTCTCCTCTCTCCTTGGTAAATTTGGAAGGTAGTCCAAATTTTTTGAAGGCTGAGGTTTTGCCTTCAAAACCAGTTATCATGGAGTGGTCGAATCTTGATGCAGCTGTGGGGGTTTTTCTGCCTGGTGCACATTTTCATAAAGAGCTCAAACAGTCACATCTTTGAGTAGTATCTGTTTCTCTATTGCAAGCAAATGGTAAAAATGCTTACTCACTGGAATTGTGAGTCACACAATTTCAAAGATTAGTTATCTTGGCACCTTTCAAGTCTATTAACCCCACAGCATATCCATCTCTGAACATAAGGCATTGCCTCATTGAAGTAACTCAGCCCTGAAACTGAATGTATTCAACTACATGTATCTTTGTTTAGAAGCTACCCTCAATTAGAAGTTCCTCTCCTTTAGTAGCTGTACCATTACCCTGCAAGCCTCCAGGGAAAGTAATTAAACTTAATAGAAGCTGCACTCCATTTAAAGCTTTAGAGAAAATTAATTAAATATTGTAGGAACCCCAGACTTGAAATGAAGATGTATGGCAAATGCAAATCAATCCACACATCCCAGCATCTTTCCCACATCATTTTAACTCTTCTGTAGTGTTGTCCCATGTACCTGTACCATATGCTAAAACTGGAAGTAATGCAATGTATCCCAGAAAACTATTTTAAAAATTCCGCAAGTTCTGTTATTCTTTAAATTGGAATATCATATAAAAGCAAAATTTTAAGTTGACCTATCAAAAGACAACGTGTTGATCCACCATCCTTAATTATTTTTTATATTATGTTAAGCATATAGTTTGTCTCACATTCTGAAAGGGATTTAACATGAATTACAGCCTTCGATGTCTTGGATGCACTGGGTCTGTGTCCATCCGTCAAATGTAGAGTGCTTTTCTGATCTGCATTTATGCATCTTAGGTCAGAGCCTTCCTCAATGGCTGAGGAGATGTGGGACTATGTGTGCAGAAACATCTGGCCTCATACTGAGTTAAGAGCATGTTTTCTAAGACAATTTTCTTACAAATAGCACAAAGTGATGATTATGCACATTGGTAAGAATTCTGATATAATTCATGCCATATACTCTTCATTTAAATTTCAGGACAGGGCTGAGATGAGTTAGTGAGAAGAATACACAGGGTAATAGATTGATTTGACAAAACACCATCTCCAGACACTGAGTTCCTGAATATATCATGTGATTTCATTATAGCTGTGCAAGAGGAGAGGAGAGGAGAGGAGAGGAGAGGAGAGGAGAGGGGAGAGGAGAGGAGAGGAGAGGAGAGGAGAGGAGAGGAGAGGAGAGGAGAGGAGAGGAGAGGAGAGGAGAGGAGAGGAGAGGAGAGGAGAGGAGAGGAGAGGAGAGGAGAGGGAGAGGAGAGGAGAGGAGAGGAGAGGATGAGAGGGAGAGCCGACGAGAGGGAGAGGAGGAGGAGAGGAGAGGAGAGGAGAGGAGAGGAGAGGAGAGGAGAGGAGGGAGAGGAGAGGGAGAGAATGCAGTGGTTCATTTGGAAGGCACTCACAACAATCATCTAGTCCAACTGTAGTCAAACAGCTACCTTAAAGAAACAATTAAGCACTAGATAAGGTGAAGTGAATACACTTGTGTATTACAGCAGTCCTAGTGCTGCATCTGCAGAGAAACTGCAGATGTGGCCGAGGTGTCACACCTCTCTGATACTTCTGGTGATCACTACGGTGACCATCCTGAGAGTTAGTCAAACTAGACACTGAATACACCAGGAGCTAGGAAAGTATAACAGCTGCTATTCTCAAGCAAATTTCTTCAGGCCCTGTGTTAAGGAAAAACTTGCAAGTGGTGTCAACTTTAAAAAAAAATAAAAATCTGTGCAATGCAACACATTTAACTTTGATTTCCATGTACCTCACGCAGCAAGTTTCTGGATATTAAACGCTTGTTTCTAAGGAAAGTTGAGTAGCTGTAACAGAAACTGCAGAAACTACATCCTTCTCTCGATTGTCCCATAAAGTCTAATCTCTGCTGCGGTAGCATATGATCCACAGCTACCCTGAATAGACTAGACAGACATAGAAATAAAGCAACACTCTATTCTTTGGTTACCAAAAGTTTTAAATGAGATAAATTACCTTTTCCTCCAAGTCTAGGACTGTTTTTCTTTGATGTAGTATTTTTTGCTTTCCTGACTTCTTAAGCCAGAAGATATGCAGGAATCTGAGCTCCGAACTTTCAGAATCTTCAACTGGTGACATTACAAACCATAATATGATGGAAATAATGCAGCTTTTTGCTTTCCTTTAATTCTGAGCTGTGCACAGCTATGTGCTTAAGTGCAAACTGTCTTGCTATCTCCCTTTAGCTTCACATATCAGGTCCCACCATAGAACAAAAAAGAAAAAAAACAAACAAACAAACAAACAAACAAGCCAAAAACAAAAACCAAAACTCACAAACCAGTTTTAATGTATTTTGAACTGATGGATCTATTCAAGACCTTTCTTAGTTCCAGTGCATATGACAGTGACCCAGAAACTGCTCAGAGGACATTTCTCCATCCAGTTTCTCAGTTTTATTTTCACTTTCATATTAAATTACGTATTCTAGTTTTTAAAAAAATAAATTAAAAAAGACCAAAAAAAAGCATATACATTTTATTGGTAAAGATAAGAGTTATTATGTCCCTCTCTGGAAAACACCTATACACAACTACCTAGATCTTATAGATGTTCAATGTCTGGATATCATCCCTTTGCATAAATCTTAACACAACATTTGACATTTCACAGTCCATGACCTGTTAGCCAGATATCAGCCACACTGGCAAGAAATATCCCACACTGGCAAGAAATATCTTCCTGGAGAAGAAAATGCAGATTTGCTAAGTATATGCTTCCAAGTGCCCCTTCTACAAGGGGGAGATAGAAAAGAGGAGTAATTCCAAGAGACCCAGACAGGAATGAAGTAGGATAACTATAAATAGTGCATTAAATGAAAGTAATTAAGTAGATCAAAATAATAATATTGGAACCAGGATTATCTCAAGATGCATCTTTCGTATTTTTCATGCTACTGAGCAGAACGTGGTGCTGGAACCTTTTGCCCGGTTTCATCAAAGTAAGTAATATATTCTCTCCATTTTTGTTGATGAAGCTGCTGCCAATCACTTGCTTTCACACAATATTGTAATCTAGGATGAACTGAACTAATTCAAGCCTTTCAAATTTCATATGGTACGTGACCCATGACTGAAAGAATTCACACTGACCATGTGCTAAACCATTTCCCTTTTAGACAACTTTTAAAACAAAACACATTGTTCTTACCAAACGTACAGCCTGATTGCTGGTTTGTATGAAAAGGACAAAGCAGAGAAAATCATATGTCAGGAATTTCCCATACTTCTATGAACACCTTAATTTTTTTGGTTGGATTTTTAAAAACGGAATTAAATTAGGCAAGAAACCATACATACAGTTTTATTCTTACAACTGAATGTTTCTTTATTACATTTTTGCCCTCAGATGAGATTCTGGTGTCCAAACCATTGACCGGGCCAGGGTGCTGCTAGTTTGTGGCAATGAAACAACTGAATAAACGTAAGTCTACCAGAAGCCATTCTGAAACAGATTCTTAAGGGACAGCCCCAGCTGTGAAACAAACTCCCATAAAAACCAAATGCCATCCTGAATCTCCACATTTTCCACTCTAAGTGAAAAACACTTTTAATCTTCCTTCTTGCACGTAAATGTATAGCTGAATGCACTTTTTTAAAAAATAAAAATAAAAAAATACACTGCCCTAACAGTTCTCCTCCTAGAGGGAGAGACACCAAGAGAAAGAACTTGGATTAGTTATAACACATAATGTGCAACATATGTTTATCAACATTCAAAGCAATATGGATTATACAGTCAGTATAATCAAAGAGAAAGGAAGCAAAGAGAAAAGAATTACAACTACTAGCTTCTGAAAGAGGCTTTGAAATGTTTGCCTTAATAAACAGATATATTTTATGGACATCACATTAGTGGTTATCAGCATAAATGAGGTTATAGTTTTTAAAACTCAACTCTTTTAATCTCTTAGCAGTTTAGTACTGCGTAATTCTGTTGACCTCATTCAATTTTTCTTTTATAACAAAGTAGCTGTTTGAAATTGGGCCCATAGTTTTATTTTTAATTTGTGAAAAGTTTGTTAGCTAATGCACAATGTTTTCATGCAGCCTAAGCACATCTGTTGCTCATGTGCTATTAAACTATTTCAGATATTCAAACAAACATATTCAGACCAGAAACATATTTCCCAGAGTAAAAAATATTGCCCTTGTTCAGCTAGGAACTCTAATTACTAGTCTCCAGGATTCTGTTGTTAAATCAAATTATATAATAAAGACTGTAATATTTCCACAATAAAACATGGGCTTTGTAGAATAAAAGTGTGAAGATGTCCATAGCATCTTTATTTGACATTTATCCATTAATATAAAGATGGGATATACTCCAAGTACACTCCAAGACACAGAGGTTTGAATCCAATTTATACAAAGATGACTTCACCATTTTAAGACAATACAAAGGGACCTGAAAAAACTGAGCATGCAACATTTAAGACCTCTATATTGTACTAATAGTGAGAGCCAATGTCTGTGAGGTACATAATACTTTTAAATTAAAGGAACTAACCGGGTCACAATGTATTAAACCATGGATGAGTCTGAAGAAACCTTTAAAACCACCCCCTTAGCAGTTTTTTATGATGAGACATAGAAGCACTGCATGATTTTTTATCACTGTTATATGAGAGTCAAAGTGCACGTCCCTCATGTGGAATTACTGTATTGTTGCAAAGTTCATAATTTAGTCATTCATGGATTTGCTATAAAATTCATACATTTGTTCGCTGGATTTTATCCTGAATTATATCTCTGGAAGTCACTAAATTTGGGACAACTCCAACCAGAGGCAGTTCTTAGTACTGACTTATTCCTACCAGCTACCACAGAAGGTGGAACAATCACTTCTCCTGCTTGACTGCACCGCTGGATCTGTTTAAGGGAATAGTGCCAGGTATACCCTGACTCCTGAGAGCACTGTTGTGCACCTGTGCAGTAATGTATCAACAAGAAGATTTTCTTTTCTTTGACAATCGATCTTGATGCTTTGAAGTGGACTATTTTCTTTTAGACTTGTATTGCCGGAAATACATAATATTCAAATTTATCATCTGCTCTCTCCATATATTGCCCGTCTCACAAAAAAGCATTCTCTTTCTCTCTGGGGTTGGCTAAAATGTTGGACTCCTTTCTATGCTCTCAGATAACAACCAATCCACATATTCATGACTTCTCCGTTTGACAACTACAGTTGAAACAGCAGCAGTCTTCAAAAGCTCTCTCTGATTGAAAACACCACAGCTTCATACCAAGTAGAATGAAGTGACTTGTGTCACTTGGAGCCCTCAGACTCCAAGAATTAGAAAACTTGCTGTACATGTAAGCTTGGACTTGAAGTTCTATTCCTAATTTTAAGACCTTTCTATTCCCTAAGCCATGAGCTATTTCCAGAGCTGTTTCTTTACAGTTAATCACAAATTTTCCAGAGCCGTAGAGTATTCAGGACAGCAAAGGGGACTTATGAAGACAGAGATGCAGAGCCCTCTGTAAGAATGAATGTGGACAGCACTGCTTTCTGTAGAAAATATGAAATCCCAAAATTTTCCCATAGTGAAAAATAGCCATAATGGGAACTTAATTCATAACAGCTGTGTCTCTTCTGCTCCAGTATCTTTACTCTTGAAAGCTGTCATATCTGATCTATAAGTTAGTGTTCCCTCCATCACAAGAAACAAAATTAAACATCTTCTCTAACATTGCCACTTACATCTAACTTTCTGCATGCTGAACCAGGAGTTCTCACTCGGGACTCTTTGATACTTGAGATATATGCAGAGAATACAAAAAATATTGACTGAAAAAGACTTCAGTCAAAGCTCATGCCAAAAGGTCAGATGAAGCAAAAGGAAAATTGCCTGTAGATAGTCTTTCAAAACGAATTAATGGTGGAAGGCAACAGAAAACAAGCCCTGATACGGGTCATTGGAGCAGAGGGGAGAAAAAGGCAGTCAGAGTAACTTGACAGAACAGTCAGTGACCATGAACAAGAAGTGGAAGAGATGTGGACAGATTTTTTGAGTTTTTGTGTTATGATTACTTCACAACTTCAAAATTTTGTGAGGGAATGAGAGTTATGGGAAATCACATTCACAGAAATGATTCTCCAGTACTGCAAAAGCTGTGTTAGGTATTCATTCAAAGTGCTGTCGAACCACACATACAAAAATTACTGCTTAATGGTTTTATTGAACACTCTGATCCCCCTGCTTCTGAGTCCCTTACTGTGGTTATGCAAAAGAAAGCAGGAGGCATATGGTTCGTAAGTGGAATGAATTGATTTTTCTTCTATAGATTTAGCTAGTGTTTATCATCAACTGCTTCTGCACCAAGGCCGTTATGAGTGACTTGACCTCTCTGGGAGCCTTTTTGCATTTGAAGGACTTTTCCACTATCAACTTGCATAGGCTTGCCAGCAACTTTTCATAAAATTGTGACAGATGTATTGCAGAAATTGAAAGCCATGTAAAGCCAAATAGATGAGAAGGTTTATTTAGAGCTAATAGTCTGCCATAGCACTGCATAATTGTACGGTTCCCTCTGGAGTAAACCTGTCCAAGAAAAAATGAGGAACAAAAAAATAGTCAAAACCAAGACTTCTTTCAAAAAACTTCGTGCTTCTGGACACCATCAATTTTTTGAAGCAGGGTCATATCACAATCTGTCATAAACAACAAACTGCTGGATAGGGTTTAGCACAATCTCCCCGCCTGATACAGCAGAACCTTTTAGTCATGTACATTGCTGTAGATATGCTATTACATTGATTAGTCATTACAGTAAATGATCTGAAATAACCTTCATGTTACATGTTGCCATGTAACAATAATGCCACCTATTTGGCTCTGGTGTTCAGCCACTAAGGAAACCCCTTCTGAATCGTGTATGATAATTGCTCTTATCTCACCTCTGCTGACTTTGTTGTTTTCCTCCAAGGTGCACGTAGTTTTGTTAATATGTTGATCCCAGCCCAATGAGGAATTTGAAAATCTTAGTCATGTCCTACACAGCCGATTAAGAACTGAAACAAGCCACAGTATATGGCTTAAACTTACTTTCTACATCATTCTCTGACCACACCGGATGCTTGTTACTGTATTACTTAGCAAGTCTTTTTCAGGAAAACATCCTAAGTATCTCTAGCAGGCTGTCTTCTTCTTTTGCTCTATGAGCAATCCAGCAACTGTAACAATAAAGTTATTTTCTGAGTAGTGAGAAGCTGCATAAAATGCACCACGTATGAGAGAGAGAGGACAAAACAGTGACAGCAATCAATTCACAACCTTGACACTTTCTGCCTTTGCTCTGTTTGAACACTTTGCAGCAGGAAAGACATCATTGGGGCTATCCTTGTACAAGATACTATTTCTTTAACTCACAGAAAGTTTTCATAATTTTTTATACTACTGTGGATAAGAACAAAATTGTGGAAAATTAAAAAAAAAACAACAATATGAAAGAAAGAAAGAGAGAAAGAAAGAGAGAGAGAGAGAAAGAGAGAAAGAAAGAAAGAAAGAAAGAAAGAAAGAAAGAAAGAAAGAAAGAAAGAAAGAAAGAAAGAAAGAAAGAAAGAAAGAAAGAAAGAAAGAAAGAAAGAAAGAAAGAGAGAGAGAAAGAAAGAGAGAGAGAAAGAAAGAGAGAAAGAGAGAAAGAGAGAAAGAGAGAAAGAGAGAAAGAGAGAAAGAGAGAAAGAAAGAAAGAAAGAAAGAAAGAAAGAAAGAAAGAAAGAAAGAAAGAAAGAAAGAAAGAAAGAAAGAAAGAAAGAAAGAAAGAAAGAAAGAAAGAAAGAAAGGAAGAAAAGGAAGAAAGGAAGAAAGGAAGAAAGGAAGAAAGAAAGAAAGAAAGAAAGAAAGAAAGAAAGAAAGAAAGAAAGAAAGAAAGAAAGAAAGAAAGAAAGAAAGAAAGAGAGAAAGAAAGAAAGAAAGAAAGAAAGAAAGAAAGAAAGAAAGAAAGAAAGAGAGAAAGAAAGAGAGAAAGAAAGAAAGAGAGAAAGAGAAAGAGAGAAAGAGAGAAAGAGAGAAAGAGAGAAAGAGAGAAAGAAAGAGAGAAAGAGAGAAAGAGAGAAAGAGAGAAAGAAAGAGAGAAAGAGAGAAAGAAAGAGAGAAAGAGAGAAAGAAAGAGAGAAAGAAAGAAAGAAAGAAAGAAAGAAAAGAAAGAAAGAAAGAAAGAGAGAGAGAAAGAAAGAGAGAAAGAAAGAAAGAGAGAGAGAAAGAAAGAGAGAAAGAGAGAAAGAGAGAAAGAGAGAAAGAAAGAAAGAAAGAAAGAAAGAAAGAAAGAAAGAAAGAAAGAAAGAAAGAAAGAAAGAAAGAAAGAAAGAAAGAAAGAAAGAAAGAAAGAAAGAAAGAAAGAAAGAAAGAAAGAAAGAAAGAAAGAAAGAAAGAAAGAAAGAAAGAAAGAAAGAAAGAAAGAAAGGAAGAAAGGAAGAAAGGAAGAAAGGAAGAAAGGAAGAAAGGAAGAAAGGAAGAAAGGAAGAAAGGAAGAAAGGAAGAAAGAAGAAAGAAAGAAAGAAAGAAAGAAAGAAAGAAAGAAAGAAAGAAAGAAAGAAAGAAAGAAAGAAAGAAGAAAGAAAGAGAGAAAGAGAGAAAGAAAGAAAGAGAGAGAAAGAAAGAAAGAAAGAAAGAAAGAAAGAAAGAAAGAAAGAAAGAAAGAAAGAAAGAAAGAAAGAAAGAAAGAAAGAGAGAAAGAAAGAGAGAAAGAAGAAAGAGAGAAAGAGAAAGAGAGAAAGAGAGAAAGAGAGAAAGAGAGAAAGAGAGAAAGAAAGAGAGAAAGAGAGAAAGAGAGAGAGAAAGAGAGAAGAGAGAAAGAAAGAGAGAAAGAGAGAAAGAAAGAGAGAAAGAAAGAAAGAAAGAAAGAAAGAAAGAAAGAAAGAAAGAAAGAAAGAAAGAAAGAAAGAAAGAAAGAAAGAAAGAAAGAAAGAAAGAAAGAAAGAAAGAAAGAAAGAAAGAAAGAAAGAAAGAAAGAAAGAAAGAAAGAAAGAAAGAAAGAAAGAAAGAAAGAGAAAGAAAGAAAAATAAAAGCACATATGCACAACTGCTCCAGGATAGACAATAATTTTATGAATCAGAAAATTATCTTCAGTTTTAATTCTCCCATAAACTGTAGTGTGCTTTGACCACCAAGCTATTGACAACTCTGGAACCAGTCTTCCCTCAAACATAGGTAGACAAAATAATAGAAACAAATTGTGTGAATCATTTTTGATTGTCTTGGAGGGACAAAGAAGAGGTGAAATGAAGCAAGCAGGGCAGGGGGATAGCATTTAAGGTTGCTTAGTCGGATGATATATAGCATTGCATTATTAAATCTCGGAAAGAGGAGGGGAGAAGACAGATAGCAGTAGAGAGATCACAGTGCCTTAACAGATTACTGCTGCCTTTTCAGAACTTTGTCAGAGTTGTAGCACACATACCAATGCTTTGGGCAACACTGGACAGAAATGGAGGCTACAACTAACTATGATGGTGAGGAGAGGACCAGGTCTAACAATGGCACTTCTCTGCCTTTCAAAGTCTCTTGGCATGCAAGTATTAACATTTCACTTTCACAGCTTGCTGACAATTTGTAGCTTGTCTATAATTGTTACAAAAACATGCTTCATTTAATTGAAGCCTTGTAGTACTCCACCAGAAAGCAGCTGATCAATACGACAGGAACATTTCAAAATGTGCCAATGGGAAGGGATTTCTCCAGCAGATTCAGAATGGGACCCTTAGGGGAGATCTCTGTCCATATCAGCAGTAGTTTTGATGTAGTTTGCTATCAGACTGTTCATACCAATAATGGTACTGCCATGTCTTCTGTGACTTCTGAGACAAATGTGCCAGTCTCAGGTCCTCCATTTCATAACACAGATGATGGATGAAAACACACCACAAGTTTCACCACAGTATGGAAGTCCAGCCTGCAGTCTCTCATGCTGGACTTCTTCTCCCTCCACTTATTCTCTTCACTCCTCAAAGTGGCAAAAAACTTAATTGCCCCAGGGTAGTGCAGTCAATCATTCTGGAGATTCAACTGCCTGCTTTCAGCTTGCAGAACAGGAGGAACTGAGCAATTCCCTTCAGGCAATCTATATGGTCTAGCAGTTCACCATGTAAGCGATGCCTTATCGATTTCTGCCATAGCCTCCATAGCTGACTCAAGGATCAGAGGCTCTGACAATGGCTAACAAGTTTAAACCATTAGTCCCATTTGTAACTACTTGGTGAAAGGCATGTCAGTCTCAACGTACCTTATACTGCAGCTTTTAGTGGATTTCTAGTCCCATTCATTTTGCCACAATGACCTCTGTAGTTAATGGGGGTTATTGGAAAATTATTTTTTTCTTCAAAAGCTTTTCCTTTCTCCTCCCTGCTTTTTCTTTTCAGAACATAAAAGCCATTTAGGTTGTGATGTTACAAAACAGCAATGTAGGCAATAATCTGTTGGTCTCCAGTGAGAAAATGTGTCCTTGTGTACTGTACGTTGTGTCTGATACTAAAAAACATCTTTGTCAGTCAGGTGCCAGCAAAGCAATTCATTTTGAATAGAAAGGTTTTCTGAGAGCAGTATTATTCTTTTAAATGGTCATATTAAAAATCCTAGTCCTCTTCAAGATTGAGGACGTGCCATTAGTATAATTTCACCATATTAAAACCTTTCTTTTTTTCCCTGTCTAACCTTCTCAGAGCAGTAGTTTGCAGTTTTGTCATACAGACAATAAAATGGCTTCCTTTAGATCAAATCATGTGAGATCCCTACTAGTGAATGGGCCCAATTATGCCAATTTTCATAACTATTAACACTATATACTAGAAGCAGGTCCTACTAGCTTTGGCAGTGGTCTTCCCTTAGGTCAGTCTCAAGGGCCACTCCAAAACTGGTCTGGTGTTCAACATCCTTGCCCTTACTGCAGCCCTTGGGGTTTCCCCACTGTTCATTGCCTGGAGCAACCTTAGGCCAGACATGTATCTAAAACAGTGTCCTATTGAAATGGTTGTGCTTACCATCACCTTTTGATCTCTTTGCCAGCATGGCAAAAGACATGGCGACTTGCAAGGTTTAGGGGAAGAACCAGGATGCTTCAGAGAAAACCCAGTGGGCTAAAGATACATCTGTATCTTGATGCTGTTTAAGACTTAGCCAGTTCATCTCAGGGACCACAGCTTACATGCCACCTAAGCCACTCTCAGACTCGCTAATAGGATGTCCACATTGCTGGAGCTTTACACAGCTGAGTCTTGACCACTGAAGTGGTTGATCTGGGCATGCACTGCAAGCACTTACTAGTTGACTATGCCACTGCCCAGACAAAATGTTGACCAGTAGTAGGTATTTAACTTCCAGATGCAAATCCTCCAGCTCAAGTGTCAGTATACTTCTAAACTCCTGTTTTATTCTGTGGGTCCATTTTTATCTGTTTATTGGACCATTTGTATCATTTCTCTATTTCATCCATTCAAATGAAATAGAAATTTAATTCCCTGTACCCGTCTTCATCACAGGAGTCTGTAAGACCACATGTCCTCCAGTTTGTCACCTCCTAATGACAACTTCTGTCCCAAAAAGCTGCTAAACAAGATACATTCAAATGTCTCCTAGAAAGGGCCTACACTTGCTGTAATTATGTGTAGAGACATGAATCTCTCCTGCTCCAGGGTCTCAGAGGCCGCCATGGGCCACAAACAGTAGCTTCAGTTGCTGTCTTTGTGAAGTCCCTTTGATTTTGCACTCTGAGGTACATCCCCTGGAGTCATGGATCTATGTAGCTAGATGTTGCATTGGGCAAGCCACTGATAAATCAACAGGGATATGAGTTCAACTGCACCTTCTCATCCTGCCAAATATTTATCAAGTGCGATTTTTAGCAGCCCAGAACTGTTGACACCATTGGCACCAGCATGAAAAGTAGCACTAGCAAAGCATCAGGTCCTACCTCACCAGCTGAGTGATGCACAGCACTCATCCATTGCTGGTGGTGGCAAGGAGGCTTGCAAGGTGCCTGACAGCAACCACACATGAACTACCAGTAGACTCTTATCCCCTCTTATTTGAAAGAAAATCTGTGTCTTTTTTCCAAGGCTCATTGAAACCAGCATAAACAGGAGGAAGGCTTACAGAAGGAGGGGACAGGGCCTCTCTCACAGGCAACAAACATTGCCCCCAGCACACTGCTCTGGAAGTCCAAAAGGACATCCCCAATCTCTAGTTGGGACTGTAGCACCCCTCTATGCCCTCACTACATGCAGGCACTGCCACCCTTTTCTCCTGATCTCTGTTCTTTCCTCCGATATCTGTGCTGTAGATGCAAGTGCAATTATGGGATAGTTGTCCCAGATAGTGTCAAGCATAAGCCAAAGTATGCAGTGGCTCCAAATGCCAGGCAAGTCCCAGGTGTAACTGGAGAATGACACCACATGTTCCTCCAGTTTCCTTCTCCATCCTGTGAACCTTCAGTCCTGGAGCTCTTCCTTGTGTCTCTTTGCTCTGCAGGAAAGGTCGGTTAGCTTTTCAATGTCACCTCCTCCAGGGACAGGGTATGCAATTCTGTCACCTGGGCACTACAGAGTGGTGGGGGAAGTAGAGCGGGCACTCATTTAAAAAGGCATAAACAATATTTATAACACCACTGTTGATGTCATGTGCTGTGGTCACTGCCTTTGCTGTGATAGTTGCGTGGGGAGACTGAATGTTTCAATACCACCCTTTCCAGAGGAAGTCAGAGGGTCAGTAAAAAGATGTTTCTACTGCTTCCCTCCCTCTGGTTGTCTGCTGCTCCTCCCTTTCCATACCTAGTGACCAGCATCCCACCAGTTGAAAATGTGCCCATACATACCACTTACTGGGTACATAAGGTCCCTTTTCTCAAGAACTTCAGGAGCATCTCAAACCCTGGGTGAAAACACTTCCCTTCTCTCCAATTAACAAAAGAGGGGTTACCATATTTGACTTGGCTTCCTCACTGGCACCGCTGTCCTGGCAGATGTCTGCAACCACAGTCATTCACCTCAGCCAGCAAGTCACCTCTGTACGGCCGTGGCCTGTCCAAGGTGGTCTTCCGCTACAGACACCCCTGCCCAGAAAGGCACATGGGGAGGTGGCCGTAACTGACTGGCTGCTGGGAGGAAAAGCACTCGGTGCCCCAGGTGCACCACAGAGCTATTTTATCTAAATGCATGAGATTTAGAAAACTCTGGACAGTGAAATAAGTTATGCGGTGAGACAGGCCATATCATATGGCTGCGACAGTAATGCACAGCCAGGCCAGGAGCAAGGACGGATCAGGCCAAGGGATGGAGGGCACCTTTCCATGTCTGCCCAGAAGCACTGTGGGTATGGTGGCAGGAAGAAGCCCTTAAGAATATTTCAGAGGCTCCTCGGGCAATATTTTACCTCAAGCAAATCAAAAGAGAACAGTATAGAAGCAGTAAAAATATCAAGGTGTAAGAGTGAGAAAGAGTAGCCAGCCATGGTCCTAACAAAACCTAGGTGTATGCTTAATATCACCGAATTAAAAGGAAGCATCTGAACTTTACCTATTCCCTGACCTAATCAGCAAAACCCGAACATTAAATCTCTGCACTTCTTTTGCTGTAGAGATATTGCTGATGTGTAGCATAAGAGAAAGAGCCTATCATATCCTTTTTCCGCTAGGTGTTTGAATTCAGCAAAAGACATGTATAACTGAATACAGGCATCCTCGCTCTCAGAATTCCCTAATTTATCTTCAGCTTGTAAATAAATATTTTTGACTGGCTTAAATTTCCATGCTGTGCACCTCAGCCAGCCTCAGGTCAGAAGACAGAATCATGTTTTAAATGCAGAGTCACTTAAAACCTACTTTAGGTGTGACTTTCTCATTCCATCTCAGAGTTGAGGTAAGATGAAGTGTTCATTTGCACAAGGTTTTCCCAGAGAACATTTTCTGACTGTGGTGTTGGCCTTATCTTGAAGTTACAGTATTTTACTTATTTAGTCAGCAGCCATAAAGAGGCATACGTGTAGACAGCATGTCCTTATCTAATCTCCCAGGGTAAAAAAAAAGTTAGCAAATCCAGGCCAAATATGACAGAAGTGTGAAAGATCACAGTCCTCCCAAGAAATAAATCAAAGAAAGAAAGAATTAAGCACATATTTTTCCACTAAAACAGGAATACAGGAAATGAG
The DNA here is from genome assembly GCA_008658365.1 of Alca torda. Classification (NCBI taxonomy): domain Eukaryota; kingdom Metazoa; phylum Chordata; class Aves; order Charadriiformes; family Alcidae; genus Alca; species Alca torda. Next base: position 41,751,267 of record CM018101.1, on the reverse strand, counting down.
GTCTCCTCTGTCAGTGATTATCTTTTCAACTGATTATTTCTGGGGCTGGCATCTATGGGCTGCCATATTATGACTGCCTAATCGTAGCATGGAGTACAGGAAATTGCTGTTATTTTTTTAGAACTGGTGCAATTCTTTGACAACTTAACACTCTTACACACTTTACTTCCACCTAGTTGAATGTCTGTTTGCGGTAGTACGAGAAGACAAAGCCTGTCCCCCAGCACTGCCTGTTGAACAGGTGAGTAGGAAGAATGAACTGTGGAATAACCCCCTTAAAAATGGCACTTAGGAACAACTGCCATAAACACGCTTCAGGATTTCTTGTGGATCATCAGCAGTTTCACAAGGACTGCTGGCAGGATCTATACGCTATTGTTTAAAAGAAATAGAGCTGGAGGTTGTTTCCAAGCCTCTGGCAGGTCTATACCCATTACTTCATTTAAAAGGCATGATGAGTGTTCACCGTAGGTTATCCTATGAGCTCTGTTTCCTTCTTGAGAACACGTAAAAAGAAATAAACGTGTTTCTAAGTTTAGCTTAAAAAAATCTTAAAAGAAAAAAATTAAAAAGCTCAAAATCATCCTGGATTGTGTACTGACATCTTGTGGTGCAAAGAGAGCACAGCTGAGTGGGAGTTCAGAATAGTGATTATCATCAGCACAACTCCAAAATGCATAACAGCACTTTGTGTCTGGCTTTTGATTGCCTCAACAGAGGACTGTTGCAGGATTATCATTGCACCCTGTTCATTATGCCACCTAAAATGCTTTATCTGAATGGGGTATTAACTTATAATTAATCATCTCACATTAATGTAAATTTATCCATGTAGTCATATTTAATCAGAGTTCTTTCATTTTTCATAATATTTTAATAACAGAGCACTAAAGGAGACTTGCAAGATATAAAGTTACATGAACAGTGTTTATAATCTGAGTCTATTCAAGGGATTCGAATTCTTGACTTTCAAGGAAGCTGAAAAATGACATAATTTGAACCTATGCACTATCATTAGGATTAACCTGCAAAATGTATATACTTATGGAACAGCACACACTGCCCTATCTTAATGAGACCCTCCATAGAGGTCATACATAACAATGACGTGTTTTCCAATAAGAGTAGTTATAAGATAATAGGACTTAATTTATTTCAGGAGCCTCAGTACAGCAGTATATCACCAGAACAATCAGAAGTGGAAGCCTTTCAGTGAACGCAATGAGCATTCATGCAAGTGGCTGTATTTAACTGTGTGGCAGGTTTTAGCATTATCTCATTCAATTTTTTAAATCCTTGCTCTATAAACAGTGTAAGGGTCTGGTATTTCTAATGAGTATTGATGGCAGCTGTCACTAAAAAGACTGGCTTGTTGTGAATAATAATTCTGCACTCATTGTAGGAGAATACTACTACCACATTTCTAACAACATCATTTATAGCTTCTCTTTTCCCTAAACGCCAAAAAACAGTAATATGCTCTACAATTCCTTGACAAATCTCCGCTTCAAAGATGTCAAGCAGGTTATGAACAACAGAAACACCTCAAAATCTTCAGGAACTCAGAGGCCTTTGAGTAAAGCAAACATTGCTCAAACTTGTTCTCACTAACCACAGGTAAGTTGGAGAAAAACTGTCTCTCTGGAGTTCTATGGACGATAACCAATCCCTAATTTTGTCACCCCTGCTCAGATTTAATGTACATTCTGTTAGCTTTCCAAAGAACCCTCCTTCACTCTTATCCAAAGGATGTGTTTTCCAGTGTGATGTTACAGAAGCTAATATATTAACTGCAAGCAACCAACTTTTTTAAACTATGAATACAAAGAATAATAACAACACCACTTGAAGTAAACCAGTAGGTGTTTTGTACCATACATTGATTGTGACCAGTTTCTACTCTCACTAGAAATATTCATTACTAAAGCAACCAGTTGTTGAAAACATTGGATGTTTCTCCAGGATTAATGGCCACCTGGGAGCAGATTAAAGTTTGCTGTATATTGAAGGCCATTAGGACCATTTCATATTTAGTACTAAGAAAATGCCCAGTACAAAATTATTTATTCAAGATGTTTGGTTTTTCCAAGTGATGAAATGTTTAATCCTTCCAATTAAGGATCTCCCTGTGCTTTACAAACAGCAATGAACTCATAGCTCTGTATCCACAGTGGGTAGACAAAGATCGTTACCCCTCTTTCTGAGATAATGGAACAGAGACCCAGAAAAATTAAATAAATTATCACAAATTCCAGAGGAGATATGCCAAAGCCTTTTTTTCCTAATGTTTGGGTTTGTGTCAGAATCAACAGGGACAATTCTTCTTCCAAGCAAGAGCTTCAGCAGTTACAGAGGATGCACCCAATGCTGTGAGCTGGTGGTACCACTTTCATCCCCTCTCAGCCCCCCATTTGGCTTATGGTTGTTTCTGGCTGCTTCCTCCACACCACTTTCTCTGAGTAAAACAGTCACCACAGCCACCACCAAAAGAGACAGCTCGCTGTTGAATTACCTGCTAGCAAATATTAATTTTAACAGATTTTAGTTTTGGGTAGGTGTAAGATGTCTTCAGTTTTCTCCTCCAATCATTTCTATACACTTTCCTCCACATAAACAGAGGGGGGAGAGAGTGAGAATTGTTCAAGTTGTGTATACCAGAAACACATTCAAAATGAAGAATACTCAGTAATGAACAGCTGAGCCCCTCAGTGGAAAAGAGATTTCATGAGAAGGAGAGTCAGACCTTGTTTATTACAGTCATATTTTCTCCCCAGGAAAAAAAAAAAAAAAGAAAAAGAAAAAAGAAAAAAGGAAAGAGAGAAAAAAGGAAAAGAAACCCAAACAGCAATGTTTCCTGTAATAAAACATTTTAAGTAAAGAAGTGGGAGAAAAAAATAAAGTGTATGATATGTAAACTGGTTGTAAAACCTTGTGGAATCTTATGATGCTATTGCAGCTAGATGAGGTTAGTGGTAGCACTGGAGTTTATCATTACTTTTGGCACCATGTGCTGTGGGGCAGAGAAGTGATGAGGGACAAAGTGAAGGTTATTCCTTCAAATAAGAGGTAGCAGAGTGAAGTGGAATGAAACAAGTATTTGCTGTAAACTCAGGGGATTAAAAGCTGTTTGAATTATTTAGAAACTGGGCACTGGGTCTGCATCCTTTCATTGGCTGTCCACTGGACTGAAGAAACTCACAGGTGCTGCTGCAAGTAATTGGTTGTGTAAGAAACATGGTATTTCCTGGCAGCTTTTCTTGGCAGTCCTCTTCCAGTACAGAAATGGAGAGGTGTAGGGGCAGTACTTACATCTTGCTGGCTTCCTCTCATCTCTCCTCTGCAGTAAGTGCAGTACAAAAAGCTTCGATGGCCTGAGGCATACTTTCTTAGGATTCATCTACATATATAACACGAATGGTAGTCTCTTCTGAACTGGAAGGTGGACTGTAACAATTTAGGTAAGGATCTCCCTTGTTTGGGAGACATGCAGAAAACACAGACCTCCCCAGCGGGAGAAGGTCAAGGGAAGATGGATGGGGGAGAACCTCAGAGCCCTTCTGAGTTCCTCACACAATCCAAATATATGTCTCAGGGAACTACCAACTCCAACCCAAATTCTTGTACATGGTTTTCTTGCTGCCTCCCCCAGCCCCCCAAAAAAGGAGTCTCGATGCATAAACTAGGCAGGAGCTGCAATCTGCTCCAAGTCTCTGGTAGATGATGAGGATTAGTTCAGACACAGCTGGATGAGTTTGACCATGCTCACATTAGATTTGCCCTTTGCCACAGGCTGTCTACAGAGCAGTAAGCTATTTTTACTCTGCTGTGTTCTGTATTGCCAACCAATATGTTCAAATCAAGTGTTCTAAACATCTAGAGATGTATATAACAATAACGATTTATTTGCGAATAACAACTGTGAAGCATATTTTCCTTCTAGGTTCTGAGCTTCACAGCAAGATAGGTTCAACTCATTTCATATCTTTAAGCCTTTTTATTCAGTTATGAGACTCATGGTACAGACTTGTGAAGTAACAACTCCAATGTTGATTTTTAAGTCTATTATAGATTCTTATACACAATACATTCAGAATCTATCCCCTGAAGTTGCTCCAACAAGTGCCTGTAATGTTACACTTGGCAACTTTTAAAGTCTTTTTATCTTAAAAGTAATTCCATGCTACACTACTGTTTCATAATGTCACTTTGGAGTCTTGTTAAGTCTGTTGAGGGAAGAAAGACCAACACTGAAAACCAGAATAAAATCTAAGTGCTTATGTCATTAAGATATTAACTTAAAATAGTAAACAATGCCAGTTGTTTAAGGGCAATCTCCGCAGCAGAGAAATAGTTGGCAGTATCAGTTTTACTAATCAGAAATTATCTATCTGACCTGACCTCCTTCCTCAAACCTTTCCATAATGTCTGCTAATAAAACAGAAGAAAACAAACAGTTGTAAAAGGCTATGATTTTTTTCTGTTCTTGTATTTCTTTATTTTCGTTTCCTATATTCCTCATTATACTCCTTGTATTAATCACCATAATTCTTCCTGCATTACTGTCTAGAACTTTTTTCACTTTTCTGTTCATTATTCTGTCTCTCTTTTACCTGCCCTCATGTATAATAATCCTCTAATATATTTCTTATCACATTCATGGCAATATCCTCTCTCTTAGGACCTGCTTTGCTTTTCAGACCCATTTTACTTCTCCCTGATGACCCTGCCTCTTCGTCCCTCACCTCAGATTATTGACAAGGGAAACGTCAGCTCACACCCTACTTGCCTGAAGGAAAAAGAAATGGGGTGAAGGGAGCAATGTGGCCACTATTTGAATGTATATAAACCATTCCAGCTGGTAGTTTGTCCCACAGGTCAGCTGCCTACGCATGTTCCTGCTTTACTGTGCTGCCCTTTCCATGATTCTCCCCCACATAACTGCTATGTTTCCAGCTGGCATGTTATGCCTAATCATTGGGACAGGGCAGGTATCAGCCACCTTGTTAAGCCAGAGATGTAGCAGGAGCCTGGAAAAGCAGACATTCCCTATGACACAAGAAGTCCTTCCAGCAGAAGTGGTGCTCAGCACCATGCAGGTGACACTTAGCAAACATTTCCCTCCGTTACTGCACATTTACACCATAGCCAGGCTCCTGGAAATCCACCAGTGCTGTGAGATGGGGGAAGCTGATAAAACATCTGGGAGAAAAAGGAGAAACTGATAATACGTGAAACAGAAGTGAGAAAGAATCAGCTCCATTTTATGTGGACTTAAAATTTTCTTGGGAAAAATCCCATCAGGCAGAGCCTGACATTGCTACACTGCATTTTCTTTCTAGGAAGGGCTCAGCACAAGTGATAGTTGTTTGCTGTTATGAAAAAGAAATGGCACACAAATGGTTAGTTTTGAGTTGGAGCCAGAAAGAGAGTCCTCCTAAATGGAGATAATGTGGCCATGGAAAAAAGACTACACAAGAACATATACTCACTCTAAATATTTGCAATTCTGGGAACCTTTTATTGAGTATACAAAATCAACATTGTTAAGACATCTAGCAGCTCTGTCTTCCTTCTTATTGTATTGAGATCAAAAGGCATCCTGTGTTAGTCATGGGAGATAGAATTTCTCATATCTATCTAGTTAGTTAAATAACCAGAGTGCACTGTATTCATTTTCACTCTGATCTTAATTTGAAAATATGCCGATGCTCTGCTTTAGTGAGTATTTCCTCTTATTACAAATAAGGTTCAGCACACGGGGCCAATTCTTGTTTCCAGTGAAGCCAAACCGCACATTTATCTTTATCTGGACTCAGAACTGACCTCCCCCCATGATGTCATTAACTAAGAGAGGCAAGGACATGTTATTTTTTTTAAAATTCCCAGGGTCAGGGTCATACCAGAGGTGGGCAGACCACCTCTGAACACAATTTTTCTTTAGGAGCAAATTCTAGTTAGCCTTGACCTAATAGCAATGAAAGAAGGAAAAACACAAGCAGCTCTTCCCTGACCCCAGAACACCTGAGCATGCCTTTGCCAGCTGTAATTCAGCTGCATATGTTTATGCCAAAGTTTGCAATAAGGAGTCTAATACGTCCCCTTTCTTCTTCTGTCATGGTTTTGGCCAAATTGGCCAATGGCTGGTGACCGATGCTCCCCCCCAACCTCTCATACACGGAGAGGAGGAGGAGGAGAGATGAAGAGATTTACAAGTTTAGAAGAAACTAAACTACTCTAATGAAATATTAATAATAAGATAAAAAGGGAAATAATGAAATAGATATAGTATATACAAAACTGTAGTAAGCTTCCAGGACGATGCCACCAGCAGGCACTGGGAAGTCCCAGGCTGGACTCAGTGACAGGTAGAAACTGGATTCCACAGATGGAGTCAGGAACACACGGATCGGGATCAAAGGCAGATAAACAGACAGGGTCGTCCTCAGAGGTCGGCCATTGAAGGAAGAAAGTTGACCCTTTGATCCCTCAGCCTTTATACTGAGCATGGGATAGATGGGATGGAATACACCTGTTGGTTGGTTTTGGGTCACCTGTCCTGTCCGCTCCTCCCTGCAGGTAGGACCCCTCTACGCTTTTCCGCTTCCGACCTAACAACAGGGCAAATAACGAAATTAGCTGACCTTGACTGTTATAGCAATAAGTATAAGCAAGAGCCTCTCTGCGTACCATTCCTTGGCACAAACTGTAAACATTGGTCTTATCACTCTGAGAATGAACCGTTTTTGACGCAACATGCTGTTAATTTCAGAGAGTTAGAAGAGGCCTAGCTAAGAAATAAAATTACTGAACAGAAAGTTGCTTCTGTTTTACCTCAAACCAGGACAACTTGCTACTTACGACCAAGTCAAATAACGGCATCACATGGATCAGGATACATCAGAGGTAAATCATAGTTTGAGTTACTTGGACTCATAGCACGCACAGTAGGACCTTGCTCTTTAACTAGCTTTCAAATGGGTCTTTAAAATCTCAGCAAAGAGTAAAACTAGACGCATACAGCAGTCATGTAGCACATAACAGAGAGTGGTAAAAAAAATGGGGAAAACACAGACGTAACAAAAACATTCCTGGTTCAGCATGATCCTTTAACTTTAGTGGGCTCTGGATCAGCATTTCAAAACAAGTACAAGAGATTAGAAATTGGTGCAAATGCCTGTGACATTAGAAACACTGGCCATAAATAACATGCAAAGGTCTGAAATATGAGGCCTGAAAATAAGGAGAATCCCCCCTCCATACATTGGTTCCTGTCCGATCCTGACAAATAATCCAGAACTGGGGATAACCACATGGGCAGAAGACAGGCATAGGAATAGCCGTCTCTTATTGCACCTGATTAACTGTAGGCATGCAAGTCTTGGTATCATTCATTTGTAAGCCAGTGGACAAGATACAGAGATCACATTTGTAATTTAGATGTTAAAGTGCATGCATGTTTTTCACCCTCCTAAGTGCTGCTTTGAACATCTTCAATATTTCAAGTTCTCTTTTCAAAATTACATCAGACATCTGGGATAGCTGACTGTTCTCCTTAATTAATTCTTATGTTTAGTGCTCTGCTGTTGTCACCATTTGTTCATGGACTTTTCTTTTCATTATCATAATATTTGTTTATCTGACTAAATAAAGCAAACAATAACATTTTGAAGTACAGTACAGCAAACGCAGCTTCCAGTGCAGGCAGAAAAGCATACATGAAAGTCTCTTTAGGAAAACATGTTCCTGCCAAACCACATGCCGTGATGCCTCTAAATGAATAAATTTAGGTAATTAACTCAAAGCCAAGCCAAAGAAATACAGCAGGAATGAGCTGCCAGGCACCAATTACCTGTACAGCTAAAAATGGGGACAAGAACTCACAAAGGCTTCTATATCAAAGCTATGAGAGGTTTGTTTAGATGTGGGGTGTTTTTTTTAATCAAAAGCCTCTTAGCTCTGACTTATGACCAGGTTTTCTTCCTGGTTAAGCAAGGCTGATGAGAAAAGCATAAACAGATAAACTAGTTTCAGTGGAGCTAAAGCCCCCCCAAACTCTTAAGACACACTTTGAAGCCAAAACTGACACCTGTGATAGGGCTTAAAAGTTAGAAAATGTTATGTATTCTTCATGATTACAGCTAAATGGAAATGTAAAGAACACTCTTCAACATTCAGGGAAATGTGGGATCCATGAGAGCCTTCCTGCAGTGTGCGGATATTACATCTATCAGTATGGTAGTAAAAAGTAAGTTTTTTGTGGTATCTGCTGTGGTGGAGTGTGCCATTCTTGCCTGAGAAGGACTGCAGAAGTCTCCTTCAACACATGGTAGCACATGCTCAGCCATCACAGGCCAGGCTCATGATAGATTGGGTATCATCAAGACAGAATGAGAAAATATTCCCAGCTTCTTTTATACTGCATACCAGACCACAGAAGTGTCCCTAAGTTCAGGAAATCCCTTTTTTTGTTTTTCCCCAGTGACTTCACCTAATCACTAGCATCCAGTTCCTAGAAAGAAAGACAGCTCCAGAAAGGATGTCTAATTGGAGAGGCTGTAAGAGCAAATTCCCCTGATGTTTCCCACAGCACTCACAGAGAAACCTCAAAATTTCATTCTAAGACCAGCAAGCTCCTCAAACACCAAGATAAATGAATAAAACTACTGGCTAGCTTCTCTGCTAAATTTAAATAGTCATACTTAGGAAGGCAAAGCTTAACTAATCCCAACACCTTTTAATTTTTTTTTAATTAATCTAGGTCAAATTCCTCTTCTTGCTTTATCAAATAAGGGTTCTCCATCAGACTCCAAAAGTCTTCTGCTCTAATCTTCCTTTAGATTTACAAATATGAGTTGTATAATCAGATGGGCAGAAGAATCCCCCTTTTCTGATTCATTCACATTAGATTGGAGGAAATATGAGTTTTATAATTAGATGGGCAGAAGAATCCCCTTTTTCTGATTCATTCACATTAGATTGGAGGAAATCTGACTGGAAAAGTTTAGTTTGATTTCTAATTGCATTATTTACATAATAAAGAATATTATTCCTCATCTTGCTATCTTGATCATCAAATAATAAGAGCTCTCCTAGGAGAAATGCACATGGAGACCTGGCTCTCCTCTCATTTACCCTAATTTTACATAGATGTAATTCCACTGACCTCGGATTAGTTACTTTTGACTTATGTCAGTGTAAATGAGCGGAGCACTGAGACAGAAAAAAAGACTGTTGGGCTGAAACCATTATTCACATATTCAGATTCAACCCTGGGCAAGTTTTACAGTCTCTTTCTCCTCTGTAAAACTCAGCAAAATCACTGATGGTCAATCAGTCCCCTAAGATTTACGAGGATATCTCTGATACCACCTTGGAAGTCTAGAGGTATATGCGCAGAGAGGTATGAATGAGCAAAAACCCCCTGGGGACTGCAATACTGTACCTCACATGTGAATCACCAGAATTACTAACTCTGTCTCAGCAGTTAGAGCAGGAGAAAACAGAAAGACCTTAATGCAAGAGAGAACAAAGAGGAGTTTAGCAATGAAGAATTACGTGTATAAATTATTTTGCTAACACTTTTATTTCCCCATAATTATATTAATTTATTTGCTATTATTCACTGCAATAACACTGATCTCAATGAATTCATTTGGTATTAATGCTGCTATGAGAAACACTTCCAAAAGAGTTCTACAGTAATTCAGAATTAGTTAAATGTACCATTAAATCAGAATGTGCTTGTTTCATTTTTGTTGTTATTTTCAGGGTGTATTGAAAACAGATTTCCTTTCAGTCAGCCTTCTGAGACATTCATCAGCCCTGTAGTTCCTAAGGCAGGGTGTGCCTGTCATTTAACCTTCATCCTCCTTCAGTTTTCATCCTGATGCATTTGTATTAAACCGCAGACTTATAAATGAGCATTGCTTTGGCTACACAAAAGAGCGATCATTAAAGAAAACTCTCATAAGCTATGAATCAAAGACAGGAAACCTTTACTCTTTTTCCACTCAATCTTCCCTGGCTGAGGGACTGCATACAGTGGCATACTCCTCTTATATTTTTGTTTTGCCTTTTCTTTTTTTTTTTCTTTTTTTTTCATTACCAAACCATTTTTACCCATTTCTCAGTTACTTTTGTAAAAGATACACAAGTATACCCAGGCAATGGACAGTCTGCTTCTGATTGTTATAGTATGGTTTGATAGAAGTCTGTTATCAGTCTGAAATGTAATCCAGCATGAGGAAGCATGAAAACAAGAAGGGCATAAAGGCAAAGAAACAGGCATCCCGATGTGAGAAACATGTCTAATTAACAAAGTGAGATATGCAGAGAATTTAGACCATTTATTCTAATGACTTTTTTAGACTATAGAACTTATGCTTAGCACACATAGATGCACATGAATTTTTGCTGGTTTTTTGAACAGCTCAACGTAATTTTCCCTAGCCTCTGTCCCTGCATTGTCACTTATGTTTGTGAAAATCAGTGAGGAGGTGTAAACCATAGCAGGATCAGTTCTTTGCTCTTATTATTCCCTACATACCTTCTTATACTTTTTCTTTACTTCATTTGCTTCACAGTGGGTTCTGTTTCTTGAAGGAGCCAAAGAAGTTCATGTGTTCTTAAACCGAGAATAGTTACCTTTAAACCAACAGAAGCTGCTGGCCTCAGCACGGTGATAACCTCATGAGCACAGGCTATATTACACAGCACAGAGTAGATGTTTTGTGGATTCCAAACCTCTGTGACACCGAGTTTTCATTTCTCATCCTCAGAGTTGGCCATATGCTTAAGACTTGCAAATCAGCATGGGTTCACTGATTCCAATTTATCTGCACAGGTCTACACAACCGGATGGTTGCATTATTTGCTTGCTTATACATAAATAAATAAAGACTTGCATGCCCTGTTTTACCATTCAAAAGTAGTAATGCCTCTGCTAAGTCACTGGAGCTCTGCTGGTGTAAAACTTAGGTGCAGAGAGAACTGAACAGGGTTCATATTGGAATTAAACCCTGGGTGGATGCAGGAGACCCACATTTCCAAAGAAAACTGTCACATCACAGAACATGTTTAAAAGGTCCCTCGTTCAAAACCCAAGGAGTATTATTTTCAGAAGCCAAGATCCAAAGGGATCACCATGTGTAAATTTCTGCCGGCTCAAAGCTGAGACCAAAGAAAATAGCAAACAGCAGATGCTGCTACTGGCACAAGTACATCATAAGCTATGGCTTGCCCCCCAGATCTGGGGTGTCCATGATGTCCTTGAACACCGCTCTAGAAAAGGAGTACAAAAAAGAAGAGGAACCCAAACAGCAATATAACGTTAAAATCAATAGAACATAAAACTGTTTTTGCAGAAAAAATAACATGCTTTAAATCACATAATACCTTGGTCCCAATCCATGGTGATATAGGTGACTATTGATTTCCGTGGATTTTATGCTGACATATTATTAGCTAAAAGCCTGGTCAAGAATTCAGAAAGGATGCTAAAAGTATTAGATTTATCCTGACTGTGGTATTACCAACACCAACACCTTCTGATTTATATTGGTGTGAGAGGGAGGAACCCTATAATACAGATACAGAATAACTGAGCAGCTAAAGATTGTGAGAATACCAGGCTCTCTTACTGATGAAAGTAACACTCAGACAAACAAAAGCGTATATGATTTTATATGAAGTGTCACGACTACCATTTGAACAGAGGCACAGACAAATGAGGGAAAATAACAACTTAAAGTGGTACAGGGAAAACAAGAACTGACTCAAGGAAAACTGGAATGAATACCAGGAATAATTTCCTGTCACTGAGATCTCGTCAGTCTTGGTCTAGTCACTCAAAACAAGACTAAATAAAGTTCATGGGTATGATGCTGAGAGCAATCTTGCACCATCAGGAAGATAAATATCTGCATTATCTATGACTTCTAGGATTAGAAAAACAAGGCAACAGCTCAGTAGCACTCAGCAAAAAAATGTTGGCATGATGTACTCAATACTAGAGCCAAATTTGCAATAAGAAGATGCATTCAAAGAAATAAGCTCAGAAAATAAGAGAAAAGAATGGTTAGCCTTGATCAAAGCCCTCTTTACTACCAAAATAAACACAAACTGATTTACTTCCAAGACAGTCCTGTTCAACTTCATCTCTACTGCATTTACTCACCACAGAACAGTCCCAAAGCATGTACTGATAAAAAGCCTCAAGGATGATCAAGGATGACTCAGCTTGTGTCTTTTATGAATGTACCTATTTCCTCTCAGATTGGAAAATTTAGCACACAGTCATCAATTAGTTTATTAGAGAAGGAAAAGACCCCACAGAAATAGCAGGTCACCTTTAAAACAAAAGAAGAAATAATGTTTAATGTAGTAATATTTCATCTTTGACAGGTAGTACCAACTGAGATTGTAGCTAAAAAAAAGCAAAAGCAAACACTCTTCCTCTGATATTAATTTAAAAGAGGAAGGAAGGTTTGTAAATTCAGATAGAAGAAAAAAAGGGTGTTACAAATGCAGAGGTATGTTGGGTATATTAATCAGTGAATCTATTTCTTTTAAAAGATCCTTCTAAAAGGTGCTTAAATCAAAAAGCAACTAAGCCATCTTGTCTTTTGAAGTTTATTGCAGCAGCTTATCAGCAAGGAGGAAAAAATATGTGGGAGAAGAAGGGAATATAGAGAGCAAAAGTCCAGCACTCTCAATCAATAAAGATTTTATTTATAAGTACAGAGGGATGCATAGTCCTAGTTTCAGTTTTGAAATCTAACTTCAGTTTTGAGCCAGAATGTGAAAATTAAATTTTTTAAACCTCAGCGTTAGTTTCTGCTGAAACAGGTGATGCTATGTTTACTAAAAATATCTTGAACTCTATTTCTACCAAATTAACAGTATTTGCTAGGCATACATCAAGCATATTGGAGACTGCCATCTCTCTTAATAGGAAATTGCAGATATTTCAAGAAATTGCAGTCAACAGAAGCCCTTTTTAGCTATGTTGATGTCAGCAAACCAAGTAGCAGCCCAAAAGATGAAAACTTCACTCTCTCTTTCTGGTAAGAACCTCTGAAAAGTTGGGTTCTCCAGGCTATCCTGATTCTGCAGAGCAAGCAACAGTGACAGCAGAGTTCTTACAAACAAGAGTGAACAACATCCATTACCCTCATGGATTTTTAAAAGATTGAAAATAAATAGTGGTATTTAAAATTGTTAATTGAATCATCCCCAAAATGAATGCTGGGTTTTTCTAAAGTCTTGGAAGTTTAAAAGAAAAAAGACAGAAAACTGCTGTTATTTTAGTCTCACTATATAAATACTGATGTTAAAAACAATAAGAGACATGGTTTAAATTAAATGGCTCTAAGACATGTTAAGTGAATGATTTCATTATGGTTTTGTTGTTGCTTTATATGTATACCTGGTAAAAGTTTAAAGAAGTAAATACAATCAGGTAGTTGCCATAAGAGGAGGTCAAGATCCATACTTATGCAAACATCCAAGAAACAAGATTGAACTTCTGGATTTGGAAGACATTTCCAGGAGGTCCAACAGACCAGCTGTATCAACTCTAAAACAGAAAGCATATCATATTAAGGTAGTAATGGCTCCAATCATCAGTCTTTCAAAAAAATATGCAGGGCAATATATGTATCTATAATAAAAAATAATTTTATACATTATCTGCATTTTTTTGACATGGACTGTGAAATTCATGCTCTATTTTTTCCCTTCTAGCCCTCCTGACATATGCAGGAACAGCACCCAGACCCAGGGTACCTCTGTAGACCACATGGATCAGCTATCAAACAAGCAAGTTCCCGTACGGAACTAGTTGTCTCTGACAATACTGCTGCCATTTCCTGCACTTTAAAGGATGCTAGGTTCCTTCAAATTCTTTGTTTCATCCTCTCATTAATCCTCTAATGCAGGATCTCCTTTCCAGTAAGTACTAACTAAATGAAAGGTATTTCCAACGTCACATGAAATATTGGAAGAAGTCCAGAGAACAAACTATATGTGCAGCTATAGAGGAAGATGCTACAAGAAGGGACACCAAAATTTAAAGTTTGGGTCAGTCTTCCAGTTCAGTTTGGAGCAGATACCTGCCAGTAGCTTTGTAATTTGTTGTTTAATATATAGAAGGCATTCATAGTCATGGTGTCTACTGTTTATTAAGTTGTGTTATTAAAAATGTTCATGGTTCTCTGCAAAATCACAGATGAATCACATGAGACAGATCCTCTCCTCCCAGTTATCTATCTTATTTAGTGGGCAATAGCTCACATAAGAGAAACAACTGGTCAGAAAAGAGGTGATAGGAAGATTTACTGCAAGTCTTTGCTGGAGCAAAGAAATAAAGGCAAAGACTGATACTGGGCATAGAAGCAAGATAATGTTAGACATTGACAAGAACTAAGTCATGGAGCATTTTGAAGCAATAAGTATTACAGCAAAGGAAGGGTCTGAAAAGCTGAAGTACTGGGTCAAGGAAGGGCAAATGGAGGAGTGATCATGCAAATCAAGAAGAGTCTGAAAAGTGTATTTTTCTTCCTGAAGTAGAAAAGCAGGAGGGAAAATGAGAGGCATTGAAGGAAAGGTATAGTGATCAGGGAGAGGGAATTTGGAGATGGAAAGATCAAAAGGAGAGCTGATCAGCAAAAGACATGGGAGTAGGTTTTTAGAGTGAAGTAGGTGTCTAATTTACCCTAAAATATCTCTAAATGCATGACAAGGTCATGCCAGAAACTCTAAGATGCAGATGAAAGGAGGAGGATATGCAAAGTGAGTGTGAGCAGTCACCTAATTGTTAATTCAGAAAATTAGTTTACCCAATGAAAAGCTAGTGAACTGAAAAAGTAGGGAATATCTTTGTGGTAAAAGTAGGAAATCAAGCTTATTCATTATCATGGGAAGTATTTATGGCTAACCTATTTTTGCCCAGGATTTTCCAGACAAAAATATGTGCACATTTTCCATTTAAAACTTCCACAGTAAGTTCAATCCATGGGATAAACCATGGAGTAAATCACTACTTTGGTGCACACTAAATTTACTATACAAACAATGTGGACATGTCCAGATTTTCCAGACATATAGCTACCTAGCTGTAGCTACTGAATAGCAGAAATCTCAGAAAAATATAGAACTTCCTCACAATCTCCCAAGATAGAATTACCAGGCAGAAAGAAAAATACATGTCTAGGGAAATCCAGACATCTGGTAGTTTTCTGAATGTCAGATTTATCATTTATATAGATATTGCTGCTATTTTTCTTCAATGCACTTTCCAAAGATTTCCTGCCTATACATAGACTCAGTTTGTCACTGGGCAATTATTTCATGATATGTTTGGCAAATATTAAGCACCCAGGACAGGTACACTGTGACCCTGGAACTTCAGAGGGCAGCTGAGATTTTGAATTGGCAAGGCAGAAATGGGACTCGGTTTTTGACAGTCAGCCTTTTCTTTCTTACTAACTGGAGAGTGAAAGGGCTGCAGACAGTGCTGGTTTTCTATGGGAGGAGGTGCCTGAATGAAAACACACAAGATTGGAAATTTTTTGGTTGGCTTAGTACAAACGCATGCCAGAAAATGGTTTTCCATAGAACAGAAATAGGTTTAACCGTGCATTTCCATGTTGGTCCATGAGAAATATAAACCAAACACTATATCATTAGAGAATGGATGGGGAGTCATTTATACGCAAACTTTAAAATATGCTAAAATAGACAAAAGGCAGCAAAGCAGAACAGAGAGACACAAGAACTACAATTAAATAGAGAGCAAATTGTAAAGAAATGCACTTTAAAACAACTAAGAAATAAAAGTTCAGAACATGTGAGATCTGGCATTTATAAATGCATTAGAATATACTCATTAATGCCTAGATTTGAGTCATAATATTGTTGAAAAACAAGGATTTTCTACAAAAGATCTATAGCACAAAGATGCTACTTATGTACCTGTTTAATAGTACAAAAGTGCTTCTTTACTTAAAAATATTATCTTCTCGGTAAATTTGCCACATATATATTCCGTAGATTTTCCTTAACTCCTCCAACTCTATGTCTCCCATAACATAGAAAATACTTTTTAGAGAAAAGAGAAAAATGGTACAAATAATATATAGATTGGTGCTGGAACACTGGTAAAGGGCAATCCCAGTGGTCTCGTCATTTTAACCAGGCAGATCAGTGCTTTGATGAACACACTATAATGACTGCTTTCCCTTTCACTTTGCACAATGAACAAAAACGACCTAAAGGGCAGCTTTATACTGTGCAGCTCTTAACCGTCCTCTTCAGTACATTATTCTTGACTGCCATCTCCAGCTTCCAACTTCACCCTTATCTGGTTTCCTTTGGTTACTTTTTCACACTTGCTATCTTTTTCCATTAAGCAAATATGCACTTTGCAAGCATATGAAAATGCATCCTTTCCACATTTACGTGAATGACACTAAAATGATCAGTGGTCAGCTATTCTCTGTGAATATGAAAGTATGTCACATTCCTTTATCAAATGTTATCCACTTCACTGAGAACCTTCAAGAATCAACACTTTTTCCTGATGTTGTCTACATCTAAGATAATTCGGTGCTTCTATCTGATTCAAGAACATCATTTAAAACATATTCTGCCTTTTTCTAACATTTTTTTAGTAGCTATTCCATATGGAATTTAATTGTGTCTGGTTTTGACCTTCTCATTTTAATTCAAGCAGGTTCAAATTAGAGCTGAACAGAATTAATAGTTTTTCAGAGTGGTTAATAAGGCATTGTGTTAAAAAGGCATTCTGTACAACCTTGCAACAAGCTTTGGGAAGATGATAAAACAAACAAATAACCAAAAAAACCAAAACGAGCTGGAGGTACTGAGTTTGAAGTAGGACGTGACCGCCCTGACAGCTCAAAATGAAGAGGGCAGGAGCTGTCCGTGGTGCTAACACAGGAGTCCAGGATACTCCAGTAAGGTGGCAATCACAAAGACATATGTGTATAGTTGTAGATAAATCTATAAGTATCTTTTATTCCCTAATTAGAATACAATAGAATAGAATAGAATAAGAATAAGAATAAGAATAAGAATAAGAATAAGAATAAGAATAAGAATAAGAATAAGAATAAGAATAAGAATAAGAATAAGAATAAGAATAAGAATAAGAATAGAATAATATTTCAGTTGGAAAGGACCTACAACTATCTTCTAGTCCAAATGCCAATGCTGCTATATTATTTTAAATGCACAGAAGTTTCATTTGTGAGCTGACACCAGGCTCAGCCTCCTAAAAGTGTGCTTGCTGTACTGTGGAAAATGTGTCCTACCTCAGACTTCCCTGGGGTTGTTATATTTCCAGGAATAGACCAGTCAAATTACCACCACTACCAGCAGAAGAGAGTCCTTTTCCTTACGCCCATCCTACCTGTTTGTCTTTCAGAGTGATGTGTCAAAAACACAGGTGTGTGCACTCTGGCATACCAACATGAGGCTGCACCCATCCACTTAGTGAATGATCAAATGTCAGTGACAACTTAACCAAAAAAGGGAATTTATTAGCAACTGAGAGGCTAGGTCCTAACATGTTTTTTTAATCTTCATATGGCTATGCAACAGAGATAAATACGGCCTCTTCATGTTGTACTGAGTACTAGTTTGGCACGTTAACAGGTGTGGGACAAGTGATCAAGGAGTAGAAATGCTACTTACAGAGGACATATTGAAGAAAAAGCTCATTTTTCACAAATTATGGGCTTTTTATTGCTGGTAATGCAGAGAAGATTAAAGTGAAGTCTATATTTCAGAAATGGGAAGACCAAATGATTTTAAACCTTTTTTATAATGACCTGCCTGGGAGTGAAGAATCAATTTCTTTTACAGCGAGAATCTGTTAATACCAAGGAGTGAGGAACATAAGACAACGAGTGAAAGAAAGAATAGGTCAGATTCTTCTTTCAGTCTATGTTTTCATATGACTAATTACAGAGGCTGCTGCTATTATCTCTATACTATTTTTTAAAGCAAAACAATGATTTAAAAAGAAAAAAGAAAAAGAAAAATTCTTATAAATTTACAAAGTATTATTAAAAGCAGCATGGTTGCAATGTTGTGCAGACTGTCTTTTTATTACCAAACTATAGGTGGTACATTTCTTGCAGAAATGTAGTACACTTAATTAGAGTGATTTTCTTCTGTATTATTGAAAATTATCCCCAGTACAGTAACTTAAATCTCACTTTCCTTATGGCAGTACAGACCAAAACTGTGAGTGCCCAAAGCTAGTTTATATGATTCCTGTCTCAGCACTGGTGATGCCACAGTCCCATTCTTAAAGCTGCAATATTGATCTTAACACTAGAGCACTCTGAGTTTGACAGCTATCTTATTCTTTTTCAGGCATTATAGAAGACAGGGGCTAGAGCCAGTCATCAATGCAGCTTGCATCACTTTCTGCAAGTCAGAGCCTGGCCATCCAAAACCAAGATTCACCTCTTCAACCTCTACTGCCATACCTGCACCAGTAAGTTACTGCAGGTAGACACTGTCTGCATCTTTTGACACTATTGGGTTCATTGGGTGCATCACACGAGGGAAAACCATACTGTGCTCATCTTGATGACTCAGTAGACACTTAGTCACAAAAAGAGCATGCTAAACCTTTTACGCCACACAAGGTACGTTGCTTACCAGGAAAGTAGGTTGCAAAATGTTTTCATTGTGTAATTCCCTAAACTGTGTTTCCTTCAGATTTTTCATTATTTTCACACTGAACTAATGATTTTCACACTGAACTAATTCCAGAGTCTCCAATAAACTTAATCACTATTCTGTAACTGTTTCACATTACTCTACATCATCCATTGTTTAATGAATTTATACCATCTTGAAGGAGAAATCAAATTTTATTAATGGAAATTGACATAAGGATATCCTAGGTCCACCACCCTCTACCAACACCACCACTGAGGACATGTCTAAAGCATGTAAAACTGGCCTTACAAGCAACAGCAATAGAGAACTAAATAGGTTATTTCCATAGCATTATGGGCCTAAGCAGAAAGCCAATGAAATGCTGCTAACAGCACCTCAATCAGATCCAATGACCTTCATGCAGAATTCTGCAGGATAATTTTTTTTAAGATATGATTTTATATTAAATAATAGATTTTACAGAAATTTTATTCTGCCTTTTAAATTCCCTTCTTCTACTTGCTATAGGAGGCATAAGGCAGAACAACAACATCAATAAATGTGTAAGGCAATGAAAATCTTCCTTAGGATAGTCAAATGACTGGTCTGTCAGAAGGATATATATGTCCTTGCATTGAGTATATAAAGCAGGATTGCAGTGGCTCTTTCCATTCATAGTAAAGCTGCAGAAAAAGCTTTACAGAGGCATGACACTCTGCAAGGTGCCTTTTAATTTTACCACATACATCTCTTTTCAGAAACTCTCAAACAGCTGTTCAATTACAATACTACCGCCAAACTGAACATTAAGGATGTAAAAGCTGATATTCTTGGTAGGCAAAACAAATTCATCTCAGGCATATGTTTCTATTTATTTACTTTAGAGTCTGCATTTCTAGAAGTTCAATAAAATTAAAATTATTAAAATAAATCCATAAAACTCCAAATGTCAGTCATCAAGATATCACAAGCAATGTGCAAATGTCTTGCTAACTTAAAACAACTGGTAAGCAAAGAGAGCATTTATATGAAATAAATGAATATTTTCAGGAATACTGCTCCTCACAACATTCTGTTAGCATAGAAAACAACTTCACGCTTTAGAAAAGATACTTATTTCCTTCCAAGACTTGGGGACTGTGTTTTTCAAGTAGTTCTGTGGTGATAAAGGGAGGTAGACATCCAAGGAGAAGATTGAAGACATAATACATAAACTCCAAAGAGGTTATTTGGAGTTCAGCCATGTGCAACTACATAAAAGTCACTGTCCCTCAACAAAAACATACTATGGCAATGACAAGACAGATCCTAATCACATGACAGTACCAAAATTTGGTGACATTTAATAGGTTTATATGAGGTTACGTCAGTTTTACTCCAGGAGTTACAACCAGTATTTCAGTCTTCTCCTCAGTCATACCTCCTCACAGGCATGAAGTACTTCAGCACAAGTTGAAGGAGAAAATATTAAGCCAGAAACAAGGAAAAGTTACCAGTGGCCTAGAATATGAAGTATTTGTGTAATTATACTTTTAGTTAAATCACTTACCAAAATGTCACTAATTTAATGCTTTCTTTAGGCAGGAAGATATGTAATGGTTGAGGCTCTGTAATGGACTTGCAGGCAAGATATACATAAAAGTAATTCTTTTGAAATACAGTTTAATTTTTCCTTGCAGATTTTCATTGTCCTCAGTGATCTATCACAAGCAGATAATACACCCAAAGCTATAATGTCATTGAGAATTTCACAGCCAGCCACAATGGAGGTGCAAGAGATGGGAACAGTCTTGAACTGTGTCACTGCACCTTAACTTTTTTTCAATTTTGGTTTACTTTGTCTGCTTGGAGCACAAGACCCTGAACACTGAAAATCAGCAGTCTTACATTGACTTCAAGAAAGATTTGACCATCTACACCTCTTGTGGATGTGGTGTGAAACATAAAACAAATGTGAAGCATTACAACAATGTTCAGAGGAAGAAGTTCTCCAGGAAGGAGAAGACCAGGTGATTAAACTGAATAATTAACTATGAGGGCCTGTCTTCTCTTCCCATTTTGTCCTTAGTACACCTGACACCACTAAATAGCTATACACCTTGGGTGATATTTGATGCTATAATTTTTTCCCAGTGAGACATATAATACCATATTTATATATACTTTCTGCTAATTTACATACAGTTTATTTTCCTGTGACTATCTAGCTGAGATACAAATAAAAGTATAATTAAGATATACAAAATTTGTCATCTGCCCTTTGAAGATGTCAGAACTATTCTGATGGCAAAGAATTGGAATAACAAAAGAAAGGAAAGAAATTTCTTGTACGTGACCTGCTACTGATTTTTCTTATTCTATGCTCTACAGGTATTGCTTTCTGGGCTGTCACATCACTTCACAAGCATAAGTTTTACTCCAAAGTTCAAAAAAAAAAGGACATGAGCATAGAGAGATAAAAATAAGGGAGAATTACATAAGGAAATTTTTAAAAGGTAAAGAATGGGCACCAAAAAAAACCCAACCAACCACCAAACCAATCACTGTGAAGGCCAAAGGGGAAAATAAAGACCAATGCAAAGAAAACTTACAAAGTTGGTATGGCGGGAAGAAAAAGGATTCAGTATAGCAAGGCTTATGTATTAAATGTTATAGCTTTATCAACTCCCTAAAGTGTAAAAAGCTGTCTATGTGTATATAGCACTTTAAAAGTCACAAAAGGAAATAGGAAATTAATTCAATGCACTTGCTTTCTTGGATTTTTTTAAGAGCAGATAAATGCTGCTAACAGAGCTCTTTTCAATGTTTCAAAATGAATAAATAACACCCTTCCTGCCAAGTGTTGGGGTTTTTTTTATTATGGTGTCAGTCTCCTGACTTTTTAAATCCTTAAAAATGTTTTCATGCTTTTTTTCCACCGAATGTTTTACAATTTTGCATTCTGAAATTTCACCAGAGACTTGCAAGTCAAGCCAAATCTCACTGATTTGATAGCTGCTTTTACATGGCCCAGTGGAACACAGTGTGTTAGCATCACTCTTTCTGGAAGGAGAGTTTATTAGCAAGCCCTCCCTCCCCTGCTTCTCCAGCAAAGTGACGTGATTAGCAGGAGCAGGGAGGAAGCTGTCGGCAGGTGGCTGGAGAGAGATGTAAGGTGCCACTTGGCTTTCTTAGCTTGTGACCTTCACTCACATGACAGTGAAAAACAAAACCACAGCTTTGACACAATATAATTAGGACCCTTGCTTTTCACCAGGTCAGGGAGAGAGACAAAAGAACAATACTTGTTTTGCAGCCCCAGTAATTAGTCCTGGAGGATTTCTCCAACTGCTACTGTTGGCAAGGAGAGCGTAGGAAAAGAGCTACCACTCTTCCTGTACATGCCGACTGTGGAGCCTGCTTCCTGCTTGAAATTCAAATGAGCACAGCTCTGACCTTTACTGTCACATTTTTTATTTCATAGACAGTTTACAAGGCCTCTCCACCATGCAGGTCATGTTTTAGTTTAAACAGAAATACTCTTGTAGGTGTTAGATGCTAGTTAATGATTACACTGAAATCATTCTAATTAGGCTCTGTTGTTACATGCTGCCCTTTGGGGGCTGCTGCTGTTGTCACATATTTTGTAGAAAAATAATTGGCCTGAGATCTTCTTTACCCTATTTTTTTTTTCTTTTTTTTACATTATTATCTATTCTATACTTGATCATCAGAAATCCTGTGCAAAACTTTTAGCAATGGCTTGTCCCCATCACTCCATCTTTCAAACAAACAGTGGGGAGCCAGGAAGACTTAAGCGCAGCACGACATTTCTGAAATTTGAGAACTATGATCTGAGGAGGGAAATGTGCATTGTGTACTAACACACTACCCTGCCATTTCCCTAAGAACTTGGTTCGTGGTGCAGACAGGGGAGGTTTGCAGACAGGGGAGACACTGCTATGCTTCATGCACTGGTGGGATGACTTAGATTAGGGAAGGCAGGAGGGAATTTGAGTCTAGTGAAGAACTGAAAAACAGGACAGAGAAGAGTACAGCAAGCAGTGAGTGAAGAGATGCAAATGGGGTAGAGAAGGTTTCACTTCAACCTTTTATATTTGGCAAGGGATATTAATGTCATATGTTGGAGTGCTAGAAGGGAATCTCAGATGTTTCTTCTCTCTCAAACATGTACTCTTTCGAAAGATCTCATGCAAATGCCACTCGTTTCAGTGTAACTTACATTTTTAAAATGAGAAGTGTTTTTGGATAAGGGGCAGGGGACAAGGAAAGACTTTCCAAAGCCTGAGTTGTAGAAACTCAAATCACTGTGTTACAAGAACGACTCTCAAGCTTCAAGAAGCTCAAAATTAGTCACTGAAAAATTCAGATGAACTCTCTGAAGACATTACAGTCCCTTTGAATGCAAGCAGAAAACTATTATTTCATTAACCAATGTTTTCTCGCTCCTTACTTCTGAAATGTTCTTTTTTGTGACCGACAGCTGGGGTTATAAGCAAGATGTTGCTAGTTCAGTCTGTTGAAATGTAGCCTCTCATCTATTACCAGTGATGTCTACTGCAAAGTTATCAGAATGAATTCTGCAGTATTTGTACAGGGGTAAATCCATAATCACTGTCTTCATGGGAACTGATTTCCAATTTGCACTCCAGATATAGGGTAGTATTGGCCCATCACCTACAAGTACCATCTTGGCTACTACTACTACCAACCTACAGCTATGGCAATACATTACTAATACCTTTATCACTGCCTAAATGAAGCATCAATAATTCAATTCCCATTTATAAAAACAGAAAATTATTCATGCCGTCAGCCCTCACTATCAATAACAGAAGTAAACCTAACTATCTCATTATCCAATTGCAATGTGTGCAAACAGAACTGCCCGTTGTTGACAATAAATATTTGATAAGTGAGGACACAGGAAGGATAAACCAAGGATGTATGGAGTGGCTGCTTTATAGTTACCACAAGAATTGACCCAGATGGCAATGGTTTACCCTGCTCATATCTCAACTCATTTTCTTTTCATCTCAACAAGAAACTGATCCCAGCTGGGCTGGATGTCAACCATGGATGTAAACCATCTGTTCTCTTCCTGTCTTTGTTTATGGTATTAAGTCAAGCTAAATACCCAAGTTCCTATCAATTTCTGCAATTCCCATGTTGTTGTTTTTTTAAATTAGAAACCAAATGATAACTGTAGGGATCAATTAACAACATACAAATAACAAAATATTTACTTGCGAAGAGTGCTTGAGCATGCTGTGATTTTACCCATGTTCAGGAAAAGCTGTTGCTGATTTCAGTGTAGACTCATCTTTATGTTTACCAGCGAAATCTAATCAATCTATTCCTACAGAGTAGAATTTGGCTGAACATGGTATATTTTATGTATCATGTATAAGACCTAGCAAGAAATGAGGAGTTAGCTGTTGGAAAAAGCAACCAATACTGGAATCAGATGGCCGGGATCCAAAAGTCAGCTCCTCTCCCACTTGAGGGTGGTTTAAGTTCAGCCATGTCCACCTGAACATTCACCACCAGTTCACTCAGAAGACAATGGTTCCTAACAACATATCATGGTTTATTACTGAACCAATATAACCTGGATGCTGATTAAGGTTATACTCTGCTAAGGTATGCAATCAGCATGATTATCCAGGAGGGGAGTCAGGTCCTTTACACTGGGCCATAGCAAGTCTCCAGTGAGATCAAAGAGCATCATTCACATGGCTGACCTGCAACATAGCCTAAGTGAAGCCAGACTCACTGCTGGGGTATGACACCACTCTTTGCCTCCAAGATCCTCAGAAATGTCCCAAGTACCCTTGTGACAAAAGCAACCAAATCTGTAAAAGCATCTAGAAGTCTAAAAGATGAGCCAGCATTGTTTCACTTCACAGGTGTCAAGGGTGCTTTGCAAAGGGGAGAGGACAAGAAAAAGATGTCACTTGCAAAAGGGTTAAGAAAACAAAGAAAAAGGGATTTCCAGTATTCATTCTGCAGACAATAAAGTGATGCTGTTTCCAAAGGAACAGTGCAAGGTCACTGTCTGACTGCACCATATGAAGCCTAGATAACTCTTATGGAAGAGGTCAGCCTGACCCAAGGAACTGTAGTTTGCCCTGTGAAAATAGCTGGGAGCCTTTGTAATAACAGAGCTTAGGTGTGTGTGTACTGTCCACCAAACACGTGCTCTCGATGGTGTTATTGTGCTGATAAAATTGTTTACTGAAAGAACAAACCAAACATTTTTAAACATTTAAACATAATTCATTTATGAAATATTCATTTGTCTAAAGAAATTCCATTATAAAATAGTAAATAAAATAAAAACAAATAATTGAATGCAAATAAAACAGCAAATGATAAAGGCAAAATAAAAAAGCACAAATTCCAGGTTGTCTCCGTGGATTTACACATCGGTGGGGGGAAAAGAAAAAATATACATAGACTACCACACCTATAGCATTACACCAACCAGCACAAAAAGCAAAGCAGCCCACAAGCACTAATACTTCATGACCACTGCCCTACCACACAGCCTGACTGAGCAGTACGTGTAGCTCTTGTAGGAGTCAGCGTTAGGTGAAAGCAATTCTGAGGGAAATAAGCAAGTCCTGGGGCTGATTTGCTCGACTGGTTGATACAAACATTTTGCTTGCACAATACTGCTGCCAGTATGTCCCAGTCTCCTCCAGTACGGCCATTCACTTTGATGGTCAGTCTGATACAGAAGAGCTACCTGCATTTTAAGTTTCTTTTCCTTTCCTCTTACACATAGCTTCTGGACACTTTTTCTTCAGCTAGTGGGTAGGGGTAGCTTCTTTCAAGTTCGTGTTAAAAATTTAGTGCTGAGAATAAGAGTGTGTGGTGCCCACTTAGATCACTCCGGCGAAATAGTGAATGAGGCACAGTGGGAAGGAGAGCAAGGGGTGAAGAGGAGACATTAGATCGGGACCAGAGGGTAAAATATTTTATTTCAAGAATAAATGGAATATTCATATTTCTATAACATTTATATTAACTTCGTTGTCTGCAAATATTTTTACAAGCAATAGGAATATAGACTGGACTCCTCAATGGAAATTAGGAGAGAATTGCATGAGCTGACATTAAAGGATTAACAAACCACCCTGACAAGCACATACAGTATCTAGCATTGGATACTTAATACAAATTGCTAGTTCTACTGCAAATAAAGAGACTGAATCAGTCAAATGACAGAAACTGGACTGAAGTGTGATGCAGGTTGCACTCATTAGAAAAAAGTGCAAAACACTAGAAACAAAACAATGGAACCAAGAACATGAAAGAAATAGTCAAAACATTAGAAAGAAAAGAAAATTCGGCAAGACCATGGTGGAAGTCATCAACCACAATTCTGTTGATCCATTAACATGAGTAGCTAGAAAACAGTGGTGCCTTTTTACACTTCGTGAAAACCACAGTATTCCACATCTATCCCCTGTAGATACAACATTGCTGGAAGGGGCCAGGCCTTTCCAGATTAACAGCAGGACGTGTTGGACACACTTGCTATGTATCAAATCACAACCCTGCTATACTGAATTTGTTGGGGGTGGAGGGCTATTTGTACAAAATTAACATTTTAAGATATTCAGCCTTATTCAGGGAAACATACTTCTATGTCTTTAACAAGATTGTTCATTAGAATATCTTTTTAAATGTTTGATGTTTGTTTCCCCACAATAAATGACTACGTTAATTGTTTTAGAATGTGCAATAAAATCTCTGACATTTTCCAGCCCTTACCATCTCCAGAAATACAGCACTGTATAATTTCTAAATTTGTTTAAATTTAAAATCTTGAAAGGAAGTTAAATTCCCAAATAAAAAAAAAAAAATCAGTATTCTTTATTCTCTCTCTTTTTTCCTCTTCTTTCTGTTCTGTCATTTATTTTCAGCCTTTGCCAAATGCAGATTATTGCTAATCTCTTTGGTTAGCACCAATTTCCTTCTGCTCAAACCTGTCCTACCCAACAGCTCCAGGTACATATCTCCTTCTTCCCACTCCTGACAAAAACAAGCACTGACTTAGACAGCCTTGGCAAGTTGCTAATGTTGTGGACTAGTGTGTTCTGCCTTGAGTGAAATCAGGTTCTATGCCCTTTGGGGATAGCACAGACATCAGGTTTAATTTCATTTTCTGATATTTTAGCAGTCATGTCAGGACTCCAGCAGACAACCGAGAATGAAATGCCTTTTTGACAACAGTCTCCAGCACATCCCAGAAAAGGACATGTATATGATTTTATATGAGAGAGAGGAAGTCTGAGGCTATCAAACACCTAGATGATACGACTAAATCAAACATCAAAGTGACGGATCTCAAATATAACTGGATATGCACTTGATACACTTCACAGTGTTTCCTTTTATTATTTTCCATTTTGGCCACATTCTGTGGGACAATTTAATTCAGTGCATTTGTCCAGAAGTGAAATTGGTATTCTTTTATCTTTCTAAAATGCAAATTTATAGTAAAGCTAAAGGAAATTAATTATATCACCTCAATAACAACAACACCCAAAAAAAGAGAGAAAAAAATATATTCTTACGACTTCAGGGCCTATTCCATGTCAGTTAGTTTTACAAGTCCACCTACACATCTCAAACATTTGATACAGTATAAACAAAAGAATTGCCTGTGCTTCATTTCAAAACTGGTCAGATATAATGTTCTTTCTTCTTCTCCTTCCATGAGAAAATGAGTTGCACATTGCACAGACTGGGAAAGCAGGGAGATGACGGGTCTGAGCTGCTGAAGCAAAAAAAGTTACAGTTTAAATACCTTTTTCCCAAGTGGGTGAACAGTTTCCATTTTATCCTCTGTCTGATAAGGATTGAGGGTTTTCTGAATAAATTATAATATGCCAAAACAACAGTACCACTACTCAGAGAAACCAGTGAGAACTCTTCCTTTGCAAATGGATTGAGATTCTGAGATCAAATTTTTTGTCTCAGAAAATTTCTGCACACTTTTCCCTGAAAGGCACGTTCATACAGTGAGTTTCACCCCATAAGTCCATGAATGTCCCCCCCAGTCACAATACACTACTAAAATTAACTCATAAAAAGCAGATGTAAGATTATTACCCATAATGAGTGGTTCTAACACTTGCTACCCACTACCCACTAGCACATGCAAAACAGAGTGTGACACAAAATTATACAAAAGTGGCAGTGGGAAGCAGTTTCTGGACTTCTCCATCTTATGATGAACAATCCATTGACTTTAACGAATTGATTTAATAGGCTTCCAAACCACTGAACTTCCAAAGCACTGAAGTCACAGGCAAAGCACTTGATGAGCTCAGTAAATTTTGGATCAGACTCTATAGAAATAAGATTAGGGGACTCAAGTCTGCAAAACACAGTGGTTTTGGAGATGTGCACCAAGGACTTAGGGTAAAGCCTGCATAACTGCCATTCTTGGATTTTCAGGAAAAAATAAAGAAAAAAAATCAAAATCAAGGAGCCAGATGCAAATATCAGACATACCAATGCATTCAGTCACTATATGAATAGCCCTAGCAGGATAATTCTGTGGGCAGCTCTTTACCTGGAAGAAAGTCTCACGGAGCTGCCTACTAGTAAAATTACAGAAGTAAGAGCCAAAAGTTCAGCTGGAAAACAGATTTTGCTGCTGTGAATCACAACCTCTCCTAGGAATGTCAATAGTAGGAAATAATAATAATAAAAAAATATATGTAAATGAAAAAATAAATTAAAAAATAAATACATATTTGCTAAGCCTAGCTCTTCTGTTCTTGCGTTTCAAAGCTTCCATTAACTACTACAGTGGTTTGGTGGTGTGACAACTGAAGCCAGGATACGGGTGAACAGGGAGACCACCATTAGCTGCTGATGGCCCACACCCATGAAATCTAGAGGCCTGGTTCCCTCTTAAAATTTCCATTTCTTAGAGTGACAGGATGCACAGGTTGGACTTTGAGAGGTCCTGGGTTTGGAGGGTCAGGTTTGCTGTGATATTTATTTCTCTGCTGACAGTGATGGGGGGAGGGCTGCAATGAGGTGTTGGAGTGTCCCCTGGCACAAAAATTTGATGCCCAATTAGGTTTAGAAATAGTGACAAAGAGTTGATGCCCAATTAGGTTTAGATAAAGCTCTTCTCTGTAAACCTCAATTACCTGTGATGCCTTATGACATTCAGCGTTTACAAAGTATAATTACACAATAGTGTCTGACATTTAACGTCTATGGATAATTTAAAAGACTTCTACTTCAAAAGGGCTGCTCATGAGCAACAGTAATCACTTCAATTAGCTTGGCACCATTACAATGTAACAAGACCATTTGACTGCCTATTAGAACCAGCCAAGCTCTTCAAGTGTGTTAATTTAGCAGTCATTGCTAATTTCTGGGCTTTGCTGCATTTGCATAGGAAAACATAGCCCAGTTAGCCAGAAAGGGAGTTTCATTCCTGCAGCAACTTCCTATTCTTTGCAAGGTTTTTATGGTGTTGCTGTTTTCAGCCAGAAATATATTTCAAACAGTGAACTATTGAGAGAGAGGGGGTTTCGTTTTTCATAATCTAAGTCCAAATTATTATTATAGCTTTCAAACTTTTATTTTAAGCTGCTCAAGATAAAACAGATCCCTAGGATAAAAATAAATAAATAAATACATATTCTCCATCCCTACTATGTCTCCCTTATGCAGTATTAAAGCATTTGTCCTGAGGGACTACCAAGTATCTTCAGGTTTTCCCTGGAGCTCATTGAACCTT
Source organism: Alca torda (assembly GCA_008658365.1). Taxonomy (NCBI): domain Eukaryota; kingdom Metazoa; phylum Chordata; class Aves; order Charadriiformes; family Alcidae; genus Alca; species Alca torda. The sequence continues at coordinate 41,721,791 of CM018101.1, read as the reverse complement.
CTGTAAAAATTTCTGGCAAGTCAAGGTTCTCACCATGTATTATGGGAACCAGAAATAGAAAGCGTATTACATCACCACAAATGTTTCTTTCTTTTCAATGACTTAATATATTGTAGGATATTCTGCAGAAGCAGGAAACCTTTGTAAAGTTAGAGTTCTCTAGGGACCAGACAAATCAGTTTAGTAATTCCCTTTAAACTACTGGGACTAATCAGAGGAGTAAAGTGGAAGGAAAAGTCCTAGTTATTTGTGCCTCTAGCTGAGAACAGGTAGGCTAGGATAACTATTGGCAGCCAGTATGAGCTAAAAGTTCAAATCCTATAAAGCAATACTTCCCCCCCACCCCCCACCAGCCCTTCCCCAGAAAAAAATAGAATAAATAAATAAATAAATAAATAAATAAAATGTCAAGATTAAAACAAGATAAGGGCAAGCCCTTCTCATGAACAGCCTCACCACAGATGCTGCAATGCATATGAATATAAATTGAACAACCCGTTTATTACTTGAAAGACTTCAGCAGCGGGTGGCCAGCGTGTGCAACCTGCCATTAACTCAAGCGTGTCTTGTCTGTGGCTTAAAGAAACTTCATAATGTCATCACTGTCTTCAGTTACAGTGATGCTGGTTTTTTTGAACACCACTGAGGCATCATTTGAGTAGATATTATAAATATATCCCTTCTTTATAACGTTTAGTATTTCTACAAAACAGGTGATGAATGAAGTGAAATACTATAAAGCAAATCTGTACAACACAGAAAGTTTCTGACAAAAGGATAGCCAAGGAAGTAAGTATCCCAGCTCATCTAAGTCTAGTGGGGTTTTACAGCAGTACTACAGAACACATTTACACCACCTAAATATTGCTGAAATCTGCTCCGCTGGAAAGTACCAGGGAATTATAGTGAACACCAGGCTGAATATGAACCAAAAATACGCTTTCACCACAAAATAAGATAAACCTCATGGAGACTACATTAGAAGTTTGGCCAAAAGATGAAGGAAAATTATTATACTCTCTCTTTGGCATTACTAAGGCTGCACCAGCAATATTGTGCGCAATTTTTGGTACCATTTTCTCTGTATTTTAAATCAGTAACTGGATTTTTAAAAAAATAGCATTGAAGATAAACACTGAAATGACCTAAACCTTTCAGGTGTGGATCCCTTGTCTGGAATGCTTACAAAAAAAATAGTTTTCTCATAAGACTTCTTGATCTTCCTGCTTCAAGCTAGCATATACCATGACAAAGTTTTCTCTATCTTTCTAATAGGAGCTACAAAGATTGCGAAAGATGTGTATGAAAGTCATTCAGTTTCCACAGGCTTCTGTGATGAAAGGTTAGCTCTAACTGCTTTCGTGCGTCAATAAGCATTCCTTACAGTCAGATGGGAATCACATTGCTAATGAGTTAAATGCTTGATGATTTGAAGACTGAAGGACTGAAAGGCACATTATATGGTTTCTTTTAAAAACTGAGGCAAGGTCACAATCCTGACTATACATTAATAGGAGCAAGCACTTTCCTCCATATCATCACATTCCTTAAAGTTGCCTTGGAGTGGCCAGATGGAGAACTCAAGGACAATTTGGTGGAAGAAAAAGTTTCATGTAACATTTTCCCTTCATATTAATTTACCTGCTTGACCAGAGTAAAATTGAGTTGGGTGTGTTTGTAAGGTTCAAGAAGCTAATATTAATTTCTATTTTATTTTCAAAGATATAACAAAAGTTTAACAAGGCTTCCAAATGCATTGCAGGCATAGAGTACATGAAAATTACTTAATACCATCAAGGAAGATTTGGTTTATGCATACTATACCCTTTTCATAGAATCATAGAATACCAGGTTGGAAGGGACTTCAAGGATCATCTGGTCAAAACTTTCTTGGAAAAAAGACAGTCTAGACAATATGGCCCAGCACCCTGTCCAGCTGAATCTTAAAAGTGTCCAATGATAGCGAATCCACCACTTCCCTGGGGAGATTATTCCAATGGCTGATTATTCTCATTGTGAAACGTTTTCCTCTTGTGACCAATCGGAATCTCCCATGGAGTAACTTGTACCCATTACCTCTCCTCTTTTCCATGTGACTCCTTGTAAAAAGGGAGTCTCCATGTTCTTTGTAGCAACCCTTCAAATGCATGAACATGGTGATAAGGTCTCTCCTAAACCTTCTTTTCTCAAGGCTGAACAAACTCAGTTCTTTCAGGCTTTCCACATATGGCAGGCTTCCCAGTCCTTTGATCACACTTGTCACCCTTCTCTGGATCCTCTCCAGCCTGTCCACATCTTTTTTGTATAGCGGGGACCAAAACTGAACACAATATTCCTGGTGTAGCCTGACAAGCACTGAGTGAAGTGGTATAATGACTTCTTTATCTCTGCTGGTGACGCCCTTGTGGATGCAACCCAATATCCTGTTGGCTTGCTTTGCCACACCAGAACACTGTTGACTCACATTGAGCTTGTTGTCCACCAGGACCCCCAGGTCACTTTCCGCAGAACTGCTCCCCAGCCAGGTAGAGCCCAGCCTGTGTTGCACTCCTGGACTATGTTTTCCCAGTTGGAAGACCTTACACTTGTCCTTGTTGGGCTTCACAAGGTTCTTTTTGGCCCACTCTTCCAGCCTATCCAGATCTTCCTGCAGGGTGGCTCTCCCTTTCAAAGTGTCTGCTTCCCCACTCAGTTTGGCATCATCAGCAAACTTAATCAGGGTACACTTGATCCCCTCATCCGGATCACTTATGAAGATATCAAACAGCATTGGGCCCAGTAGCGATCCCTGGGGGACCCTACTTGTGACAGGGTATTTGCTGTCACTCTCTGGGTGTAGCCTGTCAGCCAGTTCCCCACCCACCACACAGACCACTTGTCTAGACTGTAATAAATCAGTTTCTCTAGGAGGAGGTGTGGGGAACCTTGTCAAAAGCCTTGGAGAAATCCATGTAGACAGTATCCACTGTTCACCCCACACCAACGAAGCAGGTTACTTTGTCATAGGAGGCAATTAGGTTTGTCGAGAAAAATTTGCCCTTGGTGAATCCATGCTGGCTTTTCCAATCACGTGCTTAATTTGACTTGTGATAGCCCCCAGGAGGATTCATTCCATAACTTTCCCAGGAAATGAAGTAAGACTGATGGGCCTATAATTTCCTGGAACCTCCATTAAGCCCTTCTTGTAGATGGGGGTGACATTTTGACGCACACAGTTTTGCAGTGGTATAACGTGATTGTGTTTTCCTAAAAGTAACTAAACCAGAGTATTAACATAAGCTTAATGCAACATCACACAGTATTAACCTAGAAATTCCTTCCATATGAAGGAAGTTCTCTGTTATCCCAGAGCTGGAGAAATGCTTCCTCTTTGGTATTCTACTTTCAGCATCAAAGGTAAGGTATGCAAACAGAGAAAAAGGAAACATGACCAGATCTTTGCTTGTGCTCCAGTGATCCCTGTGCTGACTGTCCGATAAATCCATAAATACACACAGAAAGCCAGAGATGATGTAAATTGCAAAAGATGCCACCCCTGATCATGTCCAGGACAAATAGCAGGAAAAGAAACAGAGTGGCTGTTTTCTCCCAGTTCTCCAGTATAACAGCAAATATAGCCTGTACAAATTACGAAGTCTACTCTGACAAATACCACAACCACCGAGAGAATTCCAGACCAAATTTTCTCCCTCCACTTCCTTCTTTTACTCTTTTGTAAAGTAATACAACTCTAAGACAGAAAATATAGAAAAATAATAAAAGACATAATCAGCTTTATTGTACTTTTCATAGCAACAATCAAAGCAATATCTTTTTCCTTCTTTAATTTATGAAGAAAAAAAAAGGGGAAAATTGATTATACACAGACAGGAAACAAGATTGCTGCATGTCTAAGGAAGAAAGAAAATACCAGCATAAAACTGATTCATCAGCAAAAATTTTATGAGAAAAGGGCATCTGACATATTTGTTCAATATTGGAAATCTTCTTTAATTTACTTACTGTAACAACTCTCACAAACTTGCATCTTTTACAAGAGACAAGGCTCATCAGGACGGCATTTTACAAATTCCTCTACTGCCCTTCTGGTGTGTATTTCCACTTATTTCTTACAATAAACTGGCCAGTCTATGATTGCTCTTTTCAGCACAATTTTCATGGAGTCATATGCTCATTTCAAGGTCATGCTCATTGCACTCCCCTGAGGTAATTTGTTTGGTGTGGAAGGGACCTCTGCTTTTCTTGTGGTCCTTGTGTTCACACTGCCAGAACCTCATCTCTTCTACGTAGCAGCTTTCTCATTCTGCAGTAATTTCCAGCCTGACTTCTCAAAGGTGTCTGCAGACTTTATGAACTTACGCCACCTCACCCCTTCCTGGCCTTCAGAAGTGCGGAACCACGACCACCAGACCGAGTGTCCTGCCTGATGCTGCACAATAAAGCTTGAAAGTGAACTAAGAAATGAGCCCGGACCACAAAAATTGTATGCTTTGTTGAACAGAATGGAAAAGATTTTGATGAATCTCTGTACGCAATGAACTTTTTACTTCCAGCTCGCTCCACAGGTGAAGGTAGTTCACTGGGTATTATGTTCAAAGGTTTTGTATGTCTGTAAAGATGCCAAAAGACCAGAGGGACAGGGAGCAAAGGGAGCGAGAAAGCCAAATCACTAGACACAGCCACAGTGGCAATAGTAACGTGATCCTGAGAAAAAGCTGACAGTGAGCTGGCTTTGGGGCTGAACAATGGCTAGGAAGGTGACAAAGCCGAAAGCAAAGAGGCTGGCTCCTGCTGTGCAACTTCTACTGTACTGAGGAAAACAGAACTTTTATGTTCTTTCCAAATATGCAGGATTGGAACAAAAGTATACCTTACTCTGGCTTAAGTTTCTCCCATTAGTGTTTTTCCCAAAGACTAAGTCATCTTGTTACTAAATATTATGGGACAAACCAAACCCTTCTTTCATGTTTTCAGGAGAATGAAGAAAGATATGGCATGGGGGAGACTAATATCCTGGCTCAAATTAATCACTTCTTTCATAATAGTCTCTCTAGATAGCCATTACTTTCTCTTTCTTTTGTTTTTCCTCACTCCTATCACTCCAGAATATATTCCTTTGAAGGGTCTCAGACTTTGGCACCTGAGAGACCCTGCCCTCTTCCTCAGGTCTTTTCATGACTTTGCCTGCTCAGGAAACCTTTCCATTTCTCCTCTCTGTACTGTATTCCTCACCAAGCCACCATACCCTTCAAGATATTTCAGACAAGAACATGGTGATCTTCCGCACTCCAGGTAAGCAGGAGATGATTATTTCTCCCTTCCTCAGGGAAGGAAATAGTACACAATACTAATTTTATTTCTTTTCTTCTATTCTCCCCCTAAGTAGGGATGATGCCATTTCCTTCTGCAGCTGGGGTGTGAAGAGGGGGCTGTGACAGAAGCCAGCGCCCCAGCCTCTGACTGTCCCCGGGCACTGCCCTTTCATACAGCGTAAGCTGATGTTGCGTTCATTCCTCCTGCACAGCTGACAGATACCAAAATATTCCAGGGGTCCTGAATCACAGTGGAAATATTTCAGTGAAAGCCAGCAGTATTCCTTACCCTGAGCAGCCTTAGCCACCACCGACATGGAGATCAAGAAGAGAGTATTAGGCAATTGGCACTAGCCGATTGATTGCTGTAGGGTCTCATCTAACAGCTGACTGGTCTGATAACATGTAACCTTTTACATCCATAAAATCAGCACCAGAAACACTGGTGGTGAACGGTACAGCTAAAACCCAATTTTCTGTGTCTTTTAGCAGATTCATCCTGCACATGGTTAAGGGTAGACCAGTGACAAGCCACGTCATAGTTTTCACCGCCATCCTCCAGCCCTGAGTCCAAACTACGTGACTACAAAATTAGCTAAGTGCTAAACAAAACCTCTCAACCTGGTAATAGCCGGTGTTAATTTACTGACTCCTACTCTGTTAAAGCCTTTTCTGCAGCAGGCTGGAGAGAAAAGCTATCTTGTTCTTGCCTGCAGGGGTGTTTTGATCAGCTGAAACTTTATCTACAATGACAAGACAGTAGCGAGCAAGTGTCACAGCATTTTTATTCAGATCTCCACCACACCTTAGGAGCGCTTTCTACATCTCTGGGGGCTACAAGAGGGGAAAAAACAACCCAGAAAATAAAACACACTACTCTGACTTCTCACCCAACTTTGGCAATGCCTAAACATCCAGCAGCCAGGACGTACCAACAGATTAGTCAAAATTATATGACCTCCCCCCTCTGAGAAAGAAAGACCTGAACGAAAGGCTCTGTGCACATCTCAGGAGGGGGGCGGGGGGGAGTGGTGGTGAAGGGAGCAATGCTTGTGTGCAATAGGCAAGGGGAAGAGTCAGGCTACAGCCTATGCTACCGCTCCTCTCCGAAATAAGAAACAGTCAAGCAACGAATAAAATATATATGAAGGGAATCCATTTAATTTAATCACCGTAAGTTGTAAAATCACTTCTTCACTTCATGTCGGATGAAATATTCAATGATTCTCACAGCCCTCTCCTATTCTTTCAGCTGAGGAGGCACAGAGCATCTTTGTCAGCAGAGGCAGCTGCTCAGGGGGCTGAGACAGACCTGCCATCTGTCCACAGCTGATCAGCTCATCTCTGGTGTGGATGAATATGCCCTCAAGCAGTGGGGGAAATGAAGAATAAATGCACTGACTTTACACCAAGGAAACCTGAACCACATTTTAGGAGAAAAGACACAGACAGTACAGAGACAGGTACAAAACCGAGGGGAAGTACTTTACAGGCAGTCAGCAAAAACCTGTAAGCCCCTACCATAAATGCAAGTAATATCTACGACAGCCCTTGTTGAAAGGATTGAAGATCCGAGGGAAACTGACTTAATACAATTGTATTAATTTACCCCAAAAAGAAAGCACTACCAGAGCAAATCAGTACTTCATTATATTCCTATTCATCCCAGCACACCTTACTGAGGAGAAAAGCAGCACACGATGAGCTCATTTTTACTTTACAGACCTCACTCAAGACACTGTCAAATTCATAGACCAACCACTTATCAATGGATCCTACAATGTGCATCATTTAAGCATCAAGAGAAGAAGCCCCTCTAGTCCAGTACATCTTATACGTGTGCCACAGATAGTATGATTTTAGGTTATGTCTATAAGCCACTGCATGCAAGCTGGGATATTTCAAAGGATTTCAAATCCCTTAAGAAAAGGGCATGGCCAAAGTATCATTTTTAAATAGTGTAAATATGTTATCTATTTCAATATTCTGTTTCCTAAAGATAGATAAATTCTAATTCTACCTAACACCCAACAAATATTTTTAGTAGCATATTTAAAATGATATTATTTGTAAAGTTGATCGTATGCTAGTCATTTCTGAGGCAAGTGTTTGCCTGAGACTCCCTTCTGTCTCCCTCCTGACAGCAAGAATCAGCTTTCTTGTCCCATGCTCTCCGTCTCTAAAAATCTGTGATCATGTTTTGGCTCTAGCTGCCAGCAAAAATGAGGTTAATGCTTTAACCCTCAGTGATGTTTGTCTGTATTGGACAGCTGGTGGTCCTGTTTAAGAAATGCACAGCTATCAAGGGTCTCATACTTGACTAATTAGATGACAACTGAAATTCAGTGTTGATAACCGTGAGGTGAAGACCTTTAAGGAAAAACACTTCCTATATACATATACACACAAACAGAGTGATGAACTCCAAGTTCACTCTGAAAAGGGAAGGCCTTGGACTCATTCTGGACAGCTTCCTTTCATTGTTGTTTCAAGAGTAAGAATCAAAAGTCCTGGAAATCAGGTCAGTGACAAGCTCCTGGTGTCCAACCGAAGGAAAGGAGTTTAACACTTTGCTTTCAGGAAGCAAACGATACCTCATGGCCTAATCACAGTGCTCCCATATGAAGGCAGAGCCCTGGTCCTGTGTTGTCCAGCTGGGTCAGAACACACAGTCCAAAAAATGTGCTATGCTGCTCCTAACTCTTAGCAGTACTAACAGTAATGTATGTCCTAGTCTCTAGTTGTCTGAGATCAGAACCGGGAAGTTCTCAGATTAATAATTCTTCTGAATCATGCATTATAGCTGATGCAATTCTGGATATTCTTGCTAGCTGTGCCCTACCCTTCTTGTGACTCATACTAACTTTAGTTTCAACATCATCTTTATAGCAAAGAGTTTGCAGTTTTAATTAACACAGTATGAAAAGGCATTTCCTTCCCTTTGTTCCTAGCCCACAGTAGAATTCATCTGTAATGAGTCAGCTCTCAATCTGCGTTTCCTAAAACACTGGGGTTTGTCTCCATTTCTAAATATACAATTCTAGAATCAGCCTCAGACGTGTGGATCTCAAATACAATTCATACAAATTCAGTCACTGTAGTCAAGAGATTAAAAGGAATTTCTTTGTCTTCTCTCTGCTTTTACAGCTCTGGCATTGCTACAAAAAAAAGGCCAATGGACTGAAGACAGTGATTTTTCCCTTGGATTTTGTTCCCACTTTTTCCTTCCCACAGCCTCACCCAGGCCAAAAATTAAGAGTGAAATGAAAGTGGCTTCTTCTCTGAGTCAAGTCAATCAACTGCAGAACAGCTTGTGACACAAGAAGTACTATTTGGCTATGGAGACAAGACATCTATCTCATTAGAGGGCTTTTGTGGTTTGGTTTATGCAAGGCATTGCAGAACGGGAGAAGCCAGTACACCTGCAGGCAAGGATCAGAGTTTTCCCTATTTCACATCCCAACTAACAGCCAGAGCTCTGCCTGCATCTAAGGGTGTAATATCTCCAGCAGACTTCCCGCTCCCACTAGGCAGAAGCCTGTTAGACTGGTAGCAGTTTTACTACTTTGTTGGCAGCAGTCCTAGTTTTCTTGCTGTATTCCTTGATTAAGTGTATTTTGGGCAAGAGAGTAGGAGGAAATACAAACGTGGGGATTTTCCTTGCTCCTTTATGTTTTATCCCACCTTTTTCGCATGCTAATTCTGGTCTCTAAACTGAGCATTGTGAAGTCTGGCCATTTTGTTTAATCACGCCTGGACATTTATAGCCAGGGAGTCCTTGACCAGCCAGTTCTGGAGCCTCTCCTGTCTGTCAGTGAGGAGAAATTTCACTTGCCTGACACAGATTATTATTTTAATTACGGTATTACATACCTTTTACAGGCAGAGATTCTGCCTTACCCTGTCTCTTCCAGAGCTGAAAATCCTTCAAGAAACTGCACGTGTGTACACATGTATATATAGCATATATATGCAGTACATACAAACATACACATAAACACAAGCGAACTGAGATGACAGCCCTGAACCTTTTAAAGGCAGCCAGCTGCCAAGAGCACCAACCTGCTGTCAAAAGGGGAGAGAAAAACGCGCGTGCAGGGCAATTTGTGCGCGTGAAGAGGAGCACGGTAAGAAAACTCAGAGGAGGACCAGACTGAGACTGGCGGCTGAAGGACGCCCCAACCTGCCGCCGCCTCCCGAGCACCCCAGCAAAGGCATCCCGCTGCCTCCAACCATCTTCCCAAGGTGAGAGGCACGAGGTGGCTTCTCAAGGACCGCAGCAGGCGATATTACCGGCTCGGCTGCACAGGCAGAAAATTAACACGCGTGCTCCCACACGCGAATAAACCTGCTGCCTGTCAGCTCGCATCCTGGCAGGCAGGAGGGAGCAGCTGGGGCAGCCGCCGGTACACGCTGTCTGACAGCACCCTCTCCAGAGGCCTGATATTATTACAGCCCGCACCCCTCTCTCTCCGTGCCTTGAATTAACTTGTTCTGACGGTGTGACAGCTCCGGCGCCCATGCAAGAAGCCGGGGTCGCATGCTGCTGCGTGCATGGGCTGTCAACCCACCGCGCCACTAAAACCAGACAAAACCTTGTCAAGGGAGATAAACTCCTCCAGAGGCGGAGAGGTAAGCGGCTCAACCCGTGGCACAGCTTGTGAGGGGTGTTGTTCGGTTCAAGGATGGTGCCCTCGGACAGGGGAGAGGGATGCAGGTGGGAAAGGGGTGCACAGATGCTGGCATGGGGAGGCAAAGGCAGGAAGGCTGGCAGGGACCCGGCTCGCTGTTCAGCAGTCTCATGATAAAAAGAGGCAAAGAAAATAATCTTCCAATTCCCCCCCTACGGTCCATATCACAAGGAAAAAAAAAAAAAAAAAAAAAAAAAAAAGAAGGAAGAAAGAAAGAAAGGGGGGAGGGAAGTATGTCCTTATGTCCTTCCACTCTGAGGTTATGTCCTGCACGTGCCCTGACATGAAGCTAGTGACAAGTGACTTTCCACAGGAAAATGCCCTATTGAATTTAGCAGTCAGCAGACACCTCTGCCCATGGCACGCCTGGCACAGACAGTCAAACCTAGGAGAAAAAACATTTAATATTAATTTTTTTTCTTTCTTCACCTTCATTCATGAGCCTATATCCTAAACAAGAAGCCCACAGGCAGTTGCGCTGACAGTGCTTTCAAAGAGAACTCCTACACAGTACTCCCTGCCCGGGATCTTGGCAGTGCTCCAAGGGGGAGAGAGTGCTATGGCTAAAAACAAACACCATTTGTTGTCTCCTTTTGATTTGAATTATAGAAAGTTTCCACTCTACTCGCTTTCTACCCTAAAATACCAAGGAAATGAGTTTACTACCTGTATTATTTGCCACTGAAGTACTACGTGACAGAGAGATACAGCTTTTTTTCCTACTCGAATGAAAACATTCAGCTTACCAAGCATGTTTGATCAGGATATATTGAAAGCACTTACTGGAAATAATGTACACTTTGGAAGGCGAATTTAGTCCAGATATGGTCTGGCTGCTTCACGTTCCTGCCATGATGTTAAGAAGTTTTCCCACAGGTTAAACACCTATGTAAATGGAAGTTACAGCTGCTATACATTACCAGCGTAGTGCAAAGCAGCTGGAATATTCTGCTTTGGCCCACAGAATTTGTCGACATAAGGAAGAGGGAGGACAGGCTTAAGACAGGCAGCCCATTATTTTACAAAAATTCACGCTTTTTATGAGCTCTGCAAATAGAACTTACCTATGGAAAGGGTTTTAGCACCATCCAGAGTAAATTAAATGTTATTTTGTATCTTTATCCCATCAGTAATAAAAATGAGTTTAAATGGACACTAATGAACATGTGTTAAACAAGCAGCCTTTAATGCAATTAATCTGTAAGTATCAGGGAAAGATACCACTCAGAGACAATTGATTATAAGGGAGGATTTCTATTTCTTTAGCCCCAGGCCAGCAGTGACCAAATGTCACCCTTTTTCTTTATAGCTCCTGTACGGAAACAACTAGTGTTCAAATCCAAAAAAACAGCATAGCAAAATTGGTTCTAATTGGCACGCATACTAGCATTTCCAGGAAAGAATTCAAAGTCTCAACAGGTTCCTGACCATGACTCCCACCCAAGAAGCAGTGCCAGTGGGATGGCACGGATTTGCTTTGCCTTTGCCTGTGCCATACTCTTCTCGGCAAACCTCAGAAATAAGACAGCTTTCAAAGCTTTATCTTCCATGAAAAAACAAAACGTCATTGAACAAATAATAAGCTTCTTTCTGCTTATTTTAAAAACCATATTTGGCAACTGAAATCTTGTATTTTATTTAAATGAGTGGAAAGCTTCTTTGCCAGTTGGTGCTTTTTTAAAAGCTCAAATGTAAGGAAGCCAACTAACGTTAGTGTCCTTTTCCACAAAATCACCTGGAGTCAAATATTTTCAGGATAATACTAAAGATAGTAGTAGACACTTCTAACAGCAACAGGTAAAAAAAAATCCAGAGCCAAACATCTCAAAGACTTGAAGGTTTTTTCCTGTTGGAGCTTTATATGTATGTGGTCTTCCAGAGCAGAGCTCAAGAGAACAGTCCCTCATTCCATAGCAAGCTGTGACCTCAGGCTAATGGCTAGCCCTAGCTACAGTGAAAGAAAGGAAAATGAGAATTAATCTACCCTCTTACGTCTATTCATTCTATTCATTCACAGGAAGCCCTTGATTTTCAGAGGAAAGTCTGATGAGCAGTGAGTCAGGAGCTCCAGAAGTGGAGGATCCTGTTAGCATAATTTTTTTCTTCTTCTTTTACTGGGTATTTTGTTCCATAGGCTTAATGAATTGTCATTCACATTTTTGAGTCATCTCTCATTCATCACACCTATCCAACAGAAAAGGCATAATTTTCCACCCCATCAATTTTGAGAATTTTCAGCCTTCTTCTAGGGTATAATATTCCTTTTCATCTGGAGGGAAAAAATAATTAGTGTTATGTTTAGTCCCTAGCATCATGTAATGTAAACCCTTTAAAGCCCTGGGACGTATGCACATCCTGCTGAGAACAGGATGTGACCAAAACCAGCACACCAACTTTTTCTGTCAGTGTATCAATTTGAAATAATCAGGGTACTCCTGAGCCTTATTCAGCACTGAGGTGGTACAGTGTGCCGGGTCTGTAGGAGAGCTTTAGCATATGTTTCATACCGGCCAGCTTGCTCTCTGGGCAATATATCTTTCTCATCTCTGCTAGCCAGCAGTTGAGAATTGCTCTCTACTACAGTTCAGATTCAGAAATAACTTCTGATTTTTACCCTCCAAGGGAACAGCCTCCCTGTCATTGAGCAGTGATCAATCTTGTGGTTATTGTGATTTTTAGCTGCCTGCAGTCAATAAAAGATTTAATTATTGTACAGCATAATGTCTGTAGTATGAAAGAGCTTGTTATCAGGGACTATCTCCTGCCTACCATGGTTTGCAGGTGGAATTATACCTCTTGCTTTTTTGTGTTTGCAACTTTAGACACGACTGTTGACTGAAGCAATCGAAAACTGCCGTAGTGATAGTGCAGTGCAACACGTTGTCTGTGAACTGAGGTATTATACGTTAGCCTCCTAACACAGTGTTCTGGGCAGTTGATAATGACAGCTCAGTGCATTTGAAAATATCAGCTTCTTATTCCTAACTCCAAAGAAGCTGGAACACAAATACATTGCAAAAGGAGCCAGCCGTTTAAAAAAAAAATCTTAAAAAAGAAAATGTCGCTGCTGGATGCCAGTGAGGAGAGTAACACTGTCGAGGTTCTCCAGTTTCGCCTGGGGGTTGGTGCATCTCTCCCAGAACACGACCACACCGTTCACCCTGAGGAATGTAAAACCCACGTTTCGTTTCATTCCCACTTCGTTGTGCTGTTCTGGCTGGGATGCAGTTCCTTTTCTTCAGAGCAGCTCGTAAAGTGCTGTGCTTTGGATTTGTGCCGAAGCCAGTCCTGATAACACATCAATGTTTTGGCTATTGGTGAACGGTGCTTGCACAGCACCAGGGATTTCTCTGTGTCTCACCCCGCTGTGCCCGCAGGTGAGTGGGCTGAGGGTGGGCAGGAGGCTGGGAGGGGACCCAGCCGGGACAGCTGACCCCAACTGCACAAAGAGATACGCCATGCCACGTGGCGTCGTGCTCTGCAATAAAAGCCCAAGGACAGGCGGAGGAAGCGGGGGACATTCGGGGTTGTGGCGTTTGTCTTCCCAAGTCAGTGCTGGACGTGCTGAGGCCCCGCTTTCCTGGGGGTGGCTGGACATCGGCCTGCCCATGGGGAGCGGTGAGTGAGTTCCTGGCTCTGCTGTGCCTGCAAGGGCAGCGTTTGCTCCACCTGTGGAATTGTCTGTGTCTTCGTTGGTGAGTCTTCTCGCTTTCCTTGTGCTTTGTCCCCACGCTGCAGGAGGGGAGTGAGGGATCGTCTGCGGGGTGCTTGGCTGCCGCCCGCAGTCAGCCCACCACACACATGTACTTCTTCTTTCCTGTGGAGTTTCCTGATAACTATAGACATCATCTAGAACAAATCAAAGATAATCATTATGGTTCCAATATATTATTTTACATCTCTTTTAACACCCCTCTTTATGTAGTGGAACTGTGAACACATATCTCTTGCTCACAGTCAAAAATGTTTCTTGCAGACTGCTTAATTGGACCCTTTTTTCTCAATATTCTTTTTTAGTCAAATATCTTAGTATGGTGGATTTATTGCTGAGAAAAGTCATTAGTAAGGCAAATTAAGTTCTTGGCACTGGACACATAAAAAGGAAAGGCTGGACAAATTTGCCCACATTTCGTTCTTCTATCCATGTCCTGAAACTTCTCACATGAAATGTGGAGAAATTACCATGGTTAATTATTTAGTTTATCCCAATTCCTAGCATGAGGGAAGGCATCCCGCACATCCTGTAAGAGGAACTTACCAAAAGTGCTACTGTTCTGCTTCTATGTCTACATAGTCCACAGCCTTTGCATTGTTCCCGTGAATGTATTTTGTTACGCAGCTTCCACATCCAACCATGTTCATTTTGCAAATAAATTTTACCTAAAATTGTTTTATTTGTTACTATCAGATTGACCTTATCAAGCTAATAGTATTTAACTACAATTAAACTGTTAGGGCTGTTTACATATGCTTTAAATGGAGGTCAAGGTGTTACTCCAAGGCTGTGCAAGTTGGGGTATCTCTACATGAGCAGTTGCTGCACAGCAAGGGTGGGCTGCTGCGTCCCAGCTGCTCAGCATGGAGGTCTCTCTGTGACAGTTTCAGAGAGGGTAGAATGGCACTTGATGCAGAATAAAGTTTCCCTTCTTGCTATTCTGGGCAGTTGCCTAAGGATTTAGCCAGCCAAAGTGCTAAAGCTGCTAAAAGAGGGCAAATAAGATTAGTAGTTGCTGTACCTGCTCGGATGTTGGCACCCTCCCACATAGCAAACCTCTGGGTTACCTTACCCTATTAACTTTTTAGTCCTTCAAATCTTCTGACCTGAGAGGATGCTTCCCAGGTGCCCTATTAAAAGAACTTCACAAGATTTCTGCTGCTCTGGTTTCACCAAGTTTTTCGTTTCATTTAGGGGAGGGCTAATTCTCTCTGTTATCTCACAGACCCTTAACCTGAAAACGACTGACAGAGTGCCCCACAGGTGCGGTATCTTGACCGTCATTCTTTTTCAGCATGTTTACAGTATGAACATTTTGTATGGTAATATGTAAAACAACTGTGTTACAATCTGCATTAACCTAATCAATACTACTGTAATTCATACTCAAGTTCATTTTGTAATTGCACTTGGCAACATGTGGTTTTATGCTCATATACTATAAAACAATTAGAAAACATATGAAAACAGTATTTTTGACAGTTTTACTCGTAGCTAAAGACTCCTAAGCATCTACGTTTCATTGGATTATGTTACAAGCTTAAATATTTCAGGGATCCCAGCAGGACACCTGAATCCAAAAAACTGCTGTAATTTAATTATGCCTATTAATGAAATTCTCTAGATTTCTATCAGCCTGGAGTTTTATGGTGAACTTCTGAATGTCAAAACTCCTTTTGCAAAGCTGAATCTCATTCAGAATCTGGCCTTGATGAAACTCATTTCAGTAAATTAGGCTGAGATGAGATAAGCTATGCAAATTTTAGATCATTAAAGGGAGGAAGAGTCTTGTGCAAGAAAGCAATTGTTACACCATTAAGTGCTGGCATAAAGAATTCCTAGCATGAATTACGTAAATTTACTTTTCAAATAAACACTTATAAAAAACTATATAAAAAAAGACCACAGTGTCCAAGTGAACTTAATATTTGGTGGTATCCTAGGCATTTGAGGCTCAATAGGTACCAGGACAATCTTAGTATAGTAAAATAAATGCTTAAAAAATTCCAGATTCTCTTTTATATTTGTAAAATCCGATCTTTTCTGTCTTCCAAAAACAAGACAGAAGAAAAGCTAGCAATAGTGCGCACGTACACCTCCTATTTCAAAACAGAGATATACGCCAGTATTACCTTCATACCTGTACAGGGTATTCAATTTTCTAACACTTTGAGATATAAGATAGAAAAAAGCTCCCTACCAAATGCCAGTGCATTTTTTCCAAAAAGAAGATAGGAGAGTTCTGCTCTTTTTCATAGTAATCGATCACATATTTCCAGAACCTTACACTGCTTATATTATTTTGAAGCTGTACAGCACAGACGGCAGCAGAGTCCACCTTCCTCCTGTCTTTGCACTCTTATGCAGGTGCAATTCATAAAATATTTACATATATTTCCTCTCTTTTTGTTTTGGAAAGCAAAATAAAGATATACTCTAATTTCCTCTCTTCTCAAAGGCACGTGTATGCATGAACACGTATGTGAAGCAGGATAGTTAATTTACTTTGTATCACCTTGTTGGTAAGTTAGGGGACCGTCTCATTACATCTTGATTATGTCTGCAGTTACCTGATACCAAATGTTACTTCCACCACCTTCCTGCTGCTTCTTTTCTTGTTCCCTTTCTGTCTCTCTCTCTCTCTCCTTGGCTTTATAACAGCTTCTAATAATTTCCTGTTGCATACTGGCGGAGAAAGCTCTCTCAAGACCCAAGTGCAAATCAATAAGTTATAGTGATTCATAAAAATAAGACTGTCATCATTATTGTTCAATTATTGGTGGGTCTGTGGAAAGATTCTTCAAGAGCTGGAGGTTTCTTCACTAATATTTATAATCTGCATTGAACAGTGCTAATGAATGAGTGGGTGTACATTAGACTGAAATGCAGTGGTATTTGATTTATACTAAGTCCAGGTCTGATTGTTAATGTTAAATCCATTAAAGTGTCTCTTAGATCTGCCTTAATGTACTTCCCTGCATACAATAGAGCTTAAACATATCCATTTACTTAGCTTTTCATCATTGGTTGAACATTTGTCTTTATTACATCATCCTATGATAAATTGGACTTGGGGTATTTTGAAAAATAGCACTTTATTAAAGCTTAACTTGTCAGAAGCCAGTATCTTAAAAATTATCAGCACGTTTGGTTAAAAAAAAACAAACAACACAGCTGATGCTAAAAATGTAAGAAGAAATTCAAAATATTCAACCCTAGTTCATAAAACTAAGATGTTCAAGGAAGAAATCCACATTTCATCTTGGGGAAAAGAAATTCACAAACAGTTTTCATTTGGAAGAAAAAAAGATACTATGTTTACCTAAGCTGTCACCTTCTGAGTGTCTCCAAGGGGGGAATTCTTTTCTCTAGCTCAAAATTGCTTTCTCCTGAAAAAAGCCATTAGACAAAAGCGTAAATAGGAAAAACAGGGTAGGGAGAACCTGCAGGAAATCGTCAACTTCCAGCTCAGGTTAGGCATTTCACAGCAATTCTGCAAAGGTCATCGAGTATTAAATACACAGGCTGACTAGAGCATTTCCTCTCATCTACACGAGTTCTCCATTCACAGTACGTACGGACCCAGCCGAGACTGACAAGCCAGCCTGGGAGGTGTAGTCCTGATGTTGCCTCCATGCAGTGCTTCTTTTTTTCTTACATGAATGTTTCTGTTCTTGACTAGAGTCAGAGAGAGTTATCCTGTCACCATTTAGCTAACATTTTCAACCCTCTTTGGTAAAGGAGTAAGCCGAAATCAGAGCCTTGTAGGCTTGATTTTATGTTGAGAGGAGTGCTTGGTAATTTGATATAATGCAGTTTGTTTACACATAAAAAGTCCTTTTTTTCTGGTGCAGGAGACATTAAATAACGTGGCTTCTTTCCTCACATGCGCATGGTTCTTCTAGCTAAATATTTGACTCCCAAAATTTTTCTCAAGCTGGCAGCCCCATCCTTGTTCACTTTTCTGAAGCATCCTTGGGCTCTGATATTCTAGCCTTCTGCATTCACCGCTGCCTAAACTGATGTTCAGCAGAGCTTCTCCATCCAAATACCAAATAGTTTTGTACAGGCTTTTGTTTGTGTAGGAATGCGTTATTAGCTGCCTGCCACATGCATTAAATGAAAATCAACAGCTGAATTTAGCAATCTCAGTACTGCCACTGCTGTGCAGCATATGTTGAGTCAGAGTCAGAGTTGTGCCTTTCCAGCAACACAAAATCACTAGAAGCACACCTTTACCAGCTCCCAGGGGGTTTCTTCTCGCTAAGGGTGTACAAAACCCACGTGGTATATAGAACAAGGTGTCAAGAATAAGGTGTCAATCTCTGAAAACAGGGTTTGGCCTGGAAGTCCCATGCACTTGACTAACCCTGGCCAAATTTCAAAGGGCAGATCCTACACGACATAAAGGACAAGACTCGCAGCTTCCCACAAAGGACCATGCAAGCCTGCTGAACTCTCTTGAGCAGTTTTTTCATTGTCCGTGACTCAGAGCTCTGTCTTGAAGTACAGTGTAGATCCAAGTGTATAAATTGCTGTAAATTATTCCGACATATTTGGAAAAGATTTTTAAAAGTTCCAACAACGAACATCCCCTTTTGTTACGTGAGTTAAATAGCAATGTAAGTATTAGGTTTTCAAAAGTTTCCTTGTTTTGTATTCTTACTTTGTGATCTCTTTGCAGTCTAAGAACTGAAGTCAATTTTTCACAAATAGTCCTGCCAGCACACGCAGTCTGGGTCACTTTGCCTGTGTCACTCTAGACTTGGACAACTTGGGAATATGTGAGTTTGGACTGGTAAAAACCTTTGGATGGATCTGAGCCCAGTTCTTCCTGAGGTCAACAGGGAAGTTTGCTTTAAATCAACACCTTAAAGCTGATCGGGATAGAAAGGGCTGTGAAATTCTTTTGTCTTTGTTGCTATACAGAGATTTTCCGTCTTTTTAGTAGGTTTCTTTTCCTAACAAAGGTCTGACAAAATGTGACCTTCTTCAGAGAGGGTTTCTCCTTTCCCAAGCTGGAACAGGCTTTGCTGGCTCCCAAGAACTTGCAGACAAAAAGACTTTGCAAGTGATACAGGCTTGCTACTGCAAGCAGAAGAGGCTACTTGCAGATGAATGTTGGTTCTTGGTAGCACCGTGGATCCTGCTGCGATCTGTCTCCCAGATAAGACCCCAAATTGTGCAAAATGTTGCAGTCTCTGCTTAGTGGCAATTTAGCAACTAGACAGCATTGATGGGAAGTGAATGTAGATCACCGAAGATCAGTTCTGGTCACGTCAAAGGGTATGTGTTAGATTCAGAAAATGACAGAAAATCCCATTAAAACATCACATTCTCTTAAATAATAACCCTGAGACCTGCTGGTATATTTCTCTTTCGACTCACTTCTTTGAAGGAGATTACATAAATATTTATCATATAAACTAAATTATATAGGTGGCTAGGAGAACATCCACAAAAATCTGCAAGTGCATTGTGGTATTTTCTTTTTGGTTGTTTTTAATTTTATCTTGGCACTTTCTGAGTTTGAGCCAAAACATCAAGGATAAAATACAAAAAAAATTTAAAAAAATACTTAATCTCTTACTGAATTCCAGCTCAGGTAATAATTGACCTTTTTTTGTTACAATGAATGATATATTCTGAACTCATTCCAGTTAGGAGGATGGGAAGAAGGGATATATAAAGTCCAGGTTACACAAAAACTACAGTAGATGCTGACATCCTTGAAGATGGTCTTAGCAGAGGAACTGAAAGAGAATGGACTTTTGTGAAAAACAAACAAACAAACAAACAAATAAACAAACAAAAACACTTTTTCCCTGCTAGGTCTGATAGATGACTTCCTGCACCTTGTTTTTCAGTAGTTAGCACAGAAATTTCACACCAAAGGTGCCAGGGAATTTTGCTGTTTCTGAGGCATATTTGTGCCTTGTTGACCCTGCCCCAAAAGCCAGACCAACTTTAGAGTATTTAAGCAGCCATTAAGTCACACAACCACCCCAGCCTGCCCACACTTCCTTGGTTTTCTGTCTCTTACCATATGCCTAGGAAATCCTCCCCTAACCAGAGCCAAAGATTTTAGTTTCCACCATCCTATCCTAATTCCCAATCCTAGGATTATTACTTTTAAAATCCTAGGATTATTACCATTAAAAAAAAGAGTCACCTGTGTATACCCTGTTTCAAACAAACCTGTATCCAGTGCCTGGTATAAGAAAATTCAGGTATGTCTTCTTACAAGATTGGTGATAGCACTTCCTAAACTAATTATACCTTTATGAAATTAATTTCTTCTTATTACTAACAATAATTCAGACCTTTTTGCAGTAATGCGAATGGAGAAAAGCCAAAGCACAGATGACAAGACATAAAATCTGAGCCAAAGCAAGATATAAAACCTGAACTATTCTCTCACCCTCACAGAAGATCCCTCTAAGGGAATGCCAAGGTTCATTAATAAGGCGGTGGAGGAAACTTGCTCTGACAAGTTACTTTGCCCACAATTAACTTGCACAGGGAACAGTGTTTGGCTTTGGCTGTGCTAATTCGCAGTTATCAATCTGCTGCTCCCACCTAGTGTGCTTCTAGAAGGTCCTTTAGTATCACGAGCATAAACATGCTGGGGCCTCTTCATCTGGGAGGTGTTTAAAAAAGAGAAGTAGCTTTCTGCTAGGTATGCACTCTCCAGCTGAACACATATTTGCCCTCTTATGGCTCGACCGGGTTTCCAGTGAAGAAAACAGTCTTTCCATTTATCTCAGTGGTAGGCAGACCAGAATTTTAATTATCTTTCTGTGGCGCTCACCTGGGGCTAGTGAGTAACAGGGATACCTCCTACTTCTGTGTGCCCTAGAACTCCCGCTATAGTAAATCACCATCATTTGTGTTCCCCCATGGTAACACTCTGCACAGCAGAGTAGGTTTCTTCCCTTGGTGCCATAGTGCACGTGAAGGGTCTGGACACAACCCAGAGGTAAGGACATTATTGAAACAGTCCTACATATAAGAAAATAGAGGCCAGCAAATTAAGGGAGGTATGGTACATTCTGGAAGCCCAAATTTCAGTGATAAATATGCATATTTTGGTTGAATAAATATTAATAATTCATCATTTTTGCAACGAGAGGGAGTGGTTAATTTGCACAAAAGTTGCACTTCTTAGTCTGGGCAGGGAAAGAATTGGTGATTCATTTATTAAAGAGCAAAATCAAACTCAGAGGACAAACCAGACTTAGAGAAATAAATGGGCTGTGACAGTACATAGTATTTATCATGTTTAAAAAAAAGCATGTCTTCTGAAAAAAAAAGCAGCAATATCCTTTTCCTAGTCATATATTTCTATTCTGCAGCATGCTTTAAAGACAAAAAAGGAATCCTCAAACATAATCCTTTCTCACCAGATACCGCACTGTGATAAAAGTTGGAGGGAACGGCTGGCAAGAATAACCATTTAATGGGTAATGCTGTTCTGCAGACACTTCTCAGGAAAGAAAAGTAGGACTTGACCCAACATTTCCTGTTATGCACTTGCCAGTAAATCAGCAAGTTCCTGAAAGGCTGGATTTCTTTGGCTGAATTCAATCCTACAGTTCCAACAGCTTTCAAAGAAAACTCAATCCTAAACATGTAAAGGGCCAAACTTCCTACTGTAGGCTATGAATAGTCCAATGAAGTCATTTGGACCAATAAAAGTATGCAAAGATATACATCATTAAGTTGCTCACACTATTGCCTTACACAGTATTATTTACTTTTCATGGTATGCCTTGAGTTTTATGGGCATTAGCCATGTAACGTCACAAGAAAAATGGGTAGTTCATCACCAAAAGTCATTTCTGGTTATATACACAGTCATTTTGCTTGCAGCAGTGTTTTATCAGTATTGTACAATTGTCCTTATTCACTACTTTAATAATTTAGTATGTTGTCCTTTAGATTGGGAAAATATTCATTAAAATTTTCTACAAGTGTAATATCCAAATGTGAAAAATAGATCTGAATTTACATTCACTGTATGTTTGTTTCTTGCATATCATCTAACAAATAGACCTAGCTTCATTCTCCATTATATTTCATCTTGGTGTAACTCAGCTAATTTAATTAGTTAATGTAATATCTGTTATTATGTGTATAATGTTAAACATTAATTTTTCCTCAGAGGTACAGAATGAGTTTGGACAAGAGACCAGACTCCTCGAAACAGTAAGCCCTGAGGCACACGTAGGACAATACGTACGAAAACATACAGATTTCTAGTTCCTGCTAGGTCCCTAAATCCCAATGGTTTCAGTTAAAGTTGGCCATTTAAACAGTTTTATGGTTTGGGGCCACATTACCTGCAAGAACATGCAAACTTTCACTACTGTCAATTAAGCTGTCTTAGCCCGCTGCCTGTAAAACCTGTCCCAATAACTGCTTTTAAATGATGAAATAAACTTTTTACACACACATACTTCCATACACACAAAGAATTTTCTGCGTGTATGTGTGTGCGCGTGTGTAGAGATATATACATACACGAAAGTATCTTAATGTGGATTGGTGTGCCTACCATATACTACTACTTTTCATAATCTTGGCCTGTGGTATGCAGTATGCATGTGGGACATGGGACTGACATGAACAGATGAAAATAAAGTTTAATTTTAAAGAAGTTTAATCCGTGATTAATATTGCATCCAGAATGATAAAATTTTGAATGGTTCATCTATCCAGTGAAGTTATTGGCAGGACTATTCACAGAGCAGCATATTTTAAGAAAATAATGCAGAGAACTTGCAGTGAGCTGGCTCCAAACTTTCAGAGAAAGCCCTGCTCCCAGAACTGTATCATCCTCCCAGCCATATCATCATTTTTCACAGTATGCCATGAGATATTGCAGGTGTTTTGAATACATCTTGCGTTAACTAAAAAAAAGAAAAAAAAAAAGAAAACAGGTATCATTAACTTACGGTTGACCATGAATTTGAAACAAAATGTTGAAACCATAAGGTGCTTCTGGATATCTGTAGTATGTGACAGAAGAACTTTGACAGGCAACCCCTAAAACTGTCAGGCCCCCAAAGCAATGAAGTAGAAAATAAAAGTGCTCCCAAACACGTTTAAAATGATTCATCTCACTGTTCCGGTTTGAAACGAGGAACAAAAATGGAAGCATTCCTATTCCCTATTGAAAGTAATCACAGTTTTATATCCCTCAGTATTTACATAGAGTGAGCTGTTTATTTAGAATCCTTGGTGATAAGGACACGGCAAGCTCATAACTTATTATATATTCTCTTTTCATTTTGTCTTTTTTGGGGCGAGAATTATGTATATTTTATGATAACCCAAAATGACTTATACATAAAAAATACAGACTTTAAAGATAAAAAGGATTAGTAGCAGGTAATGCATTTTCCATGAGTGGCTATAGGGCTCTCAGTTCCAGAATGTACAGGCTGCATACAAATGAATTGATAAAAGTCTGAGGCTGCGGATGGGTAGAAAGGCTCATGCTTTGCTGGAGATGATTCTTAAAGTTACAATAAATCAGACAGACAGTGTCGGCCTTTGAGGATAAACCTGTGATGGCTTGTTGTGCCTCTTTGAATCGCCTCAGAGGCCCAGGGACTAAAAAGTGCCTAGATGTCACATTAAATCTACCGGGAGGATGGAGCACTTCAAAGAGGAACGCAATCAGATCTGATGGAAAATACATTTTCTGAAAGCTACTGACAAAAAAGTAATCTTTGATGTGGATGTTGAATAACAATTGATATTGTCTTTCCTGACATTTTTCATTATTGCTGTCTTATACAGCCTACTTCATGTATTAAAGCAATATTAACTGTTTGACAGGGACAAATCCTCAAACTATCACATAAGCAATTGTTTCTGAATTGTCTTAGCCCACTGCCTGTAAAACCTGTCCCAATAACTGCTTTTAAATATGATGGTATACTCTTTTCCTTGACTAGCTAGACAGTGTCTGAGCCTTGGCATAATACAATGGAGTCTAGGGGATATTAAAAATGGTTAGGTGGTTATGAGGTGTCGTTTGATTATAAGCAAGGTACAGCGGTGTTTTCTGAAGGTGACTTTTAATGAGAGAGGTCTATAAAAAGTTAGTCCTTATTATTCCCAATCTCCAATACACATTTATAGCAAGTATATCTACCCCAGAAATGTCAAATCTCCTGCAATTCTTGCAGCTTAAAAGAAGGAAAAAGAAAAGTACAGGAGATCTTTGTTATTTATGCAAAGAGATAAAGCAATCTGTGGCTGTACAAAATGCTATAAAATATACTGTAGATAAATCCCCTAGTTGTTACTGGAGAGAAATTCAAGCAGATCTAGAAGCTCCATGTCATTTCAATAGGACTGGATCCCTCCTAAGGTTTGATGTCTTAACCCCCTACTATAACGATGTGCTGCTTTACCAATGTGCTGCTTTACCAAAGATCTTTATAAATCCAGAACCCCTGGTTCCTGGATGACCCCGAGCTACTGAGCGGGTGGGTGGAAAGGCAGCTGTAGCCCTGATCGGGCTGGTATACAGAGGTTAACTGCACTAGCACCAGGGAAGGGCACAAGTACAGAAAACCCAAGCCTGAGAGTAAATTGCAACAGCAAGATAATCTACTGCTCTCAGGCTCTCACAAGCTACTGGCATTTCTGTTGCACTATAAAACAGTGAAGCTATGGCTCTCCCTGCTTACTTCCAATTTCCTTGACAGCCTCCGTTTTTCACACTCCTAGAAGATGGTTTAACCAGCTTTTTCTCCCTTATCGTGATGACCACTACCAGAGCCACCACCAGGAGCCTTCTGCAATCACTCACTTGTTTCAGACAATTGCTCCTTTTTATGGAAGAGTCCCTCGATAAGGCTTTCTGTGGAGTCCCTCCCCAGGGAAAATGTTTAATGTTGTACAGTTAACCTGTTGTATAGCATGGACTGAGAATAGTTCACTTAAGAGGCTCCGTAGAGTAATTGAGAGAGTATCTCTAGCAGGAAAGAGTAAGCAGCATCACCGTCCAGCTGCGTGGTGCGCAGCTGTAATGCATTAGATATTTTCATTAACAAGCAAAAAAGTTTGAAAGAGAGCATTTGGCTACACCTCTCTCTGCTACACAGAAACACACCTCTCTTGCCCTCCAACAGGGAGAAAAAGCTGTCATTTGCCACTCTTCTGCATCGCCCTTTGCCCCGCCTGTCTGTGTTCTGGACAGCCATCCCCAGGAGGACGAGGGTAAGTCACACTGCCACTAGCACTTCTGCCAAACCCAGCCCACGCGTGGCTAGTGCCAAGTTGTCAGATTCCCTACGGGGCCAGGCGTTCAGACATACTTTGTTTCTGCCCAAAAGGCAGTTGCTGTCTTCTCATGAAGCAGAGACAATGAAACCTTCTTCTCTTGGGTGATTTGGAATGGATACATGACTGTACCCCTACACCTCAAAAAAAAAAAAAAAAAAAAAGAAAAGACATCGGCAACATTCTCAGCAGCTTCAAAGGTTATTCTTTCTTATCTCCAAACCCTGACGGTTGCTTTATTATTTCAGAGCTGGCTGAGGCCAAATACATCCCATATATACTTCAGTCTAAAGTTCACACTGGCCCCTTTAGGATTCCAGCTCCTTGACACTTCAACCCCAATTCCACCAGGAGGGATTTATTTTCTTTCATGCTCTCCATCGCTCTATCCCTGGTGGGAACACATCCACTCCCAGGTTTCCTAACACCTTCCTTCTGAGCTATTAAAATGAGGTTGCTTGGCCAGCTGAAACTTCTTTGAAGTCTGGGAATATTTCAGATGTCAAGTCATGAGATTTCCTCTCTCTTTATTTTAGACTGCTGCCTGTGCTTGTAAAAATCTATGAAGTACTAAGCATTAAAATGCCATACACAATGAACTGCTGGCACTGATTTTGTAATCCTACAGTAAATGGAGGAAAGGAATACCACAGAAGTTACCATAATGCATCCTCTGTGGAAATACTAGAACGATTATTGTTGTTGGGGGATGGGGAAATAAAGATCCATTAGTTGGCAAAAGATGTGTAAAAAGCTTTTCGTCTGTTTTTATGCCACTGAGGT
Source organism: Alca torda (assembly GCA_008658365.1). Lineage (NCBI taxonomy): Eukaryota > Metazoa > Chordata > Aves > Charadriiformes > Alcidae > Alca > Alca torda. The sequence goes on along the minus strand of CM018101.1, from coordinate 41,695,989 downwards.
CACACTAATGATCCTCCCTCTGCACAGGTCATGGCTTGGCAGCAGAGGAAATCTGGGTAGCACCACAGCAGAAACTTTGCAGCCATGTCACGCGAAGTAGCCACCCAGTATGAACTCACGCTGCTGCTTCACGTTTGTCCAAAGTTTCCTCACGGGTCGGCACTGTGCACGCAGGCTTTACGGCAGATCCACCATGGCCTGCCTCCCCACAGCCAGCAAGCATCCCATCCTGTGCCCTCTGACTGGGGCTGAAGTCCCAGCACGTGCCCGCAGGTGCTGGGTCTGGCCAGGGTCCAGCCATGCACGGACCTGACGTTAAACACAGGGCAGCCACTGCTTCCCTCGCTGGTTTGGGGCTTAGTTACACACAGCACAGAGACAGAGCGTGCGACCGCCAAGCTCAACAAATCAAAGTAAGAAGCGATCAGCAGGTCGGGGCGTAAAAGAAATGCACTCCTGCATTAATGAGAACAAAGTGGTTGTGAGACAGCTGGTTCTCAAGGCGAGCGACCAGACCCATTACCCAGGGCTCCAGGCTCAGAGTGGCCGTTTCAAAGCTGAATTTTGGCAGCAATGAACGGTCGTCACCCAGTACACAGAGGGAAGGAGGAAGAGGGGAAGGGGCTGAGCCATGACTCCTACTGACTTCTTCCCATGGTTCCCACAAGTCCAAGCTTGCTGCAGAAGCAGACACGTTGCTCCTACCGAGTAGCCCAGGTCCAACACAGCACTAGTTCAGCAACTACTACTATTTAGCCCAGCTACCTCTGGAAACCACGGTCCTCTACCACAGCCGACCGTTTTTGTATGCACATAGCAAGGGAGGGCCATGACATTTTACAGGCTTTGAATCACTGCTGCCAGAGAGAAGGAGATGGAATTTAGCGCTTAATTTTGCTTATGCCCCTTCGCAGCCTCTGCGCACACCTCTGCGCACCGAGCTGGGCTTACAGATTCACGGCTTTCCTGAGCAGAGCTGTGAAAGGATGCAAATTGCTCCGTAATTACTCAGATGCCTTACAGAGGCCTGTGCTACTCAATGTCCAATTTATAACCAATCAGCCCTGTACAACAAGCAGCTCCACGTACAATAACAGCTGATTCTGGCTGGCTCTCAGCTCTTAGAAGTTACAACCCCGCAGGATGTAACAAGACAGTTTTATAAAGCTGTGAGAGTAAAAAGAATCATCAAGGTCACCATTTTCAAAAGCACCTAGAGCTGAAATGAAAGGCTAAGCAGATGGTGTGTGGCACAGAGTCAAACCTTTCTTAACTATGGTCCTCTTTTCCCAGCTCCTGTGACAAAAGCACATGTGAGAGTTGTCTACATAAACTCAGCTCTGATTTTCAATATTTTGCCTTAAGACCGTTAAACTGATATCTATTAGTGCTGTGATGTTTTCAGAGACCGTCTTATGAGCTTATAATTCTACCTTTGAACAGGCAAGTGCCTATAGGTATGTAGAATTTGTATGGCAGTAAGCACTTCAAGTTCTAGCATTCAAAATTCTACATTTGCCTTTTCTTCCTGGAATATACTGATTTACAGAGCAGAGCTACTACAGAAACACAGAGTATGACCTTCTCACTGGTTATACCAGGACATTGTGGGTCAGTATTCTTGAGCTCTGTTTCCTTTTTCATCACCAACCTACTCTTTGACGTCTTAGTGGTTTTGTTTTTGTGGGTTTTATTCATACTGTAAATACAAGGACTTGTGCAATTAGCAGTTAATTAATTACAGGGTAATAAATGTGCTACATGAAGGCATGTGGTGGGCTGACTGTGGGCGGCAGCCAAGCACCCCACAGACAATCCCTCACTCCCCTCCTGCAGCGTGGGGACAAAGCACAAGGAAGGCGAGAAGACTCACCAACGAAGACACAGACAATTCCACAGGTGGAGCAAACGCTGCCCTTGCAGGCACAGCAGAGCCAGGAACTCACTCACCGCTCCCCTTGGGCAGGCCGATGTCCAGCCACCCCTGGGAAAGCGGGGCCTCAGTACGTCCAGCACTGACTTGGGAAGACAAACACCACAACCCCGAATGTCCCCCGCTTCCTCCGCCTGTCCTTGGGCTTTTATTGCAGAGCACGACGCCACGTGGCATGGCGTATCTCTTTGTGCAGTTGGGGTCAGCTGTCCCGGCTGGGTCCCCTCCCAGCCTCCTGCCCACCCTCAGCCCACTCACCTGCGGGCACAGCGGGGTGAGACACAGAGAAATCCCTGGTGCTGTGCAAGCACCGTTCACCAATAGCCAAAACATTGATGTGTTATCAGGACTGGCTTCGGCACAAATCCAAAGCACAGCACTTTACGGGCTGCTCTGAAGAAAAGGAACTCCATCCCAGCCAGAACAGCACAACGAAGTGGGAATGAAACGAAACCTGGGTTTTACATTCCTCAGGGTGAATGGTGTGGTCGTGTTCTGGGAGAGATGCACCAACCCCCAGGCGAAACTGGAGAACCTCGACAGTGTTGCTCTTCTCACTGGCGTCCAGAAGAGGTATATTCTTTTATACTTTCTCCAGAGACTTAGGCAAGCATTTCTCCATTTCCACAACATTTCAAAGGTTGTTCTCCATAGCAGATTCTCTTGATGACATTGTCTTCCCCATATGCCCTTTCTCCTAATTGATATCTCATGAGGGAATATTCCTCCTGCCTGAGAAGGTCTCCATGAAACACCAATCCGAGTGAGCTACAGAAGATCCTACCTAGCTGTACAAAAAGATGTTTCTTTTCTCCTCCTGGGACAGGCAGACTGAGACGTGTGCCCAACAACATCCTGACATGTATCGGCTGGGGGAATGTAAGACCCAGCTTTAATTTTTTATTTCAGATTCATGTAAATGGATCTTCTGCCCTGTAATTAATTTGCTTCTAATTACACAATTACTCCATTTATAGTATCATTTAGAAATGAATTGATGTTAGCCCAGTCTAATTTGCAAAATAAATTAAGCAAATTGTTACTTGATTTTAAATCAAGTTAATCAACCCCTCCATTCAGTTTGCCTGCGTGGTGCCACAGCTGAGTGTGATGCTGCTGGATGTTGCCAGTGTCCGTGTGGCCGGTGCAATTGTTGGGAGCCTCACTCTTATGCAGCAAGAGGAAGATTCGGGGCTGCCACTGCTTCTGGTTGTGTGGCATTTTGCTTTTCCTGGGCTCCTTTTTAAGCTGCCCACTTTGGTCTTGCTCATTATGAAGATTTATACCATCATCTAGTGGAACTCCCCTTAAACTACAACCCATTAACTCTCCTAGTCTGCACTTCACATGCAGCCAGAGATGGAGAGAGTAGGCAATGAGGTTCTTGTATTCAGGTTACTAAATATAGGAGGATTTTTGACATCTCCCAGGGCAGGAAAATTTGCCATAACCACCGTAATTAAAATCTTGCTCAATATTTGCCTAATGTTGCATCAAATCCATGAAATGCTGCTGCTTGTCTCCCCCATTCCACCCATCCCTCAGTGTTATTTTTCAGGATCTACAGACATGACTGCAGCAGCAGCCACAGCTAGGCTGTATTACACAGAGAGGAAAAAATCTTACTTAGAAAAGCACATTATAAAGCGAGAGAATAAACATGCACCCAGTGCTCTCCACATGCCTGAATAAAAAAGGTATTTCTTCCTAATTTCTCATCATGGTGGAACAGACAGCATTTCCTCTTGTCTTGTTACAGTCACTCTTGTCTAGTAATACATGTGTGCTTTTATCAGGCATAGAAATGAGTTACAGTTCGCACAGTTAATTCTCTCCACTCTGCCAAATGGCATCAAAGATCTTTCCTTGCTTAATCCGGGAGTCCCTCCAGACATCTTCCAAATGAGTTTGTTCTTCTTAATACAGAAAAAGCTGGGGAATCACCTGTAGTCCCACACTACACCGGGGTGTCCAAAGGAGCTTCACAAAACTCTGAATCAGACGAAGGAGCACACAGTACTTCCGTGCCACGCAGCTGATTAAGAGACTAAATCAGAGGCAGCACGGCTGCACATCTGTCACGGGGGGGTATTTCCTAGTCAGGGCTCACTCCTCACACGCCGGCTCCTGGCTGCATATCTGCCTCTACAGCACTGATTGAATGCAATGGACACCTCTCCCCAAAACCCATGCAAGCTCGGAAAATGGAGTGAACATGCTCATTAAGCGCATGCCATGAGGTGCATGCAGCCTGCTCTCCACAGTACTGCTCATTTCTGATTTAGATGTGGCTGTTGGACCACTGGGGACCCCAGAAGTAATTGCAATGGCTATCCCAACGCCAGTGGCCCATGAGGTCCGCCCATATCCAGGATCTGTAGGAGGTGTCCTCTTCTTGCTTCTGTTTTGTGACAGTACCCACTGTGCAGCTTACATCTGTGCTAACACCGCTACCCCAGAGCCAGAAAGGCACCTTCTGTTTCTCTTTGATGTGCACAGTTGTTTTCCCACAAAATGTTTTTTCTGCCTTCTACCATCACGGCAGTAACCAGCTTGTGCTGTGTGGAGTCCTTCTGGGCAAAAGTGCTGACCGTGCATCCACGTTGTGGATTAGTTTGTTTTAACTCTGATTTAACACTAACATAATTTCCTGTGACCAAATGGCTGATGCCTCCCTCCCCCCAAGGGCATGATTATACCCCTTCAAGCCCCAGCATACGAATTTCGCAACAGTCAAAAGACAATGTAAAGGAGAACAGTAATCCAGTATAACAGCACTTGTTTTATAATAAAGTGTACTAGAGCTACGGTGCAGCTGTTTCACCTAATCTGAAGCATGTGCAGTCCATATTAATAGTTAATTTAGTCTGCTTTTAAATCACAGCAACCTGAACAACAACAAAAAGGCGTGACCTGTCTTTCCTGGAGGAGCCTAGTCACGTTCCTCTCCAACTTCTCCATGTGACAGAGCAGTGCTACAATTAAAGCACAATAATTTGCTTGTTATTCAAGTCAGGCATTAGTTCTAGTAATGGGGTGCTTGGTGGCGAGATGGATTTCCTTGTTAGGAGCTAAGCACAGGATTAGCTGAATTCTCCATGGAGAAATCTTGATTTGTTCAAGGTCTTTCATGTTTTCTACAGAGAAGGGATTATGTCTACTTAAAGAGGGGGCTTGCTTAAAAAGCTACAAAGTATAAGAAAAGGATTTAGGGCAGTCGGGCCTGTGGTTAAGTAGCTGAGGGGTAGAGGGAGTTTTAGAGAAGAGGATTATTTAAAGCCATAAAGTTCAAAAAATAATTGGTTTAGCACTACTGGGTCAATGCAGGGTAACATGCTGGAAAGGCAGTTAAGCATAAGCTAATATTCATTTTACTTTGGCTAATTATTGCAAGGATTCAGAGTAGAGGGTGAAAGAAGAAATGTTCTAGCTCTTTCCTTTGGGGTCCAACCGTACGGCATATTTCTGTGCTCCTTTGCTTTCCTATATATATCTGTTGTGACACATATTACCAGCCCAGCGCAAGAATCACAGAGGGCTCTTTTTAAAGCTCTGACATTGTTCGTTTAATGAGGCCATGAAGCAGACTATTAAAAGCCTTTCGGAAGAGTTGTAGGTCCTCCTGCAACTTCCTATCTCGCAGGCAGCTCCACTCCTTCTCCCCCTCCTTCTTTTAAGGCACTGGCAATATTATTAGTCCAGTTTGACTCCAAGCAGACTCTCATCACCATTAGCCCCTGTGACAAACCCGAATGGAGGCGTCCTGCCCACTGCTCCATGCCAGGGAATTGCAGAGCACAGGGGGCCACGCCGAAAGCCTGCTGACTCAGGAGGCATGGGGACCACCACACCTCAATACAGAACATCCCTTGCCATGGAGGGAAGAGGCGCTGGCACCGTTTCACCCTATACTTTCACCTTTCTGGCACAGCGGATTAATGGCAGACACCTGAGAACAACAGAAGCAAACCATCCCACCGCAGCTGGAGATCCTGGTAGACTGGCCTGAGATAGGCCAAGACTGATGGATTAAGAGGCTATGGGCATATAGGGGAGATACTTCCATAAGAGGAATAGCAGGATGAATTGTTACAATCTGGGCACAACCCGTGCAAATGAAAAAAGTGTCGGATGGATGGTCTGAAACAACTGTCTAAAGCTGCTCAGGCTGGACAGCAGCTCAGCAACCACAAGGTGGTGAGAAAGGTTTCTTCAGTAATTTTCTGAGGATATTTCAGTGGTTTGGTGAATGCTAGTAAAGAGAAATAAGTGTTCATTAGGGTGGTGGGAGATACAATCTCCAGGCAGACATGCTCCAAGTACATTGAGAAGGGATAGGAGGTGGCAATGCAGAGTTCCTGATCTTATAAAGCAGTGAAAAGAAGAAAAGCACTTGGATTTGGGTGTCACATGAAGAAAATGGAATGGACTTGTCCTTCTCTTGTATGACCCTCATATATTCATATATTCATATTCATATTCGGTGTGTTGTGCCCAAAAGATTTTGACAAATGGGGCATTTACACTAGAGCACAAAAAAAAATGGGAGTCCACAGGTGAATAATGAGGCAAGATTACAGGAGCTAATTCTGCATGATAGCTTAGCTAAGTGGCAACTCAGTGGATGGTGGGGAGACAAAATAGCAGATGTCAAACATTTGAAAGATATAAAAACCACGGCAATAAAATATTTGGAGCAACGCATAAGGTACAATGACATGTGGAAATAGAATCAAGAGGACATTGTCAGAAAATTTACTGGGGTAGCAAACAGTGTCCCCAAGTGAAACTGCAAACTTGGTTATTCTGGAAAATTAAAACTTGTAAGACTAAGAAATGTACATTAGGAAAACACCGCAGGTGGCAGAAAGGAGTAAATCTTTGTGTCTGATATGAATGATATGAGTCAAGGTACGTGGGAATGTGCATAAAGTTGGTAAAATACTCTGGTAAAACATGCACAGTGCTTATTGCTGCAGATTCAACTAGGCACCTGACATCCATTGACATAGGTATATTCATCCTTACAGGGGCCCTGCAAGGTAAGAGGACACATCGGTTCCCATGCTATGGGTCTCAAACTGACACAGAGACTAAGAGCTAGAACACCAATGAGGTCTGGCATTGCCGTGTTCATCATTACAAACCTGACCTAGCTCAAGCCGTGAGCGGAGGAGTATGCTTACCAATAAAGTGAACATCTGTTTACCTCCATTTTACTCTCAATGCAGAAACACCTGCAGTCAGCTCATGATTTTTCATCCTCTGCCATGACCAGTAGACTGGGTACTTCACAGATTTTTCCTCTGCATTATTTCATTTCCCAAATCCAGTCAACAGGACATTTGTTTTATGATAATCCAGGTACAACTCCTGACTCTTAGAGCAGGTTACCTATGTTGGACTTTGGAGAAACCACTGTTCCTCATTTTGACCTACTCCACCTTGAAACTGAAATATCAACATTTGCAAACACTGTACCATTAGGGGAAACTAATTTATTCATTTCTTTGCAAAGTGCTTTGGATGAAAAGCACTATAAAATTCAAAATATTGTTTTTGTCTTGCAAGATTCATGCTACTGAATAGGTGAAAAGGTTCCTTTGAATAAAAGCTGATGATTTATCTACCTTTTAGCAGCTTCCTTTGTTCCCTGCAGCTACATATTTAAACTTTGCTAGGCAGGAATTTATTATAGATACAGGAAAATAGAGCAGTCTTTTTAAAACTCAACTGCTCTGCTCAGACCAAAGTTCTGGGATGAAGTAAAATTGAGTCCTCTGTCATTATAGACATTAGCTTTTTCCATTTCAAAATTTTTATGGATTTTAAAAAAAAGCAAACCAAAACCAAGTACCAACTGCACTGAAAGTCATTAAGACTGAGGTAAGAGTATTTAACCCCCATTTATTATCTTACCCCAGCTAGAGTAATTTGTGAGTATTTGACAACACACTATAAATTCCCACTTTGCTAGCCTAACACAATAATTTGCCATCACCGCCTTCTAGCATCACACATGGCATCTCTTCTGCATGAATACCCAGCAGCCATACTAGAGATGCCAGTGAATTGTCATTACTGGCACAACAAAGAAGCGTTTGGCTAAGTCATAACTCCCAGTTCTCAAACCAGGCATCCATTTTTCACATCCTGATTCCTCTTCAGAAGTGGAAGTGACTGTGTGAGGGACTGGAATCAAGCAAAAGCATCCATATTGGTAATGATTTATAACTCCTCTGACAGATGGGTAGTTTCGTGATAAATTGAAAATTGTGCGGTGGTGTTGTTTATTATTAATTTTGCTTCTTCGTTTTTTAACTTCAAATCAAAATAGGAATGGAAGAAGAACTTGTGTCACATAATAGATATTTAATCCAGGGGAATGTACAGATTACCCCCTCTTCACAATGCAAGTCACAAAGTGCTTTCAGAATCCCTTAACAAATTAATGCACCCTGATACAGAATACAAACAGCCCCCTAAAAAGCACGTTGTGCAGGATGCCAAGCGAACAAAACCAGTTTCATTTTCAAGTACAGCCTTTCCTGTACCTAGTGAGGTGTCTGAATGAGGGAATGCCTGCAGCCTCCTCATCAGATGCCTGGATGTGTTGCTGCCAGCCCGTCTCAGGAGCAGTGTGATGCCCGCCCCACAGAAACCCCACAGCCCTGCAATCCTTCCCACTGGAAAAACAGCTTGAAGGGACAGCCAGAACAAATCATGTGTAGCCGTGGTGACTAAATGCAGCTGGTATCTATCAGAGGGCTCATCCCCTTTCCCCTACATGTATAAGCTCACAGCCCATGTGATGCAGTGGTCACCCCCAGGTATTCCTGTCCTTATGATTTTATCCTTCCTGTTCTAAACTGCCTGGGTCCTCACATAGCCTTTTGTTACTTAATTAACATTTAGAGTTTCCAAAGGAGCACCTCTGTCATCCTCAGTCCATGGAGAGTGACAGCAAAGGAACCAGGCATTAGGAGGGTGTGTGAAGCAGAAGACTAAAATTTAAATCTGAATGCCATGCAGTTGAGTTAAAGAAATAAAAGCAAACAGAACTTGCTCTTGTAGAGATCTGTGGTTTCCTACACCTGTGAAGTACAGGTGCCATCTAAATAATAAAAGAAAAGGAACTTCCGTGTTTGAAAGAATGAATTGAATTTTACCGTACCATAACTTCTGCATTTTATACCATATCCAGTGAGAGATCTATCTCAAATCTCTGTCCCATCATTTCAAATATTACTGTGTTCAAATTGCCTTCTTTTTTAAGTAGGCTTTTCTGCCAGATGTATATTTTTTAACTGGACTTGTATGGCACAGTAGAGACATCCAGTGGCTTGTTAGATTATTAAACTCATGACTGTCACTGAAGATATAGTACAGAGCTATTTCCATTAGATAATGGTAATTTTAATTTGACCTCAGACGCAAATTTAAGATTTGATATTAAGCAGCACTAATTCAGGAACTTGCAGTAATTTGACATCAGATATTTAATTTAATTTGCCATACATCTAACTACTTTCTTGTGATTTATGTGAAACACAAGCTCCATTTATACTATGGGGTAAATCTTCAGTCGCCATAAATCACAGTAACTTTGCTGAAGTTAATGCAGTTTTGTCAAGTCACTGTCAGAGGACACAGCCTTATCTGTTTTTGAGAATTGGGAAGGCATGTCTTTCAGGAGTTTCAGATTCCTCAGCAGAAAATGCTGAGGTTTGGCTTGTATTTATCATGCTATCCATTTAAGGATGCTGGGAGATAGAATGAGAGTGTCAGTTCACCCATTTTGGGCATCTCATTAAATAGCAGCAAATACATTATGGCACTCGAGGAGGGAAAGACGATTGCTGGGAGCAAGAAAAGGTCTGGCAGTTGAGAGGAAGAAGGCATCCCAATAGAGAGAGACAGAGATTTAGCAGCTGAGTGATGGGGCCAGAGCTCTGGAAACACAGAAATAATAGAGAAATGAAATTTTAAAGGAAGAGGGGGAGGTGAGGGGGAAAAGAGACAAGCTAGCATGACAGTGAACCTTGGATCAGAAAAAGACAACATCAGAGAATCAGAGTCAGTTCCGACTTACAGTCTGTAAAACTCCATTTACGTTCAGCGGGGCTGTACAGAATATAAGTCAGGGTTGCTTGGGTAGAATAAAATCCTTAAAAAGACAAAGAAAACCCTAAAGCTAGCAGGCCATAGAGAACCACAAAGGTATGCAGCCTTTCAAAGAGGCTGGAAGGCTGTGATTTATTAAAGTGCTGCTTTTGCTAAGAGCTTGATCTAAAACACGTTTAACCCAGCAGGAGTCTTTCCATGGACTTTGGATCAGGCTCTGGAATAGCAATGTTTGACCAGCTGATAAAGTAAATTAGAGCACATGCCTTTTCTATTCATAAAAGCAAGGAGGAGGGTTTAAACTGCTTTGTTTCAGACAAGCTATTTACAAACAAAAAGCAGAGCTGATGCATGCACAGTGCCTTGTTAGAAGGAGGTTGAGGGGAGTTAACACTAATCAGTGTTAATAAGTAGTTGGCATGAATGCTACAGAAAAATTTAAATGAAACACTGAATATATTCACTAGTCTCAGTGGATTTTCACTCTTTTAGTAGATATGCATGCCAGTAGAGGAGAAGTGAATACTGGTTTAAACCAAGGGTCTGTCTGGCCTAGTGTCCTGTTTCCAGTGGTGACTGTAAGCATACAATCAAGAAGGAGTAAGAAAAGGATAAGTATGTCCCTATGTCCCACTCTACCACATATTTGCTTGTCACTACATATCTTTACATGGAACAGTTTTTGAATCTGCTGGCCGAATACAAATGGGAGTAAGCAGCACAGTAAACGAGAGCATAAAGGAGTATACTGCCTTGTGCCAGGACCATTTTCAATCTGACCCTTTTCTTGCAGTTAGACCTACATGTAGATCACTCAAGACCCTCTTACTCTGCAGATGAAGCAAAATTGCAGTGGTTTTTCATGTCGTGTGCTTTGGAAAGCTACATGCTGTAAATCATCCCCATGACAAAAGAATTTGGCTTTACTCTTGGGCTTGATTTGGTACTGTATAGTTACATGCAAGTCCTTAATTTCTGCACTAGGCTGGATTCCTTAACCCCAGCACTTTTCATTCAGATTTGTTAGCATAAGCCAAGAATTTTTCCACCTCCTATCAGAAGCGTGTTCATAGTCCCGATTTTGACAGCAGGTAAATGGAGGTATACTTTGTTCGACTGAACAAAAGAGCTCTGCCTGCAGTGATACTTTTTAATGTCTTCAAAGAGAGATCCTAGGCTGAACTTCAATAGTTGGCAGAGTGCTCAGTTGACAGAGGTGACAGGGCAACAATTTCATTTTTTATTGAACTGTGTCTCAAAAATTCAGTAAGGGCACAAATGATAAACAAACATTCACAGTGAAAAATAGATCACCAGGTTTCCAGGACAATTAGCACCTAACACATTCTCCTCAGGCGACAACTGAAATATTACAGGTAACATTCAGCACTAGTTTTTCTTTAGTGTCTGGTAGAGCTGCTGAAAATTGCTGACTTGAGATAGGTCAAGAGTCTAGAGTATTCTTTTAATCACTGATCAGACAAGAAACAAAAGAAAAGAAAAGAAAAGAAAAGAAAAGAAAAGAAAAGAAAAGAAAAGAAAAGAAAAGAAAAGAAAAGAAAAGAAAACAAAACAAAACAAAACAAAACAAAACAAAACAAAACAAAACAAAACAAAACAAAACAAAACAAAAATACAGCCTTCCCCAAACTACATACTGTCCCCCTGCATCAGCTTGGCAAAGTGAAAACAGCTCTAGGGACAAACTAATATTCACTCTCCATGCTTATTTACAGTTTGCCTGTTCTGTTGATCCCATGATCGTGTTGCAAACTATTCTCTTTTCTGACAGTGTCATCTTTGTGGGGAGCAGAACTGCCTCATATCTGCTAGCTCATATCACATAGACACCAAATGAAATAGTGTTCAAGCAGGTACTGCTGAAGAAATAATTTGCACCTTTATTAAAAGTTATCAGATCCTGCCAGTGGAGGAATGCACATATGTAGCTAGCTTTGTACATGGTCAGTAAAAACAAGTATTTGTACCCTTCACAGCTCACAGAGTTTCATCATAATATGTATTTGTGTAAAGATGAAAAGTCAGGGTTTTTTTCTGCTAAGACCTTCTCTTGTAGGCTGTTGACCAGAACAGAAAAACTGGGTCACTTCACAGGCTGGACCTTTAGTCCACACCTGGGTTTTCTTGGTTTCCATTTCCACTCTCTTGGATTCCCACATATGCCACTCAAAAGAAAGTCTGAAGTCATTAATAAAAATAGGTATCAAAAGTTGAGTTAAATTTGAGCATATTCAATTATTCTGATCTCTTGGGAGTGAAAATCTATTACTTATGACACAGATCAGAAGATTTAAAGCATAATTGTATTCTTGATGGGCTTTAACCCACAAAACCAAAGACAGAGAAACTGTGACTTGACCAAAGAGATTTCCACCTCAGGCTGAGTGAGCAGTACTTATTTTAGCCCAGTTTTTGCAGCATCCCTTTCATTTAATGTTTCTAAGAGATTTCTGCTAGAGCTTCTTAGGAAAAAATGATTTTGGACACATTTTCTTTATTTTGATGGCTGAGCAAAAAGACAAGCTTTATCACTATTGTCATACTGCTAGGGTTTATAAAGACTTTATTAACATTACAGTCCATTTAAAAGTAAAATGGCATATTACAGAGAGTAGAAAATTTGCCGTAATCTCTGCATTTCTCCTGAAAACCTCAGAAGGGAAACAAAACACTTTTAAATAGATGGCCTTTCATTATGTACCGGCTACAGAAGATGGTAACAAAAGAAAAACAACAGTTGAATACATATGAAATACGCTTCCCTTCCCACATTCAGACTGCAGGGCAGCCCAGGATACGGCTGAGGCAGCAGGAGCCTGCAACTGGCCTCTCTTCTGGACTGAAGGTTAGCTTTCAAATATCCAGGGCTTCGAACACAATTGTTCTGTCTCTTGAAAGACTGTCTTTAACCACCTCTGTTCTTTGTGACTGTCAGCCCCATCATGTGACATGATTCTCCAAATACTTATTTAGATCTTGTACGTTACATGTAGCATGGTTGGGTGGTACAGGAAAATTATATTCTTTCCACATTGGACCCCAAAAGGCACAAAGCACGTTAAAGGCAACCAGCATATATCTGACCGGCTTTCACCAGCTCAGGAGCTGAATGCTCACTGTCATTAGTGGTGCAGCACCTTTAGGGCAAAGAGAAACTCTTCTTCTTTTGCAAATGAAGACCCTTGAGCAGAAGGGAGTACAAGTGATTTCCTCAAGTCACGGGGAAGCATGACACTTCGCCAAGAACTCTCTCTGGGTCTCCTTAGGTTTCAGCTCAGGGCACTGAGGTCGGTACAGCTATCCTCCTAATAGCCACCTCTCAGGGACACCTGCAGTCTTTCTGGGTTTTGTTTCATATGTGGCTAGTTAAGAAAAAGGCTAAGGGATTTTTCAGCAAAGTAAATCTGCAACATATCCAGTCCTTTTAAAAAGCCTGCTTTGAGTGGACTGGACAGCTGCATTAGAAGAGCTGTGATATGATGAATAGAAAAATGCAGGGCTCAGATGAAGTCTTGATTAACTTGTCATCCTAATCGCCTCTGGAAACAGAGGGAAGAGGATATTTTATTTTTAAATTTTCATCTAGGTGACATCTAGTGCAGCAGAAGAACATTTGCATTGTTTTCCACTAAATGTGTGAGTGGGAGAATATGAATGGGAGACTTCTCAGTATTTTCTGTGTGACAGGAAAAGACAGAATCAGAAAAGTGGTTTTTGAATCTGTATGCAGGAGATCAGACATTTATCACAGGACTTATGTTTTGAAATTGATTTAGAAGAACAAGCGCTGGCTGGAACCTTTCCCTAAAACCAAGCAGAATTTGGAGATTTGGAAGAATCCCATTTACTTCAGAGGGACAGAGAAAAAACAAGAAGCTTCCCTGTTCCTTTCTGCTCCTGAATTGGTCTATATTAGCAATTACTTTCCATTTTGCCAGCTTTCACAGAATTTTCAGGCCCATGTTTCAGAATCAAGAATTTCATGTAGTTATGAGTCTTAACTGAATTGGTTCAAAGCTTAAAAACCAGATACGGGTAGGGAAACTTGATAGGTGTGAGAGGGCACTGAAGAAAGAACTCTTAAAAAGGAAAGTTAAAAAAATAAAACTGTTGAATAGAGGAGAAACCTGGAGTATTAAAGGTATTTACCAAAAATACATAACCCTGCCTTTTCTCTACCTAAAAATAACCAAGAGCTCAGGGCTGTGTTGGCTACTTAACTTGCTACTTATTGTACTGTGAAGTAGTGTCAGGTAATACAACTCATTTCACATTCATGCTGCATGAGCATCAAAGCAATAGTACTGACAGAAGGAGCAGTTGCAAAATAAACAGTTACCTGATGCTGGAATGATGATGATTTTATCACATAGCTAGACTGCTAAACTTGTACCCTCACTCAGTGATACTGGTTATAAAAAACTGACAGAAATATGCTCATACTGTTAGTAAGTTATACCTGACTTTTCTGCCTCACTGCACCCATGCATTCTTCTCCCATGGTCTGAGCCCTTTCACAATCCATTTAAGCCCCTTATGCTTCCATATACATCCACTGCCATTTGAGCCTGGTACTTCTCAAAACCCCTGTCTGCAAGGGAAAAATCAATTTAAACCTGTCCCAGATGCAGAAGGGAGCATCCCTTGAAGGGAGCTTTATGCCCTATTTCCCTGCTCACCAATGTGAAGACATCTGCCCTCCTCTGCCTATACTGATTCCCACCAGCTAGCCCCAGCTGCCAGAGAAAACCTGTCCACTTTGGGAACAGAAAGGGAAACCATTCTCCAGCCAACCACTCTCTATCATTGTGTTAATAGCCATGTCCCCATCTGTCCTCCACCTCCATCTGCTGTCTTTGGTCTTGCATTTGGCTTGGAAGGTCCTTGGTGAATGCACAGCCCTTGGTTACTACACATTTGCTATACTTCAAAAAAGGTAGGTAGGTCAAGAATATTATCCTTGATCCATGCATAGCATAATTTAGGAGGACAAGAAGGAGGAGCATCATTATATAAAGCCACAGGTGTTGATCGCCTGCACGCCACATTACGGTCCAGGAGAGGCCACCACCTGCCTGCTGCTGTTCTGTTTTGAGGAGTGAGCAGGAAATGGAGGGTCTCACCCACCATCCTCCAGCTGAGGGCTGGGCTAAAGAGCCATAACTTGCCCAAGGGCTGTAAGTCCAATGGATTTCAGCGGTCCTAAAGTCAGACAAGGGGTACAGTGAAATGGTAAGAGCTGGCCAAAACACTGACAAAGAGAATCTTTTGAAGGAAAACAGTGTGGAGCACAAGAAGGATTTGCATGCTTCCCCTGAAAAAAAAAAAAAAAAAAAAAAAAAAAAAAGAGGTTTTGACTGATTATTTTTAGGGATTGGTCAGTGTGGGAAAAACAAAGTATCTTCTACCTTTAGGAAATATCCTTAGTACCAAGTATCAGCATGCTGGAGGGTTTAGATTCAGGGCTATTCATTGTGCCCACTTCAGTAATGGTGTATAAGCCTTTAGGTAAATAAAATTTGTAGTACCCTAGAACAACAGTTTTAACAACATTTTGCATTGCAGCTCTTTCAGTGTAGCCATAGGACACAGTGACTTTCACAAGGCACTAACTGTGAACCATAGGAAACTCTCAGGATGGCACCCTAATTTCCATGACTCCAAACTAATCGTTTTTGTGATTCAAAAAATATGCCCAGAGAAAGGCAAATACTTTTTCTCTCTATGAATTTATTCTGACAGAGTGATCCTGTTGCAATGTTCTCTTACTATTTCTGAAATCTGGAAATGTCCAAAAATATGCAAAGGCAATCACATGAAATACAAAAACCACAGGCACACATTTGCCATGCTCTATCCATAGGAATCTGTCACTGAACAAAGGAATCGAGGGAGGGGAAAAAAAAAACGAAACAAAACAAAGCACTACGTTGGAAGAAAAAATGTTGATACAGACACACAAACCAATAAAAGCAAGGAAGTTCTGAATCCAGGTCACTGCGGAGTCCTAAACACAGGCCTATTGCGTTTTGATGCAGCAGTAGCCCATATGGTCTTCCATTAGAGGGTCTCAAAGCAGTGGGCAATGTTACCGTACCATATGTGCTGATTGGAACAACTGTGATGATTTATGTTAGCACGCGTAAGAATTTTTTCCCCTTCCCATTTTGTTTCTTATTCTTCCTCTATTAGTAGAAGCCTAAGAATGGACAACCTTGTCATTACAGGTTTACAGTATTAATATTAAATATGTCCCGGAAAAAAACTCAGCAAAATGATACTAAGGCCAAGGGTGAAGGAATACATGCTTAAAAGTGAGGTCTCTAACCTGGAACTACATGCTTCCACCAAATAAAAGATCCCAGTTTCTACTTTGGCTTCACACTGCTTCTAATCAATTCCCTGCTAGGAAGCAACAAAAAGGCAATGGCCAAAAATGAACCTCATGGAAATCTACCTCTCAAAAACTGAGCTTCAAAATGCATGCTTGTTTCTCAATTGCCCCTTTTAAACCAAAGCAACAGAAAAGAAAATCAAGCAAACATTAAAAATTACATGAATAAGTAAAAAATCTTGCTTTCTGCAAGCAAGAAGCAGTAATGTAGCTAAACAAAAAAAAAAAGACAGCATCATCTCTCATTTCCTCAGGAGTACAAACCAGAGCTACCCATGACTTTGCTACCATGGATCAGGTCTTTGTATAAAAATCACCACACAACACCCAACAAACGTGCCACTGAGTCCTACATCCTGTTCTGATGCGCACCTTATCCTTCAGGGAAAGCTCGTAAAAAGGACAAAACAGCCCAGTAACAGCGGAGTAGCTTTCTTTTTCCTTTCCGTGCTGTTACAGCTCTACTACCCCACCCCAGGAAATGTCTTTGTCAAGTGTAAGAACTGCACGGTGAGAACGCAGGTTGTTATTTACAGACTTGAACCACTTGAAAAATTAATTCAGCTGACAATTGTTGAGTTTCCATATTTATAAAATGTAACGAAAAAGGTGGCTTAGAAGGAGATTTCAACAGCACAAAGACAGGAGGTACTCAATCCCTTATAAAATCTTGGGCAGCTGCCAACCATCCGTAGCAATTGCTCTCCTGCAACTCAGCGTAATCCTCTGACTCAATTTTCCCTACATTTTTTTTTCTGAATCTCAGAGGAAAACTAGGTGCTCCGGTGTCAGATGGTATTCTAAGCTGTTGATCTAGAACATAAAAAATAAAAAAAAAAAAAAAAAAAGAAAAAAGAAAAAACCCAAACCACGAATGACGTAACTCCCCCACTTGTGTGTGCATACATTTCTGTGTACGGGTGCATATGGACTGCATGTACACACAGACCAGCATAATGTATATAAGGTACTGGTAGTTTCACAGATTACTGCTTCACCATCAGCACATTTTGTGATTGCTCATACAGAATGGAAATTAAATCAGAAATTAAATAAGCCGTTCAGATCTTTTATGGAATTGTTTAGCTAAAGCAACAGAAGTCCTTGCCTTCACCTTCACCTTCAGGTGAACTGAAGCTGGGCAAAGCAGAACAGATGGCAATCAAAGAAAGAGGACAAAGAACTGGTCACCAAGGAACATATCCAAGAAGAAGTGCTTAGGAGTAAAGCTCTGGCTAGAAAGTCAGCCTGCTTACCACCAGCAAAGAAGCAGGTTTGCCACATCCAGGGAAATAACTTCATATTCCTTCCATGTAAATAATGTCATTTCTCTGCATAACGCAGAACTTACCAACTACTGCTCTTAGCAGAAACATTAATCAGTTGTGTTTTGAAGTTCTCTAAGTCTTAACCATATGGTCTTCAAAGTGCCAGGTCTCAGGAAGCACAGAGCTTTGTTTTGGGAGAGCAGAGGACAGGGCCAGACAAGCACAATGAACTCAACAGAAATAGCGGAGCACGGCTCCATGACTCATTGAGCAAGTCCTTGATTTGGCTACTAAATAGGTAGGGTTAGTCCAGCCACAAAATACTTCTTTCATCCATTTTCATATTATGACAGAACGCCTCACAGGGGGCCTAAATAACTCCATTTTATTGGATCCTTAAATACAGTCAAATGTAATGCAGAAGTTGATGAACTTGGAAAAGAACAGCAGTAATCAACCTGCAGAAAAAAATCTTTTTTTTTTGTCCCTTTTTATTTGATCCTAATCACTCTCTGCTATAGTCGGTCAGTAAACACAGGATTGGAAGATAAATAAATGCACCCTGGCAGTTGCCTCAGCTGCCACTGCGGTGCTTTCTGACACATAATTAGAAAACAAATGGCAGATTAGCTTAATAATATTCATTAGCATCTAATGAAACCGAGAGTGTTTCCTGTTCAAAGCATGTTGGGCTGTTAGTTGAATTTAAGTAAATTCTGTATTTCCACCCCTTAGCTATGAGAAGACGACTGGGGGATGGGGGAGAGAAAGCACACGGTTAACCCTTTCTCTCTTGGCCATCTTATGAATTGATGTTTTTTCCCCATGTCTTTCTCCTAGTCCTCAGGGAAGGAACGGTTAACAGAAAAGCAGGGCCTCCTTTCAGGCATTGTTGTTCTTCTGCACTCCCTCCCTTCTTTTTTTTCAAATTATCCTAAGTAAGGATTTTAATGATATTCAGAAATCATAGCTGTCTTGCTGAATCGCTGTAGGACTGACCTCCCTTGACAGTTCTTAAATTATTCAGCTATCAAGGGCCTGCTAAACATTAAATTAAGCATCCTCTCTCCCCTGTCCTAAACCATTAAGTTATGCAAATGCACAGATAATGGGGCATATGACAGCTGGAGGCATTAATCAGGCAGCTCTGTCTCTGGGCTGTTGTTATGTAGAAACCGCATCTGCCAACAGACAGAAGAGACACAATTAGATCTCACTTAATGGAATGAGAAGAAACTACTGAGCTCTCTACACTCCTGTTAGGTTGTAGACCTGGGAGGGAATAAGACACTTGGGAAATCTCACTTGCTCTCTGTTTCTCTCGCTCTCCTCTTTTTTTTTTTTTTTTAATACCTGTTCTTCCAATTGAAATGAAAAATTACCTGTAATTGTTATCATTTGCAAACAAAGCCTGTCAGAAGACCCACCCGCTGTTTACAATGGATGTTTTTCTTGTTCCCTGCTAAGGTTCTTTGGGGAATTTTCCTTCATTTGTTTTTTTAACTAATGCTCTGTCTTTGGAGGGGGGGGGAGGAAGCAAACAAACAGATCTCCCTTTACACCGTTGGAATTACTGCTTTAAAAATGAACTTGCATGCTCAGTCACAGCGAAGAAGCATATTGCTGAGGCACGAGTTCATTTGCCATTTGTACGTATGCGACGATTTCTTTCCAATTACCTGCTAATTATTGAAGACAAGTGTTTGCACGCAGACTCTTCTCTCCTGCCACTTTTAGCACATTTCTCCCCTCTAAAGGCTTCTCCCTTCCAATGGGGGGTGAGGAGCGTGGGTAGAATTTGTGGGGTGTCCTATGATTTTCCTAAAGAGGCTTAGAGAACAGTCTGAATAGCTTAGCGCAGCTTGTTTCAAGAGTGACTTTAAAAATCCTTATTGTTCAAAATTTGGGAGGCGATGGAAGATGGAGGAGCAATGCTAAGCTGGGGTAAGCATGCAAACATGAGGCACTGTGTTGGACTGAAACCTTTTTCCTGTATGGACTGATCTCATGTCCTTTGCTGGAATTTCTCAAAGCCTTCATTAATTAATAAAGTATCCAATAGAATTTTCTTACCACAAAGTTCTTCTTTCACCCATGATAAACATTCCCCTTTTGCCTGAACGAACACCTGCTAAAATGACTTCATTAAATCATTTAAACAAAATCTTTACTATAGATATTTTCCTGTGGAGAGGCTGGGCTTTTAATTCAGATGATGCGTTAACTTGTTTAATAAAAGCAAAGAAAATCAATCTCCTCTAATACCAAATCTGATTTTTGGAAAGCAGTGACTTTCTTCCTGGGCTTTATGTTAAGATTAAAATTTTTGTGACGATCTGATGAGCTTAACTGTCACCTAGAGGGGAGCAAAACTAGAACTCGATCTCTAGGGAAGGAGAACAAATCCCAGAGCCCCTAAATACTAGATCTTGTCAGCCATCCACATTGAAAAAAAGCAAGTACTAGTACAAACACCTTAGATGCTCACAGCTGCCTGATTTCCACATTTAGAGGAAACAGGAATGATATGAAATACAACCTGCTTCTGTTATTTCTGTGACTGTGCCTGTGACAGGCAGCTGGACATCCAAGACCTTAAGAAGGTAGATCATAAAGCAGTATTAAAGTAATGACATAGGTTTTCTAGTGACTTTCCATTCACTTTGCCTTTCTCTGTTCATATTATATCAGATGTGCTGTGAATTTGGCCCAATGGATATACTTGTCCGTATCCCCACCTTTCAGTCAGAGGATGACTTTATCTATTGGTCCAACAATCATCAAGGTAGGAAAATGGAAGCCAGGCATAACATAATACCATATCTTCTTCATTTCATTTTAATTTTTGACAAACGTGATGTTTCACACATGACTTCAACTGCATGGATTTGGTGATTGTTTGGTCCCAATGATCATTATTGATGCAGCTATAATTTATCTTGCTTTCAAGGTGCTCCTAGAGCTTTGGAATATGAAGCTGTTCAAAGAACTTCATAGAATCATAGAATCATTTTGGTTGGAAGAGACCTTTAAGATCATAAAGTCCAACCATTAACCTGACACTGCCAAGTCCACCACTAAATCATGTCCCTCAGCACCGCATTTACACATCTTTTAAATACCTCTAGGGATGGTGATTCAAACACTTCCCTGGACAGCTTGTTGCAATGCTTGACAACCCTTCCGGTGAAGACATTTTTCCTAATATCCAATCCAAATCTCTCCTGACGCAACTTGAGGCCATTTCCTTTTGTCCTATCACCTGTTACTGGGCACAAGAGACTGACACCCACCTGGCTACAGCCTCCTTTCAGGCAGTGGTAGAGAATGATAAGGTCTCCCCTCAGCCTCCTTTTCTCCAGGCTAAACATCCCCAGTTCCCTCAGCCGCTCCTCATAAAACTTGTTCTCTAGACCCTCCACCAGCTATGTTGCTCTTCTTTGGACACGCTCCAGCACCTCAATGTCTTTCTTGGAGTGAGGGGCCCAAAACTGAACACAGAATTTGAAGTGCAGCCTCACCAGTGCCGAGCACAGGGGGAAAATCACTTCCCTAGTCCTACTCACCACGTTGTTTCTGATCCAGGCCAGGATGCTGTTGGCCTTCTTGGCCACTTGGGCACACTACTGGCTCATATTCAGCTGCTGTCAACCAACACCCCCAGCTCCTTTTCCCCAGCACAGCTCTCCAGCCACTCTTGCCCAAGCCTGTAGCGCTGCATGGGGTTGTTGTGACCCACGTGCAGGCCCCGGCACTTGGCCTTGTTGAACCTTATACCATTAGCCCATCGATCCAGACTGTCCAGATCCCTCTGTAGAACCTTTCTACCCTCAAGGAGATCAACATTCCTGCCCACTTTGGTGTAATCTGCAAGCTTACTGAGGGTGCACTCGATCCCTTTGTCCTTTCTCAACACCAAAGATCACATGTAAGCTATATACCGCTTTCTTCATCGTTGAGATATTGGATGGCATCTGATTTGGGTCAGCAAATCTTCACTGGCATGTTTTACTTTAAAAACAAGTGATATCCAACTAACAGCTTTTCTGTAAGTCTAGAAGTACCTTGGCAAATCAGCAATATATTCTATAGGTATAAATAGCATAAATTCCTGAAACCTGCACTGGAGAGGATGGGACAGATGCAGATAATCAAACCCACTGTTTGTTCCATATTGTCTGCTTTGTGACAGTTAACTGCTTTCTGATGCCAATTCTGAAATTGTACAGACTTTGATGCAGTCATCCATTAACAGTAAACGCATTTATTTGTCAAGTTCCTCCATGCCAATGCATGCTGGGGTTTTATAACCCTTCATCAGCTTTTCAGTTGTATTTTTCAGGAAAAAGCTGAATAGAGGAATCTGACCAGTCTGCTTGCTCTGGGCTAGAATAAGATACACTTGGCATTGTAATCAAATACCTCTATAAAAATGCGTTTATGTAGAGAGCATATGTAGAGAGCAATTACAACCATTCAGAAATTTGTCTAAAGTAATCTTGGCCTATGTTATTGCTTATGGTCTGGCATGTTATTTAAACCACAAACTTATAAGAAGGTATTCTCTTTTTCTGGTCAATGGTTGTATGTTACTTAATATTTTGACCAATGTATGTGGGAATAATTTCCTGGGTGAACTCCGTGTAGAAGAAAAACTGCTCAAAGATGTATGTATATTGGATTCTATTAGCAAAGTATTAAGCAGATCAAGAGATAAAATATTTCATCAGGGAAATAACTTTTCATACACACTGGCACCATACAGAAGCTAGAGATCACAGCATACATCTGTGTTTTAAATAAGAAAGTGCGTGCACATTATTATTGTTGCTGTTCATAATGGTAATTATCAATGTTAAACAATATAAAATATTAAAAAGGAGTTAAGGTTGCAGTAGCCAAAGACACACATTCAATAATCACCTTGGTGTTCCTTCATCCCTTACAGAGTGGTAACCATACACTGCTCTGAGACTGGTTTCGAAAGTAGTGTGATAATCTTATCTTCACAGTCTCTCTTGGGGAAGAGAATGTGTTCATCAAGACTACCTTAAGTGCGATTAGACAGCAAAGAGGGTAACACTGAAACTGTTGACTTGATTTGTGGAGCAGCTATCCCACTCTTCTTCATGAAAGCTTGCCCTCAAAGACTATTTTAAATTGTTTTCTTTTGGTAAGCACCAGCATAATAAAGTCTTCTGCCAACATCTGTGAATATCTGACACTTTTAGTATTTAATATCCAAAAAAAAGGTGTACTGCCATCTTCATATCTTCGTATGTGTTTTACACTGCATATCTATGCACATTTATTTTGAGAAGAATTAAAAACATAAAATGCTTAAAATGTGCAAATGCATATAGCTCTTCACTGAGTTTCTAAATTTAAAAACAGAATCTGCAGCATATTTGTTGCCTTGAATTTGCAAGTGTTTTTTCATATATGCTGAGTGGTGACGTATATCAAGCTGGGACTGAATATGTAGATTACTTGTTGAATGTAACTTCATTATAGAGAACACAATTCCTATTATGCAGTACAGATATACTATTTGTGTTTCCCTATTACAGTGTAATGACTGGAATGTTGTTTATATTTGCCTGTCTTTCAGATACAATTTTTTGCTTATTTATTGTCTGTGGCAGAGTCCAGGTTGTGATGGTTCTCTGAGATTTAGTGCTTCCTTTCAGAAATGCAAACTTATCTCTAAATAACCTTCTCTCACAGCTTTGCCACTAATTTTCATGACAGCAGGACTGGACCCAGTGTAGTAATTTACAACAAAATTTCATTGTTTTAGCCTACTAAGGCAGTAAACAACTTCTCTCACTACTGCATGGTAAGAAATAGTCAGAAACATGGAACAATTAGGGTTTTCTCTGTAATTTATGACATATATTTCAGTAGAATTACTATTTTAGTCTTCCATGATAACCTTATTTTGTTTTACTCACAGGCTCCTAAACATAACCTGATACTGCTTTCTCTGATGCTTTCCTTGATTGCTTTGACTGATTACCTTCTTCACTGTTCAGTACAACTTTTTTTCTCAAAAAACACACTGTCTCTGTGTCTCTACTCATTTCATATGCTTTCAGGCCTGGAACATGATACTTGTCAAGCTAAGCTCATTTTCTATTGCAGAATATTTGATAAATGTCAGCATTTCATACAGGTTCCTATCTCCATTAGTAATCACTGGTGTATTTGTTTTGTTGTTTTGAAAGGAAATACATGGTATTGCCCGTTTTGCTCACATCATCTGTCTGTGGCTTCTATTAGACTTTATTTATGCTGCCCAAATATTGTACTTTCTTTTGAGGTCTGTTTTTAGCTTGGTCTTACAAACAGTCAGTGGTTGAAATCCTGGTTACTGAACACTTTTGTCTACATTTTGATGAAAGGTTTTCTCACTGTCACTCATCAGTTTACCTGAATTTACCTTGCCACAGGTCCACCCTGTATTCACCTGTATTTCCGAAGTTGTAGGGACTGGCCTTCTTCCTCTGTTCACTCTCCTTTGGGACTAAGTCCTCACCCGAGCACTCATGTCCCACCTGCTCCCAAATGCATCCAAAGTCCAAGCAGATCCACAGTTCATTGTCCAACACAAGACAGTAGTAGATGGTCCCCAGTTCAGTCAGGAAGAACAAAATTGCCACTTGTGCCCAGGTCCCTGTACACAGGCTAACATTGCCTATAGGTTTACCTGAAGATTTTCACAGTCCAAGTGCTTCCCGGATGCTCACCGGCAGAATTCCCATCACATCAACAGCTGCATCCCTCTCAAACCCGCACCATGATGTTTCTGACCATTCTGTTTTTCCCCAGTCAGCAGTCAAGAGAAATTCATGCCAATCCACTGGTCTTCCACATATTGGCAAACCTTCATCAGTCATTCAGATCAAAACCAATAGATGGAGCAATACCAACCACTACCCGTAATCAGGAAAGAAATTTGGCCCTGTAATTAACAATCCTTCACCATACCTAATTTCCACAGTGACAGCAAGGGAGTTCTTCACATCTTCTGCAGAATATCACTACTTTCTGTCTTTTGTACCACTCCTCATGCTGCATTGCAGTGAGAACTCTTCCCCTGACAGCCAGGGTTGCAGAGGATTTTTAAAACAATCTGTTGGTCTATTCATGTATGCAAGGATAACTTACGCAAGTGTCATTTTCTGGATGTCATCTGTGTGTCTTTTTGCAGTTGGTGTGTAAACTTATTCAGAAGCATTTTCAGGGTCTCCAGGTTTTCTGTGAAACTTTTACAAATTTGTTAAACCATCCAGTGGTCGTTCACTTTCTATTTTCACCTGTCTGATTGATTTTTATAACGCTCCAGGCAACAGCAGATTTCCAGTAAAAGTAAACTGGGTCACATCATTTATTTCATTTGTTTCCTCAAGACCACTAACTGATTTCCTTCCTCAGATTGTTTTATTTCTGATCATATTAGAGGTTGTGATTTTTTCCCCCTTTTTTCAGCCTGTGCTCCCTAATCACAGCAATCTATGTATCTGTGTATTATATATATGCAGAGAGATATATAAGATACTCATATAATAAGATATATAATATATATGAGATAAAATGTATCTTGTTTATATTTTGGAGAAGAATGTATTGTATATATACTGATATTATGTATATGAGATACATTTATATCTTGACACCCAAGATAATTATAGATATCAGCACTTTTTTTGTGGAGAGAAGTTGAACTCTAAGCCCTTAGGCCTCCCTAAGTCCTGAGGCATACTGAAAGTGATAATAACCCATCGTTTGTTTGCCATATTACTTAATTAATCCAGCTGCTCTAAAATTGCATTCTTCTTTCACTGGATATTAAACCAACTCGTCAATTGTAATTGCAGAGCTCCTTTTTTCCCTTTTTATCTTACTCAGACCAGTTCTACTGAGTCTATCTTTTTCTGTATTCTATCTCTTTATTTCATTCATTTTTAGTCAAAGGAAATGCATGGTATACAGGGTTGAAAGAAAAAAATTAGCTAGCAATTTTGTGAAATAATAATTGTAATTCATACAGAAACTTAATTAATATTGCAAAATATTTTCATAGTAAATATTGTAGAAGTTATATCTGTAGAAGTGTCGTAAAATTCGTCCATTTAGGCAATAGTGTACAGGCTGCTGTGTTACATGGAGAATTCTAACACATCAATATTAATAACTTCAAGTTTTAAATAAATTCCCACTCTGTTGAGTTAAAGATGCGTCGGTCTGCTAAAATGGGCTTACAGTGCAACTCTGCCGCACGCACAGGACAATGAGTACTTCTGAGGAACATCAGGCAACATTCAGTACCAACAAAATTGCTTCTTTCTCTGTGCACAAACACACAGAGCTCCTTTTTAGAAAGCAGGTGCATAGTTTTCTTGTCTTCATTTAATTTTGCCTTCTCTCTTCTAATGACGTTGAATGGGAAAATATATGCAGAGGGGTGATACAAAGGAAATGAGCAATGTAGTAACGAAATAAGGTAATTAATGCCATTTCTCCTTCAGCACTTAAACCACAGGGATAAGACTATCTGACTCTCATATTCCTGCCCTTCTGAGGGACACGACCTTTCTGTCATCATTGTGTTGTTTTGCCCACCAAATATTCTGGAATCGAGGGCTGTGAGCAGCTCCCTCACAGTCCGCAGAAATTCGGCCTTTATCGTAACTGGGAGTGAGATCAGGCCCAAATGAACAAGCAGACGTATAGCCACACAGCTTTTGCCAGCTAGAGACCATAAATGAGCCTCAGCTCTTCCTATCATTTTCCCAGAACAATCGCCATTTTCCTTTCTTCTTGAAAGATGTAGTCCTCACGTGTCTTTTCTCTTTAAGTTCTCTACCTATCTGAAGTTTTACACCAGTAAATTTTTGTTCATTTCGCAGGGAGCTGAAACCTAAGAAACTACTTAATCAATGCTAGCGCATGTGATCTGCTCTTCTTCCTTATATCTCTGCGCATTTTTTTTTATTATTTCTCGAGCGTATTTAGTGTTGCAGTCTCTGTGTGGAGTACTATATTTTTTAAATAATGCAACGTTGCTGACAGGGTTTGCATGATGGAATCATTGATATTGATGTGACAGCCTTGATGTCTCTCTGCTTATTATTATGAAGTATGTCTGCTGTGATGCAGAAAGCAGTATTCTTGATCCCCTCTTCACTCTACATGATTAGTTGTGCTGCCCTAAAACAAAATCTTAGTTCATTCTGAATAGTGACAGTGATCTTGGCAATCATTAACACTCACCCTCAGTGTGAAATCCATTCACAGACTTTTCCTTTTATTCCCATTTTTATGAGGCAATAATCCGGTCCAGGTGGATACCTCCAGCAAATACTTGAATCATCCATCACCCAGAGGAACTGCAGGCAGCCAGGGTTCCCCAGCAGCGCAGAGTGAGCGTGCCTCCACAAGGCACCAGGGGATACCAGTAGGGATGAGAAACAGAGACTTAAGCATCAGTAAAAAGAGAGAGCACTGTAAACTGAAGTGCTAGCGTTATCCAAAGTGAGTTTTCCTGACATTCTCAGGTGCTGTGTCTCAGAGCCGTCGCATCTAGTGAGAGAATTTCCTTCTGTCTCAGGCCAGGTCCTCCGGGAGTAGTACAGTTGTCTTCTGGGAGTGGCTCTGATCCTGATCCCTGTGAAACAGCCCTCCTGCCCAGGAAAGAGCATGAGAAGGCAGTGGATGCTAACCAGAAGAGGAGTGACAGGCACTGGTCTAATAGCCCAGAGTAAAGGATTCTGCATGCTCTTATCTGTCTTCTGAGCCATCTAGTCCCACCGTCGTCTCCAACAGCACCAGTCTTCATTTAACACTTTCACTTCTGCCATCTCAGCCTTTGAATGCTATTCATTCTCTTGGTGCGGAAATAGGATGAAATTCTTAAGAGACTTATGCAGCTGGAAGCCCCATGACTGTCTTGACAACTGCTTAAAGAACAAACAGAAAGAGACCAAGGCCGTCCTTGCCAGCTTCCAAAGATGATGACTATGCCATATGCACAGTTCCTGCACAAGAAGTTATAATAAATCAGGCTAGTAGCCTCATGTCTGAAGAAGACTGTCTCAGCCTGAGAGCTCAAATATCATTTCGATGCCAAGTCTTTAAGCTATGTTTCAAAGTTACTGCCAGTGAATAAGCTGCTGCACTCCATTCCCAGCCTCCCTGTTCAAAAAATAAATTACAAATGCATGTACTTAACTGAGTTTTAGAACAAATTAAAATGAGTTTACAGGCGGAATTCTCTTTTTCCACCTCAAAGAAGGATCACCTTCTGCTGCACAGACCTCTAAGGCACATTGTACACTCAGAACACAGAATTAAAAAATGAACCTCTGTGCATTCCTCTTCCCTTCTCTGACAAGTTCATGCCCCTAAACACAATTTGGCCTCTTTTAGTAAAACCTTCTTTTCTGCTCCAGGGCTATGGGATTAGTGGCCACAGAAAAAAGTGGCCACCTATGCTATGAGGACAGGCTGAGAGAGCTGGGGTTGTTCAGCCTGGAGAAGAGAAGGCTCCAGGGAGACCTTCTAGTGGCCTTCAGTACCTAAAGGGGGTCTATAGGAGATTTAGTTTAGATATTAGGAAGAAATTCTTTCCTGTGAGGGTGGTGAGGCACTGGAACAGGTTGCCCAGAGAAGCTGTGGATGCCCCATCCCTGGAAGTGTTCAAGGCCAGGCTGGATGGGGCTTTGAGCAGCCTGCTCTAGTGGGAGGTGTCCCTGCCCATGGCAGGGGGATTGGAACTAGGTGATCTTTAAGGTCCCTTCCAACCCAAACCATTCTGTGATTCTATGAAATACAGAGCTAGGAAGGAAGGCCACGTCATAATAGTTAGGAGAGTTGAAGTGAAGAGCCCACAAACAGCTACTAGCTGTGTCTACCCGCTGGTGCAATTGTCTTCTTGTAGCTCTGTCTGCTTGTCAATGGCCAGGTGTTTCGACTTGCCCAGGAGTGACTTGCTACCCAAGTGACTAAAACCCCAGTGGCTTGTGCTGTGCCAATCACTGCTACCAGCAAAGATCTACTGCAGAGCTGACATGGCAGTGACGCCGTTTCAGAAAAGGGACAGTGGAGAGGAGAGCACTGCCTCTGCCACACAGCCCACACTGCCCGAGAGGTCCTCTTTGTACCTATTTTAAAGCTCTGGTGATGTACTGTTGCAGCAACAATAGTTACTAAATGGTCCCACCTCGTTTGTGCCTATTAAGTTACAACCAAAACTGTTCTTACTTAAGGAAAAATTTCTGAGGCTGCTAGAATACAATGAGGTTTTCTACGCCAAAATTATTTTTTGGTTGTTTTGCTGATCTTAAAGTCACATAGATGCTGCATATGTGTAATCTAAACACATACTTCCATTAAACATCTGGTTTGCACATTCTTTTTAAAAGCGTGTTCATTAGACATGTTTCATGAGGTTTTAGATGCCCAATACGATATTCCTTTTTTTCATTTCCTTGTATTTCCTGTTACTATGGATTACATGTGGAAGTAAGGCAGCTCTTGCTGCAGTTTGGAAATGTTATTTACCTAGGTACAATTTCATAACAACATGAGAAAGGCTGGGTGATTCTGGGTCTGAAAGAAGGATATGAAATCATCCATTTCCAGATATTGATACCTAGATCGGTATCTAGAGTACAGAGTAGCACTGACCCATTTACTCACTTATCATCCCCTGAACTTAACTGCATTTTAAAATATTTACTCCTAATCACATGGAATTACTTTTGCACATTGTTAGTCTACCAAAAAGCTAAGGATTAATTCGTATTTTAATTTTAAAATGTTGTAAGCAGGTATAAAACACAAAAGCAGTGTTAACAATGACGGGCTATCCAACTTGGTAAAACCGGCATGAGTAAAACTACTCCTACTGCTCCGCAGTTCATCCACATTATCACTTTGGTTACCTTGTCATATCCAGCTCTTCTCAACATCTTTAGTCAGATAGCATGCATTTTTAGATGGGTTTATTTTCTTTACTATATAGTTTGCAACACAAAGTCCATTCGCTGGCTCTTTGATGGCCACTGTAAGCAGCCTCAGTTCACCTCTCAGCAAGCAGGAAACCATATCAGCAATCAGAAAAATGAGCAGGTTTTCGGTCTCAGCAGACAGTCCCCAAGTGTGCAAGGAAAATGAATTCTGGAGAGGCTTCTTCAGAGCTATGGTTGACTCACATTGGCAAGGCCAAGCACATTGTTGTACTTCTGCTGTAGAGAGAGGGGACTTCAGACTCTCAGCTATCAACCAGCCAGCAGGTTTTCCCAGCTCTGCTTTCGCTGCAAACTACAAAAGACTGTAAAGACGGTGTAGTCATGGTTTGATAGTTTTTTTATGCCAAGAAATTTTGGAAGAAAGCGGTTTTAAAAACCAATCTCTCTAATGTCTGTTTGCTAAGAGTTCTCAAATGAGAGAAAGCACTGCAAAACACTATAGGCATGTGCCAAATGGGGTTATATTTAAAAACAAGAAAATTAAAAATAAGTGCGTCTTACTCCAAACATCAGTGGTGCAATCTGCACTAAGAGACAACATAACTTCCGTATGACTGAATGTAATTTTTCTACTGGCAAAAACACCTCAATGTCAGCTATAGGCACAGGCAGCAAGGGAAGACGGTCCATGATACCACTTCCAGAAATAGGCTAAGAAATTACTGCACTAGCAGCAATGAGTAAGGGGAAAAAAAGAGGATGAACTGCTTCTCATTGAGTAATATTAGGTGGCAATTCAGAAAGCAATACAGCATGTGATAAAAATATAATTTTTAATAATACTTAATACTTGAAAATCACCAGCTGTGTTCATTCTAAGCATTTATTTTCTGAAGCTTACTTTTTAAACAGTTCCAGTGGAGGAAGAAATAAGACATCTGATCTCTGCTTCTAACTCTGTAATATTAACCAAGTCTTTGTCTCCCTCCTGTGTTCACAGCCCATAATTAACATGAATTTTAGAAAAGCGTGAATGAAGATCTCATTCAAATATTTACAGGCAATGCTTTCAAGTGTTTTTTTCAAGTCATATGCAAAGCAACATGAATATTTCTCAGCTAAAGTAAATACTTCCTAGAAAAAGGGTAGTTCATGTCTGACAAAAGCAAGTCAGAAAAATTGCAACGTAGACTGAACAAAATCGATCCACTCCCTTTGTGATTCACGATTGATTTTTTTTTCCCCTGGATAAAACTGCAGCTAACATTTCTTGGTAACCTATAATATGGTACTTTGCAAAAAACTTATCCAAGACCTTCAAACCTTTCTTTTAACTGACGGCTGCTGAATTTACATGATCTCATCAAGCAATGACTTTCAAAAGCATTAACCTCGGAAGGGGGAGAAATGATTAATGTACAGATGAAACATACCATTAAATCTTAAACTAACCAATTATTAAATTCTGCAATATCTTAGTAAAGTTGCCTGGGTTTATTTCCAAAGGGAATGTATGGAGCTAAGGTGGATATATCATACATTTTTGATGTACATACACATCTATGCCTCAACTCATTAGGTAGTGTGAGACTCCTTTAAAAGAAAGATATTAGTACATGGGAAAGGCCCTCAAACATGTCATACAAGATCTACCCTTTTATTCTTCATTTCTTTTCCTTTATCTCATATTTGCAATGTCCAAGAAAACTGGCTTTGTAAAACACCTAGTATGCAGTTTGTTGCTATATTTTTAAGTTTTCTAGCACTGAATGTGTTCCCCTTTTTAATGGATCTGTAGAGCAGAGCCTTTCTCTTTCTCTGTAAGGGAAAAAATTTCCTGTTTAAATCAAGCCACATTCTTTGGAAGGCACAGCACCTGACACATAAACATTCAAATCTCCAGGACAGGAGAAAAAGTTTTTGTAAAGAATATACATAAACAAAACATAAAAGTTTTGTAGGAACTATTAGAAATTTGAAGAAAAATGTTCCAATATTTCCAACAAAAAATATGACAGGCACAAACAGCCACCACGCACTCATTTGGGCAGGGGAACAATGGACATCATTTTAATCAGGTGGAAGTCTGGAATAAACCCACAACATTTCAGCTGTTGAGTTACATGCCTTTTACTTGCTATAAGCCTATCCCATTGGCAACAGCTTGTGATCTTCCATTTCTCTTTGTTGTTAGCTATCTGTACCCTTTCCAAAGGAGAATGAAGACCTTAGGCCAAATCCTTTTCTCATATGTGCTTTAGCCATATACATCTGAAGCCGGGCCTCGTAGATTCCTTTCAATAAATTGAGGTAGATGATCCAATCCTAGCAGCATTGAAAGCATAGAAAAACACCTTTTTTTTAATGAAAAGAATGTCTTTTGTCCCTATTGTAAAGCTTGGATATATTTGCTATTTTTTTCCCATTTCCTGCCTCCCCAAAAAGTCGCAAGAGTCTTCCAACTATTTCTTCCTTTGGTTTGGTAAAATAAGCAGGAGTTGAACAATAAGATCTTTAGGCAAAGAATCTTTTAATTTAGCCATCAGTCTGCAAAAATTTGATATTACATAGCCAATAATTATCTAAAAAATTTAGACACTCTTGCTATTATTGTGAGTGACTTGAAGGACATCATTAAATCATTAAATATTTTGAGGATTGTACCCTAAAAAGCTAACTGATACTTATGTTTTAGACCCAATGGAGGGGTCAACATTTTTCTTCTTATTCTAACTCTTCATTGCTCTAATATAAAAATTAGCAGTTCTCAAACCCTTCCATGCTTTCAGTTACAGGAATTCTCTCTTATTCATCAGTCTGTGATCTGATTTTCCATAAATCTCTACCTCCATTGACTTCTGCAGGATGGCACACAGCTCTCTGAATTTGTAACCCATCACACCGTTATGTTCTCACGATGCATATTTAAAGAAGAAATGAAATAGCGTTGTTAGTTTTCTGGCTTTGAAAATCCCTCCAACAGGGGGATAGAGAGAAAATTGAAGCATTTCTTACAACTACCTTTTCTTGCCTAGCTAAAGAGAAAGGCAGGTAAGTAGAGCTAGAACAAAGATGCTTCACAGAGCTTCTTCAGCAGTTATCCTCTTTCTCATAACTTCATCTGAATATTTTCTGTCTCTCTAACTCTGCTTTCCTCCTTCTATGTCTTTTTTATTCAGACAGCGAATGCAACCACAATGAGACGTAAGTAGGACTTGTAACCCATCCTGAGGGGGTGGAATGATAGACAGGTCACAAGAAGACAGAAACTGATGGGGTGATTTGTCTGTGTCTCCCACACTTCTGTCACATACTGTTTCTAACGCAGTGTGATAGAACAAGCTTGGGCCAAAATGTAGAGTCAAGTCAAATTCTCTTTGATCTTCAGGGAGGATTTTGCTTAAGTGTTGAAGTGCTTAGCCCACAACACAATAGTCTCCAATAGGAACATTACTGAAAATGAGTTTTGAAATGGCAGTAATATTGGTGCTTTGTTTGGCATTAGATGCTGCATGAATTCAGCTGCAGTGAGACAAGCCAAGCTTTCAATTACTGCAGACACCGTAGTGGAAAGAGGACCAGCATGTGGGCAGCAATTTTCGTTGTTTGTTTTACTCCTGTATCCTCTGATAGCCAGCTGGTGATGGATGGGAAGCAGTGGAATGATGCAGCCTCCCTCTTCTGAAAGCTGTTTTGTACAGCAATCCAGATACTAATAAACCCTGTGAAATACCACACTTTTACGAACTGCTAAAGTGATATGACTGTTATATGCTGATAATGATAAATTGAAGGAGTAATTGGCAATAATTTATTACCCTCTTCCTTGAAAGAAAATCACTCTTATGGCTAAACGCTACCAGTATATTATGAAAATGAAGTCATTCTCTTCCCAGGCCATTCTTCTTACAGCTAGAAGCCACGTCTGCTATTTTTGCATCTTTCACTGCTGTCCAATTCTGAGCTCCATGCAAAAAGGACTGCTCTTTCTCTTCTTTTTGTGGCACACAGAATGCTATGATCCAGACAAGGATCGCAAGATTTGAATTGTGACAGACATAATAGCCCCAAAATATTTTATTACCTAAGGAGATTGAAAGAAAATGCTTCTTTATAGCACCTAATGATACAGTATAATTTCCTGAACAGGTCCAAGATAGTAGTGCAACAAATATTTACTGAGAAAAAAAAAATATCTAAATTACTTAAGAGGTAGAAAGGGAGAGTTATCTGAATAATTAAAAAATCATCCTTAGTTATACAACGCAAGATTAGCATACAAGAGCTCATCTTTAGCCCTCATCTCTGAAAACACGTCAGATGTTACCTGTTTGGGATGAGAAGGAAATTCATTAGATCACTAGTTATCCAGTGGAATCACACACCCCAACAAAATTTGGCTTCTGTCAAGTCTGTGATTGCAGAGACGTAATAAATACACAAATAGCATGGAATATATTTCAAAGAGCCAAAAGAAAGGCTTTGATGGCCACATGTCTATTGACAGTGGCATGAGCTCCCAAGCATTCTTTTTTATAGGAAATGTTTAATTGCTCTTTATTGAGCAGAACCTTTCCTTCTGCTTGTAAAAGAAATTATTGCTTTTCCCCTCTGGTTCAGTCAGAGGAAGTTAATAGTCCCAGTTTCCTCTGGCAGCAGAGACAGTTAATGACTGGGAGACTATCATAAACAGGGTTTATTGCCCAAATTACAATCCAATTCCTAACCAGCCTTCTCTGTTCAGATTGCCCTCCTGGCATTTTGGCGATTTTCTGACTTATTTTCCAGTTCACAAAGACAGTCCTCTGATACTTAAAAATGTAATGTGCTTTTTTCTTATAGTATTCACAATTTATTGCTGCAAATTCTTACGTGCATTGCAATATGGGCATTTATTAACTTCATGACACCGGTCAAAGTGCTTCTCAGCAAAGGTGATTCTTCACTGTGCAGCAAAACCTATGTTCACGCACTCAAAATAAGCTAGTTCCTTCTCTGCCCTTGTGTTGTTCCTCTCACTTTAATGTCTAAGTGCTATTAATAAGGCATACGTAAAAAAAAAAATAATTCTACATGTACATACTTGCAATTTTTTTAAGATTAAAAAAATGAGTACAGTTTTCTATATGTAGTAGTCATTCTTACTATGACATCATAAATGCACATAGAGATTTTCTGTAAAAAGGCTAAAACCCTGCTTTACAGAGCTAACAAAGCAGTCTAACATAATGACCAGGTGTGGCTGGTATTATGGTTGGAACACACCACAGAATGAGCAAATTTAAAGAAGTTCAAAGATGGATTTTCTCTAATTATTTGGCACTTTAGAAACAAGAAGTGTTATACAAAACAAATATTTAAAATTCTGTTTCCTTAAAGGGCAGATTTCAGAAAGGGAGGGTATCAGACTACATACTTGAGAACTTCTATGCTATTACACTTGATAGTTAGGTTCCAGATTTCTATGCTATTACACTTGATAGTTAGGTTCCAGATTTTCTAAACAGATAGATATGAAGCAGACACTAACTCAGAGTGAAATACAGCAGCAAAAAATGTAAAAGTCAAGTTCTTACCAGGACAAGGAAATCAATAAAAACACCGTATAAACTCAGCCAGAATGTTATATTGTTATAGATGGTCAGCAGTAGCAAAACTCTACCAAGATCACAGGCTTGAAATGTGGCCAAGTCTCAGCAAATGCCATTATTGCCTTTGAATTCAACAAGTCTCCAAAATTTTGCATCATTTTACAAGGCCAGGATATGCAGAAAATTATCTCAAATTCATTGGAAGTGGAAGAAAACAGTGATTCTTTTTAAACGTACCACCCACTCCCTAAGCCTCTCTAGCATCTGAATACTTCCAGTTCTGTCAGGCCACTTCCCTGATGCTCAATGATTCAGACTGAATTATTGAAGAGTTTTGTATAAGCATTAGTATTGCAATTCTGAAAACATTTATTATAGCTGCATTACGATTTTTACATTTCATATTGATATTTTTATACTCTAAATATAAATAGTTAGGGATATACTGTGTCTTTTCATTGCTCTTTGAACATAATGAAGCTTCTAAAAAGCATTTGGATGTTGAAGGAAGAAATAATATTTGGTGTACAGATAACCTCTAGTTTGGTTATGGTTAAGGATTCATGCAAGAGTCTACATATACACAGGTATCTGCATCTTTATAAGAGGTTTGCAACAGGCACAATAAAAACACTGTGAACCATCAGGATGGTTTCTTGGAATGTTTTAATATTTATAGAGCACTTCCGTACCATTGGCTACAGCATGCTGCAGAAGTGAATTAGAGATCAATTCGTAGCAAGTGAGAGAGGACTGTGTAACCAGGGGATAAAGACAATTCTTCCAATGGTTGGTTATATTTTTAACTATTATGATAAGTAGAGTTGTCAAAAATAATATAATATTTCTAAAGTACATTGAAGTACAGAATTTTGTTTAAGCCCAGTTACAGCCTTGCTTTATTCTTTCCTTGCTGTGTCAGTATTCTCTTCGGCTCAGAAACTCATTTCTTAAAGGGTGAGATACAGAATAATAATGCAAAAGACTGCAGCTGATGACAAAACCCCTAACATTTTTATTTTTATTTCATGTTATTACTGTGATATAAAAAAAAAGGTGATTTCCCAAGTCAGGTGCCATGCTCTTTAGGGACTATGGTACACTTACAGATTCTCCAGAAGAGCCGCGCCACTCCCCGATTTCTGCCTGGGAGTTGGAGGCTCTTCCACAACATCAGCAACAGCTGCACCCCAAACACCCTACAACAGTTACATCAATCTGTGAGAGAAAAAGCACTTTAAATTAGCCCTGCTGAGCAGCACCACTTTCAAGGCTGCTCTCCTTCTAATAAAAGCCATCAGACACGAAATTTGTGGCTCTGTGTCTTCAGCAATCAAGTGCTATCATTTCACATTGACAGCACAGAAGGGGAGTAGCTCTTCAGAGAAAATCAAACAGACATGCCTTGAGTAGTAGGTGAAAGTAAAATTGAGGGCTGGGTTGTTGTCTGCAGTAGTTGCTTATTTCAGCCATTCTAGCAGTGGGAAAGAAAAAAGGGACTCTGATCCCAAACCAGAGCCTTGTAACAGTGACACAGCAGCTGCTTCAGCATTCCTACATCAACATGTCATCTTAAGACCTTCAGTCTTTCTTTCAACCTGACTAAATCCTGAGTGCCTTCTCCAAGTGACAGTGAAAGCCATAGCCTTGCTAGGAGCTGCTGTCATTTATTCTGAAGCCAAGGAGTACCAGCCATTGTAAAAGCAATAAAAGATGAGTCCCTGTGTCCTACAAAGCTTACATGGAAGGAGAGTCATAACTGAGGAGTAAAACGAGGGATCTGTTCACAGAATAGAGAATCTAGGCTAAAATGGCACGGTTATGTTCCCTGTGTGGACTGTACGTACACCTCGTGGCTTTGAAGGTGACACCAGATGCTCCATGGCAACCTGAGCTCCCCCTCTGTTCGCTTTTGCAGGTCCTCTCAGCACTAAGCCCAGTGCCAACAAGTAAATGTCCTAACTTCGTTCTGCTCTTTGGCTAATTATTAGTTCTTTTCTAGCCTTCTATTCTGGCAATACATGTATATTAAACCTCACTAGCAATGAAGGTCTTGTATTTGGTTACAGGTGGATGATAGGATGACTTGGAAATCAGAACCTAGCATGGGAAGGAGCATGGTACAAAGCGGGCACCTGCAGAGCACCCCTCAGGACAAAACAGATCCCACTGTCCGATCATAATGCTCATTCATTCAGCCCCATCTTATGCCTCCCCGACTTCCAGAAAAAAATATTCTGGCTCTCCCTGCAGCTGCAATGCAGGCGTCTGACAATTGTGGCGCAAGCCCGTGGAGCAGAGGGATAACTGAGGTTGGGGCGCTCTCCTCTGCTTAAGGGGAGATATCCCCTGGAGCAGCCCAGTGCCTCGCTGCCTGCTACGGCACCTGAGATCCTTGCTCCGCTCTGGGACCTGACAGACTGGCATTATGGTAAACTCAGTAGCCTGTAGGTCTGTTCATACGCTTTAGAAGGGTAGACTGTATGCCAAAAGCCCTACTTTGTAGTTACTTTACACATACTTGTTAATGGGACCCTTTTTTTTTAAGTGAAGCAAGTTCGAAACAGATTAATCTGATCCCTCAGCCTCATAGGTACCACGTGTTGGATGAGGAGATAACTGGTTTTGACTTCCAAGAGCCAGATAAATTAAATTATATCCTCTTATTCCCAAACCAAAAGGAGGTGTACAGTTGAAAAATAAGATATCACAAAGTATGCTTTAATGGGCTATTAATAGAGGCATAGTATAACTGTGTGGCAGACAGACTTGACTTTCTATCACTAAACACTGCATTAATAGCCAATTAAAGCATCACCTGAACTAGCTAATTTGCTGATGCAGTTAAGCTTTTAAAATATAGTTTAGAAAACTAAGTTGTTATCTCGCAGCATATTGGAGAATGCTGTGCAGCAGAAAAATCTATGCCAGTAGAAATAATAAGACAGTAAAGTCCACAGCCATTCACTCAGTCACTCTTCAAGCAGTGCTCAACGCCACCTCAGGAAAATCAGATCTGGAGAATTAAACACCCTCTTAAAGCAAATGGCAGAAGTGGTGCAGCTGTGGGTAACAGGGGCACCACAGTGCAGGCTGCGGGAGAAACTATCCGTTATAAGGAAGGGACTGAAATAATTTTCATTAAGTGCATAAAAGACACGACCTTTCCAAAGCCTTGCTTCACTGATTATGAATGTTACTTACATCATGCCCACAGGCTTAGTCTCAAGAGTTGGGTGATTCTAGGGTATATTGTCATTATTGTCCAAGGTGGAAGGGCACAAGAGGAGCATCACAGTTTAGATGTAGGACATGGAGACTCCTCCACCTCTCCACAAAACAGTGGCAGCCTCAGCTGTAAAAGGCCCTCAGCTGGCAAGCTGAACTATCTGCCCTTGGGCCCGAATAGCTTATCCCTCATTGTCACAGATCAAGAAAGGGGAAGGAAAAAAAAAGGGGGGAGCAAAAGGGAAAATGCATTCCTCACTCCCTTTTAAAAGCAAAAGAATAATCAGGTCATTTTCTCCGCACCTCTTGCCAAAAGACCCACCACTAAGGCTGGGGCTACATGCTTGTGCAGACCAGGTTTCTGGCAGGAGGGCCCTCAGCCCTGCTGCGAGAGCCCTGGAAGGGTGGTGGGAAGGACCCGGGCTGGAACTGGTCTTCTTCTCACAGTGATGTCTTGACTGATGTCAGACACCTGCTGTCATAATGAAGCTCTGCAAAGAAAGATACTTAAATTTTCACCCTTTAACACAGAGCCTCACCATCTCAGCCTGGTCATCAGCATTCAGCTTGTGAGCACCTGGCCACCAGCCAGCAGCAATGGCATTTGTTGACATTTGTTGACTTCTCACCCACCCCACTCATCCCTTCTCCTTTGCCCTTCTCCTTTGGTCTCCATGTTGCCACGCCACAGCCACCTAGCCTACCATCTCCCACACCGTTTTGATCTATCTCCCTGCAAAGGGCAGACCCTCTGGGGACCTAAGCCAGCTCTGCCTAGTAAGCACGTGCAGGTGTGATTTCTGAAAGATTTATAGCGTGCCCAAGTTCAGATAGGGAGTTTGAGCACTTCATTGCAATATCTCTTCAAACTCCTGCTCCAGAGTGTGGGAACCTGCTAGTTAAGTAACTCTGGTCCTCTCTCTTCCTCGTTGCCAACGATCTACCTTCTTTCTGGAACTCAGAAACAGCTGAACTATTTCCCTGGATTTTTTTCCTGGAAGATCAGCTTGATGAAGCTATTTAGGAAGAAAAATGTCTGCCTACAAATTTTAGTAAAAGTACCAGCTAGTGAACATGGGCTCTTAAAATAGGAAGTTCAGGCAAGGTTGGTACTGGTGCTGTAGCCATTTCACTTGTAGTCACCAGTGTTTTGTGGGGTGGTGGGAATGATTTCAGAGGAGCTTTAAAAACTTGTTTCTGTGTGTGGTTTTGTTATTTAGCAGTGAATAGATAGATGGAACGTACAACAATCTCATCCATAGGACATTTTCTCTACAAGGATCATTTGCCAAGTGGGTTACAAAAGCAGACACCCACTACAGGAATCAGAGCTTTGTCTGTGCTCTTCATAGCAAAGGGAGCTTCCGTGGCCATGAAATGACGGTAAATGGAATACACATCTGCTAAGTGGTGCACGGTGCTCTCCCATCCCAGCCCTGAGCATCTGCATTTGTAACATGGCCAACCTTGGCCAACAAAAAGGCGATGATTAAAAGACAGACACTTACTACTTCCATTCCCCTTGCCTCTGCTGTTCCCAGCTCCGTCTCTGACTCCCTGAACTTCCCTTACCCAGAATATTGTCTCAGTGTGAATCCAAACTACTCTGTCTTTATCATCTTTTATTGAATATTATTTTGTACTAGGATGATACACCAGTGCACCATACTTTGTTATAAGCAGCACAGCCGGAATTTATAGTGTGTTTCATATTAATTGTCCCTCAACTAATGAAATGACTTTTCCTTCTCCTTTACACTAGCATGGGACACATATCAGGTGACCAGCCAAGTTCTGATTGAATTGGTCTCCCTTCATTAATCCTTATGTATCACACTCGATAGACAAAACAGTGGCATCAGCAGCATTAAGAGCAGCTGCACAGTTTCTGAGAGCCCTGTCATCACTGTGATGAACTCTGGAATATCCTGCAATGATACTGTAACTGATAGTGTGTCACCTGCAATCAGCTAGTCTGGCTGGCTGAAGGTCTGAATGGGGAAGAAGATTCAAGAAGTGCCGCGACTCAGAATATGCCTGGCACTGGGCACACCGAGGCCCACTGCCAGTGAGGTCTCTGGCTTAACTACTATGACTTTACATCTTGTTGCTATAACTAACAATCTGACATCAGTTCTCCTAATAGCGGTGTAAAACAGAAGTAGCCCAAATCATTTAGATGAGAAGCAGTAATGGAATGAGGGTCATAAAATCCCCTTTTAGCCTCCATTTTTAACAGTAATTATGTTCTTTTCAGAGAATAATCACTATTTTCTAGAACTGAGCTTTTAATAGTATGGAAAGATTTTAGTCTAGGGACTGGAATTTTTGAGACTTCATTTAGACTACAGAATACTCCTTATAGATAAAAAAACCATAAGGTAAGCATGGCTTTAAGAATAAACTCAAGCAGCCCTGTTGCAGATGGAGCTTCACTTGTAAGACAGAAGCAGTGAAATATTTATTGATATAGAAAATAGAACAAAACAAAAGGGGGTTTTTTTTACTAACAAGCAATACAAATTGATGGCAAGGTACACTTGGTATTTACTACATAGAGGGCAGGGTCAGACAGGACTGTCAGGGAGAACCTCCCATTGAGCTGAGGTTCCGACTGGACCCCGTTGCTTTCTAAACTCCTTCTCAGAGAGAAGTCTGGGTGCAGCCTAGTTCCAGACTTGGTCCATGGTTTATGTCTAAAGGATTATATATGCACAATCAATCCTTTATATCACTTAGCTAAGATTTCAAAGTTAGGATGCTGTTAGTCACTTACCGAGGGTCTGTTGCAGCAAGGAATCTCTCAACGTCGAGGAGCAGCCTTGGGAGGCATCCCTGCTCAAGGGGAGTTCCTGGAGCGCAGCACGCTGCCGTGCAGGAGAGCTCAAAGGCCTCTTGCGCTGCCACTATTTATAGAGAAAGATGATTGACCTATAGTCATATTTGCATACCAAGGAGACACCTAGGTCCCTATTCCAGGCAGCGTTCGGTTGTTATGTTGCCATGCATCCCCGAAGTCCAGGTGTAACCTGACTCAACCCCCTGGCTTGAGCTGGAGCCGGGGAAGGGGCCGGGAGAGAAGAGCACACCACCAACAGCCCCCACACTCAGGAGCCTGGGACATTTCATCCCATGAGCTCCCTTAGATCACAAGTTATTCAGATGGGGTGCATGATGTATATAATCTGTAAAACAGCCTAAAGATACTCTGAACACAGTCAGTCAGACATGTAACAGCCTATTCACCGCTCTTTAAATCCTTAAATGAAATCAATTTCTCCTTCATGGTTCCATGCTGCAGTATCAGGAGCTCATGATTTCTCAGAGAACTACTGCAACTAGTCCTGATTGCCTGTGAGGACTGGAAACTTTCCCATTTGTGAGCCAGAATGGGAAACTGAGGCAGGAGATTTAGGTCTTGCAAGTCACATCAGAGCTGCAGCCATCTCTGATGATGCCCTGGTTCAAGTAAAATACTGCTCATCTGGCTTTTCACGCATGTACAACTTACAAACTGTTTCTGGTTTGCATTCTTGGATCTCACCTCTACATGAGCGGAATCATGCTAAGCTGCTTACAGTCCACAGAATAGATTTCTTACTGACCTGGTCTACAATTTGCCCTGTGAAGTGCAAGTTTGTTAAGTTTAATACAAGTTTAATAACTTGTAACATGGTAATGTATTCACTGACCTTTTGTGATCTTTGCCTGGAGTTGCACATTCCCGATTTGCTCACACCTAAGTATTGATTGTTTGCTTTTACCACGGAATTAGGGCCCTGTCCCAATGTCTTTGCCCTCAGTGGCACAGAGAGTGCTAGCACGCCCTGTGAGACACTTCGCTGCAGAGTGAGGACAAGCGCGATGCTGTGAGCCTTCCATCCCCTTCTGCTCTTGTGGATCTTTCCCATCAGTATCTCCTGAGACGCAGAGAAATTCCCAGCCTTTCACATTTTCTAAAAGGCCAGTCTGTTTGTTTGGCTTAATCGGCAATAACAGACATCTGACTGAAATACAAGGTTATCCTTTGTGTGTAAAAAGACATAACAAGGAGCCTCTCACATTCTCTGGGGGTTAACACGGAGGATAATGGGTATCGACACTCCAGACTGTTTATGCTCTCTTAGGAGCATCTTCCTCTGTGAATATAGTTTTATTATCCTACAAAGACATATACTTCCTGTCTACTTCTGAGTCAGCCTTATTCCAGAACTAAACCGCTTAACAAGATGCCTTTGTGCAAAACGTCCTTCCTTTCACAGAGACAGGGAGAGCCACACAAAGTGTGCTGCTTCATATCACATCCCCAGACATCTGAGCCTTTAAGTAAATTCCTCAATGCCTTTCATTCTGCATGAGCATTCTTAATAAAATAAGCTCCACATATTCTACAATTAGGAATGAGAATCTTAAACAAAATAAATTGTCTAAATAAACACGTTTTTATGAAAGTGAGAACTGGAAGCAGATGTACTGCCCCCAACAGTCTTCTGATGCTGTTCTTTTTGCTTCAGTAAGGATTAGCGATGCTCAGCAGCATTTTGTCTCAATATTTGCAGGTGTTCTTTCAGTACTGTTGAGCCAAGGCTATTCTGATCTGTGAACTGCACCTGTTATTCATTTATCCCCTTCTCAGCATGGATTGTAAAGCACGCTAAACTTCTACCGTTTTGCAATGTGCAGAATGGATCCAGGGGTGGTACAGATCTTGAACTAAGATTTACACTAGCCTTACTCCAAAATAAGAGATTTGTTCGATCATAGAATTATAGAGTGGTTTGGGTTGGAAGGAACCTTCAAAGATCATCTAGCTCCAACCCCCCTGCCATGGGAAGGGACATCTTTC
Source organism: Alca torda (assembly GCA_008658365.1). Lineage (NCBI taxonomy): Eukaryota > Metazoa > Chordata > Aves > Charadriiformes > Alcidae > Alca > Alca torda. The sequence goes on along the minus strand of CM018101.1, from coordinate 41,652,609 downwards.
AGCAGACCAGGTTGCTTGTTCAAGTTCAACCTGACCTTGAATACTTCAAGTGGTGGGGCACTCACAACTTCTCTGGGCATCCTGTTCCAGTGTCTCGTCACTATTATCATAAAAAATTTCTTCCTTACATCCAATCTAAACCTACTCTTTTCAGCTTAAAACAGTTGCCTGTCACCAAGGGTCCTGATAAAAAGTCCCTCTCCATCTCTTGTAGGCCCCCTTTAGGTAGTGGAAGGCCACGACAAGGTCTCCCTGGAGCCTTCTCTTCTCCAGGCTGAACAACCCCAGGTCTCTCACCTGTCTTCACAGGAGAGGTGCTCCAGCCCTCTGATCATCTTCGCAGCCCTCCTCTGGACCGCTCCAACAGGTCCATGTCTGTCTTGTGCGGGGAGCCCAGAGCTGGATGCAGAACTCCAGGTGGGGGTCTCACAAGAGCATCATTTCATACATGACCAATACACAGATATTTTTTTTAGTCAAAGTTTAACATTGAAAGCAATGTCCATGGAAGAACCATAGAACTGTTTCCATATTGGATAAGTAAGTCACATTACATAGGTAAGTCAGTTCAGTTTGTCTTACTAGAGCTTTTCTGGGTCATATAATTCAAATAAAATTATGTAAATATGTATTAGAACTTAGATTTTTTCCATCACCCCGCTTCTCAGTCCAAAGTTGAATGTTTGGAGAGATTGACAACTTAATCTCTGTAATATTTGTAATATTGTAATACAAAAAAGGTGAAGAGGGACTCTTTATCAGGGAGTGATAGTAGTGATAGGAAGAGGGGTGATGGTTTCAAACTGAAAGGGGAGATTTAGATTAGATATCAGGAAGAAATTCTTCACTGTGGGGGTGGGGAGACACGTGAACAGGTTGCCCAGAGAAGCTGTGGATGCCCCATCCCTGGAAGTGTTCAAGGCCAGGCTGGATGGGGCTTTGAGCAGCCTGTCTAGTGGGAGGTGTCCCTGCCCATGGCAGGGGGATTGGAACTGGGTGATCTTTAAGGTCCCTTCCAACTCTAACCATTCTGTGATTTCAGTGTATATGTAAAATCATAGGAAACAGCATGATCAGAACACAAATTAAAACTTCATAAAAACAAGGGTACCCAATATTCACGTATGTATGATATCTTTTAAAACTTGAAGGATCTGTGGCTGATTTTTTGGATGCATTCCCTCACATGTGTGGAAAATACGTTGGGTTTTTTTCATTCAAGTGTGGTTTAGAGCACCTACCAGCCCCTAGTGAGAGATCAAACCAAACAAAACTCGGTGGAGAGCTCGACCAGAATCCCAGATATGTGGTTGCCCTCTCTCTCCCAACTGTTGTAGGGATAGAAATAGTATTCTGGCTTACTGTACACACATAAATTTGTGTATTTTGCATGAAAAGGCTAAAGGTTTGCTGGTAATACAGTGGATTATTTTTCACTTACTGAAATGTACGCTCAACTGCCAATTAAAGATTCCAGCGAGTGCTGTCAAACAAGCAATTTCCTTCCACAGTAATGCTGTAATTAAAACTAGTGCTAGAGGCATTCGGAACAATGGGACTGCTTCTCCAATTGTAACAGAGACGTAAAGAAGCAATTGAATGGAGAATTTTGTTCATCTGCAGTTATCGCGTATGGATCAGTAAATTACACATTGGGGTACGTCATGTGGCTGTGCATGCAAAGTGAGAGTGTCGTTCCATCCTCACATTTAACCGACATACAAAGGTGTGTTCTGCCATGCTTCCCACTCTAGATGCATTTTTGCTACATCCCTTATGGTGATATTAGTAGTCATGGAGCCACAAAATAAGCTGTACCCGTCCTGGATGAGGAAGGCAAGGAAGCAAGGCAGAGGGCTACCTCTTAAAGTGATTCCAACTCATCCACCAATAAGTAAAATGGCTACTGCAAAATAAAAAAATTTATTCTGTATTACCCTCTTAACATTTTTCATCTGTTTCTATCCCTCTCCTTTAGTTTTACACAACCTAATTCCAAAGCCTTGGCATGTCAGTTTGGGCAGCAGTTCACGTGGAAGCATGTGCAGGAAGGGCGTAGTGACCCTACCAGCTCAAGAGGTGAGTTCAGTTGGTGGTCATCACCTTCTCAGAAGGAGCTTAACTATGGTATCCACCTGGCGGAAAGCCATGTCCTCTGTGCTCAGCAGAATGGATATGGCAACCCAGACAGAGCTCTCACAAAAACCTGCAGCCACCCAGGTCTTGGGCTGCAGAAAGTGCCAGAGCCTTTCACTGGTAGCTGATGGCAGTAGTGAGAACAGCTGTGAGGTGTGACCAGGTGGATGATCTGCTCAGCCTGGGTGGCAGAGCTACGAGAGGAAGTAGAAAGGTTAAGGAGCCTCAGGAAGTCTGAGAAAGAGGTAGAGTGGTGGAACCACGCTCTGCCCTCACTGAGACAGAAATGGGAACAACCACCAGAAAAAATCCAAGATCGAGGGGATCCTGTATCCTCCCCCGCCAGGCTGAAGGCAGTAACCTTAAAGGATAGAAGTGAGTGGAGGCAAGTCCACGCTCAGGGCAGCAAGCGAACCCCCTCCTTGCTCAGCTCACCTTCCCAGGTGCCTCTGTACGATAGGTAGGAGGCTTTGGATATGGAAGGCCAGTCAATGGATGATGTGGATGACAATCCACCTTCACCAGAGGTGCTGCCAAGGTCAGAAGGGCCTATCCCCCCCCATACCATGACCACCTCTATGAGGAAGAAAAGACAGGTTATAGTTGTACGTGACTCCCTTCTGAAGGGAACAGAGGGTCCAATATGCCAGACATACCTCTTCTTAGGGAAGTCTGCTGCCTCCCTGGGGTCTGAGTGAAGGACATCACTAGGAAACTTCCTGGCCTGGTACGTCCTTCAGACTACTACTCATTATTGCTCTTCCATGTGGGTGGCGATGAAGCCACAACACATAGTCCAAGCTCAAGCAAAAGCAACGTCAGGGCCTTGGGACAGCTGGTAAGGGAATCTGGAGCACAGCTATTTCTTCCTCTCTCCTTCCAGTTGCAGGAAGTGATATTGGAAGAAACAGACAGGCCCAGTCTATCAATACATGGGTCTGTGGCTGGTGTCACCGACGTAATTTTGGGGTTTTCAATAATGCAATGGCCTACACAACACCAGGCTTGTTGGTGTCAGACGGGATTCACTTTTCTCAAACGGGGAAGATGGTCTTTGCTCACAAGCTAGCGGGGCTCCTTGACAGAGCTTGAAACTAGGCTTGAAGGGGGAGGGGGATGATAACCAGGCTTGCCCACGACAAGCTGTGGGATGGCACGCCAAGGTTAGAAGGACAGGGTGCTAGCAAGGGCCCTCAGCCTGTAGCTCCAAGATGTGCTGGTGTTGCGTTAAGGGGCAAAAACGGTTTTGGCAGAAGATAAACCCCCTTGCTTTCTAACACCTCACTGAGGTGGGAGGCTAGGTGCGGCGAGGTTTAAATTCTGAGTGATGCCCAATTCAGCACTATCAGTCCAGTCGCGTTTAATAGGTATTAAACGGTTACGATTTGGGTACACTAGTAGTGGACGCACCTTCAGCGTAGTCGTGCTCATGAACTAGCATGGCCACTCTCGTGTCTTTGGTCACGTTCGATGAGAAATCGAAATGACTAGCTACTTAAACAGTGCAGTTTATTTAAGCAACAGATATATACGTTCTTATGATTGCTGGTGATAAATACACTGTCTGCAAAGCACGTGCAAATAAAAGTACTGTTAATCATACAAAACGCGCGACAGTTATCAACAATACAGCCTGGCTATAAATGTAGGAAAGACACTCTATACAGATTTCTAAGTTTCCTGAGGAAGCACTCGGTATAGCCTAAGTCTTACCCACAGACATCCCTATGGAGGGGAAGAAAGGCTCATCCTGTCGGCTGGTCCCAGAAGTCAAAGGCAGTGATGCAGTCCTCCTTGATTTGTTTGCAATGGTGTCTTCCCAGATATCCCCCCTTTCTTGGGCTATTTTTATACTATTTTTTACCTTCAAGGTGGAGTTTGAGTGACTTTAGTCATAAATACCTTTATTATGATTGGTGTAAAATTCTCTCGCTTCACATTTAAAGGTATAGTTTACAAAAATTCAGGATGCAGAGTCGAGGAGGAGTGATCACACCTTGGAGGCAGGTAGCCTTTGGGATGGAAGTGTGTTTTGGTATTATAATGACATAATGAGCAACGTTGCACAAAGGACAGCTTTTCATCAAAATTTGATAAAATGTTGGCTCAGGGTAGTAAGTAGGCAGCTTATCAGTTCCATAGTACCATCTTGTTCCTGTATCTGCTGCGTTACCACAGGACAGGGCCAGGGAAGGTCCGTCCCGCTCCATTCCCCGTATTGCTTTGCAAGCAATTTGTACAGGGAATCACAGATGTTGAATTCTTTGCACACCAGCTGCGGCTGTATTCTACCCTAGAAGTTTTTTGATTTTATACCTTCCCTTAACGTGTGAACAATGCTGTATTTTTGATTATTTTGGTAATTATTCCACAGCCGGCTACATTGCACTACACTCCCCAGCCTTATGGAGGGGAACCAGGGGCTCCTGAGGTAAGAGGAGGCAAGAGGGAAACACCAGTGAAATACCTCAAAGGAATTGGGGTGTTCCTCTAAGAAGGTGACATGGCCAACAGCCCAGCTGAAGCGCCCCTACACCAATGCAGGCAGCATGGGCAACAAACAGGAGAAGCTGGAAGCTGATGCTGCTAGAAAGCTATGACCTAGCTGCCATTACTGAAACTTGGTGGGACAAATCCCATGACTGGAGTGCAGCTGTCAATTCCTACAGGCTGTTCAGAAGGGACAGTCAGGGAAGGAGGGGTGGAGGCATTTCCCTCTACCTCAAGAAATGGATAGTGTGAAGAGCTGTATATGAAGAATAGCCACGAGCAGGTTGAAAGCTTATGGGTAAGAATTAGAGACAAGGCAACAAAGGGAACCTTGTGGCTGGTGTATACTCCACACTGCCTGATCAAGTGAAGCCTATTGATGAAGGCTTCTCACTTCAGCCTCACAGGAGGCATTGTGCTTGCAGGCTCTCGTCCTGCTGGGGGATTTCAGCCACCCCAACACCTCCTGGAAAAGTAGCATGGCAAGCAGTAGGCAATCCAGGAGACTCCTTGAGGATAACTTCTTAAGCCAGGTAATAGACAGCTCTACCAGAGGGGACGCGATGCTGGACCTGTTGGTCACCAACACAAGCGAGCTAAGGCGATGTCAAGATTGGAGGCAGCCTGGGCTGCAGTGATCATGCAATGATGGAGGTGGCAGTCCTAAGGGACATGGGTCAGGTGATGAGTCGAGTCAGGACCTTGAATTTTAGGAAAGCAAAATTCCAGCTCTTCGAGAAGTTAGTCAATAGGAGCCCCTGGGAACCTGCCCTTGGGGACAAGGGAGAAGAACAGAGTTGGCAGATATTTAAGGGTGCTTTCCATAGCGTAAAAGAGCTCTGGATCTCCAGGTGTAAGAAATTAGGAAAGAAAAGCAAGAGACCAGCATGGCTGAGTGAAGACCTGCTGGACAAACTAAAGGGCAAGAAGGAAATACACAGACAAGGTAAAAGTGATAGATATCCTGGGAAGAGTATAGGGATGCTACCTGGTTGTGCAGGAATGAGGTCAGGAAGGCCAAGGCACAGCTAGAGCTGAACTTGGCAAAGGATGCAAAGAATAAGAAGGGCTTCTACAGATATGTCAGCAAGAAAAGGAAGGTCAAAGAAAGCATACTCCCCCTGATGAAGACAAGTGGCAAACTGGTAACAAGGGACAAGAAGGCTGAGGTACTCAACAACTTACCTCAGTCTTCAGTGGCACCCTCTCTTCCCACCTCTTGAGTGGATGGACTGCAAGACAGGGACTGGTGGAGCAAAGTTTCTTCCCCTGTAAGGGAAGATCAGGTTCATGACCACCCGAGGAACCTGAACATACAGAATTCTATGGGATCTGACAGGATGCATCATCCCAGAGTGCTGAGGGAACTGGCTGATGTAGTTGCCAATACACTCTCCATGATATTTGAAAAGTCATAGCAGTCAGGTGAACTCCCCAGTGAATGGAAAAACAGAAATACTGCACCCATTTTTATAAAGGGTAGAAAGGAGGACCCCGAGAACTACCATTCTGTCAGCCTCACCTCTGTGCCTGGGAAGATCACGGAACAGATTCTCCTAGAAGTTATGCTGAGGCACATGGAAGACAGGGAGGCGATTCAAACAAGCCAGCATGGCTTTACCAAGGGCAAGTCCTGCCTGATCAACTAGTGGCCTTCTCAATGCATTGACTACATCATTGACAAGGAAGATATGCTTTCACCATTTGGACTTCTCAAAGGCCTTTGACATGGTCATCCACAACATCTTTTTCTCTACCCTGGAGAGATATGGATTTGATGGGTGGACGTTCAGTGGGTGAGGAATTGGTTGGACGGTAACACCAGAGGGTAGTGGTCAATGGCTCGATGTCCAAGTAGAGATCAGTGACAAGTGGTGTCCCTAAGAGTCTGTACTGGGCCACTACTGTTTAGTATCTTCATCAATGAAACTGACAGTGGGATTGAGTGCACCCTCAGGAAGTTTGCACACACCACCAAGCTGAGTGGTGCAGCTGACACACCTGATGTACAGGATGCTATCCAGAGGGACCTGGACAAGCTCAAGAAGTGGGCCCATGAGAACATCATGAGGTTCAACATGGCCAAGTGCAGGGTCCTGCACATGGTTTGGGGTAACTCCCAGTATCAATACAGGCTGAGGGACTTGGCGGTACTGGTGGATGAAAAGCTGGACATAAGCCGACAGTGTGCACTCGTAGCCCGGAAAGCCAACCATATCCCGCTGCATCAAAAGAAATGCAGCCAGAGTGAAAGAAGTGATTCTGCCCCTCTACTTCACTCTGGTGAGACCCCACTTTGGAGTACTGCATCCAGCTCTGGAGCCTCCAGTACAAGGACATGGACCTGTTGGAGCAGTTCCAGAGGAGGGCCACAAAAGTGACCAGAGGGCTGGAGCACCTCTGCTATGAGGACAGGCTGGGAGACCTGGGGTTGTTCAGGCTGGAGAAGAGAAGGGTCCAGGGAGACCTCACTGTGGCCTTTCAGTACTTAAGGGAGCCTATAGGAGAGATGGGGACAAACTTTTTAGCAAGGCCCCTTGCAAGAAGACAAGGGATAATGGCTTTAAACTAAAAAAAAAGGGTAGATTCATTCTAGATACAAGGGTTTTTTTGTCTTTTTTGTTTGGTTGGTTTGTTTTTGTTGTTGTTTTTTATTTTTGTTTTTTTCACAATGAGGGTGGTGAAAGACTGGAACAGGTTGCCTAGAGAAGTGGTAGATGACCCATCCCTAGAAACATTCAAGGTCAGGTTGGACAGGGCCCCAAACAACCTGGTCTAGTTGATGATGTCCCTGCTCATTGCAGGGGAGGTTGGACTAGATGACCTTTAAAGAGTCCCTTCCAACCCAAACTATTCTATGATTCTACATCCTCCTTTTCACCAGCTGTCACAGCATTTACCTTGCACATACTTCACCACCAGCTTGGTCCAATGCCTCCTACAGAAGTCACAGAGCACACAGCTCTGCTGTCAATGTCTGTCAGCCTTCCTTTTGACAGACCATGAGACCACTCACACCAGAGCCCTGTCCCATCTTAGCTCAAACTACTTCACATCACCAGCCAGATTTAGGGGATTGAAGACAAGCTTCCATGCCATACCAAGAAGGACAAGTTACAGTTTAGGTGGCTGGCTGAAATATCTCCACAGCCAAAACGTTTAATTTCAGTCCTGATACAGGGACCAGATCTGACACACAACCCACAGTACTGGGGCATCAGGTGAAGTACAATCACAACTGTGACAAGCATTAACACCTGCCTAGCTCTAAGGCAGGAGGTCTGTTTTCACAATAAAAGTGTGTCCAAAAGCAGCGTGATTGGGGCTGCCCTGGAAGGGAGGAAAAGCTGCAAGACAGTGTGAGCCTACACTGGCAGGGAAGTGCTAGCACAGTTCTGGTCTGCCCAGCTACAAAATTTAGCACCAGAGTTTGAAAGTTTTATACAGTTTCTCTGAAATCCAAAACCAACTGCTTATGCTATGGAAAAATATTTATTCAGTTATACAGCAAGAAGTATTTGTTACTACAATCCCTAGTTTTAGCAATATGCCTCTCAAGTGTCTTCAGTTTACATCATGGAACTAAACCAAAGAATCATACTCAGATTTGTTCATTACATTATAAATCCTAAGCAGTTTAATGGTAATTTCTCTTGTAAGAGTTTAACAAGTTTCAACCTCCACATGTTATTTCTTCACATCATTTTTGTAATTAATCCATTTACACTCCATTTTTTTTTTTATCCATAATGCAAAGGTAGGAGACTGAACTCAAGTTTTCTGGGACTTCAGAAACTGTACAGCTTTTGTTTTTGTCACATCAAATACACATTTATTCTTTAGCTACTTAAGAAAATAAATACATCCTCACAAGCTACCAGCTCTTCTACATATCTCCTTGCATCTCTTTGATCACACTCCTCCAACCATTCAGTAATCCATCAGTAATTATAACTTCTTAGCTTCTTTAGCCTAAAAGGGACCAATTTATCACAGACTGTCATGAATCCTAGTTTTAAATTATCAAGAGTCCAGTTACAACAGGAATGGAGATACTACTTTCCAATTAGAGTGACTGATTTCACATAAAACCTTGTAACATTTCACTTTTTAAGGTACATCCTTATCAAATACAAAGAGGTTCACCCTCATTTTATTTTCTATCCAGAGAATTAAATACAGCAAACATTAATCATACACCAATATAGCACCAGACCTAATAATGCTTTCAGCATACTTTGACAGCTTCTAATCCATCAGTGTACAATGTCTTTTATTCCTGTTTCATCCAAACATTTACTTGAAATTCAAGAATAGGCTAAAACTTTTTACATCCAAACATCCCCAGGTACATCTGAAAATATTAAGCCAGTTACACATTGAAAAGAAAAACAGGAGTAAACAAAAAAGGAAAAAAATGTAAATACAGAGTGTCAGCTGACACACTGTCAGGACTGTCCACATGAATTATTTATCCCCACTAGAATTAGAATACGGATATGGAAATCCGGACTTCTAATTCTTATTAATTCTTTTGTGCCAGGCTTAGAGATGGTACCACAATTGCCACGGAAAGACCCTATTGTTGACAAGTGACAGTCTCCTGTGAGAGGGTACCTTCCTGATCTACAGTTCTTCTCACCTGGGCTAAAGCACTACTCACTGTGCAGAGCAGGAAGAGAGGGAGTGCACAACCTCCTCAGCAGCTTTCTCTTTTAGGCCAGGCCTGGAAAAGACGGTGGCCAGGGACTTCTATACCACAAACTAAAGAGAATGGTAGCAGCTGCTTTTGTGAAATCAAACACAAGAGCTAGGAGATGGAATAGAGACAACTCACTAGAAGGGGAATCAAAAGCACTGTTCATTGAGAAGAGATCATCTTCATGCCCTCTCTACATGCACAAACTCAGATAAGACCAATATTTCACTTCTATTTTTTAACACCTTTGAATGCCTTAGGAACATTCCTATCACACAAAGAAAGCCCCTGCTTCCAAACACTGCAATTATTGACCCAGTTTGGAAGTGTTGACATAAGGGAAACAGACCAGGACTCTCAGCAACCCCTGCTGAAATTCCTCCTACTAATCTCATGAGGAAAAGTGGGATTTCTCAGTCCACCATGGCTCAATACCCTGATTACATCTTTCAGGGATGAAGCTTGGAAGGGTACAATTGTTGCTTGATTAAGACTAAAACAAATCAAGTAATTAATTCATTCAGCACATGCTACAGTCTTCCCAGCATTCCTGCACTTCCCTCACATGATATGCAGTCAATCACTGCCTGCTATTGTAGTCTTCACTCTGCATTTTGCTGTTAAACAATTATTGCATTTCTGGGTTAAAAAAAAAAGAGTCTTTAATTGACAAGATATTAGGCACAATTCAGAAGCAGCAAAGAGGTTCCTTGTTGGTTCATGAACCAGCTGCATGTAGCAGTGCAAGCTTTTTGTAATCACTTATAAAAGTGTGCATGCTAAGGTGAACACAAGGCTATTATAAAATAGAAAGGTTGACTAACTTTTGGAGAGAAGGATTTTTAGCCACAGCTACTGTTGAAAACAAGTACACAAAATTTGGAGAAAGTAGAATTTTAGAAAATTAAAAAGCTTAATATGGAACCTGAATTAGATCTCCATGATTGGCAGGGCAGAAAGGGTTCTCAAAGCCTTCTCATATTCTTGTTTCTGTGCTAGTTGTAGGAAGAAAGTTTTCAGAAAGAATTAAAACATATAGGAAAGCTTACTTTTTAGGGAAAAGGATGATACTGGAATCTAAAATTCTAACACACATTATGCATGACTTCTCATCCTTCTGAAAGTGAGAAAACCAAAAGCTTCAGAAACATTGGTACTTCACAGCATGCTGTGATTAAGTTTTTTTTCTTCATCTGATTTGTTTAATTACTTTGAGTTACACTAAGTTGACAGAAATCTCAAAACAGTAGTCATAAAATGATGACTTTTCAGATAGGAATGTAACTCAAGCCTAGCACAAATCCACTAACTTGCTGTGAAGTTCCACAAAGAAAGGGACAGGCCATTATTATAATTGTTACCACTGTACTATGTTACATAAAAATCAAAAAATATCAATCCCGTACCAGAGAGTTTACAGTCTGAAACCAGCTGCAGTAATACTAAACACTATGATACTAGCAGATAGCTTTTACATACATTACAATAGGAGGCTAATGGCTCTATAGGGTCATTGGCAGTAAATTCACAGGTCGAGAAGGAAAAAAGCACCTCAAGGGTACTGCAGTAGAAGATCTTCGCATAACCCCAGCTCATTCTCTAGCCCAAAATAGCAAAGTCTGGAATAAGCCAGACGGATCAAGTAAGAAGGCTGGACCAGAAGTGTGATGTAGTGTCAGGAAAAGGCAGAGAAGTCAAAACTTGTATTTACTGCAGCTGGGCAAAACTCCACAGACAGGAAGCTGCAAAACTGAAGCAATGAAAACACAGAGAAAATACTATAGCTATTAGAAAGTGAAGACATTTAAGAAGCTCCAAACAAGAAGATCTGCTGCATTTTGGGCTAGGAAGTCAGTGCAGAGAAATTCACAGACCTATTGAGCAGAATAGAGCAGTCCAGTTTGGCACAAGGTTAACAAATTAAAAACAAGTTTTTGGTAGGAGCAAAATATGCACACTCCAAAATAAGAATATAAAATTAATAACCTAGAGAAGTTAACATACAAAATGCATAGCCAAATAAAATCTTATAAATTGATTTGATTACAGACTCATGCATCTTAGCTTTAAACCAATAAATGATAATATGAAGAAAGGCTCAGTTCTACAGAGACTTTAACCATAATATGCATTACTAGAAGGAACTTACGCTAATATTTCAAGCATAGGAGCAGAAGGCTGAAGGCAAGGTCCTCAAGTTAGGAACACAGTTATTAACTCCTAAATACTGCTGGTGGTATAATGTTGGAATATATCTGATAAACCAATTAGAGATCGCTAGAGAACACTTAATGTTAGTTCTAGCTTCACTGTGCAGTCACAGAGTATTTGTAAAGCATTACAAAAAACCTTATGACAAATGTTGCCTCCTGAAGTTTACTGAAAACAACGCTTTACTGAAGAAGTCATTTTTTATTAGAAGCACAAAATGGATTCAGATCCATAGTATCTTAATGCTATTCATGTTTTAACTACACATTAAAAATACTGTTTTGCAAGTTTTGGAACCAATCTTAATCAGTCTGGGGATCCTCACCTTCAGTGAGGCCAAGGCTGCCAAGCAATTGCAAGATTGGGCATCAATGCCATGCAGTTAAAATAGCTACAGGAACAGAAAGAATATAACTTGTGTGCTACAGCTGTGCAGTACCACCGTAACTTTCAAACCCTTTAGCTTTTATTTCATAGATGTGCAGCATGGCTCCAGCCCATGGGCATTTATGACTGATGCATCTGCATGAAGCTTCTCATGAATGTTGCAAGCTTCTGAACATCTTCTACAGTCACCGCATTATATAAAGAGGCACGGATTCCTCCCACAGATCTGAATTGAAGAGAGGAGGGGAGAAAAAAAAGATTTTGTAAAATCTAAAAAAGACATTAATAACATTCACAGATATGCAAGTCTATACCTATTCCAAGGGGATAAGATTCACGTTTTGTGTGAATGAGAAGCAACATTTAATTCTTCAAGGCAAGCTTGCAATCTAGAGAAATTCAGTATTTATTAGTTATTTACAGCTCTGACACTGTAGCCCTGTGACATCAAAAAGTTATCTTTTTTAATCCACAAACACTGGAAGGAACTGTTGCAACCAGGTTGACAAGCCATGTAATGAAAGGCTTTATACAATGACAGAATCTAACCTCAAGAGTCACCTTCTTTGGCATCTGCAGAGCCAGATTTATCAAATTGGAGAAGAAAGCAGAATCAAGGAGAAAGCTCTCTGAGCCCCACCACACCTAAGCATTAGCTGATCCACCAGCAATCTCCGATTACCATCTCTAGATTGCTATTCCCAAGCAATGCCAAAACAGTATGAGGAACAGCTTATGAGTGAGAAATGCTGGTAAGTCAAGGCACAATGCCTGTTGCTGTACCACTGTAGTAACAGTTTCTTCTGCACAGGAAAGGGTTTCATCTGACTAACACTTACCGATGCCCTTTCAGAGATATCATGTTAAGTTCCACAGCTTTCTCAAGAAATTTCTTTTCCAGTGCTTCATCACCCTTGATACTGCCAATACGGAAAGGGACATTCATTCTGCTTCGGTTCTTTTTCTCCACTGGACACCTATAAAAGTTGCAGAATGTAACAATTAACCCATTTTGTCTTAATTTTACATTTCAGCTATATACAATTTCAGAAAGTGAATAATTGCATCTGTTTAGCACCAAAGTCATTCCTGCATAATTGAAAGAGAAAGAAAGCAACCTTCCTTTTTTACCCAAGTATGATAACAGAAACAGTAAGTGGAAGGCTTATTAACCCTTCCTGACACACTTAAAGTCGCCCAGAGGAATGCAGCGGGGGCTTGTAAACAGATCTCTAAAGTAAAAAATTCAAGATACATTTAAAGTAAAACTTCTCTTCAATTATTTTGTGAAGGTAAGAACAGGGGAGTGGGGGACACAACACAGATTTTTTTTTATTGCTTCTAGTTACAAAGGAGATTTTTTAACAAAGGAGATCTGAAGCCTGAAGATTTATTCTTTCCTAAGGCTGTGATGTAGATTCTTGCGAGGATTCATTAGGAATAAGTTCTCTCATAAACAGCATGTAAATTTCATACCTATTATCATTCTATTTGACAAAGAATGGGTATAATTCTTTTATTAGTTCCTCCCCTGTTCCTTTGTGCAGAGATCTCCATTATGAACAGAAAAAAGATCAATCATAATATCTGCCTATGCAAATTTTCTCCTTCAGATGCAACCAAGAAACACTTTTCTTGTAAGCATTCCCATATTTGAATATCTGTAGCTACACTAGTTTTTAGAAGATCCAGTTGCTATTAGGCAATCCAGCGTAACTCAGTTAGTGCAGACTTTGGAAAGCAAACTGAAAATGGCACACAGCACTTTGTGGAAGAAAGTCTCCATTCACTAAATGGCTTTTACACTGCTTACCCAGTGGAGCATGCCAGAGATTAGGTGACACATTTAAGCTGGGAAGGAAGCTTCAGATAAGTCTTCCTTTTAGTCATAGACACAATAAAAAAAGCAATACAGTTAAGACTGTGTGTTAGTAAGATACATTTCAGTTAGCGAAGCTTGCTTTGCCTTACCAATTGACTATTTACCATCCCATCTGCATTGCATCTCCCACTCACAGCCTTACAGACCAGCTTGCCAGAAACAGATTTCTATTTGTCACAAAACGTTTTCTGAAAGCTTCATTTGCTTACTGAGGTTTATGAAAAAACCCTCAGGATTTCAGTTGACTAGGTTCACAATCTTGATCAGGACAATGGTAAAGGCAAAGCTGTTCTCATTAACTAGATGGATAAGCAGAACGTATTAATTATTACGATGAAACTATACCACTGCCAAGTTAATTAGGTCCCAAAACTGTTGGGTTTATACCAGAGGTAGAAAAAATATTTTAGTTTCATAGTCAATTCCTAGTTTTTGAGCTTGGCAAGTATTAGAATTATTCCGAATTACAGCATCAACTTTTAACTCTATATATTTTCAGTCCCATGAGCTCAAAAGTACCTTGCAACACTAAGTAAAAGTCAGAGGGTTAAGTCTGCTTTGGAAAACCATCAAAAATAACTGAACTTTATGTAAAGAAAATTTTTTACATTTTGACTACATATAGGTATGATCTTCCTCTTTCTATTTCACAAAGTGTTTCTGAACTTCACACAATTAGCTAATAAATATGCTTGCTTGACAGAGAAAAAGAACCTCTGACTACTGAAAGAGATGGTAGGAAGAATATGATGGAAAAGTGATCTCTACAACTTCTTACAAGCCACTTTGTATTCCCCTGGCCTGTATTTCCCTAAGAGATTCAGTAAGCATACAAACCAGAACCTGTGTATCTGGTTTTTACTCTTCTCCTAGGCTCCTGAATTTTATTAAGTTTAGAACATGTTATTAATAGCTTCACAACTTATCTATACAGGATAACTTGAAATAGCTCTTGCTACTGGAATGAGACTCATCCTTGGGTAGTTATCAAGGGAATGATTTGCACAGACAATTCCTGTAGGATTCCTCAGAATTTCTACATACTGAAAAGGTAACTTGAAAAACATGCTGCAATCAGACTCTTAAAAGTTATGTTTGACTCTGCAACAAATATTGTAACCAAGGGAAAAGCATAGCAACTTACACATAGAATCCATTAGATTTGTCTATAATATCATAAATCATTCGTGATTTGATTAAACTAAGTTTATCCATAGCTGCAGCTCCACCATTGTTCTTTATCCATTCCAGTACCAATCCCATGATATAAATACTGCAAGAGGAGAGAACATTTTCAGTCAGATTATTTAAAAAAAAACACAGAAAAAATAACTGTCCTGTTTAATAGTCCACAAAATGTTTCAGCAACAAAATGTTATGTACAGTTTTAGGATGCTTAAGATTAACAACTCAATCTGGACTATTTTACTAATCACAATTATAAGCAGGCAATGTTTTTGGACCCAGGTGAAGTATCCTGAAATTCAATGCTACACAAATCTGCTGGACCAAACTTAATCCTCTGTACCACAGAAGGACAAGTCCTGCAGGTTTCCTGCAGCCCTGCAAGGCTTCCAAGGACATTCCCAACATGCTGCACAGACCACCAGTTCACTGACCAACAACTGCCTGTCAAGTCCTAGAAGGAGCCAGAGTTAGCACAAAGTTAGTAGCATCCACCCTGTGCAGCTGCTCAAGCAAGGATGCAGGGGTGAGTGTACATACATTAAGACAGAAATCTAATCCCATTTTCACAAGTGTTAAATAAAACTATAGTTCCATTTCTGCCTAAAAAGACCTTTTTCACCACATGAACAGTGAAGTTTGGCAAAACAAATAATGAAGTATAACACTTAATTATTCATTACCATTCAAGTTCTAAGCAGAGATCTGGAAGCCTACTGGCATCACGTGGCTTGGGACCAAGTATTTCAATGCTAGTTACTAAGTGCAACATAAAAAATCCCCCAGGCCTTTTGCCTTTGTGCTTTTGCAACAAAACTCAGCTTGTTCAAGTTCAGGCATTTCCCACGACTGCAATACTTTACATAATAAACTGTTCACAAGTTTTAATGGCATATTTCCAAAAAGTTTGCTTTTATTAATCCTTTCATTACAGATTCCAAGGGAGTGCTCAGAGAACATTACCCTACAAGTTTCCCTAATACAAATTTAGCAGGAGGCTATTTTAAACTTTCCTACTTTTAATTTCTCAGTGGATGCCAGCATCAAATCTTTGAACACTGCAGAAAGACTGCAGGATAACCGAGGTTACAGACTGTCTTTTATGCAAAGCACCTTTAGCTTTGAGAGAACAATCTTGCCATGTTTATGACAGCACACTGTCAAACTACCCGGTGTAAACTATTTCAGTGAATTATAGCCTAGGCCCTTGCCAAATATGCAGGGCCATATCTACCCCGTTCCCTCACTTCCTTACATGAAGCTTCTTGGACAAGAAAGGCTTAATGACATCAGCCTTAGAGTCATCAACAAACCCAGCCAGCTGAAGTCTTTTACCCTTCTTTCATGTCAGTTAAAATAATGTTTCAAGAGCAATTTTAAGTGCAAAATAAACCCTTGGAGCTTGGAAATGAGACTTCTATAGCAAATTCATTGTTAATTTTAGCAAAGCAGATTAGGGTCAAAAAGTCAGGCTCTGTAGCACCAAGAGGTTAAAGCCATTAGCATCACCTTAATTTAATTTAACATCCTGCTGAAGTAGCTTTTGCTAATTCAGTTAATATTTCCTGACTGTTTGCCAGCAAACCATTAGAGAGTGCAAGGAAAGGAGTAAAGAAAGAGAAAACTAAGAAGCTTTGCCAGTTCCTTACAAAAACTGGAACAGGCATTTAGAGCCAAGCCGAACAGATGGGCACCCTGCCAACATCTCAGTGTGTTACATTCTGCATTCCGCAGTTTACTCCAATGTGGGTCTGCAGCATGAAGTGAAGTCTGGTAAGACAGTGACCAGAAAGACTGTTAGTCCAACTTTATTTTCTTCTCCCTTAATCTCCCTACCCTGTTAACATTATTAGCAGATACTGAGTTATAGCTAAGGCAGCACTTTTTTTTCAGAAGTTCTTCACAGGGACTAAAATAAAGCTGAAAAATTTAATTTGTTTTGCTTTTCAAGTCAGAGGAGCAACACTATGTTCAGTGCTGAGATCCAGTGGAACTTCGGTTTTTCAAATGGAAATAGCTTTGTACTTGGAAAACATGAATGGCTGGATTTAAAACCCAGCATGTACAAGTACACAGTGTCCAAAACAGTTTGTGTGACTTGGCAGTCAGAAAAATAAATTGATCATGAACAGAGGCTTTACCAATCACTGAGGGAAAAAAGACATATACTGCCCACACTACAAAGCTACATTCAGAAAGAAGACAAAAATCTGGAAACGTTGTAAGGTTAATTCTTGTCTTAGACACCAGCCCTAAGGAAACTAGGGGTACTCAGCCAATAGGGCAGACAGGCTGACAGCAAGAGTACTACGTACTCTGCAGTATGCATGTGAAAACTAGTTGTGCATTGTAAATTATAAAATAGACAGATGCTCACAAGCTTTACTGTTCTTTTGATAAATTAAGATAACTCTCTATGCCATTGCAATAGTAAACCCCATAGTGAGAATCAGCAGATTCAAAGATACAACTAGTACCACTTAAAATTCTACTGAATTCAAGTAAGTGATGGCATTAAGGTAGGCTTTACACACAGGAATCACTACTTTATACCTATACAGTGCATTTGATATCTGTTGGACATCATTAGGCAACTTAAGTTTGCAAGTTCTGGCATGTACAAAAAAGCTATAAGAGCTGAGATTAAACCAACAATATAAGATTGCACTATCAAGTTACCTGAATCAAAAAGAAACCTTATCTTTAAAAGCTGAAATCATTATTTTCAAAGTAATTAAAGATACTTCTGGAAAAAAGAATACCTGGTTTGAAGATTTTTTTAAAATAACCATTTGGTGGACATTGGTACAAAAATGCACTAGATTAAGAATGGGTAAATACTAGTGGCTCAACACCTAAATATTCCAGTAGCAAGCATCATTTCACTAGCTATCACAAGCTATGAGATAGTAATTTTAAAAGAGCAAGCTGTAGTCTGTTCTGCTTCTTGCATATATGAAATCACCAGGTACATGACAATTTTATGATATTGATTGCTAGCAATGATTCTGAAGCTACACTGATTTTATTTTTGGATTCCAAGTCAGACACTGAGGTTGTACTTAAATAAGGAAAGTTCTACTAAGAATAAGCAAAGCAATGATTAAATGCCTTTTCAAAAAAATAAATTATTTTACAGGGATCTGGTGGTTCAGTTGCTGAGAACAACGTCAGGAAAAATTGACTCAAATCTGTACTGAGTGTTCAAGAAGCAAGACTAAGCACCAAATTACCTACTGGCAATGAATCACCATTGAATTGATTAGAGTTGTGTTCATGCGAGTCAGAACTGGATCCCAGAACTTTTACAACAGAGTTATGAAATATATTTACTTCTGAAAATACTATGTCCTTTACGGCTGAATCCCACAGAACAACATCAAAGCCTGCAACAGTCACATGGCTGGACACTTCCCATGTTTTCAAAGGAATCATGTGAAACAGCAACATATCAGTGACCTGAAGGCAAATACTCAACTTCTGAAACTTTTCTCGATAACAGCAGCAGATGGCAGTGCAGTAGCTTTCTGAATAAGAGATATTAAATAGCTGGGTAAATTACCTGTAGCATGGTGGAGTGTTATACAAAGAGCCATTCGTTGCTTGTTTTGTAATCCAGTACTACAGGGCATTCTTTCAGTGCAAATCCCAGCAAGTCCTCACGTACTATTACAACAGTAACTCCACAGCCAACATTCTTCTGAGCACCAGCGAAAATCACTCCAAACTTGAACAGAAAAAAAGAAAGAACACCTTGCTACATGCATTGACTAGCAGATCTTATAACCAAGTCATACACTAGTATCATTATACAACAGGAATACAACTCAGCTGAACAGCTTGGAGAACGTGTTGAAAATGGGCAAACCGTAGGTTAAAGAAGAGTTAGAAGCTCTGATTTCAAAGTGCACTTACAGCTACCATTGTTATCCCATGTATGTACTATCAGAATCACGTATCTTTGTTCAACTGAGGAAGATCATCACAACAGATTTCCCAGTGATTTGCTAAATATTTATTTAGTAGCCACAAATAATTCTCAAGACAGCCTGTCACCATTTCACACTACTCCAAGAAAATTTACTAAAAATTAATACATAGATCACAGTATTTTCAGCCAATCTGGTATTTCAGAACAGGCATCGTATAATCCACTTGTTCAAAGAGGCAGATCAGAAAAGGCCAAGATCAATGCACTAATAATTGCCCCTTATTTTTGCTAGACAGATAAGAAAGGTCAGACGCACTACTTCACTAGTCATTAACACTTCCCACTTGTAACACACTTTACAAACAGTAAGTACTATGTTCTGCAACTGTATTATCTATGAAACAGACACAGTAATGGTGAGGCACAGGAAGTGAGGTGGTTTAAATGGTGAGGCAGTTTAAAAGGGGTTACAGATTTTCCACATAATAGGCAGGATCAAAATTCTGATTCACAGTACCCTGCTATAGCCATATACACCATCTACAGACTAAATATGATTCAGAAAATATCTTTTTCAGCTACAGCATTAGTGAAGACCACACAGTGGACAAACAATCTTGGACAGCTATTAACATGAACAATGTCAACACAGTTCAATGTTTTTACTTAAAAAGAGACACAGATAAAGCTTCAGATTTCCATGTCTAAATTCCAACATTTTTCTCCACCATCAGGTACCCAATTAAGAAATTATTTCCTTAATTTCACTGCTCAGCATCTCTGGCCATCCAGACATTTCAAAGTGCCTAATTATATGCATTCAAGTTCAAAAATGCTTTGTGCAGCCACTGTGTACAATACTGTACCTTGGAAACATCCACAGGTCTGGACAGGAAGTTTGATGACATATCACAAACCAAGACTGCTCCTTTGACATCAGGTACAAAGTCAAACTCCACACCATGAACAGTCTCATTAGCACAGTAATAGACATAAGATGCATCTGGATTAAGATTCCAAGTGCTTGGGTCAGGAATGTCTGAGACAGACAGGAAAAAAAAAAGCCAAAGGTCACTAGAGACAAGTAATTTTCCTGGCATGCAATTTTACTTAAACATGGGAATTCAGTGCAAACCCAGAACAATTTTGCAGCATAAGTATTCATTGTCTTGTTACCAGGAAGATATCATTTATCTGCAAAGAAAATACACCAGTGCATTCCCAAAATGTTGTGGCAAGCCATCATTAAGCTGGAAAACACCCTTCCAGTTTTCAGCCCTTACTCGTCAAGGGATTTTCATCATGTTTTAATCCCAGACCACAAACTACTGCCCTAGGGATCCAAAACAGCATTTCAGAGGAACTCAAGCACTGGTTCCAACAATCCTCCTGATGCCTTTGGAACCACTGAAGCACACAAATTCTCACTGACAAAGTTGTCTAAAGCTGTGCTTCTGTGCATCCCCAGAAACACTTCAGTCTTGTCCAAGCTGAACACAAGGTTACCTACTCACCTAGCATTTAAGCTTTGCAATTCATTTACAAAACTAAGATTTCCTCTGTTAACAGGCAATATACAGGCATGCCCTGACAGCACAGAACAGGTTTTGAACAGAACAAATGGTTGTTCTTCCTTTCTTCTGTCTTCCAAAACATGAGGAAAATGCTGCTATTGCTTCCACCATTATTTATTGCCTTTCCCCTTATCTACAGGTAACAAATGGCGAATACGGTCCCCGAGACTGGGAAGTAGCAGGTTCAATTCCTTGTTGTGCCTCACAGGATATAAACTTGTCTTCCAAGTTACTATACTAACTGGTGATTAGAACACTAACTCATATGGGGATACTCTTTGTCTTTCCTGTTGCCACTCTTCCCAGTTCAAACACATAATTAGGACCAGAGGGAAGAAAAGTAAGTGTGGCTGGCAGGAGTAGAAAACCAGAACTTGTATTTCTGCTCCAAGAATTATTTATGTATATCCATTGACAAATTACGCACTTAAAATGTTCTTGAAACACCCTCTCATAAAAATTCCCAATGCCTCAATTACAGTTAACCACCTTCTTCCTTCTAAACTGTGGTCATTCAGATTATGTCATGCCCAGTAACAAGCTTCAAGAGGAGGAGCTGAAACACCTATTCCAGAGCCAACTGCCCGTTTCAATACATGGGTGGGGAAGATAAGTATTTGGGAACCCTTGAAACAAGGTAACAGAATGCAGGCCTCTAGTCTCCTCAGCCGCTAAGGTTAGGACCCTAGACATACTTCTAAATTTCAGAACAATCTCATTATTGAGTGTACCTGAAAATGAAATACCTTGCAATATCCCTGCAAATAGCTTAAGAGCTCAATTAACTAAAAAAAATGAAAGAAAGAAAATCAGCAGGCCCAGACCATTTCCCTACCAGTACACATTTACTTCCTGCTACTTATTTTCTGCTCAGTCCAGTTTCACTATTCTTCTCCATGGAGACAGTTAAACCATCTAACACATATCCCAGTGATGAGCACGGAGAGATGTGGAAGGCAATCTTTTGAGTGCTGGGCAGTCAAGTCTGTAACTAGTTAATATTTGATAACCCAGTAGCTGAGTTGGACCAATTTTCAGAGTGATTCTAAAAGCTAAGCATTCACATGGATGGATGTAATCATCAACTTACTTGTATAGGCTCCTAGTTTTGGATGAACGATATTCACTTTGGCATACTTCTCTGCTTCTTTAGCTGCTTTTGCTGACCAAGCTCCAGTAACCACATAATCTGCATGTCTTCCCGCCTTTAAACCGATAAGATTAAGTGGGACTGCACTGAACTGACCAGATCCACCTCCTTGGAGGAAAATGACTTTGTAGTTTTCTGGTATATTTCTGCATGCAAGAAATAACCATTTATATTATTCCCAAAAGACAAAGAATGCATACTACTTGATATTATGCATTTAAGAGCAACTGAGGAAGAACACTGTCATTTTAGAAGACTCTTTGCCAAGAAGGTAGACAAAACCCCATCAACTTACTTCAGCACTGGTATTGAGTAACAACTCAAGTATTAAGAGTAATGCTATACATTTTACTGATAAAAATTTGCTGAAAACAAGCTTTCCTTCCCTCCCCGCCACCCCATAGTGTTAAACAAGTTTACTCCTGAGTAGCTCTAATATCATAGTACACACAAACTTGAAAAATATTCCAGCAGAATTAATGTTCACTTGTAGTTTTGTCTATTGCTAACTTCATGGCTTTTCTGTCTGGCTAAGAGCTTCACACCAAAGTGCTCACGGTAGAATTCAGCATTGAGACCCTTCAATTTGGAAGTGCAACTGTACAGTAAATTGTACTTGCAGAGCAAGTGCCATAAGGAGTTGTTCATGCAGTCCCCAAAAATTACTTGTTCAAACTATTAATTTTAAAACCCCCTCTGTCAATAATTCTGGCTGTGACAGAGTCAGCCTTGATACTACAGGATCATCCATTATTAACTACTATGAGAACATAATTCTAATACACAATATATTATTTCAAACTTTTAAATGTGGGTCATACTACAAATAGGAAAAGGCTTCTGATCAGTGATTCTAACACATCATAGAGTTTATGTTAGTAAATCAGACTAACAAGTAATGTACAGATCACCTTTACCACTAGAGAATGTATTTCTACTGTTTCCACTCCTTTCTCGAAGAAAGTTGCTGCCTTTCATGAGTTCTATGAAGGTGGCAAAAATTAAAATTTCAGAGGAAAGTCAACTGGTCAGTATACCTCTGGCCTCTTAACCTCATAAAAGCCCTTTGTCACACTCAAATAAATCAGCTTCAGACAAAGAGAACACCAATGTCCTCTCCAAGATTATTACTCTATCAGACACAATATCTAAACAAAAAAAACACCACAAACAGGTGTTTTCAAGGAAAGGTTTCCACATTAGTATTATTCATGCAACTGGCACAAGCAAAAAAAAATAAGCAGAAAGTAATTCACTTACAGCAATTCACGCATGAGGCTTTCAGCTGTATTTAAAATTTTTGTGAAATCTGCACTCCGATGGCTCATTTCTTGGGTGGAAAGGAAGAAGTAGACATGAACAAAATGGTAATACATGAATGTTATTTAAAAATTGTCTTAAGCTTTAAACCTTTTACACTACAGACCCAAATGCCTGAAGGCTGCCACTGCTAGTTCCAACTCATACTGTTTTTGCTGAACATTCCTAAATACCCATAGAAGACTTATACCTCCATCCCTGTCCAGATCCAGGCAAATCCAGCCCACTCACATTTGGCATTCACGTGACTTTACTACCCCCAAGAACAACTACATCTGTGTGAAAAAATACTCCCTAGAAAGGCTTAAGTTTTTCTTGCTCTACAAATGTTTTCTGCTACTAATGCCATCAGAATTACAGAGTAAGGTACAGGGTTTGTTTTATTCTTTTAATTTTAACAAGGCTTCTTCATGCAGTAATCTTAATTAAACATTAAGGACAATACTAATTCCTTTTATATATCCATATTCTTTCTTCCATCTGTAAGAGTACACAATTTAAACATGAATCCCAGTCCGGCAGAGAGGACACTGCACATTCTGCTTTTAGCAACCAAATAGTTTCACAGGACTAGTAAAAACCGACCATCTTCTTGCATGAAATTTTTGTGCGACTGAGGCTGGAAAGCCAGTCAGCTACCCAATGGCACAGAAGACAATCCTCCTTGTGAAAGGACACCATTGCCTTCCTAATGGGAGGATGCTATACATCAAATACACCTGAAGCATTTTGCCACATATATAAGATACTATATATGGTATCTATATAAATACATACACACCTGTATAGTAGTGTATATCTGTGTAGTATGTGTATACATATATTTTATTGATATATATAAATATTTTATATATTGCCATATATGTATTTATATGCACAGACATTCCTGAAGATCCAAAAGTACTAATGTTTTGCATATTATTAGTTATCTTTTTTGTCTCCAGTCCTTTGTTTAGATCACTAAACACTGGCTATGTATCATTTTTATGGTCTCCCGCTGAAAAGTAGTATGAAAAAGTACTCTCTGGACATACGTGTTACCAGAATAATGTATTAGAAAAGAAAAGGAGATGAAATACCAAGGTCAGGAACTCTTACTAAACATCTACATTCTGAAAAACATGGAATTTTTAAAGTCTTACCAAGAACACTTATACCGAGTCCCTTGTAGTCCACCAATTCTTTTGTGCTTCTAATAATACCTAACAAAAGAAAAAACCCATAAATAAGTTATTATCTGGAGTCACTGATGCATCATGTGTATGCCAGCTGTTCCACACTGCAATAACCTGACACTTGTCAAGAGATATTAACAGAAGTATAGTCACCAATATAATTTTGTTGCATCCAGTAGCTGAAGGCTTTTCATAAGATAGCATGATGAAACCATACACTGCTTGTGGAGACTATCTTTTATTTTAACAGTTACATTTCCAGATTTCAGAATGATTTCTAGGAGTTGGATGGAACTCCCAACCTTTTACAGAACACTTCATGTTTGTATGTGTACTCTTTTTAATCAAGCATCTTAACTCCTCATCCCTACCCCTCCACCCTGTGTTCTTTCACTTGACTTCTGCAAATAGGACAACGTTATTAAGGAACACAAAGAAAAAAAGTCAGCTTGAGGAATCAGATACCTCAAGCTGACCCCACAGGACAAGGCCTGGTTTCACAGAATGAAGTCCTGTATTTTTTGAAGATGAGCCTTCTCTATGTTATTGAAAGTCAAGAAATAAAGTAAAATTTTGAGACAGCCAGGAAACATAGATCACTCCTAGGAGCCCTAGCCAGGTGATCTGCTGCTTCAGCCTTCCATTTTTATTTCTTCTCCCATAGCTCTCACATATCAACAAAGTGTTGATAGAGTCTAACCATCGGATCTGGAGCTTCCAATTTCAGCACATTCATGTGTGAGAGCCAGAAGGAGTTCCTCCTTAAGGAAGCAGGAGGAGAGGGAGCCCCAGTAGAAAAGCCACCAAAACAAGTGCTGTATGCATGCACCCAGGATCTGCCAAGAAACCTCATGCTCTGGACAGCTGCAGGAACAAGAAATCTACCTTGCTGACAGTGTATATGTTATGGCCCATCAACTGTAACAGCTTGTGACTGAAAGGTCAACTGAAAAAACTGTCCTGCTTTTTATGTTAGAGATTGTGAAGTTTTAACCACTGTGCTGCACGTGCAAGCTTATTCAAGCCAGAGAAGGGGGGAAAAAAAGTCAAAGGGAACACACAGACTATTAGAAAGTGCTTGTTAAACTGCTTGATAAAATCCAGTTCTGTTAGTAACATTCTTTATCTGACAATCAGCATGTGCCTTACAATAGACATTTGATATGCCATTTTAATGGCCATGAAAAGCTCTGTCCACCTTCTTGCTTCAGCGAGTCCGAGTGCTTCACATGCGGCATCAGCCCACAACCAAAGTGAAAACAATGGTGGTGACACAGTAGTCCATTTAAGAGAACTGCATTTGCAAGGGGGAAAACAGGTTAATAATATAGAGTTCAGCTATGCACTCCTCAAACCCTAAACCCAGTTCTCAGAACTCACTGATACCGCAGCGGTTCCAACAAGAGCCCCTTTCAGAGCAAAAGGTTCAAGACGGAACAGCAAATTTCTTCGCATACGCTCTACAAAGGATGTTTCCATGAGAAGACAAAAGGAAAAAAAGAACTGCAGTTTGTTTCCGTAAAAAAATTGTTACAGAAATAACACATAAAATAATGAAGTAAACTATGAAGGAAACTAGGAAAAGAACAAAAACCTTCCACCATATATAACTCTTAAGTTCAAAGTCAGACATACACAACTTGGCAGAAGCCACCCCCTCTCCGTATGTAACTGGATAATCCATGGCTGCTGATGCAACTTTCCAGAGGGTTGAGTCTACGCTACCCCCATTATCATTTTTTAAGTAAAGACTTCTCAGGGAATTACTATGTTATTTAGCAGCTGAGAAAAACTCAGCATAGCTACCCCTGCACATCTGAGGACTTTCTTTCCATGCCAAAACTGATACAGCCCCTGATGAACAGCCATATGATCAGAGTCAGAAAAAAATCTGGGAGAGCAAACCTAAAACCACATCAGGGTGCATTTCCAAAAAAAACCCCACTAACTTACCGGGGCAGTTAATTGTGTGGGGGGGGGGGAAGAACTGAGGTTTCCCTGCTACGCGGGCAACTCTTTTTATGACTATTTACTCGAGCTTCCAGTTCCAGCCAGCGCCCGTGGAAGCCCCCGGGGAGCAGGGCTAGGAGGCAGAACGCCCCCGCCACTGCCCCAACGCCTCAGCCCAGCCAAGCCGGCGCCTCAGCGGGCCGGCAGGGCCGCCCGCCCCGGCGGAACCAGGACACCCCCTCAGCCCTCCGCAGTGTCCCCGCCGCGAAGGGCCCCAGCCCCTACTCACGGAGCGCGGCAGCTTCGCCGGCCCGGCCCCGAAGTTCGCCACCTGCCGCCCGCACTCCATGATAGCGCTGCGCCTGCCTGCTCCGCCGCTGCCCACCCGGCAGGCCGGCCGCCGCCGCCCATATAAACCCCCCGCCGCCCGCCTGCCCGCCCATTCGCGCCTGTCACACACACCCGGGGGGGGGCTTGCGGCCGGCGCGGCCCGCCCATTGGCCACACCCCTCGGGCAGCGCCCCCGCCGCCCATTGGCAGGCAGCGCGTGCACGAGGAGGCAGCGTGATCAGGCCGGAGGCGGGGCGGGGGCGAGGCGCGGCGCGAGCGGGTCGCGCTGCGCGAGGCGACCGCGGCACCGCCACCGCCCACCCCACCCCCTCCGGGTGCATCGTCCTCCGCGACAGCGCCACCGCGGGCACCGGCACCGGCAGCGGCACGGGCCGGGGGGCTTCTGTCACACGAATGAGCCAAAAATGGTGGGTTCCGGGGAAGGACGCAAAGGGATGATGGGGATTTCAGCGCGCATGGCCGGGGTGGCGTGTACACACAGCCGTGGGCGGGTGGGTGGATAGACAGGTAGGTAGGTAGATGGATAGATGGGTAAAGGGATGGATATGGATGGATGGATGGATGGATGGATCAACGGATAGATGATAGATAGATAGATAGATAGATAGACAGACAGACAGACAGGTAGGTAGGTAGGTAGGTGGATAGATCAATGGATGGGTAGATGGGTGGATAGATAGATAGGTGGATGGATCGATGGACGGATGGATGGATGCATGCGTGCATAGATTGGCAGATGGATCGATGGATGGATGGATGGATAGATAGATCAATGGATAAATAGACAGGTAGATAAAAGGATAGAAAGAAAGAAACAAACAAACGAACAAACAAACAATGTCCTGCAGTAACTTTGCTGTTTTTTTCCCCATGCAGTTGCTGCTGCAGAACTGGGGTGCTTGTCCCAAAAGTAATCTGTACGAATGCATGAGAAATTAAAAATAGTAATCCGTAGTTACAGTGAATTTCAGGGGGTATTTAATCTCGGAAGAGGTGGTTTTACGGTGCCCAAGCGTCTTCATGTTCTCTGTGAAGTTCTTTCCTCATAGAGAGGCAGGTTCCCAGCTTTCTCTAAGGTGCACCGTTTCCCCAAACAGCCCACTGCAGGCAAATTGCTACTTGGGTTTCATAGAAAGGAAATAAAACCAGGAGAGCTGTGAAACTTTCACAGAAATTTCACAGGATGGATAGCAGAGCTGGGATTTACCTTGAGGTCTGCCAAATCCTAGGCTAATATCCAGAAATACTAAAACATTCTTTCCACAAATACCTTGTTGTAAACACAGAGTTAATACACATAAGCTGTTTTAACTGAAGGAAAGGCTTCAGCTCATCCAATTTCTTTTAATTGTTTTAGTGAGAGACATACTGCCTTACAACCAGTTTTCAGAATTGATATTAAAGTAGCAATAAATTGACGGAACAAGCCAGCAAGTATGACTGAAAACAGATGGGCTTTGCGGAGTCCCACGATTTCCAAATATCTTGGACAAGATTAATGATTCTCACATGTGGCTGCATGAAGCAGAGCTCTTCAACACCTTAGTCTGCCCAGGGTTACCCGTAATGCTGACCCCACGTTAGTCCCGTGCATGTTCACCACGTTTATCATAAACATTAATCACCTGTATACCAAATCTAGATTTTTTTCAGAAATGAAAGTGTTGATGACCATTATTTTGTCAATACTGAGATTTATATAAAGAAGGTAATTTTTCATTACAAATTATTTCACTGAAGAAATACTGACTGCTTGAATTTGTTCCTTTTGCTGTCAAGCCAGGTGATCCTGAGAACAATAAAAAGAATTTACAGATTACAGCCTGACTTGGTATTAATAGATTTTTCTCTTATGCAAGTTATTTTGTTTAAAAGATCGTAAACGGAGACAGTGGTTTTAGAACAAAGATAGCCTACATTTCAATAATGGCTAGCTTAAGAAAAACCCACCAAACTCGCTTTCAGACACCAGAACCCTCCTCAGTTCTAAAGAGATAATAGCAAACTTCATGGACATCACAAGCTGGATACATTCTCTTCAAAACGCCGAGGTATTTTTGAAGTATGTCTCAGAACACAACACCCAGAACAACTACGTTACTTTTAATTTTAAAATTAGTTCTAATTAAATAGAAGCCTCAACTGAAATGCTCAGTAACAACATAGACGTGACTACAACATAATTATTTTTAATAGAGTCTCAAATAGAAACAGGCTTAAGAGAGGTATGGGCTTTTCCCAGTATTAAACCCAGACTACCTACGTCTGCCCAGAGAGGCAGCTTCAAACGCCAGCCTGCTGGGGAATCATAGAATCACAGAATGGTTAGAGTTGGAAGGGACCTTAAAGATCACCCAGTTCCAAGCCCCCTGCCATGGGCAGGGACACCTCCCACTAGACAGGCTGCTCAAAGCCCCATCCAGCCTGGCCTTGAACACTTCCAGGGATGGGGCATCCACAGCTTTTCTGGGCAACCTCACAGTGGAAGGATTTCTTCCTAATGCCTAATCTAAATCTGCCCTCTTTCAGTTTAAAAACTGTTACCCCCTCATCCTATCGCTACACTCCCTCATCTCTCCTGTAGGCCCCCCGTTAGGGTACTGGAAGGCCACTATAAGGTCTCCCCAGAGCCTTCTCTTCTCCAGGCTGAGAAAAAGGTGTCCAGGGTAGGAAGGGGTGGTGGAAGCAGTCAGAAATAGTTTAGGTTGATAGTTCAGGTCAGGAAGCCTGGCCACTGCTATGGGAAGTTCTTCTACTGATCCGAGCAGGATCAGACTTCAATCCTAGCTGTGTGGCACAAACCACAATGTAAATTAAAACTTTGGAATTAAAAGTGTAGTTCAGAGCTCTGGCATAAAGAGCTAGAACACAAAAAGTAGATCACTAGGCAGGCCAATGCTGGTATTGGCTGAGAGCGTGAGGAGTAATATCAGATATTGTAGTTTTTCAGTTCAGGAAAGTCCCATCATGACCAATCGGGGACCCAGAGCTTTAGAAAATCCATTTCACATTGTGTGTTGATGGGGAGTAAATAAATTCATAAGGATGTATAACCAGAAAGTTTCCTGAACAAAGAAGAGTTCATTTTTGGTACGTGCAAGGGATTTATTATGCTTTTCATTTGGAGAGAATGAAGAGGAATAGTAAAGGTCAGGTCACCGTTTCATCTCTATTGAATTGAGATTTCTCCTATTTTAATATTTTGCCACCAGCAGTTATGATTCATTATTTTTTGTTACATCAACACCACAAATTCATTAGATCAATATTCATAGTCATTGAAGATAAAGTACACAATTTCAAAACCATGACTTCCAGAATGCTTCTGGCTTCTAGCACTTGACCCAGAACCTGACCCTTCAAGTGCCACAAATCCCTGCAGATGAACGTGAATTTGCATAATTAACACAAAAGCAGAACGAGCTGTATTTACTATGAGGCATAAATGGAAATACAAAACAAAACATTTTAGAAAATCAGAGAAAGTGTAATATTTAAATAATGTTTCAAAGTTTTCAGTGAACTTTTACTGGGTTCATCGTGACTTCATGCTGTGCTGGGACAGAAAAACCTTCATCGACTGCTGCTGGAAAAGAATCAGCTCACTCAAGGAGAACAAGCACATACGAGTTCTCTGCCTGGTACAACAACTGACAAACTGACGTCGTTATTAAAAGACAAATAATGCTGACTACATAACAACCTGGCAGCTGCTTCAGGAGGCAGTTGCAATGTCTGGTCCAGCAAACTAGTAACACTTAGCAAGTTTTGGTGGGACTTGAAACAAGACGCAGGTAGTTCAGACAAGGCTTTGGGGTTATTTTGTTTTTCAGAGATCTGGCTCCAAATATTGCAATTATGAAGTGTGAGAAATAATTCAGGGAAAGCCCAAATGAAGACAAAAAAAATGCTGGAGTTTTATAAGTAAACAGTAACATGTTCTCTAGCAAGTAGCTGGTCTATCGATTTCAGGCTTTATGTCAAACAAGAACACAGACAAATATGTAAAACATTAACTAATAGCAAGAGGTTGAAACAGTTTGTATCCAAAACCAGGGTGAAATGGTTTCATAATAATTTAAAATGCACATATAAATACACACAAATTCTTTATTTTTTTATTAAAATACTTTATTCTTAAATATACATACAAATAATTTTATTTATATATACAAATAATTTTCGGAAATGCATTTTTAAATTTCTAGTGAAAACCTTGAAACTTCTGAAATATTCATTATAGCCTTAAAAAATACTTCTCCCCCAGGTAACTTACATCCATTAATCTCTACTGACTTCAGATCCAACGTTCAACTGTATGCCAAGTGTGCACTGCACGTTCTCACAGTAAGAGTGCTCTACAACAGCACCAGTGACAAGATGGAGAATCGTTCATTTTCCCACTGAAAAAATATGTCCAGCTAAGTAACTAAGTTATATACTGCCCGGCCAATTTGCTTTAAATGAAGATTTTTTACATAATTCATACTTTAAAAGCAAATACTAGTAGTATTTAACATAAAAGGTATTTATGCCACCTGCTTATAGGCATACAATACATAACTGTGTTAAGTTCCTTATGGTATTTTTAGGGACAAATAAAAGGTTCATAGACCTCAAATGTTTGTAGAAATATCTAAAAAATCGCATAGATTAATATATTACCTGCTATTATTCTGAAGTGACAAACTCTGTATAAATAATGTACTTTTATGTGCAATTACTTGTGCAATATTGCAATAGCTAAGGTAATCTCATGCTATATTTGCTCAGTAGAAAATTTCCATTTGAGGATTCATGAGTTTCTTCGTAATTGTCAAGCAATTGGACTCAGGAATTTCTGCAGATCATCTGTGTTCCAGAACTCTCATGGCAGACGACAGAGTAAATTAAAGTTACACAGCATTCCAACACCCGAGTTCAGCCCAAATCATCTTGCCTAAGTCCTGTATGTGAAAAATACCTTACATTGCTGCATCACCCTCTGTCCACTTCACTCTGCAAACGGAATGCACATTGCCAAGAAAAATGGTCCATATCAAACAGGTTAAAATATTATGATAATTCAGAATTTCAGCTAAGACTGTAAATTGTGAAATAAAGGCAAAATATTTAAATTTTATCTGGTTTTCTAAAAGGCAGCTCTTCATGAACACTGCACAATGTGACGAGTTTCAACACTTGAACTTCTCATCAAGATAAGCATTGTATGTCTGATTCTACTACCTAGTCTCCAGCAACAGCCTACTGCAATTTCAGAAATTTCTTTTAAATAAGGACTGACAGAAGCACATGCATGTGAAAAAAGTCATAGAAAGAAGTTATTTTAACAAAATAAAATTGCCATTAATTAAAACCACTTTTCCTAAAATTTGCTTAAACTTTTAACATCTTCCTCATTTCTACAACCCTTCCAAATAAGTTTAATTTTACAGAACTCCCATTTATATACAAAACAGTAGTTAGTGAAGGAAACTAATAATAATATAATTATTATATTAGGCTCTTGACTGATTGCCTTCTCATCGCACTCAGGCAAGTGTAAAAATATAAAGAAAGATCCTGCTTTATTTTCAGGGCCATACTGAAGTGCATTTTCTTATTATTCATGGTGCAAAACAATACGATTTTCTGTGCCACATGAGGCAAATCAAAATCTATGTTACTCTGTGCCATAGTTCAGAAGCTGCAAAAGGACAGGAACAAGAAGCTGAGGGACAAACCCCAGAAGCTGTAAAACGATTATATTCTTTTAGTTTTATGTTCTCGCCTTTCTCTAGGTTCTGAGAGCAACCTAATTGGGTTGGACTAGACATCACCTAGAGGTCCCTTCCAACATGTATTATTCTATGATCTGTAGTCATAGCAATAAAGAAGAATGACTGTATTTAAATACTTCTTTTAGAGATGTTTCTGGGCTCATTTTGAATCTGAAATTTTCACTACCTTTGGGAATGTCATATTCACACACTGTTAGGCGTGAATTGATGTTTGCCCTAAAACCATTTTTTCCACTTCCATTGCAATACATTGGAAATAAATACTGGAAAAAAATTGTATTAAAATTAATTTTATTAGCTCAAACAGTTTACACTCTATAATGAGATCTGTGGGACAGAATAAAATCCATATGCCAGGAAACCATTTTATGTAGTACAAACTGAAGGGAACCATTCTACCCAGTGCATCACATGTTGCCAAAAATAAAAATCTAGTGACAAGTGATGCAAGCACGAAACAGGAATATTAAACAGCATGCAATTCTTTAAAAGGTTACAAAGCCTACATTACTTTACAAAAAATTCACAAACTATACTGCGGCATCCAAAATCTATTTTTAATATTGCAAGTGTAAAGAACAGTCCAAACATTTTAGAACCACTTCAAATGCTGCTAACACTTTGGATACTTTCCTGTATTTCGGAGCCAGATCCTACAGTATCAGTTCCAGAGCGGTTTACTGTCTGCAGTCTACTTTGGTCTCCTCTTGCTCCATCATTTGGAATTGCTGTTTCATTTGCTCTAGGGATATATTCTTTGAGGAACAATTTTTGCTTTTTTCACCAGAAGCACCACTGGATATTCTGCTACCATTAGTTCTAATATGTACGCTGGAATCAGAAAATGAATGCAGACTGGTAACCAAATGCCTTGCTGAGTTATGTCCTTTTGCTGGTTCATTTTGTTTGGCTGTCCTCTCAGAGTATGTTGGAGTACTATTTAGAGGCTTATCCTCCCTACTTTGGCTAATTGTTTGAGCTTCATCTTCCTTCCATGAGCCTGGCTGGTACTGTTGCCCGGCAGTCTGAAGTTCTTGTATTTCTCTGATAGCAGAGAAGGCATTATTCACAACCATCTGGGATTGAAACGTGCCAGGAAGAGGAACTTGGAGGGTCCCCAGCTCTGTTCTGAAACAAGAGATTCCAATGAAGATACTGATGCAAGTAGAGGAAAAAAAAATCCAGTGTTGCCAACTGCCATACACTAAAATCTGCATAGCAAAATAAACTCTTACATAATATAGAAAAGATTCAGAGATAATACCAGTCACACAACCTTTATTACCTTTCAAAGCAAGCAAGTTTCAGAAGATTGCTAGGGTGATAATGACACAGAGTAGGTATATTACAGTTTCACATCTAGCCTGAACTTTATACTACAGAAATGCATCAGTTATACTGAAGTGGCCAAGGCCTAATCATATCTACCATTCTGAAATACCTGCAATTCATTACATTTGCTCACAGTTCACAGTAGTGTGGTCCCAATAGTCTATGCCACAATACCTAGCTGCCACAAGAATCCAACCTAACCCATACTAGGAGATAAGCGTGAGAGTAGTATAACTGTTAAAGCTTTTGTAATCGTCCTTGCCATGTATACTTAAAAAACGCTTTAAGCTCAGGCTTCTAAATGTAGCTGAATTAGAAAAACAATGATTCAAACTGCATGAACAAGTTAAGGCACAGCGCAGAAGAGTCCATCAGCTGAAAACACTGTGGCAAGCCAAACTATAACAAATGTCAAAGAACCTACAACGAGAATTGCTCTGTTACTTCAAATAATTTTAGTGGATTCAAACTGCAAAACTGGAAATTGCTTTCCACACCATTAAAAAAAAACCAACACTTTTATCATGTCTCAGAATCTCGTGGTGTTCTTGAGGAATTTGGAACACTTAACGGGAAGACACCGGGTGTAAGAAACATACTGGAATGCAGAATGATTCTTAGCATGACAGTTTTATCCATGTTGGACAAGGTTGTAGGTTGCCAGTATCTTAATTTTTAATTGCCTTAAAAACTTAAAATCTTCTTTAACTTTCTAGTTAGAAGTTAAAAAACTTTTTTAAGGGAACTTGAGTCTCCCTTGAAAAATCCAGAAGGTTTTCTATTTATTGACTTCAGAGTAGAATCTAAACCCTTATGTTGTTAGTAATGCAAATTTGTAGTTTTCTGAAACTCATGGCATGGCCCACATAGAAATCTAACAGGACTGGACTATACACAATTACTTAAAAGAAAATTCGTGCTTTTCAATAGGCATATTGCACTACCCTCTACTATCAGACTAAGTCTTTTTAAACAACTATACATCATTATTAAATGTTTCTAAAAACCTAGTCATGGTATTTTTCCATTTTTAATGGATGCATACCATTATTTGAAATTCATATTTCAGATAAGAAACAACATAATTACCACTAGCACTTTATTTAGTACCTTACAAACTACTATGGTTTCTGTTCCAAATGGTAATCACTTAAAAAGCTTACATTAATCATTAATTATTATGATCTGTATAAATACAGCTATAGCAAAAGACCACAATAACAACTTCATGATCATTTGGTAATCATTACTTTCAGTCAGAGAGGAACAGCTGAAAAGTACATTAAATAGTGTCAAGCACTTGGCACTAGCATTCCCTCTATAGACTTACTTTGCTATTCTGGGTATGTTCTTGTCTTTCTTCTTCAAAAGACTTCTCCTTTAGCATGTTAGCTGGCTTACCGAGAGTAGAATTCATTTGTGGACGTCCCAAAAGACCAAAATCTGACTGGTCTATTCCAGCTAATACAGCAAGTTGTCCAAGCCTGTAAAATAAAGTTTAATAGAAAATGACACAAAAAATGCTTAGCTTGTGAAAGATCTAAACGATCAAAACCAGAAGAAACAAAATCTGAAGTTTTGAAGTTAGTTTCCATTATTTTCTGAGAGCCCAATAGCTGAATAAAGATGAAACAAGTAGCCAAAAGTATTTTCCTATCTTTACACAAATTAGCTTGCAGGTTCAGAACTGTCAGTCTTCACTCAGTGTTATGAGACTAAGAATGAAGTTCTCCCAGTTAGCACTGATCTCAGAGCAGGATGCTGGCAAGCAGATTCCTTGTCAGGCAGAACAAAGATTAAAACTCTGTCATTAAAGCAGAAGATTGGTGCACATCTCCCAAACTAGCATAATTTTTAACAGCCAATCCAATTAAATGCTTCACAAATACAGTCATGTTGTTTCACCTGCCGCTTACAAGTGGCCAAATGTAACGCTTGGGTGTTTTAAGCCTCAATAAGAAGTGAGAAGTTGCAGCCATCATTTGGTAGCACAGCATATTATATATAGAAGCTTATCAAGAAGAGCAGTCTTTGTGATTGGGATTCTGTGTCTATCATCATGAATAGATGCAGGGCCAATTCAAAAAGGTATTTTTATGTCATGGTAAAAGCATTTTGCCCTTCCTCCAACGTTTGAGATTCGTTCTTAAAGTAATGGCAACTCTACCAACTGATTGGCACAAATTAGAACAGTCTCAGGGGGAACTTTACGTAAGTTACATTATTAAATTTGGAGGTGGATGATGCAGGAGGCAGGGGTGGGCAAATAAATTCTTTTGTGGTCTTCTCTGAACATGCAGAATACACTATAATGTATTTTCATATCATTCCTTCATTCTCCTGAACAAGATTGCCATGCCTGGCTACATAAGCTTTACAAACAGGTTAGAGAACTTAAGCTGAAATCTTTGACAAATGGGAAGGATGAACCATCCTCTGAGAAACTGCAGGTACAGTGGTAGAGCCTTAAAACAAACTTTCATCCATAGTCTCTAAAATATTCAAGTATAATAAATAATCCACAATTTAAGTACAGAGGTCAGATTCATCATCTAGATTTCTATACTTCAATTAGTAAAAGGCTACCAAGGCAACAGGTCACTTTCTGAAGCCAGTTCATCTGCATTTTGAGCCTTTCATATCATGGGAATGTGAAGAGCCACAGGTGATGCAATAAAGACTTGGAAACATGCATTAATAGAAGCTTCTTTTCCTTTGGAATGGGCTTCTTGAAAGCCTTTCCTAAGGACAGATACATGAATTCAGCTGGACAGCACTTGGATCATGATTTGCCACTGAGGAAAGACCAAACAGTAGGTACACCATTATTTTTTCTTCCTTTATTCTTTGGAAGTACAGTGCTAGAGATCTGTGGGAAGGAAGGCAGCATACTTCATTGGGAGGATAATTTGTAAAGAGATCTCAGCAGAAACAGTAAGACTTAAGTAAAGTGACAACCTACCCAGCATCTTTAAGGAGGTCTAAAAATGCATGAAACTTTTGGAAAGAGTTCTCAATGCTGCCTAGAACACCTTCATCTTCCAAAATCATGTTGGTTACTGACTGTGCATGAAGAACATCAGATAGGGAGATATTTAGATTCCTAATCTTGCATTTTCAATTCCAGCTATGGGGGGGGGGAAAAAAACAAAAAGGAAATATTCAGGACAGTTACATTGAGCTCGGTGCAGATTTGTTTATCCACAGCTGCAATTCTATGCTACCATAGTGAAATTACTGCAGGCACTCAAAACTGTTGGCCCAGCACTGTCTTCAGTATGTACAGAATGTTGCAGAGCAAGTGCGAGCAAAGATTAGCTTTCATATCATGTTATTTTGCATGTATTATATGACACATTAACACCAAAGAATTTATTTTACTAGTAAAATCCTTAATGAAGGCAAATGCTCTCCTTATATTGTCCCATCTGTATCAGAAAGAATGCATAATAGTGTATCTCTCCCCTGCACTGTGCATCCCAAAATTTTAAGTTTGAGATGATCCAATTTTCGTCCACATTGAACATTGATCAAATCAATGACAAACTGAAAGTTGAATAATAACTGTAGGATACACAGGATTTTGTGTTTCAGGGAAACATTAACTCAGACACAGCTATGCAACCACTGATACCACAGGCTTGCTTTCTTTCATCTTTTATGAGAGAAGGATAAAAAACTATAGATCTCTGTAGTGTACTGTAACTGTTAAACTAGCATTAAAATGCACAATTTTAGAGATTACTGCTACTTAGTTTATCCCTTCTCCTGAGACAAGGTGCTACGTCCAAGCAGTGTGGCACAACAGAGAAAGATTTCTTGCAGTAGGTATTTAGCCTAAAAACCATTTAAGTATTCAAACGACACATATCCAGCAGAGCTGACTGGTGCACTTCACATTACAGGAGGACAGGGATGGCTGCACCAGAGGACTACAACGAAGCTTGCAGAGTGCAGGCTCCTTTGTGGATATCTGCTCCCTGTACTGTGGGGCACCACTTGTTGTTCAAGTTCCAAAGGATACCACCACTTTCGTTCCGCTCTAGGTCACATCTAATAACCAAATGCATTCGTTTACACCATCTTACACTCAACTTTTACAAGAAATTCTGCTCATCAATGAAAAAGGATCTTTTTAAGTCAGCAACAATGCATGGAGGGGAAATGGACCTCACAATTTAACTGTGACAAGTTGTTAGTTTGGTTTCATAATGTGAAACTCTGCTTCGCAACAACTAATGGCTACAGCCAACATACTATGCAGAAAAACATCTGACATTTTTATTGCCTGCAGAAACAAACTTAAAAATCAAAGGGACAGAATAAGCCAAATTAAACATTTGCAACAAAAGCTTTTCAGCACAAGTCATCATAAAGAAGGTGGGGGACCTCATAGAACTATCCATCTGCTGCAAATTGCAAACAGATTAGTCACTTTCTCAAGAAAAGCAAACATCAGGATGCCCTAGACCATAAGTAATACACCAAATGAATGAAATACATTTAAAGAGTAGTTTGACCCGGAGTTCAAGGCCCTGGAATAGTATCAGGAGAACAAACACGCATTACTTAATGCAGATTTCGTCATTGCCCTTAGGCTAGTAAAATGATCCATGTGACTTTGAACTGAAACTCTGAAGCTACCACATTAAAGGTCACTGATAATTACTGCTAATTAAGCAAGTGGATAGTTTGATTGGTGCTTCCTTTAAAAGTAAAGATGATTAACAGTTAAGTATCATTACCTCCATTATCCGTTCCTCAGCCTTTACTCTGGCTCTTTGTTCTTCCTTTAGTTTTTCCATGCATTCTTCCAGCTCCCACTATCATAACACAGATAAACCATCATGAAATTTATCTCAAAATGTCAGATCAACATGCAATATTATACAAAATGTCAACATGTCCAATTAACAATAGCACACAGGCATTCCAAGCAATAACATATCTTCTACAAAAATACATGACAGACGTCTACCAGTACATAACTCTAGGATGCAAAAAAATTAACACAGGGAAGTGGAAGTAAGTGTGATGCACTTAACAGATTTGCAATATAGCAACAGATAACATGAGACTATAGCACAAGTCTCTTGGGCCTATGACATTACCATCAGGAATGTGTGTTCTTCTCTACTTCCTTTTCTTCCCCTTTGACTTTTCAAACCTCATTTTTAACTAAATACACCTACCTCATTAAAAACTAAAATTGGGCTCTAAAAATTCCTTAGTAGCTATACCTAGATTTTCAGAATGCATTCTTCATCCAGGATTTTATTGCTTAATACAGCAGTAAGAAAACAAAATTCTGAACTGTAAGAACTGTACTCTTTCCAATTGATTTCACTTAGTTCTTCAGCAGAAAAAGTAAATTTTCACAATCCCAAACTGTTTGAGTGAGTTAGGCAGCCTAGTGCTGAATTAACAACAACAAAAACAACCCAAACATCTAACAAATATATGCTAGTCTTATTCATGAGATGCCTACACTTGTATTTTAACTTTCAGTTCTAAGTAGTGAATCTCTCAGCTTCAGTGAACACTAGTCAGGATTTGACAAGCAATCACCACGTTTTCTCATATGATAGCAGTGCATTATCATCTTTAATTACAGCATTTCAAGTGGAGGAACAAATAGAAGTTTTTGTTCTTGCATGCCTTAACACAGTCTTCTGGTTCCAAAGGTGAAAACTGTTAAAATTATCAAGCCGCTCTATTTTTCAGAATTAACAGTATACAAAGCTTCTTCATTTCTCTATACACTGTATACTGGCCATATATGTAGTAAAGGACACTGCTTTTTGTACACACACTATCAACCAGTTTCTACAGAGGCGCAAAGATCCAAATAATACTGAAATCCTTTGTTTACTGTCAAAAGCCTATTCAGAGCATTAATACTGCAGTTCATACAAGCAATCAACTGAGAAGATTGGTGTGCAACAGAATGCATAGTAAAAATATTCCTTCTACAATGCAAAGAGGTCCTCACAGGTCTTGTAGGACGCGAGGGACTTTTGCATCTGATTCAAACATGAGGTGGTGGCCCCATCCCTGGAGACATTCAAGGCCAGGTTTCATGAGCTCTAAGCAACCTGATCTAGTTGAAGATGTCCCTGCTTACTGCAGGGGGGCTCGACTAGATGACCTTTAATGTCCTCTTCCCAACCCAACACATTCTATGATTCCATGCAGGTTCTAAAATATTCCAGATATAGCCCTCACAGTGACAACCACTCAGAGCGAAGATAATAGGTCTGCCACTACTGTCTAGTGAAGTCCACACCTAGACTAGCCACCTAGACTAGTCCACCCTAGCCTAGCAACAACCAAGCTAAAGCTAGGCATATCTTTATCATCTGAACACATGAGAAAGACTCTCAGAGGTCAGAGGGTATAGAAAAACCATATTTCAAAGACAGTATTTGGGAAGAGATTTAACAGTATCTCACTGCCATGATGCAACAAAATCACCTCCAGGCATGGGGCCAGGGGCGGGGGAATCTCTAAGGAGAACCCTCAACAAATACCACAGTCTCTCTGGAATTTACCTGTGGAAATAATAGAAGCTAGAAATCATTTTATAGATACAGAAGCACAGTACAGAAAGTAGCAACCATAATATTCTACATTCACA
The DNA here is from genome assembly GCA_008658365.1 of Alca torda. NCBI lineage: Eukaryota > Metazoa > Chordata > Aves > Charadriiformes > Alcidae > Alca > Alca torda. Next base: position 41,612,419 of record CM018101.1, on the reverse strand, counting down.
ACTCGACATGTAAGCTTGAAAACCTGTAACCTAGCTTTGAAGATCAGTCACAAGTACCACAGACTTGAAGAATTCTTACCATTCCATTTCCTGTGTGTGCACACGCATATGTATACAGGTATTTTAAAGTTTCTAGGGGTGTAGGGTTTTTTGGCAACGAACTTTACTTTAGAAACCTTAGTTCTATAGTACTTTGTTGTGCACAGATTTTGACAATTCTAAAGGTCATAGCATTGACCTTTTTCTTCAGATTGCTGGGTTGTATTTTCAAGGCCGAAGTCTTAGCAGACAGTTAAATTATCAAGATTTTTTAAACAGAAATTTGCAGGTTTTGTAGTTTTGTTTAAACTTGATTTATCACACTGTAGATGTACACAATATTATGGGCTGACTTCACAAAAAACACCTGACAAATACTGCAGCCACGTCTTCTCATAAGCAGTATCAGAAGCCTACATTTAAAGGAAGATGCCTTGCACCAGTGCAAACATATTTGTCACCATTAAATTACAGGTTTATGTACGCTTTATTATCTGACTTGCTTTGAGAAATTCACTAGCTTACACAATCCTCTCCTCTCATCTTCGTGCAGAAAACATTATTAAATACATCCGAGCTAAATATACATCCAAGATACAAGACTGAGCCTTCTAGTAGTGTAGTCCAGAAAGACCAGCACTGACAGCCTTTAAGATGAAGCTGAATAGCAAATATATCTGTAGCCCTCAGACATTACTGGATGCAATATGACTACTCAACACTAGACAGAGGTATAAAACTGAACATTAAAAACTAACAATATAAAAAAAACTTTAGTAACTAATTAGGCATGTTTTTCTACTTGATTACATTGTTGTCCTTATTTTTAAAAAAGTTACAGTGCAATCTCTACTTCTACATAATTAATATAGTATTAATGCGTAGAAAGAGCTACCCTTCTACCTGTATTAAGTGAAGTTCACCACTTACATCCCTCGTTAAACTTTCAAAATCTGGGAGTTTCCTCAACTACATTCTTCATCAGAGGCAATCCTGACATTTCAGAGTTCCTCTAGTGGAAGGAAAGAATATCTGTAACTTCTTATTTTTCATTTAAGCAGAAATTAAGCTTTTCGTTAGCCACGGAATTTTTTAAAAAATGAAAACACAACTAATATTGTTTCACTAAGTAGTAAGTTTAAAGCCCCTTTTTGAGTAGAAGGATGCAGAGAAGTTCTCGAGGACTTACATACTAAAGTGAAAGTCTGGTCGTCTAGGTCACATCAAGGATGTCTGGGGAGAACACAGTGGCAGTTTAAGGAGTTCCCACCTCTTAGTGTGGGACAATTCCCATTCATGTTCTAGCACAGCTGGTTGTCCCACTCTACTGAAAGGCTGTGCCAAGGCCTGCTACAGCCAAGCACACTGGATTACTTTCATCTAGGTCAGTTCCCCAGGTCAGCTCCCCACTCAAGCAGGTCTGCAGTTAAGAGCTGTTTAATGACAGTACCTAAGCCCAATTAACGCAGATAAAAAGGGTCCTCCACCTCCCCTCTCACATGATCAGCCAGAGACTTCTGCCACTTACCGTACTCCAGTTCAGGAACACACCCAATCACATAAGCCAGTGTGAGTCATTATGATGGCAGAAACTAATGTGGAAAAATATCACAGAATCACAGACGGGTTTAGGTTGGAAGGGACCTCTGGAGGTCACCTGTTACAACCCTCTGCTCAAGCAAGGCCGCCTACAACAAGCTGCCCAGGACCGGGTCTAGACGTTTTTTAAATATTTCATAGGGATGGAGTCTCCACAGTCTCTCTAGGCAACCTGTGTCAGTGCTCAGTCAGCCTCACAATGACTGAGAAAGTGTTTCCCAATGTTCAGACGGAACCTCCTGTGTTTCAGTTTGTGCCCACTGCCTCTTACCCTGTCACTGGGCACCAGAGAAAAGAGCCTGGCTCTGTCCTTTTTGCAGCCTCCCTTCAGGTATTTATATACATTAATATGATCCTCCCTGAGCCTTCTCTGCTGCAGGCTGAACAGTCCCAGCTCCCTCAGCCTTTTATCATAGCAGAGATACTCCAGTCCCTTAACCATCCTTGTGGCTCATCGTTGAGCTCTCTTCTGTATGTCCATGTCTCTGTTGTACTAGGGAAACCAGAACCAGACCCAGCACTCCAGATGTGGCATCACCAGCACTGAAAGCAGGGGAAGGATCGATCACATCCCTTCCACCTGCTGTCAACACTCCTCCTAATGCAGCCCAGGATGCCATTCACGTTCTTTGCTGCAAGGGCACATGGCTGGCTTGTGTTCAACTTGGTGTCCACTATGACCCCCAGCGCCTTTGCTGCAACACTGCTTTCCAGATGGTCTACCCTCAGCATATATTGGTGCATGGGGTTGTTCTTTCCCAAGTGCAGAACTTGTTGAACGACATGAGTTTTCTCCACATTAGCAAGTGGAATCAACTTGCCTTATGATCAGATAAAACATGAAAAAGACACAAGAGATATAAAGACTGAAGCAAGAAATGGAAAAGCACGAAGGGATGGAAGGGAAATAGACCTCACAATTCAATGGTGAGAAGTTATTGGTTTGGTTCTGCCATTATGTGAAACTGTGCTTTGCATCAATGAAACAAAAAGGATGGGTGAGGCATAGAAACAGCCTGAGATTGCTTAAACAATGCTGTCAGATATGCAACCGTAGCCTAAAAGAAGCATTTTGGTTTTCGAATTCAGAAAATCAGGACCTTTACAAGCACAGAAAATTTAGAAACACTCCTGGGGTAGGTTCCTAAAATTTGTAGTTTTACCTCCCAGGAACCTCAAATTAATCACAAATTATCCCTTCTTTACAGTTGCTCTATATGTAATACTAGAGGTAACACTGACAACATAGGTCAACATGACAACCCTTCCCCAAAGCACAAAACACTGTCTGCCTCCGCAGTGTGTCCTGAAAGTAATACTGCTCCCTCTCCAAACACCAAGCATAAATCCATCAAGTGTTTCCTGAAAGCACTGTACTTGCTGTATAGAAGTTTTTGGTGCAATATGCATATGACATGAAATTCCATGATTCTAAGCACAATGCTCTTGATGAGAGTGTTGAAGCCACTGTACAGCACAATGTCAACAGTAATATGGAATCACCTACAAAGAAGAAAGCTGCTATACAACTTTAAGTCCCAGCAACACGTGAAGACCTTGAAAATCCTAAAACAAAAGTGCTAGAGAGAAAAAGGGTAGGTCTACAGAAAAAGTATACACCAGCTGAAAAAAAAAAAAAGCAGGTAGTTATTTACGCAGTATTTGTACAGTCCTTTTGCTTTCCATGGTAACTCTAAGCTACCCTAACTCTCCCATGACATATAGGTCTGCAACAAGTTAAGTTTCAACTTCACTTTGTCTATATAAAGACAGCTGTATGGTCTTAATATTTATACGCATGAACAGTTGATTCACCGAGTGTGATGGTCTATATTAACCACCACTAAAACCAGACTGACTACAGGTCTTATTTTTAGCAGCATTCATTTGGAGGCAGTGCAGATTCTCCAAACAAAATTCAGATCCTAACACTTCAGAAAAAAAAGTTACTCTGCCCGAAGGTGTTACTTTATAATAGTGCTAATTACCTCAGCAAGCGTTACCGAGCAACTGAAACACACAGTTTGTTTTCCCATCCTTTTATAAGAACGATCCCTGTCAAGACATTTGCAGCGATAGTCTTGCTACTGCTAGTTTTTCAGAACCATCAAAGTAGAGGGAACAGTAAAAAGCAAATTAAAACAGTTTGTTACCAAGCTCAATTATAAAATAGAGCTTTAACACACTGTCAGTTATTTTATTTTGGTTTTTTTTTTTTTTTACACCACAATCATGACAATATTTTAACTCTTGGAAATAACATTAAATTACATTTACAAATGAAATACTTGGAAGGAAATACTACAGGCAATAACATCAATCAAAAGATTTGTGAACCATGATTCCAGACTGGAACAGAGAAATTACATGTATTGCAGCTGTGTGTATTAAGTAAAGTTCTTATTATGGCCCTGATTTGACAATATGCTTATGGTGTACACATCTTCATTAGAACTATTCAGAGATTGGAGATTCAGTGCATATTTGACACGCATCTTTTGAAACAGCAGCCTGTGTCACATAATGAAGGATAATTAAAAGTTATTCAGAAATCCTGCTCCATGACTGGTTATTAGCTTAACCATAGTTTTCTAAATAAAACATGGTTTAATTGATATAATTTGCCTTTATGGAATTCAAGGCACAGAACATGCTACTTACCTGTAATTGTTGATAGTTTGTTATGTTAATCTTATCTATTGATTTAGCCAAATCAGGATGATGGATGACATCATCTAAATCTTCTGTGTCTTCAGTTTCAGATGTAGAAGCACTTTCTACTGTCACTTCCACAGGAATACCTGTCTGATTACATCAGAAAAGAAAAACACACCCACTCACAGCATGACACTATGCAATAAAAATCTAAGATTAAATAGTACCAAAAGCTTAATTTAAATTTCAGAGAGTCCCTTACAACACATACACATTGTCCAGCTGTGCAATTTTGAAATAAATTTGCATAAATCAATATTTTTAAAAAATCATATGTGTGCATATATTTGGTACATGGCAAGGTTTTGGTGGCAGCAGGGGCTACAGGGCTGCTTCCAGCCCGCTCCGACTGACCCACTGCATGGCAGGCCTGAGCCCCGCAGCCGACACGGCGGCACCTCAGGAAAAGCCTAATTACGAAAGGGTAAAAAGTGCCAGATAGGCAGAAGAGGAGGGAAGCAAAAAAGTGAGAAAGAGCAGAGGGAACCCCAGGCTTGGAGGATGAGGGGGATACCCATGCTCCAGCCCAGGGAAGACCTATGCCAGAGCAGAGGAGTGGGCCGGAGGAGCTTTGACTGGTGGACAGCCTATGCCGGAGCACGTTTTCCCCAAGGGAATGCAACCCATGGAAAGTCTATGCCAGAGCAGGGGATAAGTGTGCTGTCTTCAGCAACCATCAGATCCTTCTGTGAACCAATTTAATCCATTAGTACACACTAACACACTTCTCCATCTTTCTCAAAAGGGTGAGGCAGGGAGGGAAGACAGATTGGAAGGAGAAGGAAGAAAAGAACGGAATTTTTTCCTCTGGTGTGTTTACTACAGTGGTTCACAGATGGGTGCAAATACAAGTACGTAGTCCAAAAGCAAAACCAGGAAAGAGAGGAAGGAGGAAACAGAATGTTTCAGAGAATAATGCTGTTAATTCTCCCTACTGCCTGTGGAGGGATTGTGCCCATACTCCAACCCAGCTTGCTCATAACGCTAAGAAACCAAAAGGTAGTGATACAGAAATGGGAGTAAACTAAGTATCAAAGAAGTTTCAACCAAATGCTAACATTAACTATTATTTTGCACTTCTGTGAGAGAGAAACTTTAAAAGTATGCTCCAGTCTTAACTCTTAGACAATAAGACTCTGTCGAGAACACTTTCATCTTTTTTCAAGCATTCATCTACTAAATAAACCATCATATGAGCGAGAATGTACCTGAATCTTCACTGGTAATTCTTCAGTACTACCCACTGGTCCCCCTCTAAAGTTAGAAAAAAACACTTTTGAGAAAATTAAGTGTATAATATCAATATAACATCAAAAGTGCTTCCACTTCCAAACACAGGATTCTAGCACAGGTGAAGCAGTAAGAGTAAAAACTGCATCAGACACTGCACTATACAACCTTAACAGTCATTACATCCTCATTTTGTTCTATTAGTACTCCTAGTTAACCGTGAAATAGAGCAACATTACTGGATGTTAACATTAATATCTTTAATAGGCTTAGTTAATTCAATCTTGCTTAGTTAATTATTATGAACTAAAGCCAATAGGAGAATTTGCTGTTCAGCACTTTGAAAAACAAGTTTAATAAAAATAGTTATGATAGAGCAGAGCAAAAGTAATCTTTTGTTTAAATGCTTTTATAGCCTTCATTTTGAGAGGCCAAGGTCTAGGGAATACATTAAAAAAAAAACATAAACCAAAAATTGTTTCAAAAGGAAGGATGATAATATTTCGACTTCCATGTGTAACAATTTTTTTTTTTTTAATTTTACTTTACAGGGCTTAGGTGATCACAATAATTATGTTGGCATTGGGGGAGATAGAGCAGAAAGAAGAGGTGGGAAAAAATACCTAGGCACCTCGAACTGGATACCAAATCAACTATACTACAAACTTAGAAAACTAAATTGCACCTTCAGCTATGGTAAGTGAACAATCATTAGTAAAAAGAGAACAAGCAAGCAAGGTGGGTTTGGTTGTGTTTTGTTTGTTGGTTTTTTTGCTACACCTGAATATTCTTTGTGTATTTTAAAAACTTACTGAAATAGAATTTATGTAACATCCTCAAAATTTATATAAACGGAAAAAATTATAGATGCAATATTAAATTCTGTGTGTAACTTTCAAATATTTATTTTAAAAAACTAACACAGCTTTCTACTACAGTTATCATGCAGGTTTTATGCTTTAATATTTTCCCTCATACTATGAAAACCTCACCTGCATCTCTTTGCACGTTCTGCAGTCCGCCAAGGAAGGAAGCCTTTTGTGCCAGGTGGTAGTGGTTTTGGTGAGTAACTATCTTTCACAGACGTATTTTTCTTCCCAGGACTTACAGACTTTTTAGGCGGTAATCCTGTATTGAACAGCAAGAACAGAAAAGAAGAGAGGAGAATTCATTGTACACAGTTATTTACATACAAATTCACAACTTACTGTTCATAAGTAAAAACTCCTATGTAATAAAAGGGACTGTAGGAAATCTACTTTTCAGCACAATTTTGCTAAAGTGTTCAAAAACTTTTGTTTTGCTTCTCAGAAAGAGGGGTGGACAGCTTATCTGCTTGCAATTATAAGCCAGTATACTTAACTGCTATGTTAGGTTGATGTATGTAAGACATGCTGTTATTCAAAAAAGAAAGCAAAGTTTTGTAGCTGAAGAGGTTTATTCACATTACTAATTTCAGACACCTAACTCTATTGTCTCAAGTGTGATCTTAGTCCACGTAGACAATAAGGCTATCTATGTGCTTCAAATTGCCCTCTAGTGGCTTTAGCGTGAAGAACGTTGGTTTTGCAACTGGCAAAAAGCTTGAAGCTAAAGCTGGTACTCGTGTTGATTGCTTCTACAGAACACCAGCAACAGTGAGAACTCAGGTTATTGTTTCTCTGAAATCAATAAAACAAATAACTCTTTCACGGTATATAAATGCATAACCGTGGTAATGGGATTCCAAATTTCAGGTCGTTCTCAACAAGTAAACAGGAAACCACCACAAATATAATTAAGTCAGGCATTTTCTTCTTCCATAACCCTGATCACCACAGTTTATTTGTACAAAAACTTCAATATGATTTATGCTTACCTCTCTGCTTCCAGATAACTAGAGCAAAGATGAAAGACAGCCAAATGTATTACAGTGAAATTTTTAGTAACTTATTGGGAAATATTTAGTGTATTGCAGCTATCAGTACTTAATTATAACATAAGTATCTTGAATATTTATTTCAAACATACTATTTATAATAGGTTTACATGAAGTTTTTAAAAAAATAAAATCTTAAAACATTTTGTACATCAGTAAAAAAAAAATGCATGCTTGTTTGTCCTGGCAGAGGACAGTCCGCTACAGAAAGGTTACAACACCAGAAGAAATAGGCAACTTACTGCTGCAAAGCTTCCTAGAAGTGAAAGTTTGTGGAGAGGATGCACTCAGAATAAATACATGCAATGCTTCCACATACTTAAGTCAGCATATACTACCATTTTTCCAGCCATGTATCTAGCAGCACTAAAAACAAGATCAAGTTTCCTGCAGAAACCACCAATGGTAGAAGACACATTATTGAATTAAGAATAAATGGAATTTTTTTTTTTTTAAGACAAGTATGCTGCAGAACACTGACATTTAGACACCCTGTGTATTTTATAATTAAAGCTCTTAAACACTGAAACAGTATTTTGTAGACAAAATTTACTATAGTCAGAGAAAATAAAGACAGCATTACCAATACGAATAGTAGCTTTTCCTTTTCGACCACTTCCTAGGACAATAGTTCTTTTCTTTGGTCTAGTTTTCAAAGCATCCTTGGAAGACGGAGATGTCAGCCACTTATACTGGAGATATTTTTTTTAAAGAAAGACAAATTGTTTTAGTAACTGATATTTAAAGAGGCACGTACTTAAGACTACAGGGGGTTTTGTCAGATATATGGAGAACCCTGCTAGTTACAGAAAGCTTAATAATAAACTGTAAAATTAAGGAAAAACAAAAATCCCACAAAGCCCAAATTCAACCACAGATTCAGTGTGAGTCTGAGTGCTACATTACCAGAAAGTGTTCCCAGAACACCACTATAATACCCCATCCAATATTTTCCTTTCTCCTGTGCGAAACACTTCTCCTTTTATAGTAAAAAAAATGGCATTGACCCTATAAAAAGGAAACTCTGGCTTTTGCTTTTCATTCTCAGAAAGCTGGCTTGCTAGGAATGACTGGCTCAGGCCAAAGTCTCCAGAGTAATAAAAGCTTCCCTAATATGATTTTTGTATTACCAATAAAGTCAGTATTTTAAAAAATAGAAAGTTTAATTTTCACTGCCTGTAATGAAAAATTCATTCTTACACATTAAAAGCATCCAAACTAAAATTAAGACACAGTGATAATCAAAGGCAATTGCTGTACTTCAAACTCCATTTCCTTGCAGCAACAGCTCTATTCTTAAAGGTTCCCCTTTCCCCAGTGAAAGTTTTATTATTCCAGGTAGATATTCTTATTTTTCAGTGTGCATCAAGCTTTAGTTAGTACAAAGTCTAGCACTGAAGCAGCTGTTGAAGGAAATGCAGTTGATATTAACATAAAGCTTATCTCAGATGGCCTTAAACCCCACATCAGAGTACTAGGAACAGCATGCCAAAGTTATTCCCACCTAATGCACAAGAAAATGCAATACTGTGCTCTAACTAACCAAGTTTAGTCCAAGTTTAATATTGGCAAGAAAAACTTTAAAAAAAATAATCTTTGGATTCAAATCATCCTTGTAAAAGTTTTGCTGTGTCTACAGCTGGATCTAGTTCCTGAGACAAGTGAACTGTTCATTTTAAACTAAAAAATAGACAGAAAGATTAATATTAAATTGTAAACTTTTCAGAGCAAGAGTATCTTAATTTTGTTTTACTACACACATAAAAAAGCAGCTATACTAGGTTAAACCTAAAGTTCATCTAGCCCAGTAGCCTGTCTCTTGTCTAGCTACCTGCTGCCTGTTGTACAACATCTAAGTATAAAGACAGCAAACATATTAAGACAATGTTGAAAAGTGACTAAGTCCTTGAGCTGAGCCTATAAAGGCAACTTGTTCTATAGACACCTTCAGTGGATTTTTCCTTTAAGTTATTCAGTCTCTCTCAGAATCTACACAAACTTTCACCACCTATTACACTCAATCATATCTACAATTACCATCAATTATACTAGGTACACAGTGCTGCTAGGATAATACAACTTTCCTCTGTTTTAGCTGCCCACCAAATTTAAAGGCATCAATTAGCAGTAGCAGCTCTTCTTGCAAACTTGAAAACCCAACCCATAAGGCAAGCACCTACATGCTATCGAAAAGCACAGAGAAACAACAACCAGGTTTTATGCAGAACAGGATGGAAGGGCTGCTGTAACTGGTGTCCAGTAAGCAAGTGGCAACAGTACATTACAGGCTATTTATGGCAGCCAAGATGTGATCTTTTGTAGTTGTGATGGCTTATTATTATAAGGCCATTCAAAAGCCCACCAAAACTCTTTGTACAGCAAACACAACAGCACCTTTATATATTTTCTGCATAAGGAAAACCATGGAGTTGACACAACAGGTGCCATGATGAGACGGTACAGAATGCATCTCTGCCACTTCTCAGATAGAACAAATTTGACACTTTGCTGAGTTTTACTGATGAGAATTATGAGAGTTAGCCTTTGGTAGGATAAAAAGCTGAAACTAGAGGCAGATGAAACTGGAGGCAGTACTAGGGATGATCATCCATGCAACTCTTTAGCTATCTGTGGGTGAGATATGGTATGAGTTAGGTCACGTGTGCAAGAGTAAGCAACAGATTAGTTTCACACATAAAATTACATCTTATACCTTGTGTTCAACAAGTCTTTAGACATAGGCTACACATAGTCCAATCTATTCTTCATTTTCTATGAATATGAAATCCAGACCTCTAGCAACTAATATAGGTAAAAGAAATAAAAAATCCCTAGTAAATTAAATAATTTGAAAGATAGATACACATGTTTTCTCCACTACAAAAAATGTACCAGCACATCCTTTTAAAACCTCACAGGTTTGGAGGCAGTACACAGATGACAAAAGGAAGCAATACAGATGCTGACTGTATTCTGTCTGACAAACTTAAGTTACAAGAAAGAAACATTACTTCTCTAAATTTGTAAACTTAGGCTATAATGGACCCTCCATAAAAAAAAAAAACAAACATGGAAAATCTGAAATTTTTGTATTAAGCTAAAATCTGTTAGAAATAAACCAAACCAGAGTGTTACTTACATCCAGAATTTAGAATATGTTATTAGGACTTGCACAAAAACACTCTTAAATTGTTTTTACTTGTATGTTATTTTTCTTTTAAATCATACAGCTGAATTTTGACTATTAACGGCATGCGGAAACAGCCCTTGCAGTTCTTTCTGCAACAGAGCTCAGTGACCAACTGTTTGTCTTCATTAACACCTCTTACAATTTACTAATTTATTCCTGAGTTTTGACTCCTTAGAAAAAAAACACCCCAAAAAAAAATGCCTCCAAAACACACCACCAACACCCACACACAACAAAACAAAACCCCATATTGATTGTTGACTTTCAATATAGAGCACAAGACACTACCTCAAAGAAACTCAACTGTTCTTCTCTTCATAATATCCAGGCTTCTCTAACTATCTCAAATCCAACTGTAAAATCTACATTAGCATACTAAATGTTTCAGTTTGAAAAGAATATCAACATCAAATGTTTGTGTTCATCTTGCTAAACAGGTGGATTATCCCTTTCTGAGTGGCTACACTGTTCCCATGATAAACAGCAAATATTTACAACAGCCTACTCACAGAGCTTATGAAATAAAGGATCTAGGCTGCTTTTATTTGTGGAAGTAGCAAAGTTACTTAGCAAGCTGGTGGTCAGTCCTTCTTCATTTATACTATTAACAAGGTATGAAGAATTACTAGCTTCACCACTAAGACTTAAGATACTGCACTGCCTGGATAAATACAAAATGAGCGTCCTGAGTTGAGTAATCTTTTAGTATATGGGAGATTCCCCAGATAGTTGCTTCTTCTCACAGTTCAACTTTCCAATCATCTTGAGCATTTCCAGGCAGATGCTATTTTCACATGATCCCTGCAACATTTTGCAAGTGTTGATTACATCTGCCAAGGTAAAAGAGTACTCCTTCACAACCAACCTCAGTTTCTCCAAAAAAGTCTTTAAGAGATTGAAGTGGGAACTGTATTAATCCTTAAGGAATTCTACACACAGACTTCTCAGTTTATTAGATATTCCCTACAGAACCACAGATCTGACTTTAAGCCTTTTCAAAACCAAAAGATCAGTAAGCTCCAGAACAAGAACTGGCACTGTTGCAGCTCTGTAAAACACTGAGTACACTCAAATGCTTGCTGTCTCCTTTGGGAACTGAATCCAATTTCTGTGTTATAAACAAAAGACTCAGTATTTAAACAGTGTATCTAATCATAAATGGTTCAGATATTCAGTTTATGCACATTACTGTAAACTCTGTATGGACTATTAGATAAAGATGGCAAGTACCGTACTTTAACTACAGTGGTTTCTTAGATGGTTAGCATTGGAAAGGATAGTCTTGAGTAAATTAAAAAAATTTTAACTACATAAATTATTGAAAAAAAATAAGTTTCAAAATAAATTAAGTTTTAAATTGTGATTTCTTTTCCTTTTTAATGAAAGTTATTATTACCATGTTAACAAGAATGACACATCTTAGAAAGCCTTCCAGCAATTCAGCAGCAGTATTTACTTAACATTCCATGGTAATGCCCAAATATGCAAACATTTCTATTTTTCCTTTCATTAAGTGGGTATCCTGGTTTTATTACATGTTACATCTTAAATTACCTATGAAATCATACAAAATGTCCAGTACAATATCATGTTTCTGCTAGGTTTTTTTTGGTTTTTTAACTGCATAAGATTCAGACTTCTGTTTATAACTAGAATAACTGTTTTAGATTAATTCTGAACAAATTTGTCCTTAAAAAAAATAAAAATGCAATGGCACCTACAAAGAAAACCCCAAACTCACTCCAAAATGCCTAACACATACCTCTGAATTAGCACTATTTCCATTCATAAGAACTCTTTCAATAATTTTTTTCATCATAACGTGATCTAGAATGAATTAAGATATCTTATTAAGAATTTCCTGTATGAGACAAGTATTTATGCAAACAAACAGATCACTGAATAAGCAGTACCCATTACCCATCCTGCTCCCTTCCACTATTTTAACAATGTTTAGCAAAATACTGTTGCAGGTCTTTTCCTTAAAGGCGGTTTATTTCCCCCCCAGAATTACCGCGGGGAAAAAAAACCAAACAAAACAAACCACAAAGATGACAAAGGTAGATACAGATACATACCAATTAATGGATTTTTTCTTATGTCAAGTACCACTAATGTTGTATTAGTTTGAAGAGCATCTAATAATGACCTTGCTCCTTCACTGGATATTCCACACTGCTGCAAATCAAGTGCTAAAAAGTTTAAGGAGGTAAAAGAAAAATAATATTCAGTGGCGTAACCTGTAGTCAATATCTAATATAATAAATCCACACCTGCTGAAAACCTCCATTTCATAGAACATGAAGCATGAGAAAAAGAGGACATGATAATAACAGCCATGTGTAAAAACAAGAATATTACTGTCAGAGAAGAAAACTAGAAATTTAAAACAGTATTATAGATCAACATTAAGAAATAACTGCTAAACAACTACAAATGAGGGAATATAAAAGTCACAGTTAAGTCACCGTTCTTGACAATTCCTATTAGATAGAATATTCCCAGGCACCAATTAATTCAATTCCCCAAGGTATCATCATATGTACAAACTCACAACTTAGGTTTAAAAAGTCTGAGCCAATGCTTCTACAAGTTCATTGCTCGCATACATCAATAAGCCACATGATCGCCATGAAGTAGTACTATCATGGCTTTGTCATTTATTTCACAGTATGCATGCACAGTATCACAGACTGATTGAGGCTGGAAGGGAATTCTGGAGGTTATCTTGCCGAATCACCTGTGCTGAAGCAGGATCACTTAAAGCCAGTTGCCCTGTACCATGTCCAGATGGCTCTTAAAGACTTCCAAGGATGAAGACTCTACAACCACTGTGGGCAAGTTGTGCCAGTGTTCAGTCACCCTCACAAGAAGAAGGTGTTTCCTGATGTTCAGGAGGAGCCTCCAGTGTTTCTGTCTGTGCGCACTTCCTCTTGCCCTGTCACCAGGCACCACTGGAAAGAGTTGCCTCCATCTTCCTTACAGCCTCCCTTCAGATAACCTTGATGAGACCTACCCTGAACCTTGTCTAGGCTAAACCGTCCCAGTTCCCTCAGCATTTCCTGAAACAAGAGTTGCTCTAGTCCCTTCATCATCTTAGTGGCCCTTTGCTGGACTCTCTCCAGTAGGCTCCAGCTCTCTCCTGTACAGGGAGCCCAGGTATGGCCTCACCAGTGCCAAGTAGAGGGGGAGAATCACCTCCCTCAACCTGCTTGCAAGTCTCTGCCTAATGCAGCCCAGGATATCATTAGCCTTCTTTGCCACAAAGGCACTTTGCTGGTTCATGGTCAGCTTGCTGTCCAGCAGGACCTCCAGGATGGTTTCCGCAAAGCTGCTTTGAGACACAGAGCGCCCGGCATGTTCTGGTGCATGGAATTACTCCCGCCCAGGTGCAGGACTTTGCATTTCCTGTTGTTAAATTTCATGAGGTTCCCATCAGCCCATTTCTTAAACCTGTTGTCCCTCTGGATGGCAGCACATCCCCACCTTCCCAGGGATCCAGGCAAGGCTGACTAGCCTGTTGTTCCCTGGATCCTTCTTCCCAGCCTTCCTGAAGATAGGAGCGACATTTGCTATCCTCCAGTCCTCAGGCACACCTCCCCATCACCATGACCCTCCAAAGATTATTGAGTGGCCTCTAAATGACATCAGCGAGCTCCCTCAGCACTTGTGGATGCCTCTGGCCTTCTGTATGTCCAGTTTACTTAAGTACTCTCTAATCTGGTCCTCTTCCATCAGTTTGCAGGTTATCTGGACACCTTGCTCAAGCTATAAAACAATTTCAACAGGTAAGTATTTGATTCCAGAACGCTATGACTTACACAACCACCATTAGACACTTTGTACACGTACACTGTAGCAAAAATTACTTCTCCGAAATACTTGAGGACAATACTAGATGACACAATATTATTTGGACACTTTGACAATTCAAAAGAGGAAGAGAAATTTCTTTTGAAAAAAGATTACTCTTTCCTAGCTAAATCATGAGTTATTCTTCTGGCTCCACTTGCTATAACTGACAAGTTTTTAAGTTTTCTCCCTGCCTCTACGATATCTCAAAGAGTCAATATTTCACAATACCTTTTAGCCAAAGGTCCTCTCCTAGACAGTCTGCAAAGGCACTTGCTCCTCTATCTCCAACAAGCATGTTGCAGTTCAAAGTAATCCTCCTCAAACCGGTCATATAGTCAAGGTCAGGTCTCCTGTAACGTAGGCTTTCAGCCCAAGCTTCACCATGTCTTTTCATTGCCTGGTGCTTTGCAAACAAAGAAGCTCTTACCAAGTGCAAAGGCAAAGCTATTATGATGATAAGAAGATCACAAGTTATCTTTGTAACTGATGTTTAATGGCTTGAGTTATGATATAAGAAACACGGTTATACCATTTCTGAGTTCAAGAAATACAAGTCATTTCTAAATATTATAGTTAAGTTATGTTTGTTCTGATCATCCAATTCGCAATGCAAATTATTAAATAGGGCTACAAAACATCTTATTACCTTCTTTTGGCAGACAGACACTTTCAACACATCTTGAATAGGAAATACACACTAGGAAAATATGTGTTTTCATGCAAACCAATGTTAACATTAATTAGAATATTGTACTAGTCACAAGCTTACAAATCAGTTAATTAGTAGCTTCTACACTGTAAACTCAATTATTCTTACCCAGTGCTTAAGAATACTTAAGACATTTTTCAAAATGGGTGACAATGAAAGAAGCACTCCCCAAAACAGGTGTCGGGCACTTACAGACGTAATCGTCATTTAAAGAAAATACATCAGTCTGAACTGTTATTTGTTTAACTGATCTTTATTAAGAAAGACCGTATTTAAATCCCCCATCAGTAAACTAAGATACTTTTGGCATACAATGTCACAAATTTCAGAAGGACTATCCACATACTTAACTTCAGGTGCTTAATTTCACATATGTTGCTCACAAAGTGATTTGATGTATTTAGAACTTGAAAGTAAAAGAAAAAAAACCCAAATGTATTTAAATTCTTGTGAACATTTGGTTCTAGGAAAGGTGTTTAAATTACCTTTAATACATTTGCTATATGTTCTGCCCCTCGCCATGTGAGGCTACATCCTGTGAAGTTTACATATCTGATAGTAGCTGAATTCTTTACACTCTGACAGATTGCTGAAGAAAAAAAAAGCATGCATGTTATCTACACACACCACAGCCAGATTATCAGAACACACTTTCTCACTGTCATATTAGGAAGTTGAATCAGCTTTAATAGCCAAAGGCTTGACAAAGAACTAGTATTGTAACACTAGGTATATTTTAAATATATATAATCTTTGAACACTTTAAATGTATCTAGCGCAGGTGTTTAGCAAAGACTATCTGAACAAGCTAGAACATATTTTATTTGTTTACTTATGTAGACATGAACAAATCAAGAAAGAGTTAACCTCAAACAAGTATTGTGACTGTTGTTTTAAATAAAAGTCTAAACATCATTATTAATTAGTATGGTTACTTACTAGCATCAAATGAAGAAATTCAAGTCTTTAAATGTTGTTAACTCATACAATAAAGTGAAGATTGTTACTTTAATCACTATAGACAAATTTAAAACAGGAATGGCAATACTGAAAAATTTTCTTATCTAGATAAAGGACTAAAAAAAGAGAGAAGTATGTTTACACACTTTTGATTCTGAACTTACTTTCTAATCCTCCATCTCCAATTGGACAGTGGGCCAAAGAAACACTCTCCAGAGATGAAGCTGTGGCCAAGCCCTTCAGAATAAAAACAACGTTTGTTAACTGGCTTGAAAAGCAAAAATAAAAACAGAGAAAAGACCCTGTCACCCAAACTGCTCAGAACAATTTGTGGTCCCTACAAGAAACTAAGGGTTTCAGAAGAAGGTCAAAACAAGTGAACCTTAAAGCTCATTTTAAGCTGGTTCATTTCTTTAGCACAGGAGGAGCTGTAGCCTATGAGCAGCAACCTCCTTTCCTAGAAGCCACTCACAAGCAAACTAGAGAGTGTTCCAATGCATCTCGAAGACCTTTTTTCGTCTCATTGGTGTCCCACAACTTTCCTTTTGTCACGTACATGCACAGTAGTTTGAGTCACAAGGATAAGTTATATGCCCCAAACGCATGGCAGAGACGTTGCTAAGAACCTTCTAGTAAGCCTTGATGAATCAGGGCAAGGAAAGGTTATGTGATTTTAACAGGTTCAGCAAGGCTAGATTATACTAAATGTCTCAGCAGAATCATTCATACAATAAATAATACAGATACCTTAGAAGGGAAACATCCTTGTGGGTGACAAGTAGTTATAAAATTAAGTTGCTAATTCTCTACGTTCTAAGGATATTTTCCATTCATTTGTATACTAATATATTCTCACCTTTGTTAAAAGTATTAGATCTCTCTCCCTCAGAAGCAAACCCTGCAGTTCTAAATTTTTTAGTACATCTGATATACTGAGACAGCCTTTGACAGCTTTGCATAGTTGGCCAGTCAAGTCTTTTGATCGAATTGCTGGAATTCTCCTTCTAAAGTAAGTTTTATATCTTTCAACACCTAGTAAACAACAGAAATTACACATCAGTAAAATCCAGTCCCTATTGACTTAAAAGCAATCATAATTACACTTTGCTTTTTTGCTGCTTTTCTCAAATAGAAATAATTCCTTAGGTGTTACAATTCCTCCCCCCGTGTATTCAATCACACAAAAGGTTTGTGCAACAAATTCTAACATGCATACATCAACATATTTATCTTTTATAGCCATTACGACGAACCTGATTCTCCAAGACCCTTTTGATGAAGACTTCTTATTCCAATAGAAGTAAGAGTCTTATTATGCCTGACAGCATTCAGAAGCGGTGCCCAATCAGCAGCTTTGATGCTATCTACAGTTAGATCAAGAGCACCCTGATTCAGGTTAGCCTTCACAGCTTTCAGTGGGACAGAGCCTTGAAGAGCACAAAGATGTTCATAATGTGAGTAGAAATCCAGCATGCACTGTCTTCTCATTTTGACTGACTCAATCATTTCTTTTATGTGATAAATGTCTCTCTAAAATAAGGGAGGGGAAAAAAAAAGATATAAACTTTTTGCAATGTATAATTGATGTCACAACAGTCTCAGTTCAACATGCACAACCAAAACATGAATATGTTCATTTATATTGTAGAGCATTTGCATGTCTTTGACGTGGCAGCTAAAACATTGATGCTCACCAACTCTGTAAGTATAGCTGAATGAATAAGGGGGTGGAAAAAACCCAAACAAACAACAAACCTGCATTCTCCCACACAAAACACAAAAGGCCTAATGTTCAAGCACTAACTGCTGTAAAGTTCTTCTTTCCCTCTTAAAAGTTAATTTTGTAGTGCCAGGGTTTGCAGACTCCTGAAAGCCTTGGACACTCCCTGACCCAACATCAAGGGATACAAATTACTATTCCACAGAGAACTAGTTGTGAGCTTATCTGCTACTTGAATCAGAAGTCTGAATTCCCAAAATGCAGAGTAAAATGTGTGTTTTCCTAAATATTTTTGCTATTGCATACCTTATATACTTATCTCAGTAAATTTAAGAAAACACTTTTCAAGCATATATACATATATGCCTGTAAGTCTTTGTTACACATTAGCACCCATGTAGCAAAACATTACTAACTCCAAAGCAGAATCTCTAAATACTGCTATGGCACACCTATTAAGAGTAATTAATTCCACAGTCTCAATAGGAATATTTGTTAGTGTATTTAAAGGACCCATTTATTTATCTGTTTATTTATTTATTACTCAAGATAGCACCAAGTATCCCACATAGGATATCAAACAATGTTCACATTGTGAACGTTATTTCATACTGTTAAAGACTAGAAGACTCCAATATAAACATGGGACAAGAATTACTGTATATATACAAGCATGTGAGGACAGTCATTCATAAGAATATAATTTAGCAAAAAAAATTACATTATTAGTAGTTAGATGACTGACAGTAATAATAATAGGAATAGAAACTCAAATAATAGTTTCTCTACGCCCTTTTATTTCTTTTATTTCAGCTCTCATTTACTAGCATTATTTAATGACCATACTGCGACCACAAGAACATAGACTAAATTATAATGCAACACTTCACCTTCAGAAAATGACCATCAATAATATAGCACCACTGACTTCAGGTGATGTATCAATGCACAACATACTACCCTTTTATCTGCAGAGCTGACCAATATTCTTTCATGGTGGCTTTCATTGCAACACCTGAACACCACACCTCTAACTGAAGTAAAGAAAGGAGCTCCTGGCCCCAGCACTGAAGTTTAACCCACTTGCAGGTAGAAAAAGAAACATACCAGACCCACAATAACCTCCAACTGAGAAACAATTATGTAAACTAGAATTCTTCTGCATGGAAATTAGTGCATCCATCACAATCCTAGAATATCTTGACTGGCTCTGAGAGTGTACACAGAGGACAATTATTTAATATCGCTTCCAATACAGGAAATCCATCAGATAATACTACCTAGTGTCAAATTAAAGTTGAAAAAAAGAAAAAAAACACATAGTAAAACAGAGAAATCCAGTTCCATGCTAAGAGTTTTTAGGAAGCTGGAAGTTTATAGTAATTCAAGAAACAGCTGGGTAAAATTACAGGGGGGCAAAAAAATTCCATCCAAGACCACTCGACCATAGTAACACTGACCATGCTCCACACCCGGAACGGCAAGACACACACGGGAAGCTTCACTACATTATTACTTTCTGCTTACGTACTTCATTAAACATGGCCTGCTGGGACTAAACACATTGTATCTGACCTGTTACACCACTATATTTAAGTATATAAGACAGCATCCACCCAACATACACAGAATCACAGAACAGTTCGGATTGGAAGGGACTTTAAAGATCATCTAGTGGGAGGGGACACCTCCCACTAGACCAGGCTGCTCAAAGCCCCATCCAGCCTGGCCTTGAACACTTCCAGGGAAGGGGCATCCGCAACTTCTCTGGGCAGCCTGTTCCAGTGCCTCACCACCCTCACAGTAAAGAATTTCTTCCTGATACCCAATCTAAACCTATCCTGTTTCAGTTTGAGGCCGTTACCCCGTGTTCTATCATTACACTCCCCCACTCCCTGGTAAGGAGTCCCTCCCCATCCTTCCTGTACACTCCCTTTAGGTACTGGAAGGCTGCTATAAATACGTAAATAAACAACTCTAGTTATAACTGGGGTAAAACAAGGGGTATATGTTTTACCCACTCAATATTGCCACCAACTAGAGGAACTACTTCAGTGCTCCGCTACCCCAACGAAGCACACCGTTAAACCGGCGTGAACTGCGGGCTGTGCTGCTCGACATCACCCACGGGGACAGAAGAGCAGCGCTCGGTGAGGGGTACGGGGTAGGACACAGGGGCAACGACAGGGGCAGCGACAGTCGCTCCCTCCAGCCCCGCACCACCCCCGGCCGGTCCCACCCTCCCAGGAGAGGCCTCAGCTCGCCCCTGCCGGCTGGGCCACCAGCCGCCGCCCGCTCCTCCCCCGCGGCACCGACACCACTGCGACGGAGCTACCCGCCTCCTCCCCCCGCCCGAAGCCCGAAGCCCACCGGCCGCCGCCGGCCCTTACAGCAGCCGCCCGCCTCCGCACAGTGCTCAGCCCCCGCGCGTGCGCGCGCGCGCACGGCCGTTTCCCCTGGCGCCCCAACCGCCGCCGGCCCAACCGTCGCCACGTGGCGCGCCAGGCCGCGGCCCCGATTGGCCGGCGCCCCGCCAGCCTCCCGCCTCCCACCGTTCAAAATGGCCTCGCCCAACAGCTGCCCCTCGCCGCAGCCAGCTCCGCCCCGCGCTCGTTTGCCGCGGCGGGAGGCGGCCGCGTGGCCCCCACCGGCGGCCCCCACGGCAGTGGTGTGTTGGCGGCGGCGGCGGCGGCGGCGGCGGCGGCGGCGGCGGCGGCGGCGGCGGCGGCCGCCGCCGCCTGCCCGCCCTCGGGGCCCGCTCCCTTCGAGCCCGCTGCCCTTCCTCCCACCTCCTCCCGTGCGCCGGTGTCTCAGCGCAGCCCTGCGGTGGGGCGGGCTGGCTCCCCCAGCCGCCGCTTTCCTCGGGCGCGGCGACCGCCAGCCCCGGCCGTGCACTTTGCGGCCGACCGGCACCTGAGGAACCGGCAGGTACGGTTGGCTGTCGTAGTCGCTACGGCCGCATAAATGCTCCTGCGGAGGGAGCTTAATACGTTCCTTTCTCCCTCATCCCCCAGTGAGCGTCTTGTCTCTAGAGCGGAGCTAGGCAGCAGGCATCTAAAGACAGCAGAGGTTTTAGAGAGAAATTGTACAGATAAATGGAAACTACAAGTGATAGGACAAGAGGGAACAGCCTCAAGTTGTGCCAGGGGGAGGTTTAGATGGGATATTAGGAAAAATTTCTTCACTGAAAGGGTCATCAAACACTGGAACAGGCTGCCCAGGAAGTGGTGGAATCACCATCCTTGGAGGCATTTAAAAGATGGGTAGATGTGGTGCTTAGGGACATGGTTTAGCAGTGGACTTGGCAGTGTTGGGTTGATGGTTGGACTTGGTGATCTGAAAGGTCCCTTCCAACCTAGGCAATTCTATGATTCGACTGTTTCCTATAAAAAGCTTTAAATACAGTGCTAGAAGAAAGCAAACATACTGTCCTTCAGTATGTCATTAAACACGTTGTGTAGCTTTACTGTCAACAACACGTGCACGTAAGGAGCTGTACAGATACATTTTGAATTAACAGCAGGAGCTGCAGGCATCTGGTCTCAGCAGTCTGAGGGAGAGGAAACAATTCCTTTCACAGCTACATTTCTCCTTAGTTTGCTAGGTTTGTTTATATAGGTATGACTTCAGATCAGAGTGTTCTCACTAGCAGACAGTGGAGAGCATTACAAGGTGCACCATTTCAGGCAAAATGACTCAAAAGTAGTCCAGATGCTAGAATTTGCAGTTCATTCATGGATAAGGACACCAGCCACTTAAGGAAACTATTACTGTAAATTCATAACTAAGAGTGATTTGGTTATTTAAAAAGTTATGCTTCTAGTCTGCTTGTAGGCAGCAGGATTTAAATGCTAAAGCTGAGCAAACTTCAGAGAAATTAAACAGATTAAGGCCCCTAGGACACTGTGAGAACACTGTGTGTTCACACAGATGTAATATTGCGCACTGTCTTTAACTGACATCAGAAGCAACTGCAGTAGCCTGAGTGCTATAATAAAATGTGCCAGAACAAGAATTATTTCAGTAAGTCCTGAGGTCATCACCCGTACAAGTTGTTTCACTATGACACTTTGTAATATATATATTATATATAAATATATAAATTATATATATAATATATAAAAGACAAGGGACACAGGGCCATAATCAGCCAAATGGCAATAATAGTTTTTCAGTTCTTGACTGTCTGACAAAATATTTCCACCGCTTGTCATGCCTCGGGGTGCCACAGCCGAAGCTCAAGCAAAATAAAATTTAATTATTCTCAAGAGTCTTTACTTTTAAAGATTTACTGTTTGTGCTACTTAAATCACTTTTTAACAGGTAGGGGGTCAATGAGTGGGGACTACTTCACTGCCAGTGCACATGCATTTGGAATTTTCTCTTTGATTAATATATCCATAATCGCTTTTGCACTTTTCTTTTTAATTGCTTTCTCATCTTATTTCTCTGGACAGTCTTTTCACTCAGTCAGGCTTTTGCTTTTGTGTGGGGTGACATCTACAAACATCTTTTATCTACAAATCAAAGGTGTAAGATGATAACCACACTTTCTAAAATCAATTAGAGGTGGAATGTTTAGGCATGTCCCTTTTTTCTTTGGAAGATTAATCTAACATGCTTGATAATTGTATTTCAGAAGTAGTAACTTGGAATTCTATGCATTTTAAGCTATGAAAAATAGAAAGCATCTGTGAAGATTCTGTGAGGGACAGACCTGGTGTTGGCATACATTGTATATTGGAGACTCTCCAGCCTTGCATTATGTTGTCAATTACACTGTCGACTGTAGAGACTGCGATTTCAAGATCAGTTTTGAATCACAGCAGCACTGTCACTGCCATGTAAATGAAACAAGAAGCTTATCTATATGCAATTGATTAATCATGTGTTGTGCACCAAGAATAAGCCTGAAATAAAGGAAGATGAAGAGTGACTAGACTGTTAATATAGCTCTTGTTATTTTGTAGCATGTGAAAAATATTGTCTATGTTGTTTATTGGATATAGCCTTGAAACAATAATGCTGGATCTCTAAAACTGCAGGCTGCATAGATCATAATTAAGTTATAATTAAAAGGGAATTTGTCTTGTCAGTAAATAGACATCTGCAAAGCTGAAATTCATAATATTGCAGAGACTCTGCTGCAAGTTGCTCCCTACCGAACTTTGTTTGCTTTAAAAAATAAGCATTCCTTTCCTCAGCATTTGATTTATTGGTTTTGCTTTGCATTCTATTTAATCCCCTAAGTTTTAAGATATCTTTTTGCGTCTTTTTTTTTTTAGTCAAATTTTGGTACATATGACACATCTGCCAAAGGGGCTGGGTACTGAGGAAGTGTCAAAAGTGTTCTTGTATATGAATCAGTGTGTAGGCTCTAAATTCAAGCTCTATGCAGTAGGCAGCTGTAATATGTGTAATGGTGAATCTGCAGTAGGTGTCTCCTGCATCTCCGTCTTTCATTTGTAGGGTTTTCACAGTCTACAAACTGAAGTGATCCATCCTCTTTTACAGCCACTGTGTGCGTTGAAAATAACATAAAGGTTTGGATCATCAATCAGTTGCTAAAGAATTTAGTAAGATATTGTAATTCAAGAATTGTTCTAGATTTCTAGGAAATAAAAAAATAAAAAAAACCAAAACATACAGGCAAGCTATGACTACCTCTACCTGAACCACAGTATCATGTAAACGGGGTATGTACTACACTCTCTTATTTTGCAAATGATAAAAAAGCCATATTATTTTCTTGTCGTCAAAAGTGTTCCATAGTCTTTTGTGGTCACAGACTTCCAGATAGTTATACTAGTGTCATATATTCAATGTAACAAGAACAAAAGACAGAAGATAAATGTATTAGAGCACCAAAGTTTGCCACAGTTGAGACTTAACAATACTTACTCAGGACACTAGAAAAGAGGCTGATGTACACTATTAGTGATTGACAAGATACTAATACAAAGCATTTTCTAATAGCTTTTCATTTCTTGCATTTATTCATTGCTGTATCTAGAAGCCCAACTCACTCAGCAATGAGACCTTTTTTTTTCTGTTTCTCAGTAACTATCCATACAGTTGAAGTAGTATTTAAATATTTTTAAGCATGTAATATATATGACATGCTTGTAAAAACATATTTTAGGGTACTGAGGTCTTGGAGTAAGCCATTTTGCTGTATTTCTTTTATTCATGTTCAGTCATTGCCTGCATAGCACTTCTGACAACATTATGAAAGCTATTTAGTTAATTTTCTCTCATTAAAGTATTAAAAAATGAGACTTGGGATTTTTACTGTAGTGTTTTATCTTTCCTCTTTGGCTAGATCTCTCATTTTTATGTAAAATGTCCTATATTTTGTAATTGTGACTGTAACCATTACTTACTTTTCCGGTCAGAGACAGTTCCCATTATTGTCTTAGATCTTCAAACACACAAAATGATTTGGTGAGATACCAGATGTCTCTGCTCTAGAGAACAGTCCCAAAAAAGACCTAGTTCTGTCACTTTGGCAAATGCTGTCTTCTTCACCAGTCATCATTTTGCTGAATTTGTTGAACTAATTCTTGTTTTCACTGTTTTCTTCCAGTATCTTTCTAGGCCATATGCTCTTTGGATTTTGTTTGTTTGTTTAATGTATACAAATTCTTTCAGTCTGATTTAACACTGCAGTCATTTGTCACTCTCACACCGTAGCCCATGTTCGCTTTCTTAGAGGCATCACACAGCGAAAAAAAGGGCTGTGCGCTCTACCCTGTCAGTGAGTGGGCAGCAGATATTTTCTCTTGGCTTTATGGGGACATCTGGCAGGTATCCTACTTGGTTGGTGTTCTTCCACATTATCCCTTACTGCAAAGTATGTGTTAAAGTAACAACATTTTGCCTTTTTTTTTTTTTTAATGTCTGTATCTAGCCTTTTAAAGTCTGCTTCCAAGACTAAATAGCTAGCAATTTTCCTCTGTTGTGCAGAATGCCAGCTGGCATTGAATGCTAAGTGGCAAAAGGACAAAAACAAAATTTCCAAAACTATTTGAAAAAGTTTTAAGAACCGCTGCTAGGGCAGTTCTTTATAGCTTTTGTCCTGAAGCCTGAGAGGATACTTTGTTGCTAGGTGGCAATGTTCCTCAAGTAAAGATGTACTGGTAGAGCCTGGAAATCTGCTTAAAGCAAGGAGGAAACAATTATTTCACTGTGTCATCATTAGACAGCTTTATCATATTTTTCTTGGAAGTGCATGATTGCATAATCACAAGTGCACAGTGTTATTTATTATTTGCATTATACTGTAACAGGACGTGACACTTTAACACACAGAAAAAGTGTAGAACAAACCACAAAATCTTAGTGCCTAACTGAGGGCAGTCCAAAGGCACGTCAAGTTAAAAAAAAAAAAAAAAAAAGAGTCATTGTTTGTGAATTTTCACAGCAAGGCACGATGAGAGATCCAAAGAGGTATGAAACTTGGTATGAAGAAAGAAGTTCTTCTGATACTAAGCATTTGCACAAAAACTCTTGAAAGATGGAGTGGGCACTGGAGACTGAAGTAGTGATAAAGAGATATGCTTTGGACAGCCTGAAAAGGAAAGGAGAAAGGCCAAAATGGAAGAAGAAAATGCTTACAGATTAAGAAGGAAAGAAAAAATGCTGAGAGCACAAGGGTAAATAGTCTTTGTTTTAGAAATCTTGAGCTGGATATAGGCCAAATAGATTCAGGTCTTTTCTCTCTGCAATAGCCATCCATGCCGTCCATTCCATGGATTAGCAGTCATTTTAGTAGACTGGGAGCTCCAAGTCCATGTGATGAAGGCTGAATGCAAAGCAGAAGTTGTTTAGTGGAAATAGGATTTTTTTCCTTTTGTCTACCACTGGCTTGCTTTTTGTTTGCAAAAGCTAGGTTTCTAGCTTGCAGCATAAATTTGTTGTTTCTTTCTGTCTCACTGTTAGCTATGTACAGAAAAGCTTTTCTCACTTTTTGTCTCTCTTTCTCATTCATTGTCTCCCTTTTAAGTTGGTTTTTTTTTTAATTTTCTGTTTTTCAAAATTGCTGTGTAACAAAATGAACCATCTAGGTACAAAAGTCTTAGAAAATAAATCATTATTCCTCCCAAAATTGTACTGAAAGCTATCTAAGATCAATTCTGGAAGTCATTTATTGTTATAACTTTAACAAGAAGCCACAATGAAAAAATCACCCAGAAAATTAAATGGCCCAAAGTTAGGAAATGATTAAATAATGAGTATGGAGGACATATAGAAAGAACGTATGCACAAAAATAGCAGGATCATTTGCTGTGTGTTGATACATATGATATATTAAATAAGATACACATACTATATATATTATATTGTATATATGATAAAAATATATACATAATTATATACAACTGTATATATAAGAGCATACATTAAATATGTAAAATAATATATGTGAAATAACATCTTTTTTTCCTGTTGAAACAGATAATTAAGTAGGTAAAATGTATGATATAATGAATGTATAAGAAAATAATGCACTTTTAGCTAGCTGCTCTTGACCTTAATTTCTCTTCTAGATTGGGAACCATTTCCTAGGCTTCATTGCACAGTTACTCATGCTGTTTTGATTCACTGCACAGCCTGAGCTGCCAGAGTAAGTTATAGTAACAGTAGTAATTACTATATATTAATTTTGATATATATAGTAATTTTGAATATCAGTGCTGAAGAAGGATGGAAAAAATATTTTTTTCATGAGGGTAGCTTTCAGATATGCTTTCTATCTGCTGATGAAACATGGATTGCAACAGACTCAATCACATAGAATTAAATGGTTGAAAGGAGGAATAGTCTCTATCCTCATTCCAGCTTTGTAATATTAATGCATATTGCAAGGGGATCCTAATGCCTGAGGAACACAGAATTTTCCAGATAAAATATCTCCCAAGAGGCATCGACAAGAACCAAGAAACCCAGGTATCTACTGTACTTGGCACTGCTGCTGAACAGCCAGGTGTTCCTGCTGAATGCCTGCACGCTTTGGCCTGGAGAAGATCAGACAGAGGCAGCTAGCAGCACAGGGTGAAGCAGAATATGGTTCTTGCACAGCTTTCCTTACCAGACCTGTGCTTAGCTATATAGGGTAAGAGAGCTAAATACCACTGGATTAAGTCAATGAAATTGAATTAATTCATCAAATATTTAGTGCATAATTACAATAATAAATGTGTTTCTTCTGTTCAGCTTTCCATCACGATTAGTTTAATCACTTCTGACATTTTACTCAATATATAATGACTTCTTATTTTCTGTTAATGGCAAGTCCCCATATGACATTAAATGAAGCTTGCTCGGGCTCAGAATTTTTGCATTTTTGCATAGTTTTTCTTGTGTCTTTGAATTTGAGAGATTTTTCTATCAGGGTAATCCATAGATCATTTTATATTTCTAGATACAAGTTTATTTCAAAAAAGAAGAACTAAAACATCAACAAATTTATTTGGAACTGGGTACATGGATTCTTGTTTTCAACCTGAAATAAAGTTTGAATGTATATTTTATTAAAATGTAGAAGGCCTTTATTAAAAGTTCATAACAACAAAAATAGAAATTCAGAACTTCTTTAGAAAATACTGTCTAGTGTTCTGAAAATTCCTGAAAACAATTAGAAAGAGTCTTTATTATTTTGTGTTGAGGTAATATTTATCTACATATTTCGCTATACAATTTATAAGTTTGCAAGGATGAACTAAAATTTCATCTTAGTAAGTTTTTATCCATCTAGATTTGCATTTAAGTTTTAAATTCAGAGAGATGTGTATTTAAAGCTTTAGATGGGGGTCTTTTGGGGAGAGAACCTACTGTGAAATCTGGGTTATGATCTATTTTGGCAACAGTATTCCATCACATAATCCCATTACACTAAAGGTTATATTGTTTTAGTGGGCAATTGCTGTTATTTCCTTTTCTTTTTTTTTTTTTTATACGTTCTTTGCAAATAGCTTTGTGTAAATAACTCAGGTGGATTGGAGGCCATTTTTTGAAAAATTTTGATGAAATTCAGTGAAAGGGAAGTAATATATTTTTCTTGTTTAAAACAAATTCTGCTCTTTCTCAAAAGCATTAAAATTGTACGTTAGAAATGCCTTTTAAACTGTTCTTTCAGGTGAAGCTTACGAACTTCTGTAAGAAAGTAAATTCTGAATGTAAATTATTCTTGTAAATTCAGATAAATATTTGTACTGTTTTTAATGGACTTTTAAATTATACATTAAGATCTTAAGTAACATTTTTTTATTTTGAATATTCTCTTCAGGATTTTCCTAAAACACCTTTTGCACCTGTCATCTGAGAAAAATGCTTTGCTAGTTCATTTTAAATATGAATGGCTCCCAAAATATTGCAAGCCCTAGGCAGCAAAAATACAGAAATTCACTCAACTTCATAAGCATCTAGCCAAGGCACTGAATAGGGCACTGAATTTTCTAAAATGCAAATAAGGAATTGTTAACTTCCTAAAAGTTACAAAAATATGAAAAGGAAAGAAAGTTCTATGATTTTGTAATGTCAAAAAGACAAATTTAAGTATACCAAAGAACGTTTTATGTTTTACAAAGCCAGTTTTGCTTCTTAATATAAAAGTAGTTTAACTTTTATGACAAGTGAGACATACAAGCAATAAAAGAATGAACTTGCATATTTTTAATCCACACTTAATAAATTACAGTCTATACTGTAGTGACAAGGACAGTATTACTTCCAAATACGTTACTCAGAGAATACTCAAATCTTGAGAATGCAACACTAATTTCACTTAATGAGAGAAGGATACAAGAGGAAGAATTATTTTTTTAGCACCTGTCTATGAGAAAAGTAGACCTCAAGAGAGATTGTACTGTGCAAGAGAGTATTTTGAGGAAAAAAAGTGACATACTTAAATAGAAAATGTTAATTGTTTTTTCTGTAATGATCAGTGGAATTTATCTAAATTAATTTGAAAACTTTGATATTTTAATTCTTTGTTTGCCTTTACTGAAAAGACTGCATGTAAAGTATGATTAATTTGAATTAATCATAATGGAAGATGTTCGTAGCACTACATTTTTATAGTGCTGTGTGAAGTTTGATTCTCTGTCTAAAAACACTTAAAGTATAATACAAAAATTGTTGCACATGAAAAGATTTCAGGCCTTACAATGAGGACTTTTCTGCAACGCTTCACACAGAAATAACAACTATGATACCACTAAATTTCAATATACTTGAGACAAATTTAAAAGGGTCAGCAACATTACTGCTCTCAAGAATAAATTTTTTAGCATGAAATCATAGCAAGGCTATGTAATTTAGAGCTAGATTCAATTTGTCAACAAATTAAGCTCCATTTTCAGAACTATGTAAGGTTGGATAAATAATGGAAGGATAATGTGTTGAGTAGAATTTGAAGAATAATTAAGCACGTATAAAGCAAAACCTCACAGAGTTTTGGGTAGACAGTCTACCCAAACTTCTATAATCGTCACCTGAGTTTTCATAACTGTCAGAGATCAAATATTTTATTGCTTATAAATGAAAGAAAATTTCTATTCGTAAATTACTAAGAATCAAGAAATGGTTATCCCTCAAATTGAGACTACAACGAACATCCTTCTTGTTCAGACCAGGCATCCCTGTAGCGTCCCTCTGGTTGATGCTCCAGCTGTGGCCAATGGAAATGCTGTGTAGGCACAAAAGCCTCTCCCTTTTCTGCAGCTCACTCCCCTTGTACTCTCCACAGCTGTTTTACTAGGCGTGTTGGGGAGGACAATCACACCTCATCCTTTTGCTCTCCACTATTGACCTGTCACCCAGTACTTTGTGTAATCCGTCTTTTGAAGTTGTTCATGTTGTCTGCCTCTACAAGCTTCTGGGCAGCAAGTTCCACAAGTTCAACACCTGCTATGTAAGAACTTTTAATTTTTACACAAAATCTCTGGGTTGTTTCATAAAATGTCCCTTAGTTCTGCAAATATGGGATTTAGTACAGAACAGTTCTGCATGCACTTGGGCAACCACCTTCATGATTTTTTTAAACCACAATCATACCCTCAATCAGGCTTATCTTCTCCAAACTGAAGTCCTGGTCCTTCTAATTTATTCTTGCAAAGAAGCTGTTCCACTGCATGACTATTTTAGTTGCCCTTCTCTAAGCTTTCTCTAACTCTGCTACATCCTTCGCAAGATGCAGAAAACAGAACTGGATGTAGTACCCAGAGCCCACAGGCTCACCAAGGTTTCAACTGCAAGGACATGCCTGTGGCCTGTTTTCAGCACCCTTTTGGTGACTGCCAACATCCTGTTGTATTTTTCAGCTTCTGATGCTCACTGGGACAGTGGTTTCAAAGAGGTGTCAGTGGTGACTCCCAGAACTCCCTCCGGAGTTGTAAATTTGAGTTAAGCATTATAAGAGCATTTAATTGCGTGGTTAGTGTACCTCTCATTCTGAGTAGAATCGTGTTTTCAGTGATGTGTTTTCCTATGCTTCCTCAGTCAAAAAGAATAAATGCCCATGAGTACCGATTTTAAAGCAGAGCACAGAATAGGAAATACCTCTTCTGTGGTAGTTTGCATCCTTGGCCTACGCTTCCTGGAGAGCCATTTGTGTGAGTTCAGTGGTGCTGGTTTTGCAGAAGGAAAAAAGACAAAATGACAGCAGAAAAGCTTTTTAATATAATAGAGAATCAGTTTTCTTTATATAAAAATTATTTTTCCTGTTATTACTTCTCTCTCTTGCAGGGAACATTTACTTTCTTTTTATTTACCATGAATCTTTGACATTATGCTGGAGACTGCTGCAGAGGTCAGACAGCCCTACTTAGGACATGCACCTAATATGTGTAACTATTTAAAAGAGTCTGAAATAACATAGGTTTTGGTTCACTTCAGCGGTTGGGATGAAGTAGAAAATTAAGGAACAATTTTTATATTATTATTCAAGAGCCTTGGAGGAGTGAAGTTTTTCAGAAACAAGCTGGTATTATTAGTACTTCATATGTATTCAATACAATCCAAATTGAAAAAATGAACACAAAATACATAAGGAGGCTTCATTTGCTACTAACAAAACTCACATGACTCACTGAAGCG
Organism: Alca torda; assembly: GCA_008658365.1. Classification (NCBI taxonomy): domain Eukaryota; kingdom Metazoa; phylum Chordata; class Aves; order Charadriiformes; family Alcidae; genus Alca; species Alca torda. The sequence continues at coordinate 41,581,386 of CM018101.1, read as the reverse complement.
TCTGCAATTCTGCTTGAACTTTCTCAAAATGACAGTCATATAGAAAATTGGAGGACTGGGACTTCAGCAATTAACTACAGTGTAGGTATGGTTGATGGCATTTAGAAAACACCGAGAAACATCCCATTTTCCCCAAAGAGTAATGTTTTTCAGACTTGTAGCCAAGGACAAACACATTTTCACAACAGTGACATATAAAGACATGGTAATGTTTGCCTGACTCAGAAAAAAAAGTACTCTGGCAGCCAACCAATCTTAGGCTCATTGTTTGAAAAATGCTAAAGGACAAAATCCAGCATCACAATCAGTTCATGTGGAAGTAGGAGCGGGGTGAAATGAAGGAGTGGGAGTATAGAAATACGAGTATAGAAGTGTAGGAGTAGGAGTATAGAACGTGTTGTCCTAATTATGGGATGGTATTTGATTGATGGTACCTAATACTTGCCTATACAAATATTTTTGATCAACAAATAAATAATTTTTTTCCTTGGATTTCACTGCCAGTAATGTCTCAATCTGGAAGTAGATTGTTCTTTTCTCACAGATTTTTCCACTGTTCTCCTGAACATCATTTCATGCCCTTTTCTCCTGCTTGCAGCTCCAACACCCGATTTCAATTTTCTCTAGAGAATTCATAAATAAAGCATTGAACTGGCAGAGAAAATAATCTAATAGGAATGGTGTTTCTGTGCATTCTCCAATATGCGTTAACTGCTGAATATAAATTCACTATACGAATATATACCTTTGGTATCTTTTTTGTTACTTTATTAACAGATCACTTTGTTTACATTATTGAGCACCAGCTGGTCATCTGCAAATTCAGACCCCTTACCCACAAGGAACATGGTAGATAAAAAACATTCTGACACTAATTTTGATGCAGTGTGAACGTATAATGACATAGCGATGCAGGAATTTTTAGCTGTTATTTTAATTATTGAGTTGTTGTATATAGTGCATGCTTATTTTACTTTATCACCTGAAAAGTCTAATATAAAGATACAAGTTTTACTGTGGCATGTAGCCTAATGCACTATGCTGTATGTGGTGGGTTGACCTTGGCTGGCTGCCAGGTGCCCACCCAGCCACTCATTCTCTCTTCAACAGGGTAAGGGGAGACAAAATAAGAAGAAAAAGCTCATAGGTTGAGATAAAGACAGGGTGATCTCTTACCTATTACCGTCACGGACAAAACAGACTCAACTTGGGGAAGATTAATTTGCTGCCAATTAGAAATAGAGTACAATGGTGAGAATCAAAGATGAAAACTAAAAACACTTTCCTGCGCACCCCCCCGCTTCTTCCCAGGTTCAACTTCACTCGGTCACTCCCAACTCTTCGACCTCTTCCACCCCAAGTGGTGCAGGGGAAATGAGGAATGGGGTTGTGGTCAGTGCATAACGGCTCTTCTGCCACTCCTTCCTCCTCACGCTGTTCCCCTGCTCTGGCATGGGGTATCCTATGGGATACAGTCCTTCACAAACTGCTCCAGCCTGGGTCCTTTCCATGGGGTGCAGTCCTTCAGTAAGGTGGTGCAGACTGCTCCAGCGTGGGTCCCCCACAGGCCATGGGCCATGCCAGAAAACCTGCTCCTGTGTGGGCCCTCCATGGGCTGCAGCTTCGGTCAGGGCACGTCCACCTGCTGTGGCATGAGGTCCTCCATGGGCTGTGGGTGGCTATCTGCTCCACTGTGGACCTCCATGGGGCTGCAGGGGGACAATCTGCTTCACCACGGGCTGCAGGGGCATCTCTGGTCCGGCATCTGGAGCACCTCCTCCTCTCCTCCACTGACTTTGGTGTCTGCAGGGCTGTTTCTCCCATGTTTTTCCTCACTCCTCTCTGCTCTGTAGTGTTTTTTACCCTTTCCTAAACAGGCTTTCCCCGCGGTGCCACCATGTCGGCTGCGGGGCTCAGCCATGCCCTGCGGTGGGTTGATTTGGAGCCGGCTGGAAGCAGCCCCAGCACCTGGGCACAGCAACAGTACGCCATTCCACAGCCCCTGCTCAAGGAATGGAGTGGCACACAGAAGGGAAAAAGTGTACGTACTGTTAACAGGATAATGTAAGGCACACATGCTTCTCAATCTTGAAAGGTTTTATTCTGAAAATTACGCACAAATTTTAAAAAAAAAAAATTTTTTTTACTGGCCATATAATCTTAAAGATAGCTGTTATTATCTGAATAACAGAGGCAAGTGGATACCTGCAGGAGCAGTGTTCCCAGCAATTGTTAATGATAATGTAATTCTCTCTGAAAGGAACAGGCTCATTGAGAAAGCAGCTACTGCCCACTGTATTTCTAGCCAGGTCAGAAGAGCAAAGCAAACAGAAACACAATGAATGAACAGCGTATAAAGTAAACAGCAGTATCAGCCTGATTTTTATTTAAGATGATCTTGACAACAAGGTACATACAGTTGCCATCACAGTTAGTTCCAAGAGATTGTCCTGCTAATGACTCACCGAATGCACACCCAGAGGAATACAAGATGAGGAGAATATCCTGCACCAAGTATCAAATAAAAGCTAGATGTTTTTCGGGTGATGGTTTCATTTAAAGAAAAAAAAAAAGAGAGAGAGAGAGAGAGAGAGAGAAAGCAAAGTTAGGAAACGGCATGCAGAGACAGCATGCAGTCCTGTGAAGAGTGGGAGAGTGGCAACGCAGGAGTGAACTAAAGCGCCTGAGGAGTGGTTCGAGTGAGGTGGGTCTTGTGCCAGATGTGTACCTAACATGGCCTCTTCCACTCTCTTCCTTGTGACGACGACTTGTGGTCCTCACTGACTCAACGTCAACTGCTCTAATCTGAATGATTCAAAAACTGCTGAGGAAACCCCAGAAAAGGCACGCCTATTTGGAGCCATTTTTGCTCAATAATAGTCATCCATCATATTTCAGTCTTTCTTTACTGTTAAGTTTTCTTTCTAACCTTAAGCTTTACTAATCAAGTTATTTGAGTGACTAGCATTTAATTTTGTGGCAAGTCAAGAGCTTTAACATGCAGGATGATGCTTATTTATCAGACAGGTGGCAGTACCCATTCAATTTTTTTTTTTTCCTGATGTCTGGTGAAGAGAGATAATCCTTTTTTTTTTACTCAAATTGGTCTAAGTTATTATTCATTTTGATGCTGCTACTGTGATTTACTATAAAAAAAGAATGCCTTCCTGTACCACCAAAAAAAGAATGCAAGCGCTGTTGAAATCAGTGTGTTCACTGTGTTCACGCATTTTCCTGAGCAGCAGAAATCTGCAGAAATGGGAATTTACCCAATATTTGTGCAACACTGGACAGCTAATTCTGTAGATCCAAATCACTATCTTTCAATTGAGAAAATATGTTAGAAGAAAACAAACGCAAATTAAAAGTTAGGAGAAAGTACTTTAGAAGTGGATCCAAAAGAAGGTTCTGGACATGGACCTGGGGCAGAGTCCTGATGAATCCTTGTATCCCCTACATGGCCAATAAGCAGCCCAAGAACAAACACATTTGGGCTGGGATCTCAAAGGAAGCCCCCAGCCATTCAAGCAGCCAGATACTAGAATCTGCTTCCAGTAGTGGAGACAAAAAATATTCCTTATGAATTGGAGCTTCATGTATTTATGAAAGGAGCACCCCCACAGCAAAAGGAGCCTACAGCCATGATCCAGTGAGTCATGATCCTGGGAAATAACCCAAATCTACATCGCTATCTCTGTTTCTTTATGTTCAGAATTATCCTAAGGAAAGGAAGGAATTTTCAAACAAAGCTTTACTGTCTGCTTTTTAAACTATCCAGCTGGCATTTTCTGTGTGTGGACTTTTTTTTTCACAGTACAGCTAACTTTAAGGCCCTCAGGCAGGTATTCTCCTATACCTAGACATGAGATGAACTGTTATGAAGACAAGAGAAGCCCTTTGTCTTCCGCTTTTAGCTTTTCAGCCTGTACTTATTTAGAAAAACACTTAAAAATCATTTCACTTTTATGCATGTATGTAGATCTACTTGAGCCTAGTGGAGTCCACAGCTTACCTTGCAATTTTCACATCGTAGCTGTTACTTCTAATTTTATAATGAAGAGACACAAAAAATGGAATAAGTGAGATTAAGAACAGCTGTTGCTGTATCATATGCAATAAAATACTTCTTGTATACTGAACTCCTCACACACATTTACATATTAATATTTAAAACCAAGTTTGTACTGCTATTCATTATTTATTGCTACTTAAGGAGTAGATAGTCAGGATTTCTAAACAGACATACCGATTAGACTTCCCTCTTACAGGGAGAAAAAACACATTCAGTTTATGGCCTGCATTAATGTAGTTTATCAATTAAAGGCTCAGTTTTTTGGGGGTAGAGGACATGTTCTGAACATTTCTTAAACTCTGAAATATTAAGCTCTTGATGCTAATGCAGATAACAGGGAAGACACCATCCGTTTTCCCAGTCTTCAAAATAAAGTTTTTATTGCAAAGGTAAACCTTGATTTCAAATGTTGTCTCATGAAACAAAACTTCTGGGAGTCTCTGTGAGGCTTTCATCAGAGGGCAATTCAGCACACTTGAATGCCTTTGGAACTTCACTGAATTTTACATCTAAGTATCACACTGACCAGTCAAAGTTCGTAAAAATTTGTCTGGTGGCAAATTTGATGACAAAAATCTGTGTGTAAAAGTAAACTCATCTCTATGATCTTTACTGTAACAAACTCAAATTAAGCCTCCAGAAGCGTTTTTAAACACTGCTCATCATGGGGAGTATTATATAGAATGCGTCTACTGAATATGGTCCTTCAAAGGAGAGAGCTTGTTAGAGGTTTTGAGGGTGGTAGGTGCTAAAAGGAAATCCAAAAATGGACAACCAGAAGAAAAACAGATCCTAAATGCTCACCAAGGAAACGATGTCCTAAATCAAACAAGTCATATTTGCTTATTAATGAGGGAGGTGCTAATTGATGGTGACATTTTACTAATAGTGATGCATTTATAGTTGCTAAAAGAGTTACTCTGTTCTTGTTTGCAGCATGGCTGAAGTTTTCTCTGATTTCAGTTCATACACCTGTTGAGGCAGTATACATGCATACAGAGAGGGCTTTGCCATGGCAGAGGGAAGAAAATGTACCTATTGAGAGACCTTGTATTGTTGAAATACCTCCATTAGCACACAGGGCTTCCCATACGTATTTCTCGTACAGCCACGATCAATTAGGACTGGAATCCCAATGTACTAGACACTAAATAGAATTACGGAAAAAAGGAAATGTACTCCTAAACTGTTGATTGCTGTCTGTCCACATGCATTGAAAAGCAGGTCTGGTACTAATGCATGAAATGATGCAATGTGAACATACTGGCCAAATGGGTCAATGAAGGCAAAAGGGGTATGTGATGGAGGTTACGGAGATTAAGCAAACTAGGGCCTACACTTTGTAACACAGAATTCTAGTAACAAACAGTACTCTCAGCTCAGTGCTGGAACTGGCTGTTCTCAGTATGGTCAGGTCTTTAAGTAGTGTATCAGATGTAAGCCCCAAGGAAGGACTTGATGAAGCTTTGGTGGAGACTGTGGAGCTGTTTTTTCCATTCATAAAAGGAAGGGAGAGAAGGATAGCATTTGTAAAGGTAAAATAAAAAGATTAACTGTGCTTTAGCAGCAGGAAAATGGAATTAAAACTGCAATTAAATTGTACTTTACGTGATACAGGGGACAGAAAAATTGTGAATGATCTGAGGTTAAAAATAAATGTCTTAATGAATCCTGGTGAGCTATCTCTCTAACGAGACCACGAAGTGGGAGCAAAAAATCAACCTTTTTGGTTTAGCTGGTTTATTTTTTCATTGAGTAGCACAAATGACTGAACAAGCAACACGATCACTTTGGAAAGAGTGCAAGAAGGTGCTGTACTGGGAGCCTTGTGTAAGACATTGTACTTGAGGAGTCGGTGATTTTGAATAGACCGTGTCTACTCTACTGGGACTTGTACTTGAGAAGCCCGTATGTTATCAGCATAGTCTGTAAAGTATAATACGTATTTGGGAAAGGTAAACTATATGTGGATCAAGGGGTGGAATGCATTGATCCTAAGCGGGTTGCATGGTTCTGGAGTAGCCTGTGGGCAGCTCCTGCTCAGCACCGCAATCACACCTCCTGCGTGATCTTGCCCTTCTCTAGCAGGGCACAAGTTGTCAGAAGAACATCCTTTAGGGATAGAGCTGTTTTCTTGTAAGGAAATTATACACGGCCTGGAATGACGAAAAGGGAGAATTTCTCCCCATGGTCAAGATCTACTCTGCGCAGCATGCCATGGGAAAATTCAATGGGGCTCTGGCGGATGCTGCATGAACACGGGATGCCCAGCATCTGAAGGGATGTAAGATGTTACTCACTACCTATACTCTTCTTCTTTGTCTTTTTGAAGCTGTTATCTTATTAAGGTATTTGCGGTTGGGCCTTTCTTATTGAGATCCAGCAAGGGCCCTGCACCAGCTCACTCTCACCTCACCCCTAACCCAGTGCAGAACAGATGGTATTCGGTGTTATGCGGTGTTTGCTGAACTATTTCTTGGAAGTCAGAATGGAAGGTGATTTCATTAGAAGAATTCTGAACTCCACAGAGAAACTTAAGCATAAGTACCAAGGTATATGATATACTAGAAAATTTTACCTATTTTTTTTTGTGTACAACACTACCACCTTATGTTCACCTGTGAAGAGTCTAGCAGGAACTTGATGAGGATGGGTATAATAACAATGCTTGAGATAACCAGCACATCCGTATTTTGCAGCTGTTAAAATAATGAAAGCACAGAACACCAGATAAAGCTCAGCCTATGTGAAAAGATAGGCTACTGTGTGGTTTTTTCTGGCAAAATTCAGGCTTATTTAACAAAGAACATGCTAATAGACGGAAGTGCTTTGATCATGAGTGCTGATGATGATCTTGAACTTAGAAATTATGTTATAAACAAATCTGGCCATTATGAGATTATAAAGTTAGATCTGGTGAAATGTATTTGTAATGTGAATAAGCATACAGATCAGACTTCTAGTTCTTAGAGTATACTTTGTTACTTACCAGGACAATAATGTGAAGGACCTCCAAAAGTAGATTTGCGAATAGTCAATTTATTAGAAATTGCAGTATATGGGAGTTCCCCAGTCACTTGTCTGAAAAAATAATAAATCATGCTTTTTTGAAAGCTATCTGTGAAAGTAAATTAAATTAATCACTAGTATGAATGCAGCAATATTTACTGATTTATATGATCCACAAATTTCAGACCAACATTTAGAGTATTTTCAAAGAACTGATTCTAAGGACTGGTGGAAATTTATTCTCATTTTAGCAGAAAAATGATTGAACCTAGTGTTACAAAAACCACTCACAATTGCCACACCAGCATTTGTTGCCTCAAATAAAAGGAAAATCTTGCAACCTTTTAAAAAATCTCTAATTGCATAAAATGTTTTCTTCCTCTCACTCCCTCTTTGATTCTACAATATGATAACTTCTTCATTGTTGGGTTAGATGCAAAGAACTGATCTCTCCACCTTTATAGGACATCACAAAAGTGAACTCACATGTTATAAAAGGAAGTCCCTAACTCATTGTCAATCTTGTGTTTTTTATCTTTGCAACTTCCTGTAACACTGCACCATAATTACGTTAAATGCCTAAATAGACAGTTTCATTATTTCTTCATCTGCAGAACCTCCAGTAGTATTTGAATTGTCTCAACAAGGATTTTCATTTCATTGATGCTGACCTGTGACAAATGTATCTGTTCAGAGCTCAGCTTCTGAAAGAATTTTCTATGGAGACAAATATTTCTAGTCACATGGAATTTTTAGCTGAATTTGAGCCTAAGATTATGACATATTCCTTGAAGATGTTGATTAAATAACTAGTCTCTCTGCAAAAACCACAAAATTGTGAGTTTAGGTCATGGCAATTAACAATTTTGTATATATATATATTTGAAAATACTAAACAGTGCTCTTCTTATTCAATGACTACTGAATCTTTATTCAAGCAAATTTGATCCAAACGACAATGTCTATGCTCATTCATGTATCAGGACAGATAGATAAGTAACCTTCTTCTGCCGTTTGTCTCTATAGGTTTTTCTAATATCCCCCAACATAAATGTAGAGTGCCAATCATTCATCTCTTTAAATCCTTATTGGTTTTGTTTTGATTTAATTACATTTAGGGTCAAACCATTGAATCATTTATTAAGTTAAGGTTGTTATTTAGTCAAGGGAAACAAAGTGTGATGTTTTACGAAGAGATTCAGTTGAGTCTGACTAAGTGCCTGGTATTAAAAAAAAAAAAAAAAAAAAAAAGAGTACAAGTTTTGGCTTCAGGATTTTCTCTTTGAAAGATGCACCAAACAATTTTTTCTGAATGCTCTTGATCTACTAAGCTTTGTAAACCACTTGCTTAACACACTGGATGTCACTTTTTACTTATCAAATGAAAAAGAAAACTAAATGTCACTGATAACATTATAAAAGATTTATTTTTATTTCATCTGGTTTTATATTTCATAAATAATTTCTAATGGCAACAGTGATGTTTTGGATTTGAAAAACTGCAGTTAACCTTGCTATTTCACTGTACCTTAGAACTGATAATTTTCTCAGAATCTGGTGTTGCTGGAAGAAAAGGAACAATGACACAACTTATACGTGTTATATTCTTTGCATCTGTGGAGAGGCAAAGTCTGTAGGAAGAGGTAACATCTTTCCTTAGAACATCATCTTTCATTAGAACGTGTAGTTGAAAAAAGGCAAATTTTGTTAAATTCTAAGTTTGACCATGCTGCAGATTATATTGCTTTTTTAAAGACAACGTAATACAGGGCGTAACATATGTGAAATGAAGTTGTCAACAGTTGGTTCAGTAAATCAAACACATACTGTGATCTTCTTTACAACAGTTTAAAAACAAAAAAAAAAAGCTGAAAGCTGACACAGTAACTTCACTACTGCCTGCATTGCTTCCTGTCTTTACCCATAATTTACACACCAAAGCGCTCAATTAATAAAAAGATACAGTCAAAAAATAAGTAAAACAAAGAAAATTAAACAGAAAAAGTCAGTGTATTAAAGGTAGCGTACTATACAGTGCTATATCTGTTCCCCCCCCCCCCCCCCCCTTAAAAGATTCTAAATTTAAATTAAACTTCCATTTTATTTTGGTAAGGTGATATGTTTCTCTATTCATGTTTCTCCATCCATTGTTTGGTTACCTCTAACAAAAAAGCCCACCCCAAAACCTAGTTGTGGTGCGTAAAATCTTAAATTAATATTTGTATCATTGGTATGTACACCAAAACACATTTAGGATAATTTTGACTCATGCTTAGGCCCTTTTTCCATGTGCCAGCTCATTTGAGGTCATTAAAAATAGAATACATATTTGACTCAAGAACATCAGGAAGTGAAGGGGAAGAGTAGCCATTTATAATTACCTGAAATAGGGTAATAGTGACACTGCCATTTCTGTGCAAAGAAATGAAGTATAGTGTTTCGTACAGGCACTGAATTAATTCTTACAGTATGTCTTAAGCTCTTTCAAAGCAAACTGCAAAACTACAACACAAATGGTGTGCAATGAACTATGGCTGAACTAAGCCTTAAAAGGGGAACATTAAAGGCGACTGGTCTAATGCACTTAGATTTCCAGGTTCCTAAGGGATATTTTTCCCGTGAAAAATGCTGTTTCTTGGTACATTGTGCAAGAAACTACATAAGGAGACAAATTCTCTTTTTCAGTATCTCCACAGGGCTTCTCTTTCAGCAGTTTGAGCCTTTTATTTGTATTCTAGGCTAAAAATGAGTCCCAAGTAAATACTTGCAAAGTTTAGTGGTCACCAAACAGCCAAGAGAAGAAAGTAAGGCTTTATATGTAGGAAAAGATGTAGATGCATTCATGTAACATTTCATGCATTTGCTAAGCAAACAGATGTTCAAACACAGCATCTGCCTCGGTTCCCTCCTGGAGCTTTTGGAGGAATAAACTGTATCATACCCTGAACTGAACCTAAAGGGTGATTGTGGTTGGCTTTTCATCCACAGTACACGTAGAAACAGCAGTATCACTGACATAAAGTCATTGGCTTCCTTCTGATATCTGTGTGCTCATATTTGTTATGATTTCTACCTATGGGTCCTGAATTTGAGGAGTCTGTCATGTGAACAGTGGAATGACAACATTCTAGTGTACCCTTTACAAAGTGCAATTGCATTACAACCAAATAAAATGAATTTGTCGCTCCAGCAGTAAACCACTGGCTAACTTCTCTTTATTTCAACAGCATGTGTGACTTCTAGATTGGATTTCCAACTATTTGGAAACACGATAGACTTCTGCATCCACCCATAAAATCTCCTTTGACCGCTGACGCTCGTTATTCAACCCTTATTTTGGTAATAAACTGACAAAACAAAAGTAGGGGGGAGGGAAGGAGAACCAAAAAGCCTTTCCCAAATTTCAGAAATATAGCTAATGAAACTACAACTTACATAATGCCAGAAAATTTAAAAGTCCTGGGAAGATGTCGTACCTGGAACCCCATCTGAGGATAACAGCTAATCAGGATTCACATAAAAAAGGCATATTTCTGCCAATGCCTGTTAATGCCAAAGCACAAGCTACTTCTGAAAAAAATTACGTAGATAAGCAATTCTAGGGAAGTGCGACTCACATTGTCAAGAGTTTCTTCAGAGGAACCCATGGTATCCCTGTAATACAATACTGGTAGGACAAGGCTTCTGAGTTGCTCTGATTTCATGTGAGTGTTCATCTAGACAAAAACGTGGTGGAACGAAGGGAGGAGAAAGAGAGAGTCCCTGGCTGGCAACGTCCAGTGCAACATGTGCACTCCCAGGCACACAATTCAGCAGCACCTTTTCATTTCTTATCTGTATGCCTTTTTGGGGTCTTCCATGTATCTGAAAACAGGTATCAGTGCTGCATATAGAGGCTGGCTTTGCCTTCAGGAAGGCTTGACTGAAGGCAAAGGAAGTATATATTGGTGTTTATTATGCAAATTTCTCTTTTCTTTCTCTGATTTTCCATATTGGAATACCAAAAATACACCTATGTTAATTTCTCTTTAGTTGTGTGCCATAGCTAAGCATCCCTTTTGGAGGAATAAACTCTACCTTGTTCTGAGTTGGACCCAGTGGCTCAGTCTAATTGATTTGATTTCTGTGCAAAGCATCTGTAGAGAGAACAGCATTACTGGCTCATAAAGCAATCAGCATCATTCAGGCATCCATGTGCACATACATGTTGTCAGATTATTATCACAAACCAGAGATAAGCTTCAAAATTTATAATTGTCAACATGTCATGAAATCTCAGAATAATTTCTTATAGCAAAAAGAAATCACCGTAAGAAAATGTACCTTTTTTCTTTAGCATCTAGGAATCTCTTCATGGACATGTAAATGGAACAATATTAACTGTATGCACGTATAAACATTAAATCCTATCTTTGCACAGGGAACTTGGAAAACTGTTCTATGTCAAAGTATACATGCTCATGCACATTATGCTATAAGCGCCAAAAAAATTGAGAATAACAAATACTTGGAAAACAAATTAAAAACTCTAGTTCTCTCCACTGCTAGTAGCACACCACCACAAACTGAAAAATACGACTTCTTTATTGTTCAATTTTTTCTTTTACCTGGCTGACGTTTTACACATCAGAAAAAAAAAAACGTGTTTTCCAGTTATCTGTATGCAGTGTAACAGCAGGGGGAGCTCAATGCTTTTTTCCTGGTAAATCTCACAGAATGATGGCTAGTTTCTCAGCAAAAGCAGCTATTAATGGAAAAAGTTTACCCCCACAAATACAAGAGGCCTGACTATGCAATGTAATTCAAAATATAGCTAGAATTGTTCTCGGTATCCAACCCAAAATTTAACCACTGATTCTTCTGAAAAATTCCCAGTCTCCTCAAAGTTGTGGATCCATTGAACAGTCTTTACTTTGGAGTAAAAAATTAACTTCTTGCAATCTCTTTAAATACATAACCACCAAAACAAAAACAAAATTTCAGAGTATTTCTATTTAGATTCTATCTAAGGCAATGCAAAGCCACATTTCAAAATGTAACTGGATTAGGAAGCAGGCTAATAGGAACACAGCACCCTGACAGCCTGCCTCATTATTATACCCACACCACTGTAATAAATGGGTTTTATTCAAATACATATTTAAACCATCTTAACACTCTATACAACTCCTTATATACATCCAAAGCATCATTTTGCAAGTGTTGAAAAGTCTCTTTTCTTTGTCTCTTCAGACAAATGAAACCAGTCGTGTTATCCTTTTCCTTACTGATGAATTTCCATTGTTCCCTCAAATATTATTATAAATACACCAACCTTCCTTAAAAGAACAGAGCACTATCTAAATTCAATGTTACGTGCAGGGGAGCTTGACTAATACATAGCAATCACTATACTACCGCCATTAGCTGAGCTTCTCAGGCATGAGAATTTTTTCCATTTCTGCCTAATTTCAGGTTTACAAATCATTCCATTCTGGCTTAGAAAACATACTATCTTGCTATCCTATGGTTATAACTGAAGTTATATAACTGAAGTTATAACTACAGGTATAAACTGAGGCTTACAATATAACCCACATTTTTACTTTGGTATGTAACCGAGTGCATCAATGTCTGCAAAAGTATCAAATGGAAGCCAATTATTTGCTATCTTCTAACTCAGTTTTCTCCACTATTTTAAATAAATTTGCAGGAATCCTGCTTTCCTCGAGTACTTGTGATGGCTTTACATGACTTAAAGAGGACCATTTTTTTCTCAGTACTACAAGCTTTTCTAATGGACTCCCACATGAAGATAGAAAGATACCTCCAGCGTTACTGTATTTCCACTGAAAGGAAGATATTGGTTAGTCATTGTTTTAAGACCCTTCTCTGCACTCACTTTAAAACAATAAAGACTGGAAACAGTCTCCTGATGGACTTCTGTTATCATTTTTTAAAATTATATATGGCAATAAAAATAATTTAGTTGCCCATCTGCAAATGCAGTTGACCAGGTCATAATTTTTATCCTTATGTCACTTAGCACTCCAATATTTCCTTTCATTTTTCATTAAGAGACTTGGTAGTGCAAAATGTGCAAAATGTGCAAAATGTGCAAAAGATACTGACAGTCCTATTAATACAAGATATAAAGCATATACAAACTACAGGGTTTGTTACTGAAGCTTCCAAATTCTTGCAGCAAATTTGTGTTGGAACTGCATTATGAAAAGGCAATTTTAAGAAGTACTATTACATGGAAGGGAGTATTTATTTTCTTTTCATATTCACTGGAAAAATATTACACTGACTCATGATTTTACACACTCTAACACTATGTATGTAAGTTCTGTGGAAAGAGGTATTTGCTGTTTCCTAGCTGTGAATTGTCAGTCTGCATTCACATAAAAACTCTCCATTTATATTCATTTGTTTCTATGTTTGCTGCCCTTTAAGACCACCAAGTGAAAATACTCGTATAAATGTGAGAGAACTAAAATGCATTGACCCTTTAAATCTTTCGCTAATAGCTGACTCTCTTTGATTTATGGTGTTGAATGATACCTGAATCTGTAATGGTAGCACATGGTGTCTGCTGGAACTGCACCAAGAGTATCCAATTATTATTTACTCTGCTATGGAATTATTCAGGCAGAACGATATAGAAATATTTTTTACTTCCGGTGTTGCTGTAGTGGTGATCACTGCATATTTACAGTTACATAAACTGCATTCTGTGCTATAAGTACTCGATCCCAGTTGGAACACTTTGCTTGCACTGAAATAGAGCAGTATTTTTGAAAATCCAAATCTCACTCCATACCCACCTTTAGGGTAGGCATTGCTCAGGTAATTTAACTGAGGAAACAATATAATGCAAGATGGCAATTTTTCACTTTACATACTAAACTTTGGTGCAAGGTTCTGAAAAGTATTGTGGCATGCTTTGATTTTAGATTTATCTTCCATCATAAAATTATGGCCGATGAGATAGTTACCCATAGTTCTTCTAGTGACATACTTGGGATTGCAAAAAAATAACCTGAGCTGATACACTCATTGGATGATGGGAGGAATCAGTTCTGGGCTCCCTTGTTCAAGAAGGACAGGGAACTGCTGGAGAGGGTACAGCAAAGGGCTACCAAGATGATTAGGGGACTGGAACACCTCTCTTATGAAGAAAGGCTGAGGGATTTGGGTCTCTTCAGTCTGGAAAAAAGACGGCTGAGGGGGGACCTTATCAACACTTAAAGGGTGGGTGTCAGGAGGATGAGGCCAGGCTCTTTTCAGTGGTGCCCGGCAACAGGACAAGAGGTAACAGGCACAAACTTGAGCACAGGAAGTTCCACCTAAACATGAGAAGGAACTTCTTTACTCTGAGGGTGGCAGAGCACCGGAACAGGCTGCCCAGAGAGGTGGTGGAGTCTCTGTCTCTGGAGACATTCAAAACCCACCTGGACGCGTTCCTTTGCAACCTGCTCTGGGTGACCCTGCTCCGGCAGGGGAGTTGGACTAGGTGATCTCCAGAGGTCCCTTCCAAGCCCTACCATTCTGTGATTCTGTGAATCATGAATAATTCTTTGAAATTAAATACTAGAAGAACTACTCCTATGTGGGTACTGTGTAACTCTTGTCTCCCTGTCTTGTGAAACAGAGGTGGGAATGATGGCCTACCAGATTATTCTAATGGTTAGGCTATTGCTGAGGATGTACAAAGAAAAATTTGCTGAACAAACTGGAGGATTCACACCATTACAATGTGTATGTTGAACATCTTAAAGGGACCTCAGGGTATGATACTACTGTGTATGATGATGCAAAACAGTAATTCCACTGAAGATGATGGAGTTACAACACTATGAAAGTTGAATGAAATCAGAATTATGTAGCATATACCAAAGAGCAGACTGTAGCAGAAGAGTAAAAGAATAGGAAAACAATGCTTGAGGTCTTAGATAAATAATCCAAACATCTAACGTCATTAACACTTATGACCCAGCAAAGCATAACATATCCTATTGACTGCAAATGAACTAGACATTATACAAAGTCTCTATAGGTTAATAAGTATGTGTGATGAAACAGCTAAGAATAACTTATTTTGGAGTTGCACAAAAATAGAAACCCGATAAAGAATAAAAGCTGCCCTGTAAAAAATATTGTTAATTCAAGAAGCTGAAAGAATAAATGTGGTTGAAGGTGAAGAACAAAAGAAATAAGCATAAAAGGTATCTTGACAGAAACGGCAGTATTCCTATGCTGCCAAAACACAGATTTATAATTTAGGTCAAAGAGGTGGAGGAATAGTATCCCACAGACTAGATCCTGGGAGAAAAACTTTATCACAGACTTTGCTTAAACTTTTGGGAGGAGATTTTAATATATGTAGTTAACAAATAAAAAAAAATGCAAATACAATACTCCAGATACATAATTGGTATCCATTTCATGATAAAAACAGTAGATAAACAACAGGACAAAAGTAATCACAGAGACAGCAGGTGCTAATATTGAACACCTAAGCATCTCTTTTTACTCAGCTACTGTGATATCAGCTCATACTCTACTAATACAAGAACAGATGATCAGAGGGCTGGAGCACCTCTCCTATGAGGACAGGCTGAGAAAGTTGGGGTTGTTCAGCCTGGAGAAGAGAAGGCTCCAGGGAGACCTTACAGCAGCCTTCCAGTACCTGAAGGGGGCCTACAGGAGAGATGGGGAGGGACTCTTGATCAGCAGGGGGTGTAATGATAGGACACGGGGTAATGGCCTCAAACTGAAAGAGGGGAGATTTAGATTAGGTATTAGGAAGAAATTCTTTACTGTGAGGGTGGTGAGACACTGGAACAGGTTGCCCAGGGAAGCTGTGGATGCCCCATCCCTGGAAGTGTTCAAGGCCAGGCTGGATGAGGCTTGGAGTAACTTGGTCTAGTGGGAGGTGTCCCTGCCCATGGCAGGGGGGTTGGAACTAGGTGATCTTTGAGGTCCCTTCCAACCCAAACCATTCTGTGATTCTACGATTCCATGAATCTAATGCTGTAATTTGTATCATATGGCTATGTCAAGTGTTTCAGGACTCAAATTTATGATTCTGTTTCACCAGACCTGTGCAGACCACATGGGAACGGCTGGCTGATGTAGCTGATCCAGCAGCTTATTGCCACAGAAAGGGTGGTCTGGACCACCCTGTGCCTGCTGGCCATTTCCCCTGAGCAGGCTCAAAGGGTCATCTGAACCTTTGGGAAGCCAATGCAATTCCTTAAACTCACAGCAAACTAACTCAGGATAAAACCCCAATAAAATAGGAACAGTCCCATGCAGAATTAAGGAGTTAAATCAGGCAGTGAGGGCCAGGGCTGGCAGAAGAGGGGACGGAGGGTGAGATGGTGCTGGGCAGGGGAGGGAACTGCAGGGTGACGGAGGGCAGAAGTCTTCTTCTGCCTCTTCTGTCCCACTTCTGCCTGCACTGTGAGCACCCCGAGGCCGGCTGCCCACAGCCATCATCTCACTGACAAAGCGTGCTGCTGACAGGAGCCATGTCACCCACCGCGCCTAGCAGGGGGCCTCTCTGTCCCTCTTGTTCCTGCATTTGCCATGGCACCTTCCCTCCCCTTCAGCCTCTGTCTGCCCTCTCCAGCCAGAGGCAGAATAAGCCCTGGACAAGGCTTCATCCAGCCCTGAGCTCAACTTAATGCTCATCAGCACAGACGTCTGGAGAGAAAGAGCAGGCCATGGGGTGTTATTTTACAGAGGATTTTCTCGGGATTCTGGAGCCGGGGCAGGGAGCTGTGTCCCTGCGCGCAAGCAATGGGCGTTGTAGTGGGGGATCAACGTTTCTCCAGAAGCAAGCTCTGCCGCTCGCTGTACACACACGCGTGCACACACACACACATGTACCGTCTTTCCTTCTTCAGAATGCTCTGTAGAGAAAAACAGTGTGTAGGGTGCAGCAACAAATTCCGGGCAGCTTGTCTTCCACCTCATTTCGCTTTCCACCTGGCTTTGCCAGGGTTGCACAGGAGGTCGCACGGCCACCCACTGAGGCTGAGGCAGGGGCTCTGGTGAAAAGTTCCCACTGGAATCCTGTAAGCTTTGGCAAACACCTGCAACCAGGTGTTAATAAAGGCGACTCATAAAGAAAAAGGAGTCTCTAGTCCTTAAGATCACAAAGGAACTAATGAAACAATGCTGAGGCTTGTGACAGCGTGCCATACCGTGCCACAGTGTGTCTGGTGTGTACGGCAGTGATGCGACACATACCGTACCTCTCCACAGAACATGATGGTGATCAAAAAAATTAGCAGGACCAAGACAGCCTTTGAGGAACAAAAGAATACCAAACAATTCTTGCACTTTTTCAGAAATGTCATCAATAAGAACCTCGTTAAGAGGAAATACATTTTTTAAAAAAATCACATAAATCAAATGAACAAACAGGTTTTTTAATCCTTCCCTAGTCATTAGTCCGTACCTTAGGACCTTGGCAGACAGCTTTTACTTTGAAACAAATAACACTGGAAAACTTTCAGGAGGTGATTTGTCAAAACAACACATACTGGAACAAACTGATTTTATCAGTTGAAGGAAATTGCAAATACTGGATGTTATTCATTTAACAGCAGAGAAACAGCAGATACAATTTGTTTGTTGTTCTAAAAAAAACCCACCAAACCCCACAACAAAAACCTGATTGGGGTGGCACCCTGGAAGAATAATTTGCCTACTCAGATATACTGATGGCCTCTAAATTAACTGTAAGTACTCACCAACAAGACTGAGATGTACTTGTGCATAGCACTGTGAAAACATCTTCCTAATGCACGGTGGCAATCAAAGAGCATTTCCCAGATATTCCATCGCCGAAGACGGGATGCTGACTAACTACGAAAATCCTGCGATGTTGCTATACGTGATGTGCTGCTTTACTGTCATGTGAGTGCCAAGTTCAGATGCTATTTGGAATCTGTCAAAACACCACAGAAAACGTTACCTCAAGCAGAAGAGACAGAGGAGAGTGACAATAAATATCTTTGGGCATATGGAAGGGAGAAATGAAAATGGGATAGGTCAGTGCAAAGACTGATACGGAGATGATAAAACAGGATGGTGGCTTCCCAGTCTTTGCTGGCTTCTGAGGAGGACTACTGAAGATGCAGGGTGTTTAATATCATATTTTAATCCCTCTGTCAGTCTCACTTTTAATTTCCGGTGGCAGTAAGCAACATTAAAACATCTCACAGGCAATGGGTTGCCAAGAGCCGTGCACTAGACACTACTTGGACAGAGCAATATGAGACTATCAATGCTACAGGGAAGGCTTATCAGGAAGTATCTGCCCAGGATTAGGTAACGGTATGGATAGTATCTATGGACAATAATTATCTGTATGGGCAATAATGGTGTCTGTCATTTACTGATAGTTCTCACTAGGATAAAATATTTATAAAGGATGTTTCATGTTTCAGAACAAAAGCCAACCATTACAGAGATGAGGGCGGGAAAGAAATTTCCTCGTAGGCTTATTGTCATGTAATTGTCCATAATGGGGGTTCTTCTGACTACCACTAAGTCACAAAGCAAATGGGTAAAACAGGGTGTAATGGCTATCTGTTGATGCCAGATTCAGGACTAGATGGCTCAGCCATTAAAAACCTGAAGATATTTATTCAGTGGAGATTTAAAATCCAATGATGTCAATGGGAGCGGCACACACAGATTAAATTTACGGTCCCTGGGGTGTCTTTTCTTGTTAAAAATGCAAAATTAAATGATGGTTCTGCATTTGAGGTACACGCTGTGTCCGTGCCTTCTAGACTGAGCATATAAAAGGGCTGGTTAAGAAAGTTGAGTCAGACTTCATCTACTGGGGAATGTTGCGGTATTGTCTGAGGTATGCGGTTTTCAGTAGCACCGCTGTGCCCTCAATTTGTGTGTGTGGGGGGATTTTCATACAGTTCACCCAAAGGTCGCAAATTCGTCGACCCACTAATACCCTTTCTCTACACCATGCCAGAAGACGGCTGCCGTGTACTTGAACTCCGTGTACCAGTGTTCTAGGCACAAAACAGTCGCACATCCATCCAGTATCTCTTGTGACCTGTACCATGCACCCATCTTCATCCTTCTGGGCCACGGCTTTTAGAAGAAAACTCTGGTATGTTGAGAATTAATTTCATGAAGAAATTTTTTTTTGCTCTCCCTTTCATTACTTATTCTCATTTTTACGTAAGCTGTCCCTTGTAACTCGATCTTTAGAAACCTTTATTGCATTTAATATTAATGCATTTATCTGGGGCCAAAACACAGATAAGTACACAGATATACCTACATACATAGAGGTTTTAAAATAGAGAAGATGGTTTGAATGAAATACAATTTTTTATTAATAACTAACATCACACAACTTTGACTAAAACTCAATTTACTGGAATAAAGAAATATAATTTAAAAAAATATTCCAAGTTCTATTAACTGTTTTTTATACATTATACATAAAAATACGATATAGGAAAACGTGGAAATACTGTTTTAGAGTAATGAGAAAAAAAAATCATTCTTTAAAAATTGACTGCATTATTTTCCTGATTATTTTATTCTCATCTTTTAGTCTCCTCCTAATGTTACGCCGTACGGCGCACGGACCCTAATTAACTCATATTGTCAGTACGCACGAAGAGTTTTAGGAAAGGGCACACGAATTGCACAACAGCCGTCAAGAGGTGCTGGAAAGGTCATCACACCCGGAGCTGGAAGCTGGAGACCGATGTGCCCCTCTACCTACTTCACGAGCTTCCCCCCAGACTTTGCAGTATTTCCAGATAGGAATGGTTCAACATGGAGGCGGGCAAACGAAGGGCAGGCGCGGGAATTCCGCGAGGAGTTTATGAATCCAGAGAAACCAGGAGCTGCGTCAATGGGTCCGGTCCAGCGGTGGGCCACCACCCCGGGGGCTGCTGGGGCCGTGGCCGGGGCGAGGGGCAGCAGCTGCCAGCGCCGGCCGGGCAGAGGCCACGCCGGCGGGACACGGGCTGCCTTCCGTGGGACGGGGCAGTGTCCCCCCGCCCCCCCGCCCACGGCAGAGCCGCCCAGAAGGAGCGCGGCGGCCGCGGGCCTCAAACCCCACCCGTGCCCGGGGGCGTGGGCCTGTCCCCGCTGGCGATTCCGAACGCTCCGGCCCAAGGTGGAGAAGGCGCCTCTCCCCTCCCTTTCCCTTCCCTCCCCTCCTTTCAGTTGCCACATTCCCCCCCTCTCCGTTCCTGCCAGCCCAAGTCACCCCCTCTGGGACGGGCAGGAGATAAAAACGTCTCCCACCCCCGCTAAAAACGGAGGAGGCGAAGCCGCCCTCAGCGCCTGGCGCTGGGGAAGGCGCTGCTCTGCAAGGCGCACCGCAGCCTGCCGCCTTCCCCGCGGCCATTTGGTGCGAGGAAACCGCCCGCTCCCTCTCCCCCCATCTCCCCTCCCCTGCCCTTCGCCGCAGGGCGGGCGGGGGCGGCCGTGGGGCGCCGGACCCGGCTAGGGACGGCGGGGCAGCATCGCGGGGGGGTGTGTATGTGTGGGTGGGTGGCTGGGTGGGCCGGCTCCCCCCGGCCGCTCGCCCCCGCCGTGCGGCAGCGCGGGGGGCAGAGCGGGAGAGGCGGCGGGAGAGACGGTCCGCCATATTTCTGCCTCACCACGCCCGCGGAGCCGAGCCATTGAAAAGCCGGGCGAGCCCGGCCCCTGCCCGCTTCCCTGCCTCCTCTTCCTCCCTGGCGGCTCTCTGCCGCCCGCCCCCTCTCTCGTCCTTACTGGCGGGTCCGGGGCGAGCCGCGGCAGGGCTCCGGCAGCGGCTCTGCCGGACGGAGGGGCGAGCGACCGCCGCGCCGGCAGGGAGTGTGGGTCGGCCGGCCGTTAGGAAGCGCTTCCCGCCGGGAGCGCGCCGAGGTGGCCGGGCAGCGGCGGGTGCTCGCCCGCCCGCCCGCAGGAACTAGGCTGCCGCCCCGGAGCGGCGGGGAAATGTGTGTGTGCGGCCGTGGGGGGAGGGATTAGCAGGCATTAGCGTTTCCACAGGGGGTGGGTTGGTCGCGTCGGAGGGCGGTAGGGGTGTCGTCCGCCAGGGACACTCGGGGACCGCGTAGGCTGCGGGCGGCGGCGAGGGAAGGGGAGCAGCAGGGCGAGGAGCGGCGGTGGCGAGCGGCTCGGCTCGGCTCGCCTCGGCTCGGCTGGGTAGCGCCGCTGCCGCCGCGGTGGATGTTTCCATGTTGTTTGGTGCGTGATTTAGAGGAGAGGAGGAGTTGGCGGGTGTTGGCGGCAGGGAGCGGGGATCCGCGCCGCCAGCGGCCCTGCCTCTTTTTTTTTTTCTTCTTTTTTTTTTCTTTTTTTTTCTTTTTTTTTTTTTCCCTTCCTCGCCCCTGTGTGGCATCGAGGCGGCTGCCTGCGCTCGCCCTGCTGGGGCTCCCGAGCAGAGAAGCGCCTGTGCCCCCCGGGGCCGGTGCGGCGGCGGCGGGGTGCGTGTGTGCGAGGCGCGGGGTGCGGGGCGTGTGTGTGTGTGTGTGCGCGATTTTAGGGGGGGTGGGTGTTGTGTCTGAACCGGTTAGGAAGAATGACTCTGGAGTCCATCATGGCGTGCTGCCTGAGCGAGGAAGCCAAGGAAGCCCGGCGGATCAACGACGAGATCGAGCGGCAGCTGCGCCGGGACAAGCGGGACGCCCGCCGGGAACTGAAGCTGCTGCTGCTGGGTGAGTGACCGACCGAGTGCCGGCTGCCGGCGCCCGCCCCGGCCCGGCCGCCTCGCCTCGGGCCGCCGCCGGGCACGCGCGCCCCAGGTGCCGCCGGGGCTGCAGCCCAGCCTCCACCGCCGCCGCCCCGGGCTCCCTCCGCCTCGGCAGAGGCCGGGGCGGCGGCGGGGCCGGCTGGGCCCCTCTCCGCCCTGGGCAGGGGAGCCGCCGGCCGTGCCCCCGCCGCGGCGGGATATGTGTGTGCCCGGCGGCGTGTCCTGCGGGCGGGCTCCGTGTGGGGACCGGAACGGGGGGGGAACGGCCTTCCAAAATGGAGAGGGGGAAGGATGGCGGGTGAGTGAGGGGAGGAGGGGGCTGGGGTGGCAAATGTTGTCGTCGGTGTGTGTAGGAGAAGGACGGCGAGGAAGCGGATTAAGGAAGGGACTCGCAGGGGGAGTTGCTGTGCGGATGGATGGCGGCGGGTTTGATATCTGCATTGTTCTGTGCGCCTCGGGAAGGCTGTTGGCTCGCTGGTTGCATTTTTCGGTGTGATTTTTAGTTAATGAGGTAAACCGGGATAAGGGGCTTATGCTGAGATTGTAGACCGGCTATTTTGGAAAGAAAAGGGAGCCGTAGAGCCCGAGATGCACATGCGAATCTGAGGAGTAGCCTGAAGTATGCAGGAGGATGACAGGATCTTTAATGCCTTGGGAATCCACCCACTGGTCAGGAAATAAAATCTATTCTATCATTCCTCCTTAGTTAAAACAGGTTGTTATTTTGGAGCCACAAGTATGCAGAGGCAGTGTTTATCTTAACAGAAATTCGGCTTGGGATAAAATAAGCCTTTTGAATTAAAGTACGTCTCTCCGTATCCAGCGTGCTCTACTATGTCGTGTAGCTACCGTGGTAATACGGCTTCTGCCTGGGACTCGCAGGCCTTGAAATATGTCTGCACCACTGTCTGGTGTGTGGATGAGCGGGGAGGTTCCAAGTAGACGTGGGATGTTCGTGCTGAAGATTTTTTGTCTGGGGTCATGTATATGAAAGTAGTGATTTATACTGGGGGAGTAAACTGCCTTTTCAATGAGGTAGGGAGAGTTAAAAGGAAAAGTCAGAATACGTTTTAGTGCTTCCATATGAATATGCTGTTTCCTGCAGCTTGTTGCCTGGGTATGGAGAAAGGCGCTGGGATCCTTAAGTGGTGTGGGAAAAGAGCGGTGGAGACAGATGCAGCACTCCCAGTAATAACATTCTGTCTCATTTTGGCCTGATTTTTGTTGGTGGAAGTGCATGTTGTGACTGTTTCAAGATTCACAAAGAAGATAAAATAGTGTATGGATAGTTTGCTTAATTTTATGGATGCTTAAGTATAATTACTTAGTGATATACATTTGCTTCAGGAGAGGCAGTTGACGTATTTGACTTGTTACTCAGGTCCAAATTGTTTCTGTATTTTCCTGATTTTTCTTGCAATAGTGCTAGAGACTTTTCCCAAGTTTTCAGAAATGTATGAAATTTAACTGAATGATGAACCAATATATATTACCCAGAGAAGAAATTCAGAGATCTGCTTCTGCAGTCAGTAATGAAGGCCTTGTATTGCTTTGGCCTTGTATTGTCATGTGAAGTGTGTGTGGGGGGTAGGTGGTGGTAGATTGGGGTCCAGTTCTATCATCACTTTGGACCAAATGGGGTGTGGTGATTAGAGGGAGAACAGGGGAGAAGCCAACCCATACAAAGCTGTGGGGGAAATTCACTTGAGTGCCTGCATGAAAGGTTTTTTCATTCATCAGCATCAGTGCAAACCAGGAGTTCTGACACGCTTGTGAAGGCGTAAGCATGATGTACTAGAGACCAAGAGGGGTGAACATTCGGCTGCTCATACTTAGCATCGTATCTGTATACTTGGGTAATGAAACCACTACAGAAATTGTTACTTGTGCACGCATTTTTTTTTACTTTTGTTTTATCCACCTCTGTCATGTGTTTGTGTGCATGTGCGTCTATTTGGATTAACACTTGAGGTCTCATCATGTAAAATGCAGTATAGTGGTGAACCGCTGTTGGAGTCGTGGGATTGGGTAGAGGTTCAAGTTTCAATTTATAAACAAATTTTGAGGAAAACTTTTCTATTAGTGGGTTTATTTTAGGTATCTGATAGCACTTTTTTTTTTTTTTTTTTTCAGTTACTCTCACTGCTTCCCCAGCCTGGGCAGTTGCTCAGTTATTAAGTTTGTGTGGGTCATTCACATGGTTATGAGACAGACAAAACCATTTTAGAACAGAAAACTAGTCATTAAAAAGGGTGAGGCTGGTAGCACGAAAACCATTTGAAACTGCTTAAAGTGATTTTATTTTTTTTTTTTAATTTAATAGACCCTTACTGTGCCATTACATGTCTTTCCCCCTCAAAACTTAAATTACTAGTGTTGCTTAATTTTATTTTATGTAGACATAGGCAAACAGGTTTTGTGTTTGGTTTTTTTTCCCTTTTTTTCAGAGGTGCCAACTTCTCAGTCCCACTTTGTAAAGTATTGTGGGACTTAAAAGCCTAAATAGGTTAAAGGCTTTTGAATATGGGACGGAAGCATATCCTCTGAAAGCTCATAAGAAGGGTACTAGTGCAGTTTAAGCTGAGCCATGTTAATTGACCATGCATGTTCTTCAGACTTCTTGGAAGTGCAAAGTGAGAGGTTTTATTAGCTCATAGGGTTTTAAAGCACAAATAAGCATATATATGCCAGATTGTTTTCTTACACTTGTCTAAAAATTGAACATACATATATACAAACGCACATATGTAGCAAATACGAAGGAAAATAATGTGTGGATTGGAAGAGAAAGTTTTTTGCCCCTTAACTTAGGGAAGATACAGTGCTTCCTTGCAAAGTGAGTTAATTTCCTCCTAATAGTTACTGTGTTACAGACACACACGCTCACTCGCTGTGCTCTGTTCACCCTTTTTGTATATTAATGATGACACTGTTTTACTTTTCACAGGATCAAAGAGTTTAAAATGCTAAGTCATTTATGGAAAACTTTTACTGCATGCTAAGATTATTTTTACCTAATAATTTAAAAATAAACCATCTCTGTGATTAAACATTAAAATACCACTTTTATTTACTTTATTGTACATCATTGCTTAATTTTTGGAACAGATTAGAACAGGACAAAGTATTTTTTTACTATTGTAATTCTGAAAACCCAGAATTCAGAAATAAGCACTGAAGCATATTACAAAAGGCATAGTAGTAGTTTGGCTTGCACAACTTGGCTGTAATGTTTAAGGCACTTTGGAACCAATTCAGTCTTCCACTGAATTTGGTTTTAATCTCATGTATTTTCTATATTCTTCTGGATTTCATTACAGCTGAACACTTTGTAAAACACTATGATTGTTCTCCAGAGCTTACAGTTGTTAATATCCATCCATTGTTTGCCGTTAACTGTAAAAACACTTACATTGTTTTTATAATTGGGGAAAAAAGAGGTGTTTTAATGTTTCATATTGGTATATGCCAAACAAAATGTACGGTATTCTGCATGCTTGTATTTTAAGCGTGTATATACATATTCATTGTTAAGTAGTAAGAGCCGTGTGCTCTAATTCTTATGTATATCACTTTGCTTGTCATCCATGGAAATTTTGCGTGGTCTCAGAAAGCAGCATTTGGGCCTGCGTGATAAGTTGTAGCCATAAACCTTCAATCCTGGATGTCTTTTGCCCAGGCATTCTATATTTTTATATTATACACTATTTTCTCAGTGGGAAATGCCTTGAGTATCTAAGAAAATAATCTGGCAGTATCATGCTAGTTGGCTAGCTATGCCTACATAGCTATAAACCTTGGCCAAATTAAGTACTGGAGATGTGTGACAGTGTTTGCTATTTTGTGACATATCTACTGGTATTGTGTCATGTGCAAAATATGTGGGTTTTTTTAAGGGGTAGGTGTTTCTTATGTTTGAGGTAGCAGATGTGTCAGTAGAGAGAGTTGCCTGATGTGAGCATCCTTTTATTCTCTATGTGCCACCAAAGGAAACGGTGGAAGATAAGCCATTTGAATTAGCATGAATGGCACCCAGTCTTACGTGGAAAGATGCTTTTGAACATAAGATGAATACCCACCATGCATGCAGGGTATATATGCATTTGTTTTCTTATACCTGTGTCAGCTGAATTAAAAATTTACATGCAGAACTTGGTGAATTAGCAAACTTAGACTACCTGTGGATAAGCTGAAGAGGAAGTGGGTCCATTATCCCAACAGTGGAGTAAGGTGGTTTTATATAACTTTTTCTTCAGCTGGAGAAATAAGAAAGCTTCCTTATTTTTCCTGTAACTTATATTTGTATCAGTCTGTCTTTCTTACACTGAACACTTTCAAATAATTTTAGGTAGTTACCACAATACATATTTACAACTGTGAAATTAACAAATAGTTAAGATACATCTTGATATTTATTCTAACTAGATCAGTAAATATCTCTTACTTAGCAGAAGCTGTTTCTAAGGAAATATAATGTAATTCTAGATGCAAAACACCTTTCTATATTCTTATATATGTCTATATATAAAATTAACTCTTTTTTGAGGGAAACAAATCATTTGGATATCAGTGTGATAAATACATTCTAAATATATGTTCTTCATGTGTTAAGAACATATTTGTTTATTTTTAATGCATCATGAAGGGATATTTTGTTTGCAGCCATGAAAAAGGGTTTGTTGCTGCTTTGGTTTTACTTCTTTAGAAGCAATCTGTACCCACTGAAGTTAATATGAACTAGCTAAGCACTTGAACAGTCAAAGAATTTTGACTAATTTTAACTCTATTCATATGTCAAAGAGCCAAGTAACCCAAAATTTGTATCTTACATTGGTGAACAATATTGAATTAGTACAGGAGGGAGAAGTACATGCTGAGCAGAAGATTCTCTTGAGAACGGACATTTAGGTGTATGCTACAAAGTTAAGAAATAATTCTGCTTTTTTTAGTCCACTTCAAATTATTTTTGTTGGTGTATAATGGCAATGGCAATTTCACAGGGGAAAGCATTTCTTTTGAAATAATATGACTATCTCTACAAAATTAATCCCAGGAAGGTGTGAAATATCATTATAAGATAGATATGTGATTAATGGTAATCAGCTTTGTTGCAGTAATAGAATACTTTTAACACCAAGCATTTTTTCTTGCCTTGCTGAATGGTACAAGACTCAGGAAAAATCTGTTTTGCACTCAAATGCTGCTATGTATGAACAGCTGTTACTAATAAAATTATGGAAGTTTTTCAGAATTCACCTTTTATTTACTCTAATTATAAAACCTCTGACTGACAAGAATGAAGAGCAGGAAAGCAGTACAAAACCAAGGAAGAATTAGAATGTAGGAAATACTGGGAAGTCATATATGTGGTGGTGTTAGCATCAAAGAAGGAAGCATTGATCAGGCTTTAAGTATTGTTAACTCTGTGCAAAGAAGTTAGATGCTTAACACTGGAGGGCACAAATCTAAGAGATACCACAGTTTTACAAGTTAAAAGTTCTGAAAGTTACAGGGGGAGTTCCAGGAACAGGACAAATGTTTTTTCAAGATAAATTAAAGATTAAATCTTAAATGTTCTGAAAGCGCGTTGTTCCCCCAATAAGTAATGTTGATACAGAGACTAAACTGAAGGGTGATTGTCTACAGATTTTTGTCCTTTGTGGATTTTCAAAGGAAGAACGGCATGGAATAATCAAACCACTTAATTTGCACATTATGCTTAGTGTTTAACAGTACTGTAGAATTTTATCCCAGAACCCCTGTGCAGGTGCAGTTGCCAACAGCGAAGTGCCATTGTTGATTTCATCCTGCATTTGGGAAGGTGGTGTGGCTATTCCAGAAACAAAAATAAAACCCACCAAACAAGATTCCTCCTTTCTCGATCCATTCAGGCAGAATTATCTAGCAGACTACTGATCGGAAGAATACATTTTAGGCAAGCCCCACCATGGTGCTTTGGTTCGTCTTTCTCTGAAGAGTAGGTGGTGTGCAGTATATGCATAGCTTGAATAAAGCAGCAGAATATCCTAAAGCTTCTGAAAGTGGAAACCCCTACTGATTCAGTAAATTGAAGAAAAGACAGAGGCTGAATCAGTGTTGCCTTTGCACAGCTGAGCTGTGTATCGACACCTTCATCTCAGAGCTGCGTTGTTTGTAAGTTAGGTTGACCTGCTCTGAGTGAGGAAGAAGCATCTGTCAAGAATGGGACTAATCAGTTTTGTCTAGCGTCTGGGTTTGTCTCAGAGCAAATAGATGGATTAAATGTCTGCCCAAGGTCCCGCCCTCATTGATTACCTATGCATTTTGTTTTGTATCCAGGAGAATGCCATAGTGGTCCTTGTCGAAATGCTTTGGGACTCAACCCCACTATCAGAAGTCTATTGAAGGAGAATTTGTTTTTCCTCAAGGGAAATTGTGGAAAGGGCAGTGTTTGAAGTATGTAATGCAGTTAGGTCCTTAATTCTTTTATACAAAATACAGCTCTAATCTTGGTAAGTATCACCAAATGTGGATCAGAAGGGTTTTTTTCAGGTGGGTTAGCCACCTTCAAGAGAAATCCAAGGTAAGAGCTCAGGTTTACTATTATGTAGGAATTTGGTGTAATTGGATGTGATGGGAGCCCAACCTGCTGCAGATTCTTTCAGTAAACAGGAATCAAAGTTTAGAAATTACTGGTTTAGTTATGATATAGCCATGAAATCAACCCAAAGAAATCTTGATCATAGTTTTCTAAACTGAGGTACTAGGTAATGAATATGTCTGAGGTATGTTTTGAAGCTCTCCATTATGTAAGAATATTTTAGATTTCACAATTTTTGCTCTTACGGCACAGAATATACATTACTACCTAGCCTTGTTAGTATGTCTGTCACTGTACATGGGCTGTATGCTCACTGGTTGCTAGCTTCTTGGTCCTTCGCTAGTTCATTGCCCTACCAGCTGCAAACTCAAAAAACCCAAGATAATCTTTGGCAAGAATCCTTGTACCGAGTGAGAACATATATGTAAGTTAAGAAAAGTTGCTTTTCTTTCCTTGTTCTATAAACCCATCACAGGAGAGTTTTTAACTCTTAAGTCTTCAATGTTAATTATCTTGCTCATATTAGAGAATGTTGGAAAAGAATGCCAAAAGCTATTCCAGCCTATGTTTCTGGGTGAATAGAGTCAGCCAGAAAGTCATACAGAAGATTTTGGTAGCAGCAACTGCTAACTTATAAGGCCAAAAAAACCCAAATGCATAGAAGCTGGGAAAGGTGCCATCATTCCTTGTGATTTTAGGAACTGATCAGGCTTGGAAAACTGAGGATCTAGTATGGAACATTTGTTTTACTCTGATACTGCATTGACTTAGCACTATATGTGCCACTTCATCTCATAGACCAGAGCAGTCAAAGCAATGGAAATTAAATGCTGCAAACTAAAGGCATCATTCATGTATCTTCAACAGGCTCTTATAAAGCTATCCAGGTACTTGGGTGATTTGATGTTTGGCCTTTTGGAGTTTATTGTCTAGGTGGCATTGAAATCAACATTTATGTTGATGGTGAAAATGTTTCAAAGGTGATATGCGAAAAGGAACAATTTAAAAAAACAAACCTCAAAAATACTCCTTTGTTATAAGCATAATTTGCTTTAACTCAGTTGATCTTTTAGGAGAGAAAATGATTCTTACAATACTTTTCACTTCTATTTTTTTGTTTGTTTATAAAGAGGAAATAATAGTAGCCTAGAAACTGAGACGCTGTAAGGTTACGCTGGGGGAAAAAAGCCCACAGAAAAAATAGCTCTGGTTAAATTATCTTTTGCTCCTTTTCATTTCATGTTTGGGTGTTGATGGAACGTGACACGTAGAAGTATTTTCAAAAAGGGTGACAGTCTTCATGCCAATTTAATCTCTCCTGTCCTGAGGCTGCCAGTTTTTATTAGGGGTGGTTATGATGTATGCACCTGGTCATCATTAACAGTGACGAGATCGGTAGTTTATCTCAGAGCACAGGCCAGCAAGCAGCTGTCTGGCTGACTTTTGAACACTGCTGACCTGGCCCATTATTGAAAGACAGATTTAGAGATCAAAGTCCCTTTATCTCATTACCATTCCCCTAATCCATCAAGTCTCCTTTCAAGTGAATTTTTGTGGGGGGTTTTCATCTGGGAAGTTACAGGTGTTGGACATCCTGCCAAAAGGATTTAATGTAAATCCCCCGAGAGAAACATTTCTGATGTGTGAAACTTTTTTTAATACCCCACAATGGGGAAATATCTTTGGCAATGCTAAAACTCAGGCCAAAACTCAGGCTGTAACTTTGTGTTAGCCTTAAGATCATGGAACAGATCTCTTGGAAGATACGTTGAAAGATACGGAGGACAGGGAGGTGATTAGAGACAGCCAACATAGCTTCACCAAGTACAAATTGTGCCTGGCTAATCTAGTGGCCTACGGTGGCATAACTGCATCAGTGGACTGAGGAAGAGCTACGGATGTAATCTGTCTCAGCTTCTGTAAGGCCTTTGATACGGTCCCCCACAGCATTCATAAACTGGAGAGATAATGGTTTGATAGATGGACTGTTAGATGGATAAGGAATTGGCTTGGTGGCTGCATCCACAGAGTTACAGTGAATGGCCTAATGTCCAAGTGGAAAAAAGTAATGAGTGGTGTCCCTCAAGGGATCATAATATTTAATGCCTTCATTATGACATACGCAGTGTGATTGAGTTGCACCCTCAGCTTGGTGTCATCTGGAAGTTTGCTGAGGGTGCAGTGCAAGGTCCTGCAGCTGGATCGGGGCAGTCCCCAACATTGTTACAGACTGGAGTATGAATGGCTTGAGAGCAGCCCTGTGGAGAAGGACTTGGAGGTACTGGTGGATGAAAAGCTGGACATGAGCTGGCAATGTGTGATCACAGCCCAGAAAGCCACATGCATCCTGGACTGCATCAAAAGCAGCGTGGCCAGCAGGTTGAGTGGGGTGATTCTGCCCCTCTGCTCTCCTCTGGTGAGACCCCACCGGGAGTACTGTGTCCAGCCCTGGGGTGCCCAGTGCAAGAAAGCCATGGAACTGCTGGAGCGAGTCCAGAGAAGGGCCACAAAGATGATCAGAGGGCTGGAGCACTTCTATGAGGACAGGCTGAGAGACTTGGGGTTGTTTAACCTGGAGAAGAGAAGGTTCCGGGGAGAACTTAGAGCAGCTTTGCAATATGCAAAGGAGGTGTATAAGAAAGACAGAGAGAGACTTTTTACTAGGGTATGTAGTGACAAGACAAGAGGGTAGCTTGGACATAAGGGAGAAATTTTTTACAATGAGAGTGGTGAGACGCTGGAACAGGTTGCCCAGAGAAGTTGTAAGTGACCCATCCCTGGAAGTGTTGAAAGTCAGGTTGGACGGGGCTTTGAGTAACCTGATCTAGTGAAAGATTTCCCTGCCTGTGACAGGGGCGTTAGACTAGATGGTCCTTGAAGATCCCTTCCAGCCCAAACTCTTCTGTGATTCTATGATTAGAGGGCTTTGGTAATAAGTAATTTCCTAGAATTAAAGCTGTTTTGCCTCTTCCCAACCTAATTGCTGGATGGAACAATGCTTTATTTATTTTCTTTGAAGATGCACCTAAACATACTTTCGTTTTTCTTGGGGAGAAGAGAATGTTGAAGAAGTAACATGAGATTTTTTTTGTACTGAGTTCAGTTTCCTCATGGTCTCTGTTTGTCTTAGCATTGAAATGGTAAATAAACCAAAGGACATAATAAGCGTTTAATCCATGAAAAGATGGATTTCAGTTAGATGACTGTTTCTGCTGGTTTAGCAGCTGATTTCATAGAATGGCAGAACAGAAAATTTAGAAGTAAATTTGCTTTAATCACGATGTAAAATTGAGTATCTTCTCCAAACAGAACGTAGAGATTCATTGGAACTATTGCATTTGAGTAAATTGACTAATAGCATGTTTGATCTAATTCTGCTGTTAGCATCAGTAATATTTTACTTTTAAAGATGGCTTGGCTTGTGGTCATTTAAGCTTTGGTCCTAATGCCGTTTGTGATCATAGGAATCTAGAAACATTCTTTGTCCAGAGTAATTTTTGTTCTCTTGGGGTTTATTTACTTAATTTCATTCATTTTTGCTTCTTATCTGCCAGACATGATAATAATGAATTCTGATTCACTGTGGTTTTGCTCTGTGTTTGGCTGTACAACAGAGTAATGCACTACCATTAATTATTAAATCTAGCTAGGGTTAAGAGCTAAACTTAACAATAATCTCCACAGATTTTAGCCTTTGAACCAAACCCAGATAAACAACATAAACAGAATTTGCTAATAGCCTAATTGTGGCTGTACTCCCAATGACAAATGCAAACCTCTGACATTGAACAGTGAAGTTAATATGTACACCTTTAAGTTGTTTCCCTTGAAGAATTTTCTGACACAAGCATTCTCTGGGTAATGGCATTCTTGTGCCTGTATTATTATATTACTTTTTTTTTTTAATTTACAACCATGTTAGTTTTGTTAGTGCAGTTTTCATTTTGTTAGTCTCAGAAAATACTTTGGCTGAATCTTTTGATTTACGGACTTCTTAAAATTTCATGTAGTAAAGTGAGGAGCATAGTATTTCAAGTTTTGCATTGCGTTTTTTTTTTCTGTGTTTTCCCCTTAAGTAATACAAAACCAGTAAACCGGAGAGGAGACATGGCTTGTCTTGTTTAAAAAGGCAGAAGAAGGTGTTTCTTTATTGGTAATTATGTGACATTCTTGTATATATAACTTGTCAAGCTGTTAGGGAACATTCTTATGTTAGAATAGCTTAAAAACAGGAAAAAAACCACTATGACAGTACTTTGTAATGCCTTTTCTTTATATTTCAGTTGTTTGTATCTCCAAGGAGCGACGATATTTTCTGGAATAATCCATAGCTAGAGAAACAGGTCATCAAAGAGGTCATCACCTTCTGTGCCTGTGTGTTTTATTTGTCTTGTTTACCAAGCTACTTAAGCATAGTGACACACAATTCTCCAATACCTTCCCATTTTTTAGCAAGATATTTTTATGTGCACAAAGAGCCAAAGCTGTGGGAAGTGGTCAAAACAGAGCCATAAGCAAGACAAATGTTTATTTCTTGATTTAGTATATCAGTTTTCTTTAAAACAATATTTCAACCTATCAATCTAGACTGTAGTTTGTATATAGTGACATTAATTGTATATATCACTGTGCTTATTAGCTTTCAGGCTTGTGTATGTGGTTGGTTTTTTTGGTTGTGGTTTTTTTTTTTGGTTGGGTCCCTTTTTTGGTGGTGGTGTGTTTTTTAAACTGAAAATGTCTGTTCCACTAAACATCAGCAACCTGTCTTATAACCTGTTGATTTACTATGGTGTTTATCTTCTGACATTAGATGAAGTATAAGAAATAAAGTAACTACACTACTCATGGTTTAAATTCACCATCTTCTTGAACGTTACGTTTATTAGCAAGTTCAAGGACAGAAAGAAAGTATTCCAGTATTCTGTGTTCATGGCTCAGTCTGGATGGGTCATAGTTCAATCCTAACTTTGTAACTGTAGGGTGGATCTTCTAATCCTTCAATCATTCTGTTAGCTTTCTTTCGACTCTTTTCTAGCTCTTCAATGTCATTTCTGCAATACAGACAATGAGAATTGAACACTGATGTGTATATACTTTTTATTGCAGGTACAGGAGTAAAATTTCTGTTCTGCTAGTTGGGATACCACTGTTAAAGTGTGCTGAAGGAGTGCAACACCCTTCTGAGCCATGACATTAAACTATTCATATTTAGATGACTATCTGCTGTAACTGAAATACTCTTCTGAATAATTGCTTTTCAGGGTTCATTCGTTCATTGTTTGGCAAGCTTACATTTAACAGTACACAGATGCACGGTCTTTGCCTGGTTTTGGTTTACAGGTTATTCTGATTACTTTTCAGCATCATAGCCTCTTCTTAATGTACCAGTCCGCAGCTTTTGTCTCGCATAAAAGTACTGTCGGTAATAACTTCATGTTTTTATTCTACCTCATGGATAAAGATATTTAAGTTTCTTACTCCAATCTTAATATGGCTGGGAACCTGTTTGGAAGACAGCTGTCTGTTGAGCGCTTTCGCCTATGTAATTTAATACTTACTGTTTAAACAACTGTTATTTAATGCAAGATACATTGGTTGGTTGTATGACACCAGATCAGTTGCTTAGCAGATGCCCAGTTCCTCAAAACCACTGACTTTGTATAGCAAACCATCTGAAATGTTGTGGCTGAATAGTTCTTGGTATGCGCTCTCTTTCCCTACTGCTTTCCTGTCTTTTAGGTGATATTTCAGGAGTTACAATGCAGGATGACTTCCTAGCCACCCCTTCTGAAACTCATTGATAAGGGGTGTCTGGGCCTGCTGAGTGACAGTGTTCTGACTTTAGTAAATCCTCTGTAACGTTTATCTTCAGTGGGTGCTACAGTGGAAACTTTCATTATCATTGCAAATATTTCTCTAAAAACAAATATTTGCAATTATGTATGGGTTTTCCATGTTAATAAATATTAAGTGTTCTACTGGAGTAGTTTGGTGAGGGAATGTGATTTTAAGCGTTTTATGATTACAAAAAAAAAAGGTCTCATGTGGATCCTTAGAGTTCTCCATTTGAGTCATTCTATTAACAATTTGTGAAATTTCCCAAATTTTGGCTTACCTATTCCAATTTTCTCCCTTTACCTGCCCTCCTATCCAGGCTGCTTTTATTATTTTTCATTTTTCCCTTTTTGTAGAATTGAGGCTTTCTAGGCTATTCCATAAAATGTTCTGAAATGACTCCCAGTTCTTGTTTTGAATCTAAATCCAGTTATTTACACTCGTAATTCTGTGAGCTTTTGCTAAATGTAACTCTGAAACACAACGTACCTATAACATACCTTTACTACTGGTGTTCAACTTCTTTTGTTTACACATAGCAAATGGTACCAAGTTGTAATCAAATGTTCCCACAGTTACTTTTGACTGTAGTTCTGCCACATCTTCTTTTTCTTAAGAAGTGGTATGTGTGGTGCTTTTCTGGTTTAGAATTTCCAGTTTTTAAACTTACAGAAATGCAAAGGCAATCTGCATGAGGCTTACTATCATTTAGTTAAATGGCCCTGGGAGATTATAACTCCCCTTTTGATCAAAAGCCCTTTGATTTGAGCCCCACTTGATTGTCTGTCACATTATCTGTGAGTCAGTCATCTGCCATGGCACCAGCTTTTGTATCAGTTTTTCTCTCTTAGCATTGAAATAAAAAATATTAAAGATCAGTGGCTGCAAGCCAGTTCAGAAATACAAAAGAAACTAATCACTGAACTTTGATTTATGTAAATCTTTGCTTCAGTTATACCTCCTTCTTCAAATCTACATCGTAGATTAGCAATTCCTTGGGTTTATCACCTAGATGTCTAGGATGTTTGTACAAACAGTTTAATTTCTCCATTTAATTTGATTATTCATTTAATTTTAATCTTATTTTGATTTTTCTGCTAAGTAAGTGTGCTTCCCCACCCCATTCTTTACTTTCAATAGTGTAACGCTACTCTGACCTCTCTGCCCAGCCTGCCTTTCTGAATGTTTTTCCTGCTTTTGTAACAATGAAAACTGTCCAAACTCTGCAACTCCATCTTCCACAGAAATCCAGTGTCTAGTCCCCAGGATGAAACTCTGTGTCATGTTTTCTTTACCTGACCAGGAGTTCACCTCTAGGTTGTTCCGTTTTCTTCAGGTATGGAACAGAAATGTTGTTCCAACTGAGTGTCAGGATAGTAAGTGTTGGGTGTTTAGATATTTATAATTTGCAAGACTCAGAGTCATTTGTCTCATGGAGTGTACTTTAGGCACAGGTACAATTTTGCTGTCATTATTTCTGCTAAATACAGTTGAGCAAACCCCTTCGTCTATTTGTAGGAAATTGCTTGTGTCTGAATAGAGTGCACTCTGATGGAATAGCTGTCCCAGCTGTCTGCCTTCACCTCAGGGTACCTGCAGGCTCTCCCTTGTACTGCATGCACAGTGGTCATGGCTTATCCACCTTACGAGTGCTGTAGGACTATACGCCAGTGCTTTTCTGTAAGGGTCAATGCTTGGTGAATGCTGGCAGCGGCCGCTTAGCACTTGGGTGAAATATGAAAACAGCTTCAGGTTGCAGCTTGAGAAACACTGGCTTTAGAGGCATGCTGTAAGGAGTTCTGCATCTTCTGCAGAGGGAGTGGGTCTGTGCTTAGAAGCTGAGTGCTTCTTGTTATCAAGGAGGAAGTGGATGTTCCAGGACTTAACTGTGGTTGGAAGAGTCTGGAATGCTTACAAAATACCTTCTCCCACTTACCACTATCTAGCTTTCAGGCTTTCATGGGCAGACTCAATCTTACCGAGATGAGGATTTGAGGCCCATGGGAGTGCTACTACTTACTTGTGGAATTGCATTGTCGTGTGTATCTGTGGACACCAGCAGGTTTTTGGATAATTTTCAGATGTACACTGACACAGCTCAAGGATGGTTAGGACTTGACTCTGTACTGACACAGATGCAGCCTGAGCTCCTGTATGCTCTGGAAAACAAGCTTTCTTCATTAATAGAGCACTTAGAGCTCTTACTATTCTGCCTCATGGGCAGTGAGTTTGAGGTCAGGCTTCCCAGTGCAAGAGACGGAGGCATGGAGCTTCTGGAGAGAGGCCAGCAAAAGGTGCCTGAGGTGATGAAGGGACTGGAGCAGCTCTCCTATGAGGAAAAGCTGAGAGAGCTGGGACTGTTCAGCCTGGAGAAGAGGAGGCTCAGAGAGGGATCTTATCAATTTACATAAATATATGAGGGTGGGTGCAAAAGGACAGAGCCAGGCTCTTTCCAGTGGTACACAGTGGCAGGGTGAGAGGCAGTGGGCACAAGCTGAAACACGGGAGGTTCCTCCTGAACGTCAAGGAAAGTTTTTCACTGTGAGGGTGACTGAGCACTGGCACAGGTTGCCTAGAGAGGCTGTGGAGTCTCCATCCTTATGAGATATCAAAAAAAAACCATCTAGACCCAGTCCTGGGCAGCTGCTTGTAGGTGGCTCTGCTTGTGCAGGGAGTTGTACCAGATGACCTCCAGAGGTCCTTTCCAACCTAAACCAGTCTGTGAATCTGTGAAGTACAGTGTGCTGTAGCCTCATCTTGCATGTCATCTGTGTAACCAGTGTACCCAGGCCTTTAATTAGTGTGGGGGGAATCCCATGGGATTCATGTTTCACTATGCTGCCATTCACTTAATCAGTGGCTTATGGGCATACAAAGAATCATTTTGTAGACACTCCTGGGCCACTGTGACCGGGTGCCTGAGGGGGAAACCAGTGAAAACCTTAGTTCTGCAGTTCAGAGGTTTCCAGTGCCAGCATGCTTCTCAGGGAGTAGCCGCCTTTGCTGCCTAAGTCTGTCTGGTGGGGAAGACAGAAGGCTGGCTTGTTACCCTGGGTTATGG
Source organism: Alca torda (assembly GCA_008658365.1). Taxonomy (NCBI): domain Eukaryota; kingdom Metazoa; phylum Chordata; class Aves; order Charadriiformes; family Alcidae; genus Alca; species Alca torda. The sequence continues at coordinate 41,544,098 of CM018101.1, read as the reverse complement.
GTGGTGTTGGGTAGAATAGGGCTGTGTTTCACCTGATCCCTGAACGTCTACAGGACCGAGTTGGGCTGTAGCTTCAAGCAGTTTATCGTAGGGTTAGGGGCCTGCAGGCCTGGTCCAGTGTCGGTACCCCCAGTGATGTCAGCATCGTTATGCAAAGTAGAGCAGTTGTGGTTTCAGGGGTTTGTCACGTTGTTATAAAGCTAAGTAAACACAGGAGGACCGAAACCTTCCAGCTTGGGTACACACACTCTGGCAATGCCCTAACACCATGTGTGAAGTACGTGTGTGATGTAAACCCAGACCATTACCAAAACGTCATGATAAGTAACGCTTGGGTGTGGTCACAAACTCAGTTGTTTTGCCCAGTGCTCAGAGGTGCCCTGTCTAGCTAGTGCCAGCAAATTACTTTTGCCCAAGACAAATTATTTATAGATTTAAAAAAAAAAAAGTCACAGAAGGAAAAAATACTCTCTTTTCCTCCCTTCTCAACACTCATCACTAACAGAAATGTGCTGCAAAGTCAGATGATTTGCAAAGGTGAAGGTTAATCCTCACTATGTACATACACGAAAGAGATGTGAAAGACTGATGGCACTCTACAAAGGTACTGTGCACCAAATATGTGTGTTCTAAAATACACACAACTTTTTAGAACAGCCGGTCTGTCCAGTCCAGGTTACTCTGAGGTCAGATGAAAAGTATGGGTGGTGAGGAAGAGGTGCATAGACTGTTGGTCTGTAGCCCTGCCATGCTCGGGCCAAATGCTGGACTGGCAGAGCAGCTGGTTCCCACCTTGGCTCCTGGGAGAGACCAAAGCTGGCAGGACTTTATTCTGGAGTAAGTGGATACCTACTAGAGGGGCTGGTGGCTTCTCTTAGGGAACTTTTGGTGAGGAGGGACAGGTGCAGACAGGCACCCACTTCCAAAGCAACAGGTAGTCCTACTCCCACTGCTTTATTGCTTTCTTTAGGAACCCCTCTCCTAGCTAGTGTTTGAAGGCAAGCCTTCCTGCCATTCTGCCTTCTGACTCAGTTGCGTTACTAATGAATCCCTTTTAACAGAGGCGAAAAATTACTCTCTCCCCAAGTATTTTTGAAGCAGAAGACTTCCTTAACGGATTGATAATCTAAGTTCCAAAGTTTATTGCTTTCACAGTAATCTTATTCTGAATTTCAGGCAGCCCTTTAAGTCCATCAGCAAGAAACATTATTATTTTTGTGATAATGCAGATTATTGTAATTCTGTGTTGTGACATAAGTGTCACCTAGGAGTACTTCCTCTCTTTCTTAAGCTAATGGTATCTCTGTTACGATAAGTATCGTGAGCCGCCTTCTCTCCCCAGTAATTTCATTGTAATTATAGTTCTACAAGTTGCATTTCAGAATAATGCTGGAAATGACACGAGGCTTTATTCCTGGATCAAGTAATGAATTCACGCTCACCATTATTTCTCAGACAAAATGGTGATTCAGGCTGATCTAGGTTTGGGTTTCTTTTTGTTTGGTTGGTTTCTTTTGGGTTTTTTTTGTTTTTTTTTTTCTTTTTATTTTCTTTGTAGTGCTTTTGATGCCGTAAATTACCAGAGAATGAGTGCATCTTGCCAACTTTGCTGTCTTTCAACAATGCACTTAAAATAATCATTACAGTTTGGATCCTGCTGCATGATTCTGTTTCTAAATGATAAGGAGTTTGCCCTCAACTGAGGACTTTGTGAATCATTATCTTACCTTCACACAATAACTTTTCTATTTGGAACAGTGTCATATTGAAACTAAATTTTCAAGTAGGGGGAGGAGAGAGGTAGGGGACGTTACTCTTATATATGATGCTGTTCTCCCTCTAGTTCGTCAGCCAGTTTATAGACTGAGATTGAAAAGTGACTGAGGTACCAAAGCTGCCAAAGAGGCAGGTTTTAGTTTACATTGGAAATGCTCGCCTAGGAGTAGCAAGATTTTCATGTCTTATCCAATACTCCACTAAATGTCTCAACTAAGCTTCGCGATTAAATATCTTGGGAGCATCTTCTTGTTACTTTCATAAAAAGTGACTATTAATAGAAGTTCCTTTTAATTCTTTTCTATTGTGTGTAGTCAGGTACTGATATTTTTGGTGGCACCAGTAGTTCATTTGTTCCAAAAAACCTTACTGTGATATGTATTTGAATGTGCTGTTACATTTGGTCTAAACTATGCGGTCATACTGGTATTTGGAAGTAATTTTGACTAATATTTTTGAATGCGTATATGAAAGATCCTGTCGCTCTTTCTTCTAAATGTCTGTTTAAGAGCACTGAAATGCAGTAATTTATTTGCAGTACATTTAGCTTCTTTAGTTACTGGCTTCTCATACTGCAGCTCTCATCAGGCTTGCACACCCAACTGCATACATTCATCCTCATGCTAGACCATGTAGGTGAAGAATCTGTTCTGAGGGATTGCAGGATTCCCGGATAGTACTGTGTCCTCTGCCAGCGAGCACTCCCTTGCCTGTTGACCTGATTTAGAAGCCCAGGCAGAGTAGGATGACTGAGTAGGTGCATGTGTAAATAGCCAGGACTATCAGGATTGGAAGCTGAGACTACCTTTTGATCGAGGGAGGGTGAGAACGAGGTCGTTTTTGTTGCCTTTATCTGATGATGTTTCCTGCTTTTCAGTGCATGGGTGGAAGATACATGGCAGTGTAGGCTGACAGTTAACCTTTCTTGAGGAGTTGAGTTGGGAGTTTGAACCAAATTGGCCAAACAGGAGAAATCAATTAAAGTTTTTCCATGTCCTGCATGACTTTGCTAAACAGTAAGCTCTTTTAAGTAGAAGGGGTTATTTCCTCCTCTGGTTCTATTTTGAAGCAGAAAAAATGTCCTCACGCTTTATGCTAGGCTTGTTCTGGTAGACTAACTTGTCAGATGAGCCCCTCTGGGAGGGATGGAGATGTTTAATTTATAGACTCCATTGACACTTACAAACTGTGGCAACCACTCCTACGTTTTGCCAACAGCATGATGCTTTTGAGTAAGTCAGAAGCAAAATCCCAAGCAGCTGGTGAGCTTATATGTAAAAAACTGAGGGAGTACAGATTTTGCTTAGCAGAAATATAGAGCAGCAGAGCACAGATGTAAAATCTTTGCAGTTGTGGAGCTGGGCCTAAATTACAAGTCATTCTTTCTTCTTTTGTTGATGTGAGAGGAACATGTCTCTCAGCCATCCACGAAAGCCCCGCTGAGGACGATCAGTGAAATTCTCACAAAGAGCAGTGGAGTACACGTCGGTAGCCTGAGTCAAAGCCATAGTTCAGAGCCCTAGTTTCCAGGTAGGAAGTATATTCTCATTGCATACCTAACATATGAGCTTTTGTAGTGGCATGTATGTTACCCTGTCATCTTCTGCCTCAGCTTCAGGAGTCCACAAATTCAAATTCACAATATGCTGTTGCTGTACTGCCAAGCCTGACAGGTAAGGAACTCTGAAAGCTTAAATACAGTGCCAAAAAGATACATTAAAAATACTAATTAACAAAATGGCTGTCTCAAAAGTAAATATCCATAAATTCACTGTATTATCTTTGGTTCTATTAAGTAAAAATAAGTAAGTAGGAGATGCACAAGAACAATGACAGGTACTTGTTTCTTCTATTGTGTATAGCAATGACATTGAGAATTCAGTTAATTTTTCATGGGTTGGGTTTTTTTTTTGGATCCTGATTGGTAAATACTGAATAACCTTTTAAGGTCTAGAAAAGCTTTTACTATATATAGAAGGGCAGACTTCTATTTAACCGAACAGCATCCTAACTAAAATCAAGGAATGTACTTTGAGTGGGCATGTCAGATTATTATTAATTTACATGAAATAAACCTGCTATGATCAGAGTGGCTTAATTAACTGGAGCGAAGTTTTACTGTAGAGAAGCCCAGGGATGTTCCAGATTGATTCTTGTTTTCACACTGCTTTCTTTTTGGATGATAACAGCACAAGAATATTTGTAATAAGAGGGAATAGTTACGTAGGACTGCACATTTTCAGAGTGCTGCACACCCACTAGCTAATCAGTCACTCTGTCACCTCCACAAGGGAGGAAGTAGTTAATTATTATTATCCCTGTGATTGTAGGTGGGGGTGTGGAGACGAAGGCTATGTCTAAGTTAGCAAATAGTGTGAACAGGAGAGGGGTCTGTGGCATAAAACAGTAGGTGCTGAGAACCTGGTGTCCATATTCCAGGTTTGTAGTTGTGGGCTTTTTTGGTTGGTTGTGGGGTTTTTTTGTTGTTTTCTTTTGTTTTTCACTTTAAACCAGGTCTAGTCTGATTCCAGGAACTAAATGTGTTTGTGGCTAGAATGCATTAGGTGTGGTCCTTAACTTCCATTTTTACTGGTTTCATTCATTCTAAAGGAATCCAGCTTCTCACTTGGATGCATTTTGATGATAATGAAGGTGACCACAGTAAGCAAGGGACATGAGGAGGTTTGTTTTGAAAGTCTTCTCCTGATCTTAGCTTAGAGACTAGTGTATGTTTACCCAGAGGGATACTCTGCTGAGTGGTTTCAGGTGAGAGTTTTGCCATGCCTAAAGGTTAGTTTAACCTGGAGAAAAGAAGGCTGAGGAGAGTCCTCATCTGCCTGAAAAGAGGTTGTAGTGAGGTGGGTGTCAGTCTCTTCTCCCAGGTAACAAGTGACAGGATGAGAGGTAAATGGCCTCAAGTTGCACCAGGGGAGGTTTAGATTGGGTATTAGGAAAAATGTCTTCACTGAAAGGGTTGCCAAGCATTGGAACAGGCTGCCCAGGGAAGTGGTTGAGTCACCATCCTTGGAGGTATTTTAAAAGACATGTAGATGTGTTGCTTAGGGTTAGGATAGTGTTAGGTGGTGGACGTGGCAGTTTTAGGTTAACGGTTGGTAGATGATCTTAAATGTCTTCTCCAACCTGAATGATTGTATGATTCTGTGATTTGCAGAGTTGCTAAGCACAGCTAAACTGGAAAAAGGTTTATGTTTGCAGACATCCCCAAATAGCGTGGAACAAAAACTTGGCCCTAGTGCTTGGCTACTACTTTGCACAAAAGTGATGGAACTGTCATTTCACCTCAGGAATTTTTCCTGACAGGTAATGAATCTTAGAATCGTAGAATGGTTAGAGTTGGAAAGCCCCATGCCATGGGCTTGCACTAGACCAGGTTGCTCAAAGCCCCATCCAACCTGGCCTTGGGATGGGGCATCCACAACTTCTCTGGGCAACCTCAGTGCCTCACCACCTTCACAGTAAAGAATTTCTTCCTCATATCTAATCTAAATCTGCCCTCTTTCAGTTTAAAACCATTGCCCCTTGTCCTATCGCTACACTCCCTGATGAAGAGTCCCTACCCAGCTTTCCTGTAGGCCCCTTTTAGGAACTGGAAGGCCACTGTAGGGTCTCCCCAGAGCCTTCTTTTCTCTGAGCTGAACAACCCCAACTCTCTCAGCATGTCCTTGGAGGTGCTCCAGCCCTCTGATCATCTTCATGGCCCTCCTTTGGACTTGCTTCAGCCGGTCCATGAACTTCTTATGTTGGAGGCCCCAGAGCTGGACACAGTACTCCAGGTGCAGTCTCACCAGAGTGGAGTAGAGGGGCAGAATCACCTCCCTTGACGTGCTGGCCATGCTGCTTTTGATGCAGTCCAGGATGTGGTTGGCTGTCTGGGCTGGAAGCGCACATTGCTTACTCATGTTCAGCTTCTCATCAACCAACATCCCCAAGTCCTTCTCCTCAGGGCTGCTCTTTATTACTCTGCCCAGCCTGTATTTGTGCCTGGGATTGCTGTGACTCAGGTGCAGGACCTTGCACTTGGCCTGGTTGAACTTCATGAGGTTTGCACAGGCCCACCTCTCAAGCCTGTCCAGGTCCCTTTGGATGTCATACCTTCCCTCCAGCATGTTGAGCGCATCACACAGCTTGGTGTTGCTAGCAAACCTGCTGAGCGTGCACTCAGTCCTGCTGTCCATTTCACTGACAAAGATGTTAAACAAGCACCAGTGCCAGTACCAACCCCTGAGGAACACTACTCATCACTGGTTGCCAGTGGAACACTGAGTTGTTGACCACAACTCTGAGCGTGGCCTTCCAGCCAATTCCTTATCCACTGAGTGGTCCATCCGTCAAATCCATGTCTCTCCACTTTAGACACCAGGGTGTCATGCAGGACAGTGTCAAATGCTTTGCACAAGTCCAGGTAAATGACGTTAATTGCTCTCCCCTTACCTACCAATGCTGCAGCACCATCATGGAAGGCCACCAGATTTGTCAGACATGACTTGCCCTTGGTGAAACCATGTTGGCTGCGACTGATCACCTCTGTATTTTCCATGTGCCTTAGCATAGTTTCCCACAGGATCTGCTCCATGATCTTGCTGGGCACAGAGATGAGACTAACTGGTCTGTAGTTCCCTGGGTCTTCCTTTTTTCCCTTTTTAAAAATGGGGGGTTTGTTTCCTCTTTTCTTGTCAATGGGAACTTCACTGGTCTACTACGACTTCTCAAACATGATGGATAGTGGCTTATGAACTTCATTCGACAGTTCCCTCAGGATCTGCGGATGTATCAGGACCCATGGATGAAATATTAATCCTTTGAAATAGGTTGATTTAGATTTAGAAATATCTTTTAATTAAGTCTGATTTTTCATGGAGAACATGAGCTACTTACTCTCTTCTTCTGTATATCAGTGCCAGCAGTAATTTAGTCAGTAGTCCATTATGTGAAAAAACTTTGAATATGTTGTCCTCTTTATGATATTTTTTTTTTAGATTGTCTGAACCATCAATGATGTTTCACTGGTCCTTTTCTTCGCTTTCTGTGTTGGACCCCACAGAAAGTTTATATTGCAACATAATTAATTGATTAGGGGAGTGTTTATTCTTTGATTAGGCATCATCAGAACTCTTATTTGTTATTCATTTTGTTTGTTTGTTTTCATTACCATATAAATTACCAGTCTTTTTATTATTTGACTTTTTCTTTCAGTTAATGGTTACAGCTACTGTCAGTTCCCATCAATGTTCTTCAACAGAAGCATCAGAAAAACAGGAGATAATGACAATAAATGTTTCTGATCTTAAAAATAAGGAATTAAGCTGGGAAAAATATGAACAACCTTTTCAGGCTGTCCTTTTGTCAGGAAGAAATGAAGGATGGCTCTCCTTCTGTCTCTTTTTGCATGTGCAAGTATATTCATACAGCCCTTAAAATGACTTTGACCTACACAGTGTGTGTAGCTACACAACGGTGGTGTTAGAGTGAGAGAGGTTTGATGCTGGCTTTTCCATGTGTCAGTTCTATGTCTACCAAAATGAGCCTGACTTGAATTTTTTTCATGCTTTGAGTGAGCCAGATGCCTTTAATTTGGTGTACAATTATCTTTTACGCATTTTACAGAAGGTTTTTGGCCACCAGTAAAGGTGGAAAAGAAAATTTTAATTTAATAAAGAGGATGAAAATCTGTTGATGAGGTGATGGATAGCATACGTTGAAAGTGTTGGAGAAGTAAGTCTCAGAAATTGTCCTACACTAACTAGGGGGAAAAATGAGTCTTAGTCCATCAGTTGAGTTTGTAAGGGAGCAAGCTATTACCCTGCAATGTTACAGGAGACAAATACTGCCCTAATTTTGTAATCTTATGTGATACTGAAAGCAAAAAGCTTTTGACCTTATCTAGGGTATAGTTCACCACCATGGTTCTTGTATTATTCTTGGTAAGAAGAAAAGTAGTTGTTTATTAAGTAAGATGAAGATGAGAAAAAACATGCAAAAACTTTTGAGATGGGTTGGACTTGGAGCTAGATAGTCTGTTAGCTGAATTCACAGGACATGGAAATATAAAACATCAACTTCATTGTCCAACTTCACAAAGAAAATCCCAGACTGCATCTCATGGCCTTGCAGAAAATTAATAAATATCTCATAAATTTGATTAGAAAAGTGATTAGTTCAAGTGAATAAATAATAGTGTTATTATATAATGCATTAGCTTTTCGCTAAGATTGTCAGTAAAATACATAAAAAGACATATCTATTAATGTAGCATTATGTTGCAATCCTTCCTTGCAAAAGCCAAGACAAAGTTTGTGTTTAATAACAGTCTGTTTTGTGATTGTACAGTCTCATGTCAAATTGTGTACAGTATTGCTGGGAGGATGCATGTGAACCAACTGCCCAACACCAGTAGCTGACATAAAGGAACTGTCTCTTTGTCCTGGGAGGTCACATTGGTGATTTAGTAGCTGCCAGTAATGAAATCCTGTTGCAGTAAGAATATACCAAGTGTTATAGGTGCTTCGGACAGGATCTCTGTGATTTGAGGTAAAAATTAACTCATTACAATGTATCAGTGTGTTACCTGCTTAAGTTCATTGATATTGAGGTTCTAATGAGATTCCAGCTGGGATGGTTAAACTATTTGCTCTTCTGCAGAGTGATGGGTTGTTAAGTTTATGTATGTAAAGCTGTATGCTTTACGCTGGGTTATTTATTGCATAAAATAATGCAATAGATAAAGGTGGGAAACTGAAACAAAGATTATATTTGCCAAAACCTACTTACCAAGTCAAAAAAGTGCCAGAAGTAGAACATGCTACCTGGATCCCAGTCCAGTGTTTTTTTTCTAGTGAACCTTTGTGGTTCACAAATCAACGAAAATAATTTATGGTTAGTTAGTGAATTGTAGGCTTGGTGCTTCATCCTAGCTCCAAGTTCTGCAATTCCTGGCTACAGCAAAGCTCCAGGGCATCTCCTTCCCTACATACTTGATCTAGATGGCATTTGCCAGCATGGCAGACACTCTACTGTTTAGTAGTCCACAAGCAGAAGCTTAGGAAGCCACCGTCCCTTCTGCTTGCTTTAATCAGTAGAGCTTCAGTAGCGGTCAGTGTTTGTACTCATCTGTTATGCTTATTCAGAATGTGAGTGCGTTTCAGCAGGGGTATGATTCCACCCAGGATTAAGTCTGTAAAACCCTTGGGTGAAGGCTAGCACCACAAAGAAACCTGCTGTTTTCTCATTGGTAATTCGTACTACTTGTGCCTGGAATAGCCCAAAGCAAACATAGCTTAGGACGGCTCAGTGTATGCTGAATATAATTTTCCTCTTTTCAAAGAGTAGGTACCTCAACATGTTAGGGCATATTAATCTGGACTCTTGCAGAGGCAGCCCAGGAATAATCAGTGGGCCAGTTAATTGCCATGCAAGAGGTTGCAGCCTATGAATGTTCTTACAGGGCCCACTCAAACTCTCAGAGTAAAAGTAGTGTACACGCATACTGTAGTCACTATGCACATGCTTAGTAAAGCCAGTGCTTTCTGGGAGAGCCAGGCTTACTCCATGCATGCCAGAAGTGCGATTGCACTGTAGTTGTGGAGATGTAAATGTGTCAGGCTGAATACAGACCCGATAAATGACAGCCTCTGGAAAGTTCTGTTTCTATAGCTTATTTGCCATAGATCCTGCCCTGCAGCAGGCGAACGTCATAGCCAGCAACCCTGTACCACCAGATAGTAGATGCTGATTCAGGAAATACCTGTGCAAGGGAAGAGAAGAATCTAAGACATCTTAGGCTTTAGATGACAGTATTTAGGGCTATAAAAATGTAGAATTTTTAAGATTTCACGTACCTTCCAGAATTAATCAAATACTCGATTGCCCACAGTCATCTATTGTTCGAGAGAGAAATGTTTGTGTAAATGGAAGCTGGTATATAGTACAAATCACTGCACCTGCACTTAATTTTGCCCCAGATTGTTGTCGCAGCATCTGTGTGTTACTGAAGACAGCTAATGCACCTTCTAGTGGAGGGTATATGGTCAAAAGGGAGTATGTATGGTTGTGGAGCACCAGTAAGCAGAGCTTTAAATAAATCCAGATGGCATTGTGTGAAGATGTAGTTTGAATGGAGTAGCTTGTGTGCCCAGACACTGTTCTCAATACTGACTTCTGTTTCTAAAGAATCATAAAGGTGCAAAGCAGCAATGTAGGTAACATTTTATTAAGTGTGATTTGAATTTAATAGCTCATGTAGAAAAACGTGTGGATTTTTTTTTTTTAAATCTCAGTAAAACCTAGCATGCAGCTGAGATCTATAGGGGGGAAAAAAACCACAAACAAGAAAAACAGCCTTGAAATTGGTTCTGATTGGTACTTACTTATTGGTCAAGTACCAATAGCCTTAAAAGTAATGCAGGAAAGTGTCATTGATACCTATTCTTTTTGATTGTTTAGAAATAAGTAAACAGAATGCTGTAATGAAAATTAACAGCTATAACATAAACACATTGGTGAGGAACTCTGTTGAGGGCTGGTAAATCACTTAAAACAGATGTAATCACACTGAGCTCAAATATATTCTCATTCAGGTAAATGTCTGTTTCACCTCTGTGTTGAGAAGGAAAGGGATCATGACCTGTACACCTAGTTTTGTGATGTAATGAAATACCTTGCAAAGAATTGTTTTTCAAATAGAAGTTAAAAAACATTAGAACAGGTTAATAATAAACTTGTAACAATAGAGCTGCGCTAGGGTAAATGTAGAGAATTAGCAGAAAGTGAAGTGTTCTGCTGCTTTCTTTTGATAGCTTAGTTTAGAAATACAGCGGTTACTAGAAAATGATAGACTGAACTCTTTAAAAAAAAAAATTTGTCTTCATTTGTTAGCATGGTATAACATAGAGGAAGTAAATTTTTAGGACGGTATTTTTTTAACCTGTTTAATCTTGTTATGAACTACGGAGACCAGCAGGTTTTACTGAAATGAAAGAGGACTAATAAATTAGTTTGCTAAGGCTTGATGTTTGCACATAACTGAAGCTACATGTGCAAAAAAACACCGTGGAGCAGTTGATGTGTGGTAGCTGCTCACACCATGGTAACTGTTCTTGGACTCCTCTGCCCCATGTTAAAAACTATTTAGGTACTTGGACTACTAAGTGATGGGCAGAGAATTTTTGAAAGCATCTAATGCTCTTTATTCCTTATTTTACAAGAATGCCTCTAAAATGATTAGAACACACATTGCTGTATACTCTTCTTATGTCCAGCCTCGGTTTTTTACCTTCATGCATATTAATAAGGCCATAGTTTGCAGTAATCTGTTGGGGCTGCTTAAAGACTAAGGATGGCAGAATAAAATCCTTAATAAGGATCACAAAAAAAAAGGGGGTTTTACGATTAACCTTTCCTGAGGTCATTATCACTTTCTTTAATATCTTTTTCCAAGCTGTTCTGTAACTTAATTTTTTTGAAGTGTGGCTATGTCTTGTCTTTACCACTGATATCAGTGGAATCAGTGTAGGAGGACATAACAATTACAAAGTTGTGGGGTTTTTTTGTTGTGTTTTTTTTCTTATTTTTTTTCCTGAAAACGGCCTTGGGTCTGCTTAGCTGCAACATGGTTTACAATTTATGGTAGTTCTGGTAGTGGAACTTTAGTATTTTGACCCTAAGCTGCACAGTGCAAAAAGTCATATTTTTATGCAAATTCAGTGTGAGTTTTCTCTTGTTTTCTCTTGCATGCTCAGGTTGCAGAAGTAACTTTGCACTCAAGACTCAAAATTATCTTCTCAGGATTTTCATATTTTGGACATTTCTTATTAAAGTGTAGGAAACTCACTCTTATTCTTTTTTGGAAAAAAAAAAAACTATGTGGCAGGTTGAAATAAAGCTATGTGATACCTGACAAAAATGCTAGTCTCTGAAAACTTGCGCAAAAGCCTTTAAAATGTGTTTTTTTCCTTCCTCTTTAGAAAACAGATAAAACTGAAGTACAGAAAGCTGTGAAGATAGCATGAGAAAACTTGATCATCAGATTTTAAAGCTGATCCCAGATGAAAATCAAAAAGAATTGATATTTATCTGAATGGAAGCATTCATTTTAAATTTTATATCTGGGAATAACACAGGGCAATGGAATCCACTCATCCGTTGTCTTTCTTTAACACATTTCTACATTTTTGTTGTTTGTCTGCCACAGTGAGAAAGTAGTCTTTACCTGCATAGTTTGGTCAACTAAGTTGCTTTCCCAGACTTGACAAACATACTGTTATTAACTAGATAGTATTTTTCCTGAACAGCTACAAATTGAAGACCATCCCCAAAACACTTTGGTTGTCTTTTATGGGACTGTTCCCATGTGCCAGGGATTAGATGGCCAAATAAAAATGTCAGAATGCTTATACATTTTTATAGATCACATTGTAAGAGAAAATCAACTGAAGCTTCTTCATGGCAAACATTTTTGAGGAGGTGACCACTAATTAGCATGAGGTGTTGATTACCCTGGATGTGCACGCATGATTCAGCAGTTTCTGTGTATTTACCTGGGAGGGGGCAGTGGTTAATTTTTTACTAATGCACAAAGGCTTTGAGCGGTGTTTGGGTCTGTGGGGCGATAGTGTTGGAGCAGCTGGGCTTTTTCTTCCATGTTGTCTATGACAGATGGAACAGATGGGGTCAGCAAAGTGTCTCAAAAATTGGCAGCTGACCAGAGGAAAAGGGAGAATAGTTAAGAACTACCTGTCTATTGCTTCCCATCCCTCTTGAAAATAAATATGTTGTGAAGCATGGAATAGGGTTGGCCGCCGCTGCTGCTGAGTGGCATCCTAATCTTTTTTCAGTCACCTCTTGATCATCAGTGTGATGGCAGCCAAATGGCTCCATGTTCCTTATGCTTGAAGGCTTTGGAGAGAGCTTAAAATGTTCCAGAAATAAATTCTGCACCATGAGCTTCATAGGGAACTACCTTGCCTGCTTTTGGTCTGCGAGTGGAAGAGACTCCCTCACCAAGGGCCAAGCCATACCTGTGCTGGGGGGAGCTGGCTGGTAGGTGGTTTCTTCCACACACAGCTGTCCTCTCCTCTCCTCTCCTGCCTTGCACAGCGCAGAGACTTCAGGGAGAGGGGCTGGGCAGCTGCCGGTGGGTTTGTGAGGAGAAGTTTGTGAGAGGGAGTGCAGAGTCACTGGCGGCGACACCTCTGTCTTTGGTGGTGATTTTGCAAATTCTGCAGAATGATACTGAAAGCCGTATGGAGGGGTCTCTGGGTCAGAAATTGTGTAATTAGTGGAGGAAACGCTGTTTCTCTCAATAGTTTCCTGTGTGTTGAAAAATGTTAGCATTTTCAACATTTGTACTGTCCATAAAATTAACTTCAATTATGCAAGATTGAAGGCCTTTAGGGCACTAGTGGTGTTATGCCGGGTTTTTTTACTTCTGAAATGTCTAGGCTATTTTTTAATAATTGTAAGCTGTTACCTGTAATATCTTTCTTTCTTCCTTCCTTCCTTCTTCATAGAGCAAGCTGGAGAATGAGAAAACATTTCTAATAACATCTGTGGCATTTCCCAGAGTTTTTCATGCATGATACATTTTCAGACAGCCCAATCCTATATAAAAGGGAATTAGAGACTACTGTTTGTCAAAAAAAACTCTTTTAATTTTTAACTTGAAAATTGATGGAATTTCAGATCAGACGTTTCTTCCACGTGTTTATGCACAGGGGCCTCCTTACAGTTGCAGGCCTGGTGTATTTCTAAATAAGCTAGTTTTTTTCTTTGTTACTTAGTTTTTACTGCTAGGGTATAAAAAGAGCAATGCAAAAGTAGAAATAAATGTGGAGGTGCCAAATATAATCACCTTTCAGCATCGTGCCATTGTGGTTGTTGGAAGTAAATCCTTGTTTAGCTTTGGATGCTTAACTGTGTGGTTTGTGCTGGCAGCTGCATGTGCACTTGGTTGTTTGGTTTGGTTTTTTTTTAGCATAACTGAAATACAAAAAAATCATAAAGAATGTTGGCTTGTGTGGATAACATTTTAATAGCCTAAAACATAAACTAAAAATTTGGACTGGAACACTTTTCATTTAACTATTGTGCAAAGGAATGACATGTAAAATAAATCTTTACTTCCTGGAAGTAAAAGTTTCCTCTAGAAAGAAAAAAAAAAAAGACTAACAGAAACTAGAAGTCCTTCCCCCTCACCTTGCCCCTGTGTGAACTGCAATTGCATTATGGTTCTTTGCCCTGACAATTAAATTTGTATGTATTTTGCAGTACAAAATCAGAATAGGAATAGATTCTCAGCATAAGCATGTTCTTGAGTACCTTGCTCTGTAGCGCTGAAAATGGCTTAGCATTATATTCAATGTAATCTCTGTGAAACTAGACACAAGTATAACTTGTGAAAAGCAGAATTATGTGAATGCCTGTAAAACAAAAACCCAGCACCATAGAAAACCTAATTACCTAGAGATGTAAGTGAATTTAGAACTTGCTCTCAGATGCAGAGGTAAACCAGAATTTATAATGCCAATATAAGTAAGTACTTATATGCCAATGAAGAGTATGTGGACTTCCATTAAACAGGAAGCCAAATGTCATTTCAGGAGAGGTCAGCTATGAAGACACTCCAGGAGAGAAAGGAGGTGGCTTTTTCTAAGGTACATAACCGCATCTTGGTAGTACGTGTTACTGGCTAGAGTTGATGTTGTTTGAGTAAACAGTAGCTGTAAATCCAAACCATCTAGTTCATGCATTTCTTGAGGTTTCTTCTAATACTGTAAAAGTATCCAGCAAATGGATACTTCTTCTGAGAGGCAGCAAGGCACATTGCTTATACACAGTTTCCATTGTGTTCTGATTGGTATTATCTTACACTTTTTATTACCTTTATAAATAGAAAGCAGTTATTTATTAATCTAGTCATTCTTGGTTGATACTGTGTGTGTAAAGTAAATAAAAAGGGTAAAAAATTCTAAAAATTTTCAGAGGAGGTAATAACCTGGTGTATACAAGGCTGCATAATCAGGTTTACCTTCAGCCTATAACAAGGTAATTATAAAGAGGATCAGCAATTTCTCTTGAGGAGAACAGAGTAAGTCTGCTAGCCATCGGTTTTGACTTATCTGAGATGTGGCTGGAAGCTGTTTTCCGTGCACTGTTGAAGTAGCTCAGCTGAGCAGCAGGTCAGTGGTGTTGGAGCTGGCCTCAGACTTGTCAGCCCAAAGGGGCACGAGTGGTCCATGCAACAGCGTGGTGCTCCACTGTGCTGCCTCCTGACTACTTCTCTGCTGGAGAAGCAGAACATTAAAATGTTACCCTCTTCAGCCCTAGGAAAGTGATGCTTGAAGCGGCACAGCATGCTACCACACTGTGATGTTAGAAATGCAAGTGCAAAACGGTGTGACTGGATGCTTTGACCAGTAAAACCTGCCCACTTGTCCCTGGTATCTTCTCATACCGTGTTCTTAGTGACCCACTAATAGCTTTCATCCTTCACTTTGCCCAAGCTTAAAATTTTTTGACTTCTCAGCTATTTTCATGAGCAAATGCTGCATCTGAAAAGAATGCTGCATTTCTGTAATCATGTACTAAGCATGAAAATACCTATATGGTGTAATATATAAGGCTAGCAAGGATGTCCTCTCAGAACTTAGCTATTCAATTTACTTTCTATTTTTTTTCTTAATAAAAACCAGGGATTTTTTTTTTTGTGGAGAATCTAATTATATTTTTTTTAATTATAAAATTGTTCTTTGGTAATGTTACCCTTGACCTGATTTCTTAAACTTGGAGAGTGCCAGCGGTATATTTGTGTCTATAGAGTCTTCATCCCTCTGTATGTGTGCGTGTGCACATGAAAGTATGCACGTGGGTATGTTCATGTTAAAATATGCAAGGGACGTGATTAAAGCATGATTTTTTTCAGTCTTTCTTTTATTAATATTATTCAAATCTTGCTGGATTTGAAATGGTTGAAATTAGACGTGGGCTGTCTTTCCTGAGATATGATAGTAGAGTGGTTGCGTCGCTCCTGTCCAGCTAATGGTCTGGCCAGCCCTGGTTCCCCCTCCTTCAGGGGGAAAAGGTGCACAGAGGGGCAGACTTCATTTTGGATGAGCTGCTTAATTAGTCCGCGGCTCCTTGCAGTGGCTGAGAAGGCATAAATTGCCCGAGGACCACAAAAAAAAAAAAAAGTAGCTAGTAACTCTCTCCAGGGGAAGCAGCAGTTCAAAAGCACTCTCAAGTTAAGGATGGTCAGCCATGAGCTGCAGGAAATGTGCCACAGTATCTGGAACTGTGCTTCCCTCTGGGTGGATTTACAGCCTGCTCGGCCTTGGGGCCACCTGGGCTTTGGCTCCGTGTGGGTGCCTGTGTGTGCGTGGTGGGCGCCTGTGTGTGCGTTCACACAGCCGTGCCCCTGTGCTGAGGAACACACAGTGCTGTGAGCCGCACTGCACGTGTAGGCGCAAGGGGAACACCAGTCCAACTCCTCAACCTCTCGGGTTATTTGAGGGATGAAAACAAAAATGGAAAAATGGTTGAGTTTTCATTGCACTGCTGCCATACCAGAGCTCCTTGTCGTAGGTCGTCAGCTCTTCTGGTCTTTGCCTCTGTGGTGGGGGAGAAGGGGTGAAGGAACGCTGCTGGTTGTAAGGGACAGGTCTTGCGGGGACAGGGTCTCCCTCAGTGTTGCTTAATATCCTCTGAGAAACTTTCAATTAGACCTCAGCTGTCTGGAGGAGGAGCCCTGGTCTGTGGGCAGCCCTGCGTGGCCATGGGGTGAAGGCTGGGCCAGAGGAGCCCTGCTCCTGCAGGGAAAGGGGAAGGGACTTTCCAGGCCGCCTCATGGCTGCCAATTTGACACTGGTGCTTGTGTTTGCCTTGCCCTCCCACCCGCCAACTCACCTGCTTTTTGCTCTCCCTGCAGCAGTTATGTCTGCCCTGTTCTGTTTTCTGGTAGGATGTTTCTTCTTTGTTCCTTCAAAAAAAAAAAAAAAAAAATGCATAAACCACCCCCTCACCTCCCCACTCCCCAAGTTTAATGCTGTGGTGGGCCATGATGGCGCTGAGGCCGGCCCCAGAAGGAGTTGCTGGGGTGGGGGTGAATGAGAGTGAGATGGATGCTCATGAGTGGGCCTGAAACCAGGTGGGTGTGGGTTTGGATTGACAGCACCTCTTCAGTCTCCCTGGGGAAGGAGAAGGAGCAGAGAGCCATCCCCTTCCCATTGGCATGAGGGAAAAGGGTTAAATATGAGACAAAAATATTTACTGTAAGACTTGTGCTTAGCTTACACCATTAAGACAGAATTGCCTTTATGGTGCCCTCAAGATGTGTTTTCTTTGGAAACCAGGGAAGATAAACAATGTGTAATACATGTTGTAAGATATATTATTTTAAAAATCATTCATTACCACAGCAGATTCTTCACTGCAGTCAGTGCAGGGCTCTGCTTGCAAGACCCTGCAATTTGTTAGTCCTTGTTTATTTGTAGTTGGACTGAAGCAAAAATTACTTTATCACTTTAGTGCTGGGGTGTATTTGAGGCTTGAAAGCATCCTTTTGTCTCATGTGTAGTGCTGGCTGAGCGAATGGACCAGGGAAACTGTGTGGCAGGTATCTGCGTACTGACATTGGATATATAGTTCCTTTATGTTTCTGATGTAAGTTTGATAATGATACTACTAAGTCGACTCTTGTCTAATTACATGTTCCAAAACAGCAATCATGTTATCTTACTGGCACAGACAACGTAGAGCACTCTGAAGCATGAACAGCAAAAAAGCACAAGCAGAAGAGGCCGAGCTTGAGTGTCTTCCTCAGGAGAATATAACCTGACACAGTGAGACCTCAAATAGCTTTGTGAAAAAAATATTCTTAACTCTTCATCTGTTAGAAGAACCAGCATGATCTGCTTTTCTTTTTTATTTTTTAATCATCTAAATCCATATGAAAAAGTTCTTTCTTTGGGATGAATGAAGGACATATAAGAAGGTTGAAAACTAAAGGTGTTTTTTGTTCATTTGTTTGCTACCCCACCCCCCCCCCACCCCCCCCGAAATGTTCCTTGATATCTAGGCTAAAGCCCAGAATTCGAGTTAATATCTTTTCTGGAAGCAGTGGCCAACCATTTTTGAGGAAAAAATGCTCCAAAACACTAAGAAGCACTTGCTATTCTTAGTCTTTAATGTAAATATAATGATATTTAGCAATATCAGAAATGTTGCTTGACATAAGAATTGCATCATAAGAGAAGTGCCACTATTCCTATGACTGTTGCTTTCAGTAAAGATACATTTATACTGGTTTTGGTATAGCAAAACTTAATTTTGAAGTAATTTCACATTCTAAGAAACACAATGGTCTACTGTATCCTTTCAGCTCCTGGATGGAAACCTTTTGTATGAGTGGTAGGTCAAAAGTTTATGTCAGGCTCTCAAGATAGAGCTCACAAGCATAAGATAGGCTAAATATTATTTTAAAAAAAAATCTTTGAAGAGTGTGTTTCCATGCTTTTTGCACTTAGTTGTTGTTAACATTGTTAAAAATTAATGAATTACATAACCTACTGTTTTTTACTGGCATTTCTGATGGACACAAGTGCACATTAGGTATACTGTCTGGGTATTACGGTACTTATTTAAAGCATAAATTAGAAAATAGCAAAAATTCTAACTACACTTCATGAAAGCAGAACACGCAAAGTATAAGGCTTTGTGTGCATGGTAAGTACAGCTGTTGTTTTGTAGATATGTCCTTGTATGTGATAACTATTTTTGATAATAGAAAATATTCAGAGATCCGGATTCTCCTTTTCCAGTTATAATGATGGCAATTTCACTTGGGTAGAATAATGTTAGCCCATGGAGGGGGGGAAATAACCAAGAAAAAAATGCTGTATCTTAGACCCGAAAATCACTTTTTCTAAAGGTGTAGGTATTTTTTTAAAGTAGTAAAGGTAACATTCCCTCCCGTGGTAAAAAGGAAAGAAAAACGTTACGACTTTGAATGCTAACAGTATTTGTCCTTGCTTTTGATTAATCAAAGAAAAGTGGTTTATGCTGTCCCTGAAATGGTGTCTCTCTGAGTTGCTAGGAATAGGGATTATGTCTGTGTGTTCATAATCCCTCTGAGTAACAGAAAATGAAAGAGACTTGAAAGGAATTTAAACAACGAACTTCCTCATATGAAGTGCTCAAAGCTGCCTGAAACATCAACTTGAAAAGCAGATGCTATTATTTCAGTTTATAAATGAATGTAACAATAGAAAATGCAGCACTATTAAAATAAGTAATTACAGATTTTCATAATACACTGATAGTAGCTAAATTATTTACCATCAAACCATCTTGATGCCTTTGATACCATTGCTTTGTAATAAACCTTAAGTCAATCACACGGTGATTTCTTTCTCCACACACTCCCTGCCCATTAAAGACAATCTTATTTGAGATACTGAGTATTAACTAACTTGTAAACTTATTTTTTTTTTAAAGATGCTTGGATTTCCCCCCCAACTTTATTTTAAAACCTTTTATTAGATAGGCTTACTTAATGACAAAAGTACTTCCCTTTCTCCTACATTTTATATAACTATCTTCCGTAATAAAGTTTAAAGCTAAGACAAGCCCAATCCTGCAATGCAGGAAACCAGGATCTTGTACTGAAATTCAGCTCCTGGAGACCTGCAGGACGCGTAGGGAAATATGGTCTGTCAGAGTCCCCAGCATTTTCAGTCCAATTTATGTGCATGGGTGAAGGACCATAGGTGAAATATAAATGAAAGTTATGAGATTTAACCCCAATCCCAGTCATTATCCAAATAGTAGTTAAGTTAGTTTTCACAGGAAATCAGATGGTGGTCGGCATATAGCTACCTTTTTCTATTAGTAAATAGCTTACAAAACCCATACCTGTTGGGTTATGTGTAGTTGTATGTGATACTGATCTCCTCAAAGAAGATATATATTAAAATAATAAGAGAAAATATTAGTTTGGTGGGATTTTATATCAGGTTTCTCATTTGGGTGAAAACCAAGCAGCTTTGGGAACAGTAGTCAACTCTGACACGTTTGTGCCTTGGAGTCTACTTAGCGTTGGAAAGCAGTCTCATAGCCTGCTCTCAGATGTACGTATAAAAACCCATTTGAAATTATTTACGCACAAGTTTCTAAAGCCAAATTTGGCCTTTCCTCTGTGCAAGGAAGGTAAGAATTTGCATTGTACCATCCTTCACTAATGCTGGTGTTCACTTCTGGTGGTGTTCATACTTTTTCCATGGAAGAACAGCATGCGATTGGCTGATTTTCAACAGTTTGCTTTCAGGTAGAGTTGTGAGTAGCATAAAGAAAGTATTTTTGAGAGTGAAACTTCATTTGTGGCATGTTGTCTGCACAGATGAGCTCTTTAGGCAGAATTTGTTGAAGTTGCTCCAAACCAAAAAAAATGGAAAGTTAAGCACAGGCTGTAAAGAATTGTTTCTCTTCAGGGTGTCCCTAGTTTTTCAGAGGGATCCTTTCAACAGGAGGGAGGAGAAGGTCACACAGGGTGGGGTCCTGTCCTCCTCTGCACCCATTTACAAAGCTGTCTGAAATGTTGAGGAGTTACTTGTCCTTTGTGAAGGCAGCCGATTTATCTCTTCTCTTACTTTCTTGACTCTGAATTATACCCCAACCATAAGAAGATCGCTCTAGAATTGTGAAAATTATCTGATTATAGCTTGAAAAGATAAGGACGTGGTTCTGCTTTGTTGGGTGGTTGGGTTTTTTTTGGGAGGGAGGGATGGTTTTTTGTTTGGTTCTGGTTTGTTTTTTTTCAGAATTGAAGGTGGAAAGGGGAAGATGCTCACTTCCAGTAATGGGTTGTGCCTGGCTGCATAGTAGTACAGTGTGGTTTTGATTATCTGGCACAAAGCTATATTAGATTAACTGGATTTCTTGTGAAGACGTTTGAGAGGTTTTGTTTCAGTAAAAAACTTGAATTAATATTCATTTAAGAAGCTGCAGAACATCAGCTGAATTTTAAATTTTAAAATTCAATTTTAGTGAATTTGAGACACGGCAATTCTGTGTCTTGCTACTCATTGTAGTACTCACTTGGACTGTTTTAATTGTGTCACTGGTACAATAAGGATGAGTATTAGCTTTATTTCTTTGAGTTTAGTGGATGCACTAGAGTGACAAGCGAAGTTTATTATCTGCTCAAACACAACCAGATTAAATTTGTAAGAGGATTTCTCTGCTTTAGGTAGCATTCAGACTAAATGTCTACATAATGGGAGGTTTTCTTTAGCTTTTTTAAAGAAGTGAGAGAATTCAGCTCCCATACACTCTGTGGAGAAGTTCATTAGTACAATGTGGTATTTATGCATATAATAATCAATTAGAGGGACACCTCCCCACCCCTCACCCTCCATTCTTAAAGATGGTTGATACAGTTTTTCTAGTCCTGGTAAGGAAAAAATCCAACAGCTTTAGTACTATTTTGTAATAAATAACATTTGCTTAGTTTAAGACGTTTAAGACATTCAAGGCTATTCTTGAAACAACTCACTCTAGATTGATACAGATGCTTCATGTTACATATTCAATGTAATTCTCCGCTTCCTGGGCTTTATTCGTAAAATTCCACCCATCCTTTCTTTGGAAGGATTCTCTACTTATCTTGCCAGGCTCTTTTTTTGTTGTAACGTGAGTCATTCATGAAATTGTATTTTGTTTTCTTTCATAGAATATTGATAGTCATCTTAACTGAATGTTTATAAATTACTGAAATGATACAGAGGAGATAATTTAGTGAATGGCAAAATGATTATATGCTTCCTTTTTTGAAAGCAAGTGGAATATGCAGATGTGGGTTGTGAACAAAATTATTAAGATTATGGTTATGTAGTGATTTTAAATTAAAGACATTCTGTCAGTGGAGCAAACACTTGGCAATAGAACAGTATGTACACCTCTCTCAGACTTCTTATTAATGGCTCTTAATTTAAACATGTGCTTTGTTAAATCTCAAAGGCCATCACTCAAGTTCTCTCCTAACTTAGCTTTTTGTAGTTATTCCATTCAGTTTTTAATGTAAATAGAAAATCATGTGCTATTGGTGTAGGAACAGCCATCAGGAGACCTTAGGTCCCTTTCTGGCTTGTTTTGTTGCCTTCCTTGAAACTTCAAATGCTTTCCTGTTCCGTAGTCTTTTCCGTTAGTCTGACTGAAGCGCCTTCCAAAATGTTTCACAAAAAAGTTGCGGATGCCCCTTCCCTGGAGGTGTTGAAGGCCAAGCTGGATGGGGCTTTGAGCAGCCTGGTCTAGTGGGAGGTGTCCCTGCCCATGGCAGGGGACTTGGAACTGGGTGATCTTTAAGGTCCCTTCCACCCTAAACCATTCTATGATTCTGTGTTTCCTAATGTCAAGTGACTCTTGTGATGTGTAATCTGTTAATGAAGGACTTTGATAATCACAGCAGGAAGATAGTACAGTACTGCTGTTCATTTTATGGAAAATATAAATATGCCTACTGTATTCAGTAGCAGGGCTCATAATATTTCCTCATACAGATTCTAGTCATGTCTCTGGATGAGTTGCTGTTTAAATTCTTTGGTGTTAAATGTCAGTTTTTATGACCAAGATGAAAGTGTTCAATTTCAGAAGTTAATCTATAATTATATAAAATGGTTGGAGGTATAGGTTGGTACTTAAGTATCTTTCAAGAGGTATGATACAGGGATACAATATGTCATGGAGATAATATTTTTTGAGTAATGGAGAAAAAGTTGCGTAGAGTACTAGAAGGCCTTCAGTTAGAAAGGAGTGGTAGGCGATAGCTGTACCAGCCTGAAGTTGATGGACAACTCTATAGTTGTGTCCACTGTCGACAGAGGTGATGGTCAAGGCTGTAGAGGTAAGGATCCATTCATAAGGCGTCAAGATGAGGAACCTGTCTGCATAGGTGCTTGACCGCATCAGATGGACAGACCTGTTTGTTGAGGAGCCTGCTTGTTTCACTAGCCTTGCCACCGCCTTTGACGGAGAAGAGATAATCTCGTTCTGATCCAGAACTTGCATGGAGGTGTTATGGGGTGAGCTGGGGAGCTTTGCCTCCACCTCAAGGAGTTTCTACCAGCCCAGTGTCCCTTCTGACAGTGGCCTTCAACGGCAAGCCTGAAAGCTGCTGTTCCAAGTGGTAGGACAGACTGGCTCCTTTGCTTCCAATCCCAGGATGATCTCATGCATTCTGTAATACGTTTTGGATATTGTGGGACTTACAAAGGCAGGCCAGTCCAAGGCCTGAATTCTGCACAGTTTCTATGTTTTCATATAGGGCCAAACTTGGTTTTCAGCAGAAATGTGATCCTGTTGCATTCCACTGCTGGAAGAGCAACAAAAGAAACCATATTTTTTTCTCTGTAGTTGAATTAGTAGTAGCAGAGGACATAAAGCTGTCTTCCAAATGAAATACAACTTTATAGTTGAAATCAAATATTTTGCTTCTCATGTGTCATCTCTCTATTACTGTTTTAGCTCTTACTCATAGGAGTTACTCTACTACTTACTACCTGGTAAGGTTGATTTCTGCACTTTTCTTAAAGCTATGAGGCAGTGCACAACAGACTGCTCTTTCTGGATAAATGATTGATGAAACAGTGTAGGTATAGGAATACTGGAAGCAGAAAAATGTTCAGCAGATAGAAGTGTCAGGCTGTGCCTAGTCTGCGCAGAATGTTGCAGGCTTGCGACAGAAGTGAAATCTTCACTTTCGAGGTACTTCACAGCTGCTTTTTGCCACCGAATCCCTAGCTAAAAGCCAGTTTTCTGTAAAAATACACACTGTTGATTTAACAGCTCTTAATAAATGTATGTGGGTAGTGACTAACAGGGTAGTGGATTTTCATGGATTTTATTTTTTCTTACTTATTAAGAATGTCCTTTTCTTTCTAATTTAAGTATGAAAATCCAAACAATAAAATATAGGCATTTCTTTTCTTGCGATTTCATAAGTCAAACTTGGGAGTCAGAGAGTCAGGCGTAGTTCAGCAGCATTTCTTTTCTTAACAGACGCCAGTGTGGATTTTGCTTAGAGAATGGCATCTTTGTTGTTTTAGTTTAAAAACAGCCTTGTATTTGAACACTCAAGATATGATACTTCAGACTTATTTAACTTACAATGCAGAGGAATGCAAAAACAAGAACAGGTATGTATTGCACACCCATGCGAAAGCAAAACTTGTCAGACTAGGCTTCTAGTCTTGAATTATTTTTTAATTACTCTCCTATGCCTTCCTTCTACATGAGTATTGAAGCCACTCTGCCAGTAGCTGATCGTCACCTATTCAAAAATAACCATGTATAAGTTTTTCTCTAAGTTTCACTGAGCAAAGAATGTTGTGTTTCTACATTTTGTAGTTTTATTTTTGTAGGACGTGCACCAGAAGTAATAGTAACAATACAATAGATTGTGCATGATATGTATGTGTGTGTGTGCAAGCACACATGTGAGGGATTACTGCTGAATTTAAGCAACCTGACTTCCTTCCTGTTCTGCTTTGGGGGATAAAACTGCTGGGGGGACTTCAGATGTCTGGTTGTAAAATTCTTGATGATGCAGTAATATTTGTTGATATTACCATTTGAAGAAAAAAATTTGGGGGAGGTCTTCAGAGATTTGCCAGGTTGTAAGATGCTAAGCTCTTACAAGTTTTGATAATCCTCTGTACCATGGTTGAATGGGAATTTGTCACTATTTGAGACATTTCTTTACTGCTTTTAGAAAATTATTTTCATTCGTCAGTTGGGTTGGTTTTTTTTATCTGGAAGGGAATTCTTAAAAAGTTAAATTACCAGTCATACAGTGGGCTTGAATCAGGAAGTTCTCTCTCTCTATTTTCTTTTTTTTTTTTTTTTCCAGTCACACCATTGCCTTCTCTCCAAAGTACCACCCAAGGGTTATACTAGGATCATGGACTTTTTTTGGAAAGTCACTCTTTTTAAAAGATGAGGAGGCAGGGTGGTATTATTAAGATTCAGGTATGTAGTGTGGCCTTCAACTAAAACAAGCAATGTTTTGTCTTCTGACAGACGAGAAGATATTACTCATCTGGCTTCAGAGAACTGATCCCATTCTTGACTAATTTAAAAGTGCAATGGCAGCAGCAGAAAATGGTTCTCAGTATAGTTTTATCGCCTCTTGGTCCACCCTGCTGGTCCACCCTCTTGCTCTCTCCTTATATCAGCTAGAAGTATTCCTGAGATGACAGTGGTTGAAGCAGTGGTTAGCAGCAGCTGTAAGGCATTTGGATCCTCTCAGGACATGTAGATTATTATTATTTTTTTTTTAATCCCCTTTCAAGCTTTCTTCTTTTCACCAGGCGAAACAAGCCCACTCAAGAGTCCTGGTCAGACTGTTATCTGTTGGTTTTTTGTTTATTATGGTGATAGGTAAGATTTTAGGCATGTATTGCCAAGTTGTATTTCTTAACTTGGTCTGTAATGGATGAGGCCGTAGAAAGTGCAGTTGGTGTTTCATCAGTCAACAATGCCAGTCATGGGATTTTAAAAGCCAAAAAAGATGTAAAACCAATCAAATCTAGGTTTGACTCAGTGCTGTTAACCGTGATAGCTTAAAATACCACTGCCCACCAGGAATAATGCTGTAATGATTGCAGCTTTGCTTAGCTAACCCTAGTAATTCATTATGCCAAATTTTGCCCTGCTTCTCTAGTAAATAACATTGCTTGTTTTCTTTCTGATTATTTTAGTGTGGGGAGACGTATCTGAGCAAATCTCTAGTGACATACTTGTAAATGGTGTTTTATCGCTATTAAGTAGTTTTCACATAAACAGGACTTTTTCTTACAGAAATAATTGATGCCACTGTTTAAAAAAAAAAAAGCCATACTTGAAATTTTCTTTGTATGCTTTTCTTGTCAGCAACAATGTAGAAATATTTACTTTCTGCCTTTGATTGTAACAATCTAAGATGAACTATCAATGGAAAGTTTTTGTGAGTTCCTGTATATTGTGCTGAAAACTAGCATTTTTACTTCTTCGTAATTTTGGGGCAATCCTGTGAATTTTATTATTATCTGTCATTCATATTCTGTTGTCCTATTTTTGTGCATTCTGTGCTGGAAAATTTCCATTA
This sequence comes from Alca torda, assembly GCA_008658365.1. Taxonomy (NCBI): domain Eukaryota; kingdom Metazoa; phylum Chordata; class Aves; order Charadriiformes; family Alcidae; genus Alca; species Alca torda. The sequence continues at coordinate 41,518,174 of CM018101.1, read as the reverse complement.
TATCCTTTTTCACCAGGATACTTTTCACACTTTGCCTGTGCACATGTAACACTTCGTGCAGTTAAGGAGGACTGGAAATTTTCTCATTGCTGCCGTTGGCTTAACTAGAAAATTAGTCTGTGGGCAGGCACAAGAAAGTAGTTTCAGGCATTGAACTGGGGAGGGACAGACTGGAGGAAAATTTGAGGTGGCCTTAAAGAGAGAGAGGTACCATTTTCGTATATGTATGGGTGGCTATATGTACTTTGTATACAGTATATATTTTTCATATGCATATGTATATGAAAAAATCTATAAAAAATACATATTATGTGTGTGTATCTGTAGATCTCCAAGTATAATCTGTTATTGGTCTCAGGCTGACAAACTCTTAGTACAATGACACCCAATTACGGAACTGCAAAGCTGAGTAAGATGCAGACTTAAATTTTAGTTTCTTCTTTGGATTTTAATTCTGTTTTCCTACATATTGCGGTTTTGTAGACTCAATTTCAAGGTGTAAATAATCTGAAATACTAACTTCTCTAACATAATGCAGCTTGCTTTACCACTGTGTTTTCTTGTGTGTGATTGTCATGCATGATACCGATTGCTACCTACACTGCCAATAAAGAACTAAAAGAATTAGAAGCTTCGGGATTTAAGACAGTAGATAATACAAGCATGTGCTTCATAACTCTATGTTAAACTTGCATTTGGGCACTTTGAAGGAATCTCGATTCCTGTGTAGGGAAGCATCAGGACCAAAACTGGAAGTCACTCTGTATTCTGCTTATTTAGAGGTGTTTGGTGGAAATGATTTTCTTCTGGATTAGCTAAAGCAGAATCTTTAGTGAAAGAGTTAATGATGTCCAAAAGGCATCTCATATACCATTCTGTGCTTTATAGGTTCATGTTGAACAGATTTTTATACTAAATGTGTGACATACACAGAAAAGCTGGACAGTATCACGGAATTACTGAAAAATGTATGATATGACACTTTATTTTACTCTATATATAAAGGACATGACTCTGTTTCATAGGTTTCAGAAAAAGAGAAAAACTGTGGTGGTCTTAAGGGTAGCCTAAAGTATTTTTTACTGTGTAATAGTTCTGTATTGTCTAGGTTTGTAATTTTGTACGGTCTTAAGGAACGTAATGTTTTCTCCCCACTAGTAGATTACAGAAGTGTAAAGATCTTACTTGTGATTCTGATGAACTAGAAGACAAGCAGGGATCACTGACCCAGGCTGGCCCATACTACATCACCCTTCCTGCAAAGACCCATGCCTGGTTAAAATGAATTTGTCCGGTTGTGTGGGGCAAGTTCTGCCTGGTGGCAGTGTCCTGCCGAGGTGGCCTGCGCATGTAGTGCTGCACTCCTGACCACAGTGCGGGGGTCCTGCACTGAGGATCCTGAGGATCCCTGTGAAGGCTGACAGTGGAAGCAGGTTTGGTCTTACTTTTCGGCTTCAGAGCACATTCTTCTTTATTATAATAATAACCACTTTCTCCCCAGAGAAATTAAAATTGGTCAGTATGTAACATCATGCTTGATTTTATGAGAATGCGTGTGTAAGGAAGACTGGTGTTAAAAGGGTGTGGGAAATGGGACTGAAGGTTTCTAAAAAGATGCTCATGGTAAAGGCAAAAGCTTTTAGATGCTTCCAGCTTAAATTTTTGCAGTGTGCTATCTGAGAAATGCTTGAGGATTGCTCCTTTAAACTTGCGCTGCACATCAGAGAAACATGTTTCACAGCAAAGACACCTAAAACGTTATTTAAGGGGCATAAGACTGCCTTTATCCTGGGACACAAGTATTATCGTATGAGGCGTGAAATCTTCACAGAAATTATTAAAATAAAACCCAGGGTGAAAGGCTGAAAAGCACAGCACTGAACAATGCACCCTGGTGCGTGCATTTTGTTTCCTGCAGGGCTGAGTAGCTGGGTGAATGCAGGGTTTTACGTGGCTGTGCAACTGCTCATTCTAAATTTCAACTCCTCCTCTTAAGCAAACACAGGAATAATATAGATAAGCTGTTCTAGTCACAGAGGATGAGCTCACTGAATTGGAGCAAAAGGAAAAATGTGTGATATATCCTGTGTGAAATTTCCAGCAAGCAGATCTTAACTTTAAATTGACAAATAGTCAGAAATGTTCATTAACAAATTTTAGTACAAAATATAAATTTTAGTACAAGGTACAAAGACACAAAGAAATTCAAAGGAAGGAAGGAATGACTGCCCACTAATGAATATGAGCCAAATTTTAATTAACCGTGATATCGCATGTTTCTGAGGTTAAAGTTGGCAGGGCTGTAATTGTTACACTACTCGCTTTACAAAAAAAAAAAAAGAAAAACCACCAAAAAAAACCCCAAACCAAAATACAAACGCATCTATTAGTTGTACGTTGCCTACCATAATGTCTTGAAAGTTGGCCAAGGAAGATGAATTTTTTTCTTACTTACTGAATTTTTATGATAAAATGTCGCATAGTAATTACCTGAAATTACATGTTTGGACAATTATATCTTCAAGAATGAAAGAATTCTTAATATGCAGTCATATTACGTATATTTTGGAGTTTTGTTTTACTCATTAGTTTAGTTGTTAAATGAAAATGCAAATTGTAATTCAGTGGTGCTTCAGTTGCTACTGATGCTGCTGTTTAGCACTGAACTGGTCCTTGCCAAGCACCACTTGACACTTTCCAGCCATGCACTAAACAAGCTGTCAGCATTGTGCAAAAAAAGTCGTGTTTGTGTCCAGTGGCTAAAGCATATCCTTCTTATTTGTCTTGCAGGCACAGGAGAGAGTGGCAAAAGCACGTTTATCAAGCAGATGAGAATCATTCATGGATCAGGTTACTCTGATGAAGACAAAAGGGGCTTTACAAAACTGGTGTACCAGAATATCTTTACAGCAATGCAGGCCATGATCAGAGCCATGGATACGCTCAAAATCCCATACAAGTATGAACACAACAAGGTGAGATCTTTGTTTATTTCTGTAGCTGAAGCTTTTCCTCACTTTATTTTTAGGAAATATACTGAAGGTCACAAAAAAATTACACATCACAAATTATGCTCAAAGCTGAGAAGAGAAGGGCATCTTCCAGTCCTGCCTTAAGTTCTCTGCACTTTTTGCTGCTTTGACAACACAAAGGTGCTGAGAGAGCTGCTCTTAACAAGATGGCTGTGGGATTTGTCACAGGGCAGAGGTTTAATGACAGGCTGCTGTTTGACTGTGACTTTAGTTACCCCTTGTCTTTTCCTCCCAGGCCATGCTCTGGACAGAACGCAGTTAAGCCATTCTTCTGATGTGTAGCAGAAACTTAACTCTTTAAGGTTTGCCATTAATATTACATGTGGAAAAAAAATCAAATTATTAGAAAAATAGGTGGGAATACCTGTTTGTGTGTGAAGAAGTTGTGAAATAAAATTTTCAATGCAAGACCTTAAAACAGTCAGATTCTTCTGACGCTGATGCTGTTATTGAAGTTTAAAAGGACAAAATACATTTGAAATGTGTGGAAGGTTCATCTCTGGCTAGCCTGACTTTCCTTTTTTTTTTTTTTAAATACTTACATTTTAAAAGAAGGATAAGTAAAATAATTTAAGCATTCCACGAAGGAGAATGAAATGCTTAATACTTACTTTAATATGTGTTAAGGCACAGGATTACATGACTACTTCTCCCAGTTCTCACAGGAGTGGTACGACTTTGTTTGATAACAGCTCTTGAGAACTTGTTCTGATTTTTACTGTTGAGCCAATATCAGCAACTATCTCAGGCGGAAGTTTAAGATCTCACACAAGTGGAGGGTTCACCTTGCTTTCAATCTTGTGAAAAGAGTATTTAATGATAATTTAGTAATCCTGGATGAAAGTAATAATTTCTCTGATTAATTACTCGAAAATTCTTTTATTCTATTATTTTTTAAATATCAGAAGCTGTCAAAGAACAGGGACACTTACGATAAAGAAGTAAGCTTCTGTTAACTGGGGAAGACAGTATGAAATAAACTTCATAAGATGAAAATCTTTTGTGTCTGCATATATGAAGTTTAATTATTAGAATTGAACTGCTGTGTATGTTTTAAGGCATCTTACTTTCCTTAGAAGTAGGAAAGATAAAGCTTATTACCAGGTTAAAGAAGCTTTGTTTCTCCATTTTCATCTGCCAAAGTCACTGCAGATTGTCATCACTTTGGTGATGTTATGTTGCAGTAACCAGTCTTGGAGGAGCCTGGGTTTGTGCAGTGGGAAGTCAGGAGGAGCCTGCCTATAAAAATCCATATTGTGAACTTTCTTTAATGGAGGATGGGGTTTTTTGTGCGCATGAAAAAGTTTGAAAAACTTGTCCTCATTGGTAAAAGAGACTGTTGAACTTCCTAGTCTGTCTGCATTCTGGAGCTGTCTAGTTTCCCTTCATCCCTCACGAATCAAAAACAAATGTGTAACTAGTATTAAAAAGAAAACTGCATTTGTATGTGTATTTCAGCCATTTACCTCCATGTTTTTGCTGTGCACAAAGCATATAGCACACTGACCTGAAAAGTTACGTCATTGTAAAATGTAATCATTTTTTCTTCAAAATTGGTATTGATTGTCACTTTGCCTTGTAAGTCTTAATTGTAAATCAGGAATTTTTTTTGCTTATATTATACTATGGAGTGTATGTTCTGTAGTTATTGTTCAAGTTAAGACTGCTGAATTAATATAATGTTTTTATATAGTTGGAGTGAGTCGGTTAGGTTTGGCATAGCTGTATACACGTGGCCAGAGCTGTTCACTTTCTCTATATAAAAATAACTTTACTGAAAGTGGGAACCTATCTTTGTGCTCAACTACTTGACAAGCATTCCCATCAGTTTCTGATAGGGCTACATGCAGAGTAAAACAGAAGTTACCAACTGACAAGGTCTCAAGGCAATTCCTGTAGGAATTCCTTTGGAAATAAGGGAGAAACCAAACTTGCTACAGCACTGTGGCAGAATAGAGAAGATTGCGATCTACTATATTTACACTTCGTATACAAAGTCACTTCACTTCAAAGCAGTGAACACCAATCAATTGGTTAATCTGCTCCTTATTTTTTTAAAGGCTGTTGAAAACAAACTCATTAGCCTAGCAGTCTAGAAAACACAGGAAGGGCACTTCCTATTAATTTGAATCTCCTATCAGGAAGTCCTATCTCTGGAGAGAATATCTCAAAGTTTGAGTAACAGCATATTTTTAGCACAGTAGTTGTTTTGCACAATAGTTTAGAAAACTGCAGCTCAAGCTGGTATTGATGTGGTTGGACCTAAAGAAAAGTGACACTTTTCTTGTCAAATTCTTCATGTTCTGTGATAGACTTCGGCACTAGAATAGAAATGCTTTTTTCTTACTGTACCAATTTTCTCACCTTTAACTGGGAATTACTAAAATTGGAGTGTTTCGCGTCTCTGAATGCTGCTGGAATTTGAAGTGCTCTCATACCAAAAAGTTGGTTAAGTAGGCAGTTATGATCTTTGTGTGCTGTACAACATCACAACAACATTTAGGTTGGATTATTTTAATATAATCAATGTAGCAAGAGGCAAGTTTTAAGTTTAGCAAGTTAGTTCTTGCGGAGCTGTGTTGGCTTCGTAGCCACCAATATAACTAGAGAGGCAGAGGCTGAAATATGTTGTCCTATAATCCAGGCTGTTTTGAAAGATTTATTATCAGAATGAGAAATGTAACTATTAGTGTTTAGAATCTAATATCTCAGAACTGATGGTAAAGAGTTATAACATGAAAGGCGTTTCTTTTTTGTGTTAAGCTTCAGAATATGAGTTCTAGTGAGGTTTAAGATAATGGGTGAGGGTGATCTCTTCTCTTAGGAATTTGTCTGTCATAGGAAATGGTGTCTTATGGACTGGTTTTTAGTTTCCTTTTGAGTAACTGTTATTGTGCTTCCGTTACTTATTTTTTAACTAGAAGTTCTGAGTTTTCATACGGTTCTTGAGTTTTAGAATAAGAAATATTTTATGAAATATGGGAAAGCCTTAGTTTTTAAAGAAATGCTCATAAGCAATTCTCAAAATTGCCTGTGCAAAATTTTGTGCATGTACAGTACAAACTCATGAACAACCACAGATATAAAAATGCACATTTTTTTTAAACTAAAATACAGGTTTATATTTTTTACAATTTGTCTTTTTAGAAGCTGAACTGGGTATCCATGCTTCTGTCATTCCTTTCAAATACTGAAATGAGAAGACCATTCATTTTAATCTTCTAAGTTCTCACATTCCCACTGCTCTTCATAATGGCTTGGAAGCCTTTCCTTCAGATAATGTAGTGTCCGTATCTCCTTTTCTGTCCTTTCTTATTTTTTTTCCCGCGTCTAATATTGCAGAAGGCGGGGAGTAGATGTGGGTAGCTTTTTTTCTCTCGTCATTAAAAAGGTCTACCAAATCTATTACTATACTAAACAAATAAATCTATTATGATACTAAACATCAACTACTACTGTTACCCTGTACTGTTCCTTTTCAATGTAACTTCCAAAAAACAATTTGCCTCTGCTCTAGCAGACCATACCAGGAAGGTGTCACTCTGTGGTGATTAACAGGCAGGAAATCTTGCTTGAATCCCATGCCCATAATTTCCTGTGAGACTTTTAAAATATTCATGACAAGATAACTAGTATAAGTAATAGTGACAGAACAGGCTAGAAGAAAGTTTTTGAAGAGGGTGAAAGCGTAAGTGCAAGTTTTGTTGTAGACCTAGACATTCGCTCTTAAGTTTCGAAGAGTGTATTCTGCTGAAGTTGTTTCTGTATTTGTGCCTATTCCCTTTGGGGAACATTTTGCAGTAAAAATAAACAGATATGGGAAATGCTTTCCAAGTCTGAAATCTTACTGGCAGTCTCTTCAAGTCCATGTTTACCTTGTTAGATTGTTTCTTCTAAGTCAGAAAAATCCACTGAAGCAAACAAATAAAAATACAGACAAAAGTAGGACAACAGGAGTGAGTATGGAGTCAGACTGCATAAATTTTTATCTTGGGTAAACTGTTGGGGGTGTTAAGTGTTCTAGATCACTGTGGTGTGAAATTTGATGTTAAACAAACTTAGGTTGGAGAAAAGAGCCTCCTGCAGTCCTCTTACCTGCTATGCAAAGAGTGTGAAGGACTGAATCCAGTGCAGGAGTGTGCAAACACTGGGAGGGTTATTGACTGTCAGATGATGCAGAATGTGTGGGATTTCTGGCCTTTTTGGGGGGAATATGTTTTCGGGTTTTTTGTTTGGTTGGTTTTAAAATGGTGTTCTTGGTATGGTGAAATGAAATGCTTATTCGTTTGGAACAGGGATAATCAGGTGGCTCTTCAAGCAGATGGAGAAACCCAAACGGTGCCACCTGCACAAACAGTATTCTGCAGCATCTCAAACTTGGAGCAGAAGGCTTATAGCAGGTTACAAGAAAAGGAGATTTATATTAATAGTGTAAGTTAATATTTAATATATCCTGGTGCTCGGTTAGTATTTAAGTACTCTCAGATGTTCTTATCCAGGCACTCAAAACCAAAGAGAAGTTTCCAAATAAATAGGAGCCTTGCAGAAGAGTTAAATGCTTCTAACACTGGGAAGCTCCAGATGCATAATTTTGGCAAAAAGTAGATTGCTGCAGAGCTGGCCAACATGGAAGAGAATATAGTTAGATTTAAAGGATCATGGTCCTTTAACAACATGTGTTCCGCTACAGGAACTGAAGATAGTTGGGTTTGGTTTTTTTTTCAGGAGCCGTAGTGTCAAGTAAAACCCATTTCTCGGACAGCCATGTTTCCTCCTGTGAGGTCACTGATCAGTGAGCTTCAGGGGCTCCAGTAAAGCCATGAACGATTTCCTCCTCAGTGCTTCATAGAGAGTCCTTTGTGAGGACTTCGACAATCCTAACTAGATCCCAGCCTCTCCCCAGCTGTCTTTCTCGTCTTTTTGTCAGTCTCCTCCTGCCAGTCATTTACTTCTCTAATGCCCTGCCTTTCTCTCTGGCACCTCTCCAGTCTTATGTACATTTGACCTCAGCAGGTCTTTATCTTCTTATCTGTGGCCTTACCATTTTGTCCTACACTCTGCTGTTTTCTTTCTCTTCCTTTATATTTGAATAAAAATTAAAAAAAAAAAACCAAACCCCATACATTTAGTAATTTATATCCTGTCCTCTTTCTTCTGGTTCACTCATTTGCTTGCTCTCTATTTAGAGCAGAGGTGTCTTGTGCTTGTCTGTTTTGCTCCAATGGATTTGTATGTTGCTTGTTTCCTCTGTTACGTTCTGCTTAACTGTTTCATATTTTACCCCAATAGAAGTATGAGTTTTAGATATTTTTCCAAGTGTGGGGGGAAAAAATGATTGTGTATCAAAAGTAAACTAGACAAGCAGGGATAAATCTTCCTATGAAGAGCTGAGAATATCTTTATTTAAAATAAACATACAGATAAATGAACACGCTTCGTTTCCCCAGTATAATAATAGGTAATTTCACTGATATGAAATAAGGAAACTGTCTTAGCCTGCAGTTCAACATAAACTTAAAAACTAAATTTTAGCTACTCTTTTTGAAGAACAATAGGATTTCTTCCTTCCTCCTTTTATATTCCGTTTCAAGTGAAACTCTTTATTTTTTTTTTAAATACGACATTTTAAGTTATTTAACTGCCCTTTGCTAACGGGAAGTGATAAGTCATACACAAAAACACTCATGTGGGGCATGAGGTCCATGTTTTATCTTTCCCGTTCCACCATTTTACTGTTTCTGCTAGTGTGGAGAAGTATGGGTGGTAATAATGCTGGCAGATTCTTGTAGATTTTGCTGCTGCTCATACATGGGCTAAAGGACTATAAATATAGGAAAACAGGCTTCTAGCATTTTTTGCTTTCCTTTCTTTCGACTATTTAACTTTAGTTATGTTTGTCGTTTCGTTATTTTGCTTGCAGAGCATATTGTGTGTCATAAATAAAATATGCATGTGAGCACGCTCTCTGACACTGAAAATGTGAAGCATGCTCAGGGCAACTTTTGTATGTAATAAAAGTCTGGCATTTATTTTAAGGTAATGAGATTTCTACTCTTGAAATTGTTTTGAATTTCTCTGTAATCAGCATCAGTTATCTAAATATAGGTATTTATACAATATAATTTTATACATAAAATATAAAAACATAACAATATATAAGTATTTTCTAGAGGAAAATATTTAACAGTAATAACTTCCTAATTATTTCATTGATTTCTACAGAAGACATGCTACAGTTATCCAGCATTTATTTCTGAAGTAATTTCAGACTGAAATATTTCTGTCATATTTTCCTCTGAAACTTCATGAAAATATTTCCTTCCTGCAGTAAACTTGTCTGGGGAACTCACGCATCCAGTTATTTTCTGTTTATATTTGTAGAATGACTAAAAATTCTTGAAATCTCATGTCTTCATTGTTCATTTATAGTAACACAGAAGTTGCTTGAAATAAGGTTTACTGCAATGGATTAATAAATCTTCAACTAAAATGGACCATATTTTTCTGCAGGTTTTGTCAGTCTCTTGTTCAGTTTGAAATTGCTATGTGGTAAAGTTACAATGTCTGAGATGCAGGAAAGCTTTGTCTTACAATAAGATTCAGCTTTGGGTTAGAAAATAAGCTAATGTTAAGCAAAAGAGTTGTTTTTTAAAAAAGAAAAAACAAACACATCCCCGTCCTTTTCTCAAGTATAATTTGTATTGTGGGATGTATTGCCCGATAGAGGTATTCACATCATTCCTTTGATTCTCCACTTTTTCTAAAAGATGATTTTGCTCTTTTTTTCTCCCAGTTAAAATAGGTATAAAGTCTGCACATGAGAACTTGATTACATATTCACGCTTCATCCGTCCAGTCGCATGCCTGCATGTTTTCAGACTACAGGCCTGTGTAGCTCCACTCTTAGACTTTGTATTGACTTTGGGTGATTGCACAGAGGTGAGGCATGAGGCAGGAGTCCAGTGTTTTGCTTCTGGAAGAGTAGGTTGGCAAAGGGAAGTCTAAGCGTGACACTAGTTGTGTTATGTTTTAATTTTTTTTTTCTAATAGCTTTTATAACAATCAAACACAAGGCTGTTGCGTGCTTCAGCTTTGGCAAAAAAAAAGTGTACAGATCTTGACTGGAGATTGTTTAATGTTATTTATTCAGTTATTATGAGTAAGTCACTTCTGTGAACAGTCTCAAGCATGACAAAAGAGAGCTAAATATTGAGTTGGAGGGGTAGTAACTACCAAGAGTTGCTTTTAATCCTTCCTAACGTTTCTCTAACTCTCATGTGTCTCTCCATTTCCTTAGTCCATATGATATATAAGAGTTAGTGGACGCTTGGCTGGGGCAAGTGATACTGTGGAAAAGGTGTTATGATTAAGGTTTTTTTCCTGTTAATTAAGGTTGTTTCATGATGATGACTTTCTCTTTTTCTTAATGTGACCTATCGGCCAGAGTTAGAATTTGGCTTGCTGTTTAGTTGTTAACCTTCTAAGCAAATTTGTAGATACAGTGTAATAATAGATTGCATGTATGTGTTTTGCTAGTTTGGAGTGTTACCTGAAAATTTCCAAAATGCAAATTGTGTCCTGAGTTGTTTGTTTGGAGGCGCTCTCTATTTTTAGGTATGGGTTTTTTTGTAAACTGTTGGTAACTGAAGCTCTCTATACATATTGTAGGCAGTACAAACAGGTAGATGAGTGCTCCTCATGTGTGAAGATGTTCTTTGCATCTGGTCTCCAGTCATTATTGAGCTGTTTGGTTTTTTTTTTTCCACTGTAAACAAAATGCTACCAAATGCTACAGGTTTGATGAAAAGGCAGCTGCCTGTCACTGTAGCATAAAGAAGCCTTGTGCATACCTGCCTCCCTTCTGGACTCCAGCACAGCCATATGCCGGGTGGAGGAACAGTGGGGATGTGGCACAGAGGAACAGCTATTGACATGGTCATTATGTAAGCCTCATAAATCCTATCGTGGCGTTTGGGCTTAATTACACCATGGCTATTTTGATGTTTGTTTCTGTTTATCCAAAGAATAGAAAAACACAGGGATGGGATTTAATGTTGAGTCATTATCTAGTCTGTATCGGTTTGTAATCTACAGAGATCTTGCTCTGTATGCTGTAGAAGAGCAGCAGCATCTTGACTTTCAGAAGTCTGACTGCAGACTTGTTTTTATAGCTGTACCATTCCCCCATCTACCCCCCATGTCATACTGTGTTTGTGAAGAGGTTTAGAACAAAGTGGAAATTAGATTTTTATATGTGCCCTTGTATGAGTGCCTGCTTAGTCACTTCTGGTTAGTTTTGACGTGGCCCAGTAGTTTCTTCTTTACTACTGGTTCTGCTCAACTCGGTACTTGGAACTGTAGAAACATGGTAGCATCCATTACTCAAGGCTTCTGCAAGGATCATTTAAAGTAGAAATCTGCTGAGTATGAAACAGACATTCAGCAGTTTTTACACCCACTAGATTTACTGAGTATTCTCTCAGACTACACTGGCAACTTGCAGTTGTGCAGAAACAGGATTTGTGCCCCATGTAAGAATTTTGAAGAGTTCCTCTGATATAATAGCAGTTTTCTGCAGTTAACTAAAACGCTGCTTCTGAACTGACTGCAGATGCAAAGGTAGTATCAGCTACCAGTTTGCTTTGTTAGTAACAGAAAAGAATATGTAGTTTGGATTTCAAGACTGTTTTTTTGTTGCTTTGTTTTTAACTATTTATTTTTATTAAGGGTACCATTAAATAAAAAGTACATTTCTGTGTCTTAAGCACTAACAGCATATGCACAAATATAATTTGAGAATAAAACTAATGCCAGCCTGATTCATTGTACCAGCCTCTGAAAACTAAGCTCGCTTCTTAAAGGCACCCATCACAATCAAATAGGAAGAACTGTGGTGCAATTTTAAGCTCTTAGAGGGTAAGCTTCCCCCCTGCCCCCCCCTCAGTCATAAACCCATGTATTCAGATAAAACTGTGATTTCTGGGACATAATATTTTTGAGAAACTTTAATGTACATTTTTATATGATTCCTTTGACCCTATGCATTTTTTAAAGCTGCTTTTATTCAAACTCTGTATTGAAAAAGGAGTTCTTGAAGGCTGAAATCTTCTGTAGTAAAGCTATAATTACTTTTTCTCGTAAACCTAGAACTTTATGGGTTTGCTTTAGTTGTACTTTCCTACTTTTCTTTCTTTTACTTTCTCTGTCAGTCAAACTGTTAAATACTGCCTTGACCTTTGAAAAGTTGAAAGAGTAAAAAATGAAGGATTGAAAATAAAGCCATTCAAAACAGTGCAAACACATACCGCATATTGTAAATTATATTGCAGCCAGTAGCCTGCAAATAAAAAGACAGGCATGGGACAGAATGAAATGCGGTGACATTTTTCAAAAATGTTTTATGGATTTTTTTTAATTTAGATGTGGAGTAACAATTCGGGGAAGAAATTAACTTCAATACTTACTCTCTTTTTTGAGAAAGCTGGAGTTTTTTCATCCAGTTGCCACTTTGTAAGCAGCTTTTGAAAACTCTTCTGCAGTAAAATAAGTTAAGTGGTTCTTTAATGATGATGATGGAGGAGCCATGAGTATTGGACTGAGACATCACTAAAAGACATGAAGAAGGTTTGACTAGTGCATGTACGTACTGTGGTGTATGCAGTATAAGGTAGATTTTTGTTAAAGCAAGTTGGAGTTACTTATGTGATTCAAACATGCTCATAAGAGAAGGAAGGTGTCCAAGGCTATGAGGAAATTGAGGAATGCATGAATGGACAGATCTTCTGAGTCTGCAGGGGAGCCTGCACACTGAGCCTAAGTAAGGTATTTCTTCAAGGGAGAACACAAACCATGCAGGTGTTGCCTAAAGTATGGTCAGGAAGTTTCTAAGGACTCTTTTACGCTTTAGAGGTTTTAAGTTTATTTGTGTAGGCTTGTTAGTTTTTAGAAGCCTGTTCTTTTAGAATTTGTGTAGTGATGCTGTGTTGTGTATAGTTCATTTATTGCTTGCAACTCAAGTCTTCCTACTCTTAGAAAAGAATCTAAATAACTATTGGCATTTTTCCAAGCTGAGTCTTGGCATTTCTTAATTTCACCTGTGGCTAGTTCTAGTGCAACTGTCCAGGAGAACAAATTGTGCAACATCGTTATTAGACACATTGTGAAAGGCCTCATTTCAAACAAAGTTCTTCTGCAGGGCAATATTTATAAATAAAACCATCCTAATCAGAGAGCAGCATGGCAGTACAGCCTTGTAGCTAATGTCCTTCTTGTGTGATAAACAATGACTTGCACTGCCTGCCCTTGCTGCAGCGGAGTACTCATTCACTGCATTGCAAAATGTTTTAAACAGCAACTCCCTCCTGTGAAAAATCACATAACTTTTCCTCGTCCCTGTTTCAGAAAAGAAACGTGCATTTTAAAGAAGTAGATTTTTGAGGATCTAATATAAATGGTTGCGAGAAGCTGTAGCTCACTCGCTCGCTAGCTCTGTTGTTTCCTGATTCCAGTGGTGTGTGTATGCTCTTACTGGTATGTTTCTGCCTATCTGTCCCTTCTTGGACGCTCGTCGTCTTTTGTGGTCTTCCTGTAGAGCTTCCTGTGCACTGCTGTCTGATGATACCATATGAATCAGCAATGTGGGTGGTGTTTTGCCCATCTGGCAAATAAGAAAACTGCAACAATAATATTTTTAATTTGTCTTCATTGAAGCCAGTACTGTTCAGAGAGTTACTTTTTTAATTTGCATTGGGATGCATTTTTGTGATCCAGTAGGTCTTTTTTGATTTATCATCTACTGATGAGGGTATGTGGTAGAAAACAGCCTTTTATGAACGCATCCCAAGCAGGTGTTACAGCCGTCTGGGTGTGCTGAAACAGACACCATCTACAGAAACCTTGCCAACATAAAATGCAATCAAATTCCAGCTGTTCACCATTTTAATACAATTTTTCATTGTGTCCTGCATTACTGGTCTAAACTACATGAGAATTAGATTTTACTAATTCTTTCCTCTTGGGAAAGGAATGAAAATCGGATTTCTCATATGAAAGTACCACAGTGAGAGGAAATTTAAATAAATATGCCTTGGAGGGGGTTTGGTAGAAGTGTGTGTGAAGGTAGTGATGTAGTTGATACGTAGCTTGAATTGTCAAGAACCTACTTTTAACTAAGGGTTAAGCCCTGAAAATAGTTGTGTTTAGTGATGCTTCTCCGGCATTCAGATGGTCTCATTAAATCATTATTCTTTGGACACGGTATGGTTATTTCTCAATAGGGTACCAAATAAGCTTTTTCCCTAAACACCGTTTTTTTTTTTTTGTGGGTTTTTTTGGCCATTCTAGATTTGGCAACTAGATCTCTTTTTTCATGGTAAGGTTTGTGTTTTGTGTTGGGGTTTTTTTTGTTGTTTTTTTTTTTTCCCTTTCACCTTGGGTATTCTCCCTATCAGATCTTGTGCAATTGTATTCTGCTGAAGTGTGCAAGAGGAGGATAATAAACAAGAACTGTTATACTGCTGGGTTTTTTACCCGGTTCCTGTATGGCTTTTGAACTCCTAGACTTCTTGGAATTTGGTGAGTTTCTCAGGAGAGTCTTAGTTTTCTCCAACAGTGTGGATCACACAATTAATCAGGTGGGATCATTGTTTGACTTAACTTCATATGGCTGGACAAAATGTGCTTAAGATGGCTGTGGAGTACAGGCTTCCTGATTTGGTTGCATTTTCCAGCATCCACTTTGCAGAGACAGGGTTATACCAGCTGCAGAGTTCCAGGGAATTTTACTACAGTGCTTGTTAAAAGTAAGTATTTCCAAGTGGCTGAGGAACCAAAGAGAAAACAATGCCATAATTTTGGGTCTGCAGTTGGCAGCATGCACAGAATACAAAACATGCCTTCTGTAAGCTACACGAAAAGAAAGGACAGTAACTATCTCTTCCTTATGATGAGCAAAAATGTAATGCATGCTTTTGCTATGAAGTAATTCTGTCTTAGAAACTAGCGCTCATAGATACTTTGAAAGGCTGAATAAAAAAATGTGCTTAACCAGAACTCTACCACACCCAAAATTCAGACATCTGCATTTGTCTCTATCTCCTAATTATGCCTCACTGCATCAGCAGATGAATGTAATGAAAGTAACAAGGATAAATCTTCACTGTTACAATGTGTTACGGGTGCCAGCACTGTTACAGTTTATAAATAAAATCAGTAACTGAGCAAAGCACTTTCCTCTGCACTTCATAGCAGTTTTTTTCCTCAGCACAACCAATTATAGGATGAGAAAGGCTCGCGCTCCTTGAAACGTTTCTTTTTCAAGAAAATCTTTCCATTCTGAGCGTTAGTCTGTGCTGTCTTTTATCTTCTTACACCTTCTCGCTATACAGAGCCCTGTGCTGTTAGAGACCAATGGGTAGGTCTGAAATATTAATAAGTAGAGAAGTGAAGAACAATGCTGAAAAAGTGCTCAAAGCTGTTGCTGGGAGACTGTTCAAAGGTAGATCTTCTCCTCCCTCCTTTCCAGCCTGCTGGACTGTGGCTCCCCAGCCTCTGCATGCCTTGCCCGGCTTTGCAGTGACACTCCCTTCATGCGCTGTCCCAGGATGACCCCGCATCCCATTTACAGCAGCGAGTCATGAATGGAGAGCAGCAGTCGCATGCCCAGCACGTGCTGCTGTGGATCACCATGAGCTACACAGCCTCTTTGAGCCAGGTTCTCTCACCCCTGCGAGTGAGCTGTGGTAAGCTGTAGGGATCCTGTCTTCGATCCCTCTCACTTTCACTGGCTTGTGCAGCCAGTCTTACCAGAAGTGTTTATGCTTCACCAGAAGTGAATATGCGTGATTATCTGGGTAATTTGATCTAAATATCCTATAGTAATGCCTTAATTCATTTTAGTTGCTTAGTTTACTTAATTTTAATAGCTAGCATAGATGCCAATATGCAAATTGGAGCAGCATATCTAAGAACCTAAATATGGATCTTGGATAGGATCACACAGCATTTAAATTAACATTAATGCTATCATCTACTGTAAAAATAGAAAACTTCAAGCAAATGAATTTGAGTATGGCGATCGTCTTTCCCCCCCCTTTTGACCTTCATATAAAAGAAAACTGTTTACTCCCTTTATATCATTGTACCAAAGTCTTAATCATACTAGTTTGGGGTTGCTTCAAAACCTGTATGATTGCAGAAGTGAATACTGGAATCACGTGTTTGTGGCTCAGCGCCTTGTGCCACTGTACAAGCATACAGAAATACGTGCTGTGCGTACAATGGAGCTGGTTCAGATAATCGCCTGCAGGGTTTTTGGATATATGCTACCCATGCCCAACCTCGGGATCTCCACTCTTACCTCCAGTCGCATGCAGTATTCGTGTTGTGAGGGTACAGAGATGTGATTAGACCCTTTGATGAAGTGGGGAAAGCAGAGCAGTATCTGCCACATCCATTAGCAGCTGATGAAAGTTAGGTCAGCCCGGAGGATGCTCTAGCTTAACTTGGAGCAGTGCCTGAAGCTAAAAGCTTCAACAGTCAGGAGGGCATAAAGATGATATATGCACCTTATGCTTTACTCTTTCTTTTCTTCCTTTTTTTTTTCTTCTCCCCTCTCTGTCCACACCTTTATTAAGTGTGTCAAGGGTATACTGGTTAGCTAGCTTTCTGGGTTTGACCTCAGACCTCACATGCAACAATAAAACATTATAGAAAATGGCAGTAAGTCAACACCAGACCCTTTTTGGGTGGCAGTTTTTAATGTACATTTATTCACTGGGTTCTCAGATGTTGCAGGTAATTAAATATGACTTCCACTGGTTAAAACAAGGAAAAAACTATTTTCCTAAGCTAAATCAGAAAGTGGTCTGCCTGAAGCTAAAGTAAGCAACTGATGTTTTGCTACCAGGTCTCATTTATTTCAGACCTGATTTGTCTGTTAAAGACATCTTTTCTTTTTAATTTATAGATGTTGATATTACTCAGTTATCATCAAAACCAGGTGATAGTCCTTTATCACCAAAACCTGATGATAAAAGTCCTTTTTCTCCTGGTAAAAAATGATGTACATTTTCGTCTTTGTTTTGAGATTGAAGGTATAAACTGTTGCCTGTCCAGAAATTTTCTCTGTTCCCTAGTCTCTGACAGGAATTTCCCTCATTGACAGGGGGTTTTTTTGTTGGTGGGGTTTTTTTGTTTTATTTTTAATGGTGGCAAAATTACTTCTAAGAAGTGAAATTCCATATTCCGGTTATGAAACAGCAATGATTTCACTACAATTCAACTTGTAAGTAAGGCAATTTATAAAGAACTTTGCTTCAAGAATACTTTTATATTAATATTGGTTATATAAAAAGCAGGAAAAGAGGTGCCAGCTTCAACAAATGCAGTTTTTCTCTGAAGATTCAAAATCTGCAGTAAATTTCCTTTAATCTGATGAAATTAATGCTGCCTCTTCTGGCATCAGTTCTTTTAAATATTTAAAAAGAAAATCTCCACTCTCTGCTAAAATATGTCTGATGGCATTTTAAAGCTTTTTTTTTATATAGGTTGCTAATTGTACTAGCAGTTTCTAGACACAGGGAAGGGCTTTTGATGTCAATGTTTTATTCCTAAATCTGAATTCAACAAGAGGACACATAACTGAGCTGCTAATTCCGCTTTCAGTGACTCTTCCCCTTCCCTCCCCCCTTTTTTTTATTTAATTAGGGTTAGCAAATCTGTCTTCTGTGAGGAGTTGTAACAAATGAGTGCTAATTTTGGAAGTTACAGGATTGTCCGTAGTCAATTTGTAATAAATAAATGCTAATGCTTTCTGTCGTCATCCTGGGTTTTTTTCTGCATTACCACCTATCGTCTTCTTCTTAATGCACGTACTTGCTTTTTAGCATTCTACTAACACTGTTTCGATTATCTGAAAACAGAAGGATAGGTTTTTGCAACTGAACAGAAGTCAGACCTAACAATTGGGAAGGCAAAGCTTATTTCCCTCATCTTCCGCTCTTCTAATTGAATGCTGTTAACAGAAGTGTATTTGTGCATGGTAAATGGACAGTGAAAGCACAATGAGACTTCTGAGAAGATACCTCTTTTTAATTGCACTGCCAGCCTCACTCCAGAAAGAGTCTGACTCAGCTAACCCGTGTTTTCCTGCACCCACTGTCTTGTCAGTGTTGGTACGCAGTATATATTGATAGGGCTTGTGACTTCCATGCAGATAGTACACTCGCCCAAACATCATCTGTGGTCTGTAGGTCAGCTAAGTTGGGTGCACAAGGCAAGCAGACTAAGCTGCTGCCAGTAGAAAAAAAGCTTGGCTCAAGAAACACCCATTTTTTTATGCTTTAATCTGCTGTTACCTACTTGTCTTTTAACACACCCCACTACCACCCCAGAACAGACTGTGGTTCAGCTGCCATGTGATTTGCGCGCAGTCAACAGGAATGGGCAATTTACCCCAGACCTTCTTCTCTCCTGGAAACCCCTTTGGCTCTGGTTTTATACAGATTATCTGCTGTAGGAGTTATTCTTGGCAGTTAAGTAGTATTTAGCCTCTCATGCAGGAGCCGCAGTACCTACATTTCAGATTAGACAAAGATGGCTTTCCTACTCATTTTCATCAACAAAGCAATAAGGATGAAGGATGTAGCTGAAATTGTAACCAAAAATGTAAGTGCTCTTTCCATTTATTCACTCTGCAGGCATCTCCCTCTTGACATCAAGCATCCTTCCAAGCATGCTTTACTATTCTAGTGGAAGTCTTCATGTAAAAACATAAAAACCTTTTCAGAAAAAACTAAATTAAACAAGTATTCAAAAAAATCTTTTAAACTTTTTAGTGTAAATTGAACTAGATCTGGCCTATAATTATATTTCTGTTTCTTCCCCAAGGGCATGTATGACTCAGCAGTAATTATGATGAGTCCAGTGGCTGTCCTCTTCATCGTGTTGTTGAGTGCTTCCTCAAACTCATACCAGATTGTTCATGTAAGAATTCATGAGAATGAGCGAAGGTTGCATAATTGGGCTTGGTATATTTGAAATGTTTAAAAGGCGGGTCTGTAGCTGATTGTCATCTTCTACCAAAGTATGAAACTCATTAAAGTCCTCCTTAGGGGACTACTGCATCTCTTCTATGCTTGGTGTTACAACTGAGTCTCAATCCACGATATGTGGAGTGCTGTTTGTAATAATATCTCTGTTCAAGAAACTTGTGGATTTCTTCATTTCTGTAATCTGCATTTATATATAGGAGCCAATTAAAATTCAGCTTCAGGCTGTGCTTCATTAAGTCATTTGGTGAGCTGCATGAACATGGTTTTTGTACGATGCAGTCTTCCCATTTTCTGAGGCTTTTCTTTGTTAAGCCTGTGAGCAACAAGAACTGTTAATATTACTGAGGATATTACTCGCTGAAATCAAAAATAAGGGGGAAACGAATATCTAGAGAAAGATTTCCAATAGTAGGTAACTGAAATTAATTTCAATTAGTGTTGTCTTTGACAGTGGAATATTCTGTAGCTTTTGTTTCACTTAGTATATTTAATGCTTGTTTTCCTTAATTGTAGAAATCTGTGGCATGATCCTTATGCTTGTACTACCTTACTCTGTCACACTCCTTACTTAACATCTCAAATCATGTTGACTGAACTGACTAATTTTAATCTGGAGTCCCTTTTCATCCCTTTTTACAGGGAGTCACATGGAGAAGATGAGGGGTAACAGGTACAAGTTACTGCTGGGGAGATTCCGATTGGACACAAGAGGAAAATATTTCAAAATGAGAACAATTAGCATTGGAATAATCTCCCTAGGGAAGTGGTGGATTCCCTGTCATTGGACACATTTTAAATTCAGCCGGACAGCGTGCTGGGACACCTTGTCTAGACTGTGCTTTTTCCGAGAAAGGTTGGACCAGATGATCCTTGAGGTCCCTTCCAACCTGGTATTCTATGATTCTATGAATCTATGACTCTATGATAGTCCTGTTCTGAGGCTGTAACTGCTGAAATACTGTTTACC
The DNA here is from genome assembly GCA_008658365.1 of Alca torda. Lineage (NCBI taxonomy): Eukaryota > Metazoa > Chordata > Aves > Charadriiformes > Alcidae > Alca > Alca torda. The sequence goes on along the minus strand of CM018101.1, from coordinate 41,498,123 downwards.
TTTTAATTAAGGGGTAAAAAAAAAAAGTAGATGTTTACTAATAGGATTTTTTTTTTAAAGTCTGCATAGACAGCAACTATTTGTGGGGATCCTTCCCCAGAAACACACTGCTTCAGGGACAGTACTCATATCCTTGGATTTAGGTTTGGATACTTGATGTCAAGCAAGCTAGGAATAACTAACATTGCTTAATGCATAGTAGTGTTGATGAGTCACCATCTGATTAATGGTGTTCTTTTTTTTTTTATCCGTTTCATTCATTACTTTTCCATCTCCTAACTGTGAAATGAAAACTTATTGTAGATGTTGATTGAATTAAACTTTATAACGATGAGTAAACTGTATAATTTCAGGATGTTGATATATTTTTTTGTTGTTTCTGTTGTTGCTCTAGAGGCTCAAAATAAACGGTGAATTTGTGCAGCCAGTAGCTGAAGGAAGTGAGAGGGATTTGCTGGTTACCTGGCAAAGTCATGCACGTTCTGGCGGTTCCATGTCACCATATTTCACCTTGTTCATTTTGACTCTCGTCTTTGGAGAGTCTTCACACCTGTTCCACTTAGCAGGGAGACTAAACCTAATGAACCAGAATTAAACAAAATAGAAGTTACAAGAGAAAAAAACCAAACCAAACACAAATCTGCAATGGGCAATACTGTTCTTTTTAAAGGCTTGGGAACACCCAGTGAATAGCTGCTGGAGAGAGAAAGGCGGTATTCTCTTACTTATTTGTTATAAGGTGCTAGATGGTAATTTCTGGGACTCCCCTTTATATTAAGATCAGATTATAAGGTGATGGCTGTTTCACTCCTGATCAATGTAAGGAGAGAAGAAGGAGCCTTTATTTCTGAAAGCCTCTGTGTGTATGTGTCTATTGGTGGCTTCTTCCTCCTTAAGAACTCAAGTCTAGAAGAAGACCAGTTCTGCATTTCATAACTTCTCTTAAGCATTAGCAGCAGAATACAATTAGCATAGTATTTTAATTGTATGTCTACTGCTGAAAAGAATAATGGTGAGGCTGATCGTAAACTTGTTAGTCCCTTCTGTTGGTGTTTGACAGAGCTATGAACAGCAGCACAAGCAACTGAGCTTTCTGGCCATTAACTCAGGAAGACAGCACTGTTTTAATATGCATGTGAGTCATGCTTGTTATCTCTGTAAATACAAAAGGAGGAGGCAAGCAAAGTAATAGTACTTCACTTAGAGCTCCAAGTTATTCATGAAATAGCCTTGAAAACTGAACCAAAACAAGCAGCTCAGGGGAGTTATGGAAGTGGCTGATCCTTGTTATAAACCAAGCAGGTTTTTACCATAATACATGGGCAGTGTTACATAAACCGTGAGATAACAGGCATGCAGGGGCTGGAGGCGGGGCGGGCCTTTTTCAATCTTCCTCTGGTTCAGTTGTTTTTACAACAGAACAACTCAGTGGAAGTGTCTCTGCCTAATGCATTGCTAGTGTTAATAAAACTGCTTCTCTTGACCAGTTTCCACTCACTGTAAATGCAGTAGGCAGAAGATGCTTCATCAAGAAATATGCTTCATTAGTTACCTCCTCAGTTCACAAATTCCATCTGCCTTTCAATAAGCTCTGCTTGCTCTGTGTTTGAGATTCAAATAAGCCTTTAGGTGCCCCAGACTCTTCTCATTTCAGTGAGAACTGAGGAGCGCTATAGAAATCAGAAGCAGGGTGTTTTGAGCCTGGGCTCTGGTATTTGTAATGCAGATGTGAGGGGCAGTAATGTGGAGGAGAAGGCAGTGACCTTTGTGTGAGCATTAGGTGTGACAGAGCACTGAAGGTATTCACTGCAGCGATCTGTAATTTTTTACTACTTAGCTTCACAACAACAATGCAATCATTGCAAAACAGTTAGGCAGAGGTCTCCATACACGTGACCAAGCAGTCATTAGGCTATAATAACATAGCTGTTTTCATGACTGAGATGGATTATAATGGTCACCTATTAGGGTAAGGTCTGTCTCAGTGTGTCTGGAGTACTGTCACTGTTCCTTGATTATCCAGTTTTGCTAACACTGGTTAATAGTCGTCTTTGGAAACTTTGTAACATTTGGCTCTATTAGTATAGACATTCATGTGCATTTTTAAAAGGTGATGTGATACTGCAGTGTTTGCAGTACTGTTGTAAAAAGTAACAAGCTATTTTGAAAAGCTATTTTGAAAATATATGCCAATGACTGTGTATCTTCTGATAAACATTTTTGTGGGAACGTTTTTTTTTCCACCCTGCTTTAAATATTTGTGGTTAAAGTAATTTTGGAACCAACTGGGTAAAATCATGGCAGTCCTAAATTATCTGCGCTAAAATAATTTTATGTTAACTTGTTTCTAAATGTGTCACTATTATAATAAAAAAATCCAACATCTTGGATGATATCAGTTAAAAGCATAGAGAAAGCTTTCAGCACTGTATGCAGTCTGAGAAAGACAATAATGAGAATAAAGTTAGCCCAAATTCCAGTTGGTGTAAAAAAACTGTATGTTGGGCTACACAGGAAAATTACATACCAAAATCTTCATATATTAGAGTGTGCATGATTTGTTGTAGTGTTTAGGGAATTTATGAGTAAATGTTCAGGAAGTAAGAAAAAAAATCATTAGTCCGTGTAAATTAAGGCATAAAATTTAGGAGAAAATTTCAAAATTTGTAAACTTTTACACAACTCAGCAGCCCTATGCACTAAACTCACCCTTTCTGTTCAAAGCCTCATGAAAATAAGCGTGGTGTGTATTATTGTATGTTTTGAAATGCTAGCTAAAAAGAGGGGGAAAAAGAGGGTGAAGGGTGTAATTAGAAGTCTCACAGAAGTTTGTAGGCTTCTACTGTACAATACTGTAACTTTGTACAGTCGTATCACTAGAAGTTGTGTCCTGTCCCTGAGTCGTGTCCCCAGCACCTCTCCACTCTATAGTGGAGTAGAAATATGGACAGTAATCTATTCATAGTGTCCTTTTGCTGATTGTTAGATTGTTGATCAGTATGTGCATGGGCAATAGGGCTAATCTTATCCTCACGCTGATTTGCGTCCAAACAGCAGATTCTATATACTTAACAAAGCAAAAATGAAGCTTATCTGTGATTCTCCATAAAGCCAAAAACAAATAGGGGTGAAAAAGCAAGAGGAAAAAGTTTACTGTAAAAATGGCCTTCAAATAATATATTGCAAACTGATCCAAACTGTGCATTCAGGTCAAAGGAAACATACAGCTTGACAACCCTTATAATGTTTACATTTGACTTCATCGTTTGTCTTATGGTGTTTAATCATATGGAAGTATGCTTCCTAGTTGGTATGCACAGGAAGTAGTCTGGGGAAGAACTTCTGTCAAAATGCAGCAGGTGTTGTCCTTGCACTATTTCGCTAAATCTTTTTTTAAAATCTAAACCAAAAAACACATCCAGTGCTCTGTCCCACTCAGAAATGTCCCCTCTGGAGCCAGGGGCTCTATTGACATCTCTAGTCTACTGAGATTTGAAGTTTCTGTGGATGATCTACTATTCTAAAAGGAAAAGAAGTTTCTTGTTCCTATGCAGTGGCTTTACCCTGGTACAAAACATGAATAAGCACTTAGTAGATTTAAAAAATCGGTGTATTGAACCATGTTTCATTAGTTTCCAATATATTCAGAGTTACCCTCAGATAAATTAGATTAGTAATTATATGAAAGATATTTAATATATCCATAAAACCTCACATTTACATTCAGCCTGCCTAAACAGAATTTTACTGATTATATAAAATAGATTAATAAGCCTCCTGAAATAAAAAGATGTAGTTCCAACTATGTAGGCTTTTCCTGGTGAAGCGTATGCTCAAATTTTAGATGAAACTGGACTACAGATGTGTTAGAATGGGAAGATCATAATGATTTTTTTTGCATGTCTTTGAAAGATAATTTGGAAGTGTTGGATTTTTTGTTTTACTAGATTGAGTTTGAGTAGATTGTAGTCTCCCAGGGAAGTGCTGGAAGCCCGTCATTACTAAGGTTCAAAAGTATGAAGAGTGGGAAAATACATTACAAACAACAGTCTTCAACACAAATGCAGATAAATTTCTTATGCTCCTTTCGAGCCTGGTGATAAATACAGAGTAAGGTTTTATGCTTTAATAGTATATCACAGCAGGCTGGTATCAGTTACATGTGCATTTGCTATGCAGAAGCTGGATGTTTATAGGTAGTATGGGGACTAACTAATACAAACTGTTCAACAGGTTTGGGCAGCACCTTGCAAGAACTTGAAAGGCTACAGGGGCAGAGGGTGAGAATGCAAGAGGAAGTACTTGGAGCAATGGAAAATGTGTGCAGCAATGGAAAGGAATAATAAAGGAGAAAAGCAGAGGTTGCAAAAATATGATAACTGCAATTTGTGTTACAGCAGCATGTGATCCAGTATATAACGCTATTTAGGTTTTTCTCTTCACTGATTTACAAAGACTTTTGTATTAAAGATGTTTCTTTTTGTAAATAGATCTAAAAGGTGATCACCTTAACTTCCTCAATGTTTATGTAGAGTTTATTTATGTCAGTTGTAGAGTTCAATAGCCATTTATTCCTAATGGTGTTCACCAAAGGATAATAAAAAAAAGGCATTACTATCAGATACGGAATATAGTTCTCAGCTTTCCTTCAGATTTTTTTTCTGGTTTTGTTTCAGCATTCAGGGTCTCGTAGTTCTTCTGCAAGACCTTTAATGGTCTGCTTTCCACCTGTCAAGGTGTTGATATTGTTTGTTTCTTTTTTGTTGACAGCAGACTTCCTCATGTGTCTCCAGAGACTTTAAAACAAGAACAGTTGGTCTGTACATAGTTTAGGCATCAGGACATTTTTGGACATTTTTGTTACTTTTCTCATACTTCCAGAAGATACCTTTCCACAGTAAGAAAGAATTCTATTAAGAAAATAATTCTGCACCTGCCTCCAGAGTTAGCTGATTGCAAACTGGGTTGTTCTAACAAGTTCCTTTGTCTCATTTCATCTGCTGAATTATCAAAAGTCAAGTGGGAATTGCTTTGTTTTCTTTTTCCTTTTCCTTTTTTTCTTTTTTTTTTTTTTCCTCTTTCTCCTCACCAAAAACATGGATTCAGTCTAGCCCTTCCACAAGGGATTTCTTCCCAACGAGGAATTTATACATGGTTTTATTCTTCCACTGATGTTTCAGAAAATTAAATCTCAGGGGGGAAAAAGCATTTCAGACAATTTAATTTAAGATTGTAAAACTGTTGCAGTTTTTTAATGTTGTGTTCCGAAGTTGACGTACATCATACCTAATATGCTAAATAAGCTTATCTTTGTGCCATTATGTCTAGCTGTGCAGGTTTAATTTCTGCCTTCAGTAGTATTAACAGGTTACAAATAAATGGAACTGTAAAAAAATTTCTTCATAGCATATTTGTCCAGTCTGGAGATTTGCCTAAATGCTTACTGTACAGGAAGACTAGTATATTTGTTATTGACATTTAGAAACTGTGATAAGCACTAAAATGCATGGCATTTTTTTCCAGTTTCTGAAATTGTGATACAATGCAACAAGCACTAAAGGAGTGATATTCTGTTATGCATCCTCTGTTTTTTCACTTACTTTAACTTAATTTCAGTTACAGCATCGTAATGGCTATGTATTTCCAAGTGCAAAACCCTGCAATTTTCATCATTGATGAATCTGAAAATAGGGAGGTATTTGAATCAAATATTATGAAGGTGATCTGAAATAAAACGTTGATTTAAATGGTTATTGCTTGGAGAAGAAAAAAAAACTTTTATCTCTTCTGGGGAATCTAGATGCAATAGTAGAGAAACAACAAGCACTTCCAATATCAACGATGGAGCATGTTCAAACAAGAAATGTAATACAGGAAACCAAAAGTAGCAACATTTTTGCCAGTGAATCCTGTCCCACTAATGGGACTTCTCTACATAGGCACACACCCGCCTTTTTGCTGAGCTTTAGCTAAGTTTTAATTACTTAAAGGAAAAGCCATAAACAGAGAAACAGTGTGCTGGTTTTGTTGTTACTTTCTCATTAAACAGAAGTATTGGCCAGGCTATTACCTGATGGACTGTTTTTCCCCCTTCCATTTGAAGAGGTTAACATCACTAGCACAGTTTAAAATTTACACCGTTTTTCCTGCAAGTGAGCTAATTCTGTAGCAGCACCTAAAGCAGTTACAAAATGGCAACATTGTGCTGAAAGTGTTTTTACAGTTAGGATGTACACATTCTTGAGTACTATTAGTACTAGTTACTTCTGGCTTTCAAGATGTGCGGTGGATGAATGATTCTTCTGCATCTTCATAGAGTTGGGGAAGTGGATCTATTGGTTGTTTCGATAACTACTCGGTGAAAACATTTAAATACCCTTCTTTTTCCTGGTTTGATGGTCTGTTTGGAGTGATTTGTTGCAGGATCAGATTACTTTGATGTAATGTTACTGTGTTACAGACCATTAACAAACTAAATATTGCTCAGATCATTTGTCTCATTTCAGAATCTTGGTGGGATAAACGTAGCTTTGTGTTTGCTGCCTTTACTTGGGACAGTGGTATCATTGTATCATATTTCATTCTCACTATTTCTGGAGCATATTTTTAATGCTTCTTTTAACATGCATGTTTTTAACAAATAAAAGAATAGCTTTGAATTCCCAAGCTCTCTGTTGTTCAGGAAGAGTCACTTATATCCTAGGTATTTATTATAGAATCATATCACAGAATGGTTTGGGTTGGAAGGGACCTTAAAGATCACCTAGTTCCAAGCCCCCTGCCATGGGCAGGGACACCTCCCACTAGAGCAGGCTGCTCAAAGCCCCATCCAGCCTGGTCTTGAACACTTCCAGGGATGGGGTATCCACAGCTTCTCTGGGCAACCTGTTCTTGTGTCTCACCACCCTCACAGTAAAGAATTTCTTCCTAATATCTAATCTAAATCTACCCTCCTTCAGTTTAAAAATGTTACCCCTTGTCCTATCACTACACTCCCTGATCAAGAGTCCCTCTCTACCTTTCCTGTAGGCCCCTTTTAGGTACTGGAAGGCCGCTATAAGGTCTCCCCAGAGCCTGTTCTTCTCTCAGCTCAGAACAAGCCCAGCTCTCTCAGCCTGTCTTCGTAGGAGAGCCACTCCAGCCTTTTGATCATCTTCGTGGACCTCCTCTGGATTCCCTCCAGCAGGTCCATGTCTTTCTTATGTTGGGGGCCCCAAAGGTGGACACAGTACTCCAGGTGAGATCTCATGAGAGCAGAGTAGAAGGGCCATGCCTTGGCATGCTGCAAAGTCCCTCTCCCCTAATTTATTAAGAAATTTTCTTTAACAACTCTCATAGATCATGAGACCAATTTGACACTGCCAATATAGTAATTGTCAGGACAGCCCCATTTACCTTCCTCCCCAAAATGTCTTCCTGGTTGCCTGCCTTCCTGAAGGTCCATAATGCTTCACAGTTATACTTTGCTTTGTTTTCCCTTTCCCTTTTATTTCGTTCATATGTGATTGCAATTTGTTCATCAGAGCCTTTCCGCTGGGCCTGGGTAGAATTCAGAAGGTCCTCAGCAGGGCTATTCAGGCAATATAATATCAGCCGTAGGACCCCTACCCCACCAGGAGCTCTATGGGAATCATAATTTATGTGGAAACTCTTTATTTCAGGAAAAGTAATCTTCCCAGTCTTTTATGCCTGAAAGTTCTTGGGGTGTGCATACCTGAATTAATTGTCCTAACTCTTTTTAAACATGAGGGACTGGAGCAGTTGAAATGGATTTGTTTTTCTCAGTGAGCAAAAGCAAGAAGGCAACTCATGGGAATGCTAGGAAATTTTAGTTATTTCTTTTCCCATTTTTCTCAAGAAGTTTTGTATTCTGTTTGCATAAACTAGCTGGGTACGTTTTTGACAAAGGAGAAAAAAGACAACTCATTAACTCTAAGTTGTATCAACTGTACACTGGATGTTTTGAATGTTTACGAAAGAAATGTTGATATAATTAGATCATTTCTTCTGAAACCTTTAGTATGTCCCAAAGAACCATCTGTCAGATTACATTAAAAAAAATAGTTTGAAAGGAAATTTTTTGTGACTTTTCATATGTTTTGATGAAGCTAGTGGAAATTTTGTTTCAGCCTTAATTATAATGAAATTACTGTCTTTGTTTCTTTATTTAATTCCATTCTGCACCTTTCCTGGTCGTTTTCATTGGGGTTTGTGGTTTGAGTTGTTTTCTGCCCTTTGTCCAAGCTGGCAGATTTATTTTGTGTTATTTGCAAATAAGTTGGAGGGACGATGGGGGGAAAACCTTTGTCAATCAGAATAGTCTAAAAGGAATTCAAATGGAAATGCACCTAATTATATATAATACTAGCCTGAACTGGTATCTTTTTGCATTCAAAATTCTCAAGCAGCTTTTTTCAAGCCGTCTCTTTTCTGACCTTTTTTTCCTCTCTTGCTTTCTCTTTCCTTAAAACATAAACCGTCTGTCAAACTTTCTGCGTCCTCACTTTAAAGTGTTATTGGTGTAAAGTCCAGGCTTGTCATGCGCGCAAGAACATTCAAACTCAGAAGATGAAATACAACTTGTTGTCTGAAAATTATTTTTCTCTTCTGATAATCTTACTGATTATGTAGCTCACAACTAGAAAACAGTTCACTGGGAGAACTTTTCTTACTGGGTTGCAGGGAAGTAGGGAAGAGCCTAGCTCCTTGAATGGGGCTTTTTAATGGAGCTTCTCCATAACGTTGTATGTAGTCTATGTTAGCAAAACTGCTTTGCTTTCTTTACATTTCTCATTTTAAGTGCATCTTCTATGTAAGAGTTCCTCCGAGTGAGTAGACAAGTTCTGCAGGAGCACAAAACTACTGGTAGAATAAACTGAGAAGTATGCAAGTAGTTACGTAAGGAAGTCCAAATTGATGTTATTTCCTTTAGCTTCCCTCTGAGAATACGTGTCCTTGCTTACTGTGTATGGAGAAGTTGTGGCCGTTTGAAAACTTGGTTCTGTAAATTTTTCTTTATCCGCTTGCAGTTTTGTCTTCTGAAGTAGTGAAGTACCTTCCCGTTTCTTTCTTTCTGTCCGTATTTCGTATTTCTCCAAATGCATTGGATAAGCAGTATTGTAAAGCCTTACTAGTGATTGTACAGTAATTCCAAGTTATTTCACCACTTACTTCATTTTTGCTTTCCATTAAAACAGAAAATCATGTGTAGCTCTGGGAGTTGTTAGCTGTTGGACATCTGCCTTTTTTTGAGGGGAAAAAACATAACTGAAACAGACCAGAATGAAGGAAACTCCCTGTGCATGCTGTTTCTTATTGTTCTTTTAGTGAAATAACTTCAAATATGTAGTAAAAGGATCAGATCACTTAATTCATTACTTTAAATTTCAATTCAACTGTTAATGATACTGAAAACTGAAGCTTAGATATAGTTATCTGAGAGCACTGTATATGTCCTCTGACAATGATTTTAAACTGCGTATGACTAAAGATTTAGGTCTGTATAAATAACTCTTGTCCACAAACTTGCAGACAAATAATGTTTTAAAAAAATCAATTTGGGGAAACACTGAAATATGTGAAAAACTTTGAGTTCAGTATTCTTTTAAGAAGATGCTATCCGTGAAGCCATATTTTTTTTTTTTAGTGTTTTTAAATTCTTACTATTGTATTGAAGACCTGCAAAATATAACTGATGTGTAATTTGAATGAATTCACTCAGTTTTGAAATAGCATTCAGCATTTACAGTTCCAATAAGCTGGAGGCTAAATTTACATCTGGTACTCATATATCTGTACTAAGTGCACTGCAGCCAACAGGTATAGACATAATGTGTTCATTTCCCAGAATTTTTTTTACTATTATTTTTTCCTTATTTGCATATAATATTTGATCTCTGTTGATTTGCTGTTTCTGAGCCCAGTGGCTGTTTTCTTTTAATTTATGGATCCAACAGTAGTGATTGTTGTCAAAATTTTTTACTTTCTCTTGCTTTAGATATATGCTGAGAAGCAAAACCCACATTACAGTACGCGTATTCTCTTCTAGCTCTAAAAATAAATGTATTTTTTAACAAAGCAGGTATCTATTAGCTGTTTACTGTTAAGATTATACTTACCACTTCTCTTACTCTTTAAGAAGTTAACAATTGTTGTAACAAGGAGTTAGTTTCATATATTTTACTCATTTCTACATATTTCATGTTTTTTCTAGAGAAAAAATCCTTTTTACATCTTTAAAATGTTTTGTCTCTATGATGCAATATTCCACTGAAGTGATGTGGAAAGAGTACACCCTTTTCTGTATTTTCTTAGTGTTTGTTTTTCTTAGTATTCCATCCAAGATGAGGCAAAAAATTTGTTGTCTACTATAACTCTACATTTCACCCTTATTTGTTTCATAAAGTTATCCAGAATCTGTTTTTGTGGATTGCATTATATACCTTTTGGTGACCTAATATGAAATCAAGCATAAATATTAACTGTGATAAAGACCAACCTCTTAATTGGCAAGTATTTCATACCCAGCAGAATTTAGATAGATCAATAACAGAGTAGATCCTCTTTGATAGAAAGATTTACTTGGTATACGATGACCTCTTCTTACCTTTTAGTTTCAGATACACTGTAGATACTTCATACCTCCGGAATGACCGTGAACACTTAAAATCCATCTGACAGAAGAGATTCTGAATTTGTACCATTCCGATGTGTGCCATTTACTGGCCTGGAGTAATATTCTCCCAATTTTAGAATCATAGAATCATTTACGTTGGAAAAGACCCTCAAGATCATAGAGTCCTACCATGAAGTTAACACTGCCAAGTCCACCACTAAACCATGTCCCTAAGCACCACATCTACACGTCTTCCCTGGGCAGCCTGTTCCAATGTTAGACAACCCTTTCAGTGAAGAAAATTTTCCTACTATCTAATCTAAACCTTCTCTGGCACAGCTTTTCTTCTTATCCTATCATTTGTTACTTGGTAGAGGAGACTGACCCCCCACCTTGCTACATTCTCCTTTCAGGTAGTTGTAGAGAATGATAAGGTCTCCCCTCAGCCTCCCAATTCCCTCAGCTGCTCCTCATAAGACTTGTGCTCTAGACCCTTCACCAGCTTCCTTGCTCTTTTTTGGACATGCTACAGCACCTCAATGTCTTCCTTGCAGTGAGGGGCCCAAAACTGGACACAGTACTGGACTGGGGACGAACACTTCCCTAGTCCTGCTGCCCACACTGTTTCTGATACAGGCCAAGATGCTACTGGCCTTGGCTGCCTGGGCTCATATTCAGCTGCTGTCGACCAACACTCCCAGGTCCTTTTCCTCAAGGCAGCTCTCCAGCCACTCTTCCCCAAGCCTGTAGCACTGCATGGGGTTATTGCGACCCAAGTGCAGGACTCGTCACTTGGCCTTGTTGAACCTTATACCATTGGCCTCGGCCCGTCATTTCAGCCTGTCCAGATCCCTCTGTAGAGCCTTCCTACCCTCAAGCAGATCAACACTCCCTCCCACCTTGGTGTCATCTGCAAACTTACTGAGGGTGCACTCGATGCCCTCGTCCAGATCATTGATAAAAATACTAAACAGAACTGGCCCAAATACTGAGCCCTGGGGAACACCACTTGTGATCAGTCGCCAACTGGATTTAACTCCATTTGCCACAACTCTTTGGGCCTGGCCATCGAGCCATTTTTTCACTCAGTGGAGAGTATGCCTGTCTGAGTCCTTAGCAGCTAGTTTCTCCAGGAGAATGCTGTGGGGAAAAGTGGCAAGGACTCTGTCAACCAGTCTTTTAGAGGCCAAAGTCTGCCCTCTGGAAGTCCAAGGTCGCAGTTCTGCTGACTCCTCCCCTTACTTTACGTCTCCAAGAATCAAAAACTCTTATCATTTTGTGATTGCTATGCCCAAGATGTCACATCACCCATAAGTCCGTCTCTGTTCACAAACAGTGGATCCATCCAGTTGACTGCCCTAGTTGGCTCACTCACCATCTGTGTTGGGAAGTTATCATCTACACACTCCAAGAACCTCCTACACTGTTTCCTCTCTGTTGTATTGTATTTCCAGCAGGCATCTGGTGAGTTGAAGTCCCCCACAAGAACAAGGGCTAGCGATTGTGGGACTTCTCCCAGCTGCTTGCAGAATATTTGATCTGCCTCTTCATCCTCGTTGCGTGATCTATAACAGACTCCCACCACAATATCTGCCTTGTTGGCATTTCCCCTGATTGTTACCCATAAACACTCAACACTCATCACAATCATTAAGCTCTAGACGATCAAAACACTCCCTAAAACACAGGGCTACCTCTCCACCTGACCTTCCTTGCCTGTCCCTTCTTAACAGCCTGTAGCCATTGATAGCTGCGCTCCAGTCAAGTTTCAGTAATGGCAATTGTATAATAGTTTTCCTGTTGCGTACACTGGTGTAGAGGTGCTTCAGCTGGGCTGTTGGCCATGTTACCTTCTTAGAGGAACACCCCTCAATTCCTTTGAGGTATTTCTCTGGTGTTTCCCTCTTGGCTCCTGTTGCCGCAGGAGCCCCTGGTTCATCTCCATAAGACTTAAAGCATGTTGCAGTGTAGCCAGCACGTCTCAGAGCTACAAGCTGAGGGCTCTTGCTGGCTTATTTTATGATATAAGGCAAGGCTTTGAGTAGGTGGCTGGTGAAGGCTGGACAAGCCCTGGCAAATCCACAGTGGTTTCAGTGAATTTACACTGATTCATATCAGTTGAACTCTGCATTCAACAATTACATGTTACTATTCATAAGATAACTTTGTACTTCAGCAAGTTTTGGAAGGATTGTATTTTTATTTTCTCAAATACTCCAGCCCATGTCAGAATATTGCTCTTTAATTGCCCCAAAAATTTAAATAGAACTGCAACTTCCCAATTAAAAGGAACCGTTTCATTTTAAAATGTATTTTTCTACTTAGCATTTTACTCTCATTGTCAGAATATACATTGCACTAACGATGTTTCCTACATAACAGATGTTGTAATGCATATATGCAGCATAGCACTATTTCTTCCAAGCAAACCAGGCAACGGTGACTTAAGCATCTGATGTAATTGGTAATGTGATGAAAGAAATCACTGTTGCCACCAAAGGTTTGCTTTCTAAGAAGGTAGTTCCAGAAGTAATTTTACTTCCATTTTGCAGTTTTATTATGGGGCTAATATGCTCTGTCTTGAAAATATTTTTTAATATATTTGGAACTTACAAAACAGGGCTATCTGATAAGGAAGGAAACAGTGTCAGAAAAATGAGACTAGGGTGGAGAGAATCTTCAACTCATCCAGCAGTGTCTACATTTTTGAGATTTTTTTTAATTATATTTTAGTAAGACACACATATATGGTCATATCTAAATACTGCTGAATGCTTACAGAAAGCCACAAATCACTTAATGTCCCTCTTTCTTTATTGTATAATGTAACAAAAAAGGTGTTTATGGCATATGTAGGGGCAGAATCTGTTTCAGTTGCAGAATTTTTTAGGAAATCCCAGGAACTACTATGAACATCTCCTCTTCATTTCCTTCAATAAATAACATCTGGAAGAGAGAACTAGAATTCTTAAGATGCATACTGCTTAAAAAAAAGGAAAAGTTTTGTCTTAAATAAGTATATTTTGCTTCTAACTAAAATAATTGTGTTGAGCTATATCTTATGCAGTATTCTTCTAATACAACAAATGCAACAAATCTCCATTTAAAGATTGCAGTTTTTCAAAAAGAAATGTTCATGTTTTAGAAGTGGAATAAGTACATAACTGTTCTTTGTTTAGTGAAGTAAGTGTAATATTGGCACAAGCAACTGATCTCATTTAGAAAACTGCAAGTACAATAACTAAGTTTGGTTTATAGAAAAGGTCTTTAGCCTTGATCAGCTTTCAAAAGAGAACTTATATTATGCGTACAAAAAAGGGTGTATATGTGTGGTAGATCTCTTCATTCATACTGTAGGTTAGATGCTGGAAATCACCTATGTTGGAATGATGCTGGGAGAACATCTATGGAATTTGGCTAAGGATTGTGAATTTCTAATACATCTCAGTCTGTACTAAAATACTGTAAAATATTTTACAATGTAAACAGCCCAGTTAAATTTCTAGAAGAAATCTGTGGGTTTTTTCTATTGCCATTTGAATGCAGCATTTCTAGCAGGTATCCCATGAGCAAAACCAAATGAAGGATATGGACACCACATGATTTTCTTAATGTTTGGCTCATTAATGTTCCATACAGTCATTTTTGCATCCATCTTTCTCCATTGTCCTTGGGTGGACAAGGATTGCTGCAGTGGAGGTGGCCGCAGGGGCTCACAGTGCACCAGGTATTCCTGGTTACCCGCTCCACCCATAATTTTCTGCAGTGGAAGAGAGTTTGAGGTGCTTGTCACCCTCTACTTGCAAACTGCCTGCCTGTGGCCTCCTGTCTCGTTGATTCTCCTTGCGGAGAATCTAACTCGGGAGTATATATAGCCCCATGAGTGGTACGTCTAAATGACCTAATTTAGCTACAAACTCATGAACGTTTATTGTAATGTGCTTCCCTAGAGAAATATATCTAGCACCTTGAAAATTGCAGTAGTCCACCTTATTCTCAAGAGGCTGAAAATCACCCAGAAGGCTTTTTCAGTCTCTCATTCCTGAAACAAGTAATTGAGAAAATGATAACTAACAATCTCCATTAACACATGTCATCTGTGAACATCTCAAATGCCCCACAGTCAGGGTTCAAACTAGGGCAGAGCTCACAGATGAGCTCAAGGGTGGGAGGTCCAGATACAAGCCAAGTCTACATTCTAATACAGCCTTTTTTCTTTTCTTTTTCGGTAACTTTTAAGAGCAGACCTAGTTTCAAAAGTGAATTAGGCTGATCTGAATGAAGGACTATGTGCTGAATGAGTACATCTACGCTGCAGTTAATTCCAGTTAATCCTCATGAGTATTTATGTGTTTACATATGGAGAAGCCATTGGTTTTGATAGCGGGTGGCACCTAAAATGTGCTACTGAAAGAGATTTTTTAAAGTGGAAGAAAAATATAGGAACTGCTTAGTTTATTCTTAAAATAGATATACTTAAAATTATGGTCCATGTTTCTCACTGTTCACAATAGCATGCACAGAAGTAATAAAATTAATAGAAAAATAAAATACGTTCCATAAGCAATAGCCTAAATTCATATAAAAATTAATCAGTAAGTGTAACTGCAACAAGCATAGCACTTACCTGGAGCTATAGCTGTGATATAAAACAGCCTATATAATGTATCAGAGAGAAATTCAAAGCAATTATTTCAAACCCAGTTCCTCAAGAACTGCATGATAAATGCATGTGGCTTTGGAATCCAGCACAGCTTGTGAGTTAGTAAAAAGGTCTCATACTACCAAAGAATAGCTCAATTCAAATCTCTGTTTCTTATGCCCAGAAAAGTAAGTGGCTATTCCCATATAAGTCTCTTTTTTTTTTCCCGTTCTTTTTTTAATATGATAAACCTATGCTCAGGACCAAAAAAGCTAGGTGGCTCCCAAGTTTTCTGAAAGAACCCAGAACAGTTTAACATCTTGGAAGAAAATAAAGGCTTAAAAGTCTGGCTCTTAAACTGTGTTCCAACAGAAAGTGAAAGAGTGATAATTTTGCAGTGCAGTAACAAGTGAAGGGTTTTTTGGGGTTTCGGTTTGCTTTTTTTTCTGAAAGGGGGGCAAATTTATCAACTTCTCTACAAGGCCTTTGGCAAACAAAACATTTAAAAAATACAGAGTGTTAATATCCATATACAATTATTCGTGTATATCTGGGTAAGTTTTAAGTCCTTAATGTGGGATAAAAATAAAGTAAGTAATGGCTACTAGAAGGCTGTCCTTCTAGGAAAAACATAACAGGAGCATGAAGTGGGTGAAAAATATGAACAATACAGGTAAGGATTCAGTGGTGAAACGTACATGAATGATGAATTCACGTTTTTTTTTCTCTACAGCTTTCAGTTTTGGTGGTTTGTCTGTTTAATAGTTCTGATTTCAGAACTATTTCTGAAGATTTCTGTCTGGCTCCAAAATAGCCAGAAGGCTGTCTTCCTCTAGCAGCCTACCATTGCAATAACACAATTACATATGTTTTCTTGGTAGTTTTTCATGGCTAAGTCTTCTTTTCACCAGCTGAGTAGGATTAATGATAGCTTAGACATTAATCTCCAGGGTATCTCTGATATAGGCAAGGTGATCTATTCTGAATGTGTGATCACTAATTTCAGATTTTAATAAAAGACATTATTTTTTCTATATAGATCAGAATACTGAAATCATAGATTCTAGTTACAAGGTAGAGAATGCGCTTTCACCCATTTTACATGATATCAAGGAAAGCAGTTTTGATCTCGAAGGTTTTTGCTTAGCTCTTTTTTTCCCCTCTCATTTTTTTTCTAATCACCATCTTTAGACTATAAATGGGCATGTTTCTGATAAATCAAGAAATAAGAGTTCAATTTAAGGTCCTGCTTCAAGTCACTGAAACTACTTTCTCTCTTACTTTTGGCCTTCTGGAGGTACTCTAGTGCATATAATGAGACGTGATGTATTTTCTAAGTGTCTTAGGTCCTCTGCCACACCATTTCTTCTATTTGCTATTTTGTAATGTGGCTCTATGTTCTCATTTGCACTAAGAGTTTTGAAGTATTTTCAGCTACGGCATTTTAAAGTAGTGAAGCACATCATCGTATCTGACATTTATTCTTAGTGTTAAGTTTTGCTTTTTTCTTTTTCCTTGTGTCCATTTTCTTCCTCTATGTTCAGCACTTCCCGAAGCCTTGTTTTCTCTTCCAGAGTCACTGGTGCACTACTACTGACTTTGCTGATGATACACATTGTAGCAAAAAACCCTAGCAGGCCTCATTCAGATAAATCGTGTCAAGAGCAAGTGATTTCCATGACGTGTGACTTCTGAAAATGAAAAATGAAGATTTGTGCAAACGCAGAAAGATCACCCTGTTAAATGTGGAGAGCAGTCCACCATATTGTAGCTTGAACAGAGGGTAAAAAATAGTTTGATACCTGTAGTATGCCCAGCACCTTGACTTGTTAGTATTAGTGTAGATCTGAATTACCTTTCAGTAAAATATATTCCTATAGTAATTTTATTTAAAATGTTTCTGAAATTACTTTTAGGTCATGCTGAGTTACTTGTTTCACACTTAGTCATATTTCTGTGTGTGATGTTAGCATGTGACTGTATGACCAAATTGATGATGCTTATGTCTTGAGGATCAGCTGAATGGAATACTTATCATCTCTTTTCACGGAATTTCACAGAATTTTTCAGAGTTGGAAGGGACCTCTAGAGATCATCTAGTCCAACGCCCCTGCTAAAGCAGGATTGCCTAGAGCACATTACTCAGGACTGCATCCAGGCAGGTCTTGAAAGTCTCCAGAGAAGGGGACTCCACAACCTCCCTGGCCAGCCTGTTCCAGTGCTCTGTCACCCTCACTGTAAAGAAGATTTCTCATATTTGTTCGGAACTTCCTATGTTCCAGCTTGTGCCTGTTACCCCTCGTCCTGTTACTGGGAACCACTGAAAAGAGTCTGGCTCCATCCTCCTTAAACCCACCCTTTAGATACTTGTAAACATTAATAAGGTCTTCCCTCAGCCTTCCCAGCTCTCTCAGCCTTTCCTCATAAGGGAGGTGCTCCAATCCCTCAATCATCTTTGTTGCGCTACGCTGGACTCTCTCCAGTGGTTCCCTGTCTCTCTTGAACTGGGGAGCCCAGAACTGGACACAGTATTCCAGTTGTGGCCTCACTGGTGCAGAGTAGAGGGGGAGAATGACCTCCCTTGACCTGCTGGTCACACTCTTCCTTGTGCAGCCCCAAATTCCATTGGCCTTCTTGGCAACAAGGGCACATTGCTGGCTCATGGATAATTTACTGTCTACCAAGACCCCCAGATCCTCTTCTTCAGAGCTGCTTTCCAGCAGGTCCATCCCTAACCTATACTGGTGCCTGACGTTCTTCCTCCCCAGGTGCAGGACTCTACACTTCTCCTTGTTGAACCTCATTAGGTTCTTCTCTGCCCAGCTCTCCAGCCTGTCTAGGTCATGCTGGATGGCAGCACGGCCCTCTGGGGTGTCAGCCACCCCACCCAGTTTGGTATCATCAGCGAACTTGCTGAGCATAGACTCTGACCCCTCGTCCAGGTCATTGATGAATACGTTAAATAATACTGATCCAAGTATTGACCTCTGGGGGACACCACTGCTTACAGGCCTCCAACTCGACCCTGGTCCATTAATCACAACCCTCTGAGTCCTGTCACACAGCCAGCTCTCAATCCACCTCACTGTCCCCTCGTCTAGTCCACGCTTCCTCAATTTCCTAAGGAGGATGTTATGAGAGATAGTGTCAAAAGCCTTGCTGAAGTCAAGGTAGATGACATCTGCTGCTCTGCTCTCATCTAGCCAATCAGTTATAACATCATAGAATGCTATCTCTTTGGCAAGCAGCCTTTTTTTGTATTATTTAGAAATAAGTAACCCTGTTTGTTCAGTATAAAAAGTAAAGATTTAATTTGTGCAGCATTTGTGACAAAGTTGTAAGTGTTAAGATGGAAATTGTAATGGTCATGTTGCTTTTGTTTTAGAGTTGGTTTCATCCTTCTTAGAGAGGCGATCTAAAGGCAATGAAGGCAGGAATGGGAAAATGAGGATTTCTTCTCATTCATAAATTATCTTTTCATATATGAGCCTGCTTCCTTGTTCCTGAAGCACGTTCTTCAGTTTCAGCTTTTCTTTTGCATCCTGACTGAGACAACGTACTTCAGGGATTACCAAATATAGTCCACAGTCAAATTCAATCCGCAGTATTCTGCAAAACCAATTCACAATGCAATTATGAAAGCGTAGAATGTATAGGCATGCCCAGCTTCTTCTGTTGTCTAGAAACCATTAAGCATCTCCTCCATCGTTATGCAGGTTATGAGGGGCAGCTGTCTCCTGCTTTGTTTGATGCCATTTGCGTATGGCTCAGAAGCTCATGGGAAGCTGCCACTCTGACACTTGGATGAGTAATTTGGTTTCTCCCAGAGTACTTTTCTTCTGCTTGTTGCTTGTTCCAACATCTTTATTTACTCGTGTTGGAAGGAAAGACCAGCATTAATCTGGGTAAGGCCTCCTGATGAAAAGTCTACTTACACCATCTGTCTTCAGTTTGTTGGGGGGTACAAACCCCTAGCAATCTTTGAGGTTCAGCAGTCAAGTTTCTGTGTTAGTGTGGGTACTGTTGATACATCACTTCAACATTTAAAACTGAAACTGGACTTATCTGTAATGATGCTGAGAGGATTATACATGAAAGCAGTCAATATGGTGATGTCTTTACCATGAAAAATAATAATAAAAAAAATCTGCTTAGGGTTGTATTTCTCAGTTATTTTTATTAAATAGTAAATTATTTACCTTGCTCACTGAATCTCTGGATCAAAGTGGAGAGACCAGTATCACAGCATCAGTTTCTTGCTTCTAAAATCATCCTTCTATAATGCTGTTCTAGGAATGTTTTTAATACTTCCCTTGGCTTCAGAGTATATAGTTTTCCTTTTATAATCGTAATTCTAGGACAGTAGGAGATGGCACTGTCCACAGAGTATTGTCTTAAAGATATTTAAGATATTATCATCTTAAAGTCATTTCCTTTCCCATCTCTCCCTTCATGTTGCCATTAATATATCTTTTTTTTCTTTTTGGTGGCACATGCAACACAAAAATGCACTCAGTAACTGTACTTGTTGTAAACAAAGGCCACAGTATTCACAGTAATCCTTGCAGAAGGATTGCAGGGTGTTTTTAACATACAAAACCTGTAATTAGGCAACACAGCCTGTCATCATTCATCAAATATATATGGTGGTTAGATTTCCAGTATGGTCTGATACCAGCACAAGCAGGGAGAACAATACAACTTCCAGATCGTTGTAAGACACTGATGGAGTTTACATAATGTATCTGGTTCATGTAGGGATAGTAACTTCTGCAGTGCTCCTTCAGTACAGACTACAGGAGTTATTCCCCTTTAGATTTCAGTAGAGAGAAGATAAGGCCGCTACACAGTTTAAAAAGTCAGAGAACTCTTTTTCTGTTGTTTATTCCCTCTCCTTTTTTTTTCCCCTCATTCCTTTCTTGACATGGAAGTATTAGTGCCAGACCAAAGACATTGCCATTGATCCCATAAATGGTAGAGGTGAAGAAGGTTGGGTGCATTTTGAGGTTGGTAACAATCAAGCACTTTTACTTTTTTTTCTTGATCAAAGGCTTTCTTTATAATTGCAGCAGTGGAGTTGCAGGGAGGTACGGTATGTGTGATGTATCAAGACTTACAGGCAGAATTTGTGGATTCCCATTAAAATAATATATGGGAGAAGAACAAGCAGTGACATCTCTGAAAGCATTCAGATGCCAACCACAAATGTGTGCTTGCCTTAATTTGATGACACTGCTTGTCAAACCTTTGGTCTTTATCGGATCAGAATATAATTTCTAACTAAACTTCTGTTTCCTCCTCAAGAGCCTGCAAACTTAGTTAACTTTTTTCCTCACCAACATGTTTTCTAAACATGCTTATAGCCTGCTTGTCAGAGCTGAAGCAGGACTTGCGACCCTCTCAGCACTGTGCAGTGGTGCGGGAGGGTGAGACAGCTTCTGCAGAGCAGCAGCCACAGAAGTGTGCACAGGCAAAGCGTCCTGTTCTTATCCAAACTGTTTTGTTCATTATGTGGGTTTTTTCCTCCCTTATAGTTGAGTCATGTGCTGACTCTCAGGAGGAAACACTGCAAACATTTCTGGCTTTTTGCTGCTTAAATTGAAAAGAGGGTGACCTACAAAGAGCAAAAGACTTGCTGACCTCAAACTGGTATCTTACTTTTTTCCCCTTATAGAATGGAATGATTTTACTGCTCTGTGATTAGCGGTTTATGAAAGGTAAATGTGATTGCTGATCCAAATTTGCCTTTGGATAAATACTTCTCCTGGTGCTGAATTACTGGGGCCTCTGGATATTTAGGTAAATACTTCTCCTGGTGCTGAATTACTGGGTCCTCTGGATATTCCGATAGCTTTCTCCATCACAGAGCCCCTGACTAAGGAAGATTTTTCTGTATTGTGAAAACCTGAATTTGAAAAATAATGAGGAAGACTATTTGCAATTTGTGACCAAAGAAGACAATGACTGAATACTACATGGAAAAATGTCATAGCAGACTTTGATACCCTATTTTCTAAGATTTTTTTTTTTTTGTTAAAGCCATATTCTAAAAATTAAAACGTTTCAATATGCAGCAGTTTAACAGTTACAGCAACTAGTGTCCATAGAAGGAAATTACTGAAAGGAAGAAGATGCAGGGGAAACAGCACTGAAATCTTTTGGAAATCATGAGTTCTGGAGTTCTTTGTCCTATGTCACAAATAAGAGAAAACTTGGTATTTTCTTTGAACTGTGAATTTCCTAGCTTTCCACTAAGTGATTTTTATTATTTTATTACACAGTTAAAAATAATTCACCAGTGCAACACCAGTGCAGTGAATTACTCAGCTACTGTAAATCGGTTGTAATCCACAGCCAGTGGATTTTGGTTAAAAACAATTTTGACTGCATGACAGAGGTTGCAACTGACAGTACTTCTATAGAATAGGAGGTGCTCCAACATAGTTGATGTCTGAAACAATGTATGATTGTGTTTTGACCATGAAATTTAGATTTTATTATAAGGGAAATTCCGTGCTGTGTCCTGTAACTACACAGTTAGCATGCATCGTTAACAGTCCCCTCTGTCTGCTCAGTCTTGACCTTTTTAACTAAATCTATCATTTAAATCAGTCATTTGAAAATATATACTAGTTATAGCATAAAACTAATAGTGTGAAGTGCACCAACATACAAAGAAGGTGTCAGAGCCATGTCCTTACCACGTATTCTTCAACTTCCCAGTCTTTAAAAATTTTACTTTCTTCTGATAACATTTCCAAGTAGGATTTCTGATCGTGCCAATGAAGGGAGAGTGTCTCGTCCGGCACAAGCCTCCTACTGCTTTGTATGTTAGGCTGCAGGGGTTGTTTAATGACAGCAGTGGTCGCATACCCAAATGCACAGACTGCCAGCTGCCGATTGTGTCTCCCTGGGCTGTCAGGTCACTAACCGTCCTCGCACATTAAGAGTGACTGTGGGGCTGTGGGGCTTTTGCAGACAATTTAGTGATCAGCACTTCCAAAGAAAGTGTTGGGTGGCTGCAAAACTACTGTAAAGCCTCTTCTAATTCCTCCCTCCCTCCCCCCCCCACACCCCCGGGCTGTGCTCTCTTTAATTTGATTAATAATGTCCTGGCCTACCTACAAACATGCAGAAGTGTTCCTGGTCTGAGATGTGTTCTGTAGGTGGGGTGATTACGTGAAGTCAAACTACTATAATTATCCAGTGAAGCTAAATATTATTCACATTTAATCCAATCTGTGGTTCATTTTAGGCCAGAAGTTTGAATCAAAATACTTATCTACCCTGCCCAAAAAGGGAATAATGGTCATTTTCATATTGAGAGGGAGTTTAAAGCCCACTGAGGAAAACAGAAATGTTGCTAACATTAGTTAGTACTTGGTCAGGGCAGTAGTGCTTTGCTGGCTTTTTCAACAACATCCTTTCTTGTTTCTTAAGATGAATTAATAGTATCTTCTGTTTTAAAGACTAATTAATGTCTGTTTTTCTTAACCATCTAGTTCCATCTTAATACCAGCGTTTGCCTTAACACCGTAATTCTAAATCAAAATGGTTTTTTGTGTGTGTGTGGTAGCTGCATGCTGATTTTCTAAGTAGTTGCCTGTCTCTCAAAATATTTGTGATCAGGGTAGATAAGGCCTATTAATACGCAATTTTTCTGGATAGCAGAATGTAACAAAAACAGCCTGTCTTTTCTACACCAACAGGTTCCCTAAATTAACTTCATAAATTTGTGTTTAAGACTTTCTGGGAAACTGCCTTGGGCATTTCTGAAAAAAAAATTAGTAAGGGGGTAGATTTGGAAATTAGTGGCAAAGTAGAATCTGTTGACTCCAGGAGACTTGATGTGATACATCAGTATGTGGCGGTTGACTTTGTCCCTAGAACTTTGTCTCCTCGCCATGTCCTGGAGAATCTCCAGAGTATATTGCACAGCAGGATTAGGTGACTGAGTATGGAAACCTTCCTGTGCTGATAATGAGGATGCACAGTTTTTCTCAACAGACTGTGTTGCCACTTTTCTACCCATCTTACTCATTTTCCAGAAGCTTCTTCCAGGTAGAATTTAATAAAAAATAATTCATAAAAGCCCTCAGTTTTGCTTTCCTTCACATAGATTTAACTCTTGCCTGAAAACACGGGCTTTTGTAAACCAATTAGATTACTGAAAACATACTACAAGCAAACAAACAAAGCCCTCCAAAAACCTATTTCCCCTCATTTGATGACTAATGGTACATTTATAAGTACCATGTCTTATTTTGGCTAATGTCTTGGGAGGATAATCCATTTGTGCTTTGGCAGATAAATAAGCCTTCCTAAATGGTTGTTAAAAAGCCTAATGTGACTTCTCCCTGTAAATACTGAATAGTTAGTAAGCAAAATTAATAATTTAAAAATACATATTAATTAGATTGTCAGACTATGAATCAATTCTACAAACACCAGGCAGCAAAGGAAGAAGCTTTTCAAGGTCTTACTGTCTATCATTTATGTGTAGGAAAGATGTTGTGTTTTACTGGTTTTTCTTCCTAATGATAGAAATTGGCAGTATGTTTCAGGAGTCTGGTATTTTGCCTGAAGCCTTGAAAGAGGAGTCAGCAGTGCTTTGCTGTCCTTCTTTAAATAAGCTCTTCTTGGCGTCTGATTTGAGCCAGTAGAAATAGGGTATATTTCTAGGAATTAGAAGATTGTACCTAATTTATAAAGAAGCTATCACTTTTTTAGGTCACACATGGCATAAAACTTTTTTTAATTCTCCCTCAAGGCATGTTTCAAATAGTTACTCATCACCGTGGTATAATATGTCTGTGGTTTCTCCAGAGAAAATAATGTTGGGTTGCTATCTTTGACATCTTGGGGCTAAATTCATTCTTGTGTGACCCTGTTCTAAACAACAGCTTTTCATCTGAGATTACATTTTGCCCCCTTACTTCATTCCTCCGGATTCATTACTCTAGACATAAAGGGATTAAGGAAAGCACTCGAAAGAAGTAGGTGATAGGGTAGCTTTGCATGCCTATGGTAAGTCTGAAGCTCATTTTCAGAGTTTACTTCCAAGAAATGAGGTAATTGTTTAGAAAGACAGTCTTAGTTGGACAACACACAAATGCAACCATTTAAGTTAGTTGCAATTTTTGCAGAGGAAAATTCCTACTGGAATCATTCATTATTTTGAAAGGGACCCTCCCAGTCCTCTGATATTTCTAGAAATACCAGTTTGAAATAACTGCCTTTGCTGTTATGTGTCGGTCAGCAGAGGGCACTCTTCTTCTTTAAAAATAAGAGAAAGTATGGCTTAAAAATACAGACACTAAATGCTTTTCTTTGTGGTGCCCTTTTTTTTTTTTTTAAACTTATTAATTGTAATTGTGAAACTTGATATAATAGAATTTGGTACAGGATTATTCTTCATGTCCGGAGGAGGGCTACGAAGATGACCAGGGGGCTGGAGCACCTATGCTATGTGGACAGGCTGAGAGAGTTGGGGTTATTCAGCCTGGAGAAGAGAAGGCTCCAGTGAGACCTTATAGCAGCCGTCCAGTACATGAAGGGGGCCTGCGGGAAAGGTGGAGAGGGACTCTTGATCAGGGAGTGTAGTGATAGGATAAGGAATAATGATTTTAAACTGAAGGAGGTTAGATTTAGATTAGATATTAGGAAGAAATTCTTTACTGTGAGGGTGGTGAGACACAGGAGCAGGTTGCCCAGGGAAGTTGTGGATGTCCCATCCCTGGAAGTGTTCAAGGCCAGGCTGGATGGGGCTTTGAGCAGCCTGGTCTAGTGGGAGGTGTCCCTGCCCATGGTAGGGGGCTTGGAACTAGGTGATCTTTAAGGTCCCTTCCAACTCTAACCATTCTATGATTCTATGATGATTCTATGTGATATCCTTTTCTGAATTGAAATGGAGATATGATGACATGATTCCCTTAAAAAGAACCTGCTCTTTGTTTCCCTCTGCATGTCCTGTGTTCACCACAGGTTCTTCCCTGGATTGTAAATGCCGTGAAACTTCTGCAGTTGCTTTGTGTAGGCAAGGGTGGCTTAATTTCTGAATTGCCTCAACCAACTGGCCGTAACCTCTACTCTGTGAAGAGGCGTACACTGTTTTCAGTACTAGCTGTTTGAATCCATGAAGCCAAGCAAAGCTGCTATTCCTCTGATCCTTAAAAATGTCTGTCGTGCAAGACTGATTCAGGCTTTGTACACGAGTGAGGCCCAGCAGGAGTTCTGTGCATCTGAGCACTTCTTAAGTGAGAATTCACATAGTGAAACGTCCTTGTATTTTTTTAAATCCACTTACTGTTGTATTGCAATGGTTAACTGAGGTAGTGGATTCTTGCAGGGTTATGAAGTACAGCCAGTTATTTTGCTTGAAAATGGAATGAAAATTTCAGCATGTTTATATTTGTATAGCATTCTTTTCAAGAAAATGAAACTGTACCACTATACAAAAATATTACTGCGTAAAAAAATTGCCATTATTTGCAGTGCTGTTATTGAGCACCATTCTTCAAAAACAGATGCTATGACATGAAGCCTGCTATAAAGCTCTTAAAACCTCTGATGCATGTAAAGTAGGAGAAGGACTAGTTAAAAGTTTCAGTGATTTATCCTAGCTTCTTGAGAAATCACTATAGAGAGACTGGCAGTTGAATTTTTTGGTGCTGGGGTTTTTTTTAACCCCTTCTGATTTCCAGATCCGTTTTTAAAAAATTCTTTTTCTGCAGACAAAGGAAGTGGAAGATGCTTTTCATGAAAGATTGTGAGGGGACTCTTTTGGTTTGTTACCACGTGGTCCAATACTTTGAATACTGTTTCCTGTTGACGAGCTTGTTAGGCACATCTTATTGAACCTTATGCATGATGAGGAACTGTGGTCAAGTGGAAAGTATGTCCCTGACTCTAGGGCTGGCATTATTCTCTGCTCACTGCTGTTAAAAACCACTCTAAGTTTGTCCCGGTTTATACCAGTTTATAGAGAGAGTTCTTTGAGTTTACCAGATGCAAGTACACCTTCTTCTGCCTCTGTATTTACGGCATGTAAGCTTGATGCAGTAGATTCAGTGACGCTTACCTGGATTTTCAATTGGAGTAACACTAAAAAGCATTCCAGTAGTTCATATTTTTGCTTTGTGTATATGAACTGGTTTAGGTAGCTCAAGAAACAATGGTATATTTTCTTATGTGTATGTACATTCATTATTTGTAGGATTACTGCACAATATTTGTTTGAAGATCTCAGATTAAAAGTGGTCCACAGGAAAAAAAAAGAAAAGCCTAAGGCATGGATATTTTTCAGAAAACATGACTGTATATATATGCTTGAGTGTGTTCTTGAAAATATTTGTTGATATGATCTTTATGTAGATACAGCAGTAATTTGGA
Organism: Alca torda; assembly: GCA_008658365.1. Classification (NCBI taxonomy): domain Eukaryota; kingdom Metazoa; phylum Chordata; class Aves; order Charadriiformes; family Alcidae; genus Alca; species Alca torda. Next base: position 41,471,475 of record CM018101.1, on the reverse strand, counting down.
TAATTCGTGTTAGCTACAAAAACTGTTGTGAGGGGGATTTTGTTGCCAATTCCTGCTTATGCTGGTTCAAATCTGCAATGTTATGGTCAGTTTCTGTTACTGCAGATTTAAATTAAATTTGAAAATAGGTTTTATTACTAGATAAAGATTTTACATGCTTGGGCTTGTCCCTTATTAATTGTGAGGACTTCATGAGGATGTAAATTGTTGCTAGTGACTATGTCCATGAGGAAAAGTTTGGATTTAGTTTTATGTTCAGATTAGCAATGTTAGAACTCAAATGCTACAATTAGTTTTGAACTGTTTCAAAACTTCAGTAGATACTTTGCACTACTTCCTTCGGAATCTTAAGGATATATCTGAATGAAGATGTTAATACCAGAATTTTGACACCTGCTTGAAAACCTTTGAAAATTTGGCAGTAAAAGTAACATTTGGAAAACAAGTTAAAACATGATGTTCTGGGACTATTTAATTTTTAAATCTAGTAGTAAAGTAATTTTGTAATCCAGTGCTCTGGATCTCTCTTTATTTAAGTGGCCTGTATTTTACTTGTTGCTCTGTTTTCTTCAAAGCAAAATTAGACAAAGCCTGGAAGACAAACCAAACTTGCTGAATTAATGTGATACAGCCCTAATCAAGCAGTTAAATGTATATAAATGAATTCTGTATTTAAAGAAGTGAATGCTGTTGTTCACAATTAGAATTAGCAAAAGTGAATGTAATCGAGTGGATGTTTAGGCAGATTAATTTAGGCAGTTTCAGGGCAGAAAATCTAGCCTCCCAGCAAGACAAAACCAATTATTTGTGCTAAAGCAGTTGGAAAAGATATGGTGGTTGGCTCATCCATAAAGAGGTTTCTGAAAGTCAGCAGCAGAATTTGCCCAACTCTGCAAAACAGAAGTGTTGTCCAGGGAGTAAAATGGTTTCTGGTGGTTTCTGAGTGGGATCCTCAGCAGCAAAGCCGACAGATTTTTACAGCATGTGTCAAGACGGTATTTGCTAGCTACACAATTTCAGGACCAGTGTATAAAAATTTCAGCTAGGGTGCTACATTTATTACCAGCAGGAGATGTGAAAGTGCCTAATTTATATTCCATTGCAAATGTACCATGCCACACACTCAAGAATAAATACTAAGTATGATGGGGTTTGGAATAGGTCTTTACAACCCACTGTTCAGTTTTTGGACATTGATGTGATCTTCCAGCTCAGCTTTCCTATCCATGGCAATATTTGAAGACTGTAACAGCCTATGCAGTCTTTAACAGGCAAAGTTGTAATGCTTAAAACGATCTGACGTCATAAAAATGTTACCTAAGAAAGAAAGTAGCAAAAGTCCCCTAGAAATCTTGCGGATCTGCTTGAAGAGTTAGAGTTATGAAACTTTTAAAAAAGAGGATAAAAGAGGCTGTCATTTTTGTTTAACAGATCTGATACTATATAGACCATATTATATTTTATATCTAAAAATTAAGTAACTAGATCTAGTGGAAAAGATAAGGGGAGAATGAATAGCTAAAATCTGAAGTTGAAATTTCTGTTTCTCTCTTTCACTTCTGTCATCAGAGAGAACATAGGGCAATTGAAAAGATTTTATCTCCTATGGAGCTTAGATCTTGTGTAGCCAAGAGAGGGGGTGAGAAGGTCCCCTGTGCCTTTCAGTCACAGGTATTTCTGGTTTTAGCTGTTCTCCCTTCTCAGACCAGGAGCACAGAGAATAAAAGAGGCTTAGAAATCACTGTAATGTTAGTAATTCAGTGTAGTCAGATAATTTTAAAGATTAGAACACATTTCAATTTCACTTTGCTTTTGAAAAACAAACTTATACCTGTAATTTTCACCAAGTCTGAAGTCTCTGAAATGCCACTATATCTGAAATGGCATTATATGCCTGGAAAATTGCCTGGTATACCAGACTCAGGCAAAGCACTGGAGATTCTTTGGTAATTAAGACTTCCATGACAGAACACATGCTCCAGCATACTATAATTATGTGTCACCTTCTAGGCCATCTATATCTGTAAGATTTTTGAGCGGTTCCTCAGAAGTTGCATGCAATTGCATGGAAGAGTGCCTTCAGAGCTACCCTTTGTTTATTCCGTATCTTACTTCTTGGTGATGTACTGCTTCTTCACCGATTTGTTGTGAACCATTAAAGGATGGTTTAGTGATGAGAAGTCAGTGAAGGTTGTGTAATGCTATAATCATATGTGTAACATGTATGCACTATTTTTATTTGAGGGTTTGTCTCGTGTTGCAAATGTTTGATCAGCCCAGTGAGAGCATTACTGAGGTGATTATAGAGTCCACAAGTTATCCCATTTGGGCAGAGAGATGCCAAGATTGTTGGAATACATTATGTCAGGAGGATAGTAAAACTTAGTCATAGTATACTATGTAGTATATAGGCACTATATTGATGTTATTGCATGTCATATTATGGACTAGAACTCTCTGTGTGCATGCTTATTTGCAATGAAATGGCTCTGTGTAAATGAGTCTGAAATTCTAATGGAGTTCAGTTCACCCAACTGAGGTTTCACCCTTTCACTGCGAAAGAATGAAGACGCTATTACGCAACATTATTTCTCCCTTTGTGCCTGCATAGCTGTGCATATCTTCACGTTGCAAGTGGAGCTGTGGTGAGGACAGGTTTGTGAGGCTCTGGCTGCCTTATGTGTAAATGACTATAGCACATAACGATTGATGGCTGCAGCATTCTCATTCTTTAAGTGTTACAATACACATACTTAGTTTATGCACTTAAGTTCACCCTACCAGAAACCACTGTAATTACTGAAAGCTGCTGTGGCGCTGTCTTTCTGTGGTTGAGATTTTGGAATACATACGTAAAATAAGTATGTCTTACCATGTTTTAATAAAATGTAAAACATTCTAAATTAGAGATGTTTAATGTAAATTGTGGCATGGTTTTCAGGCAGGAACATATAAGGCTTGAGTTCATGAACAGTTACAGCTGCACCTGCATTTAATATGATAATAAAAATACAAGAAGATTGCATGGTAGAATAGGCAGAGAGCCACTTAGCTATCAGTTAAATTATAAACATTGTGGATCAGGAGCGATTTCAAATCTGTATTCTGAGATTTTCCATAATTTTTGAGTGTTATAATTTTGGACGTTTGCACATAAAATTCTTGGAAATTAACTCTACTAAATATGCTGTCCAGGTAGGTCCCAGCTTTTTTAAAATAACTGCTGTGGAAAAATGGAACTTGCTTCATGCATGAGGTCGAAAATTCAGCTTTCACTCATATTTTTTATATAGTATGATCCAGAAGCTAAAGACATTGCTTAAGGAAAGTGATACTATTATTATTAGATTTATTTTAGAATCTTTTCCATTCTAATTGTGTTGATAAGGTTCTCTTTTTCCTACTTTGTTGTGTGATATGATCTCAAACAAAGCTAGTCTGTGAGTGTTTTTTAGCAGTAAAAATAAATAACAGTATAACAATACAATAAGGTAGTTCTTCACTGTATTTTGCCTTCATTGTCAGTCAGTCCATTAAAATTAGTTCAGTCTTTCGGGGGCTTCACAAAAGAGCCACCGTTGGCAGGCATTTGGCAGCAAGCAGATGATTTGTTTCTTAAGTATCTGCAGTTTAACCTGGTTTTTCATTATCTGACTGTCAGCTAGGTGTGCAATCCTGTTGCACTGTTTCTCTGAGAGAAATTTCAGGCTTGCTAGCAATTTCTGACTTTTAATTCAGTTCAGTAACAGGACAATAGTAGCCTGTGGCAACATGAGACTTTTGGGGTGTTTATCCCCTCTATTCCATACCCTCAGTGGTACCTGCTCTTCACAGGAGAGGGACATGTAAGTAAGTAAGCTAATAAAACAAAAAGAAAAGTTCTGTGTCTTTTCCTGTAACATCCTTATGTGTCCACAATTCAGAGTGGCTTCCCTGATCCTGCATGTTTATCACAAATCAGGCAATTGGAGAACATGCTGTGATTTTTGGCTGTTCTGTCCTTCCATTTTCTATGAGGTCATGAATTGTCCAGGAGAAGACAACAGGCCAGTCTTCAGACTTCCCAGATTTTCAGATATTCTGTGGGCATTCTTGCTTCATACAAAGGCAGAAAGGAGAGAAAGCAGCACTACTCTTTTAAGCCTTTTTGGTTGATTAAGCTTTTCCTCAGAGACCTGGGTAATGTTTCATTCTGAAGACTGATGCTGCTTTACAGAAAAAAGATGACTGATTTAGTTCCTCCTGTAACTGGAAAGATGAAATGGGTATTTGGCATCAAGTGGGTTTTTTCCTGGGTTTATTCGTCTAACTGCTGTTGTTCCCACAGTTAACCACTGGGGTAATTCAGTAAAATACTACTTCGAGTAAATTAGTAAAACCCAGCTTAATTTAAAAATAGGTGAAGAAAGCAAGTGCTTTGTAGTAATGTAACATCAACTTATTAAAGGAAAGGAAGTCTTGTGCAAATCCGAGCCATGACTAATGTAGTCCTGCAGCGCCAGAGAGCAGAGTCTTGAAAGTGTGAGCCTTTTTTCTTAATAATAGTGCTGAATTACAAGAACTGTTTCGGCAGTTATGTTTCCCTCTTGAAGTAGGTTGTGTAGGATTGAGGTATCTCCAAGTACCTTTGGGAATCCCATCATTTTCCTGTTTCTGCAAAAATAAATTGAAGCAATATGTTTCCTGAAGTCTTAAATCCATTCTTTCCTCACCCTGGCAATATCAGGATGTGTATTCTTGTGGGACCACTGTAGGTTTTAAAAACACATGGCAAACCACGTTTTTCATGTATTGTGTGTTTAGGTGGGTTGAACATCATATCTTCACCTTATGTGCTGGAAGATGTATAGTTCTACTGTGTTTTAGTTAAAGGGAGGGATAAGAATATATAATTCTCCCTCAGAATTACCCTCTTTCCCATTTTGGAGACATATTGTCCTAAAACAATGCTCTTAAAATTAAATAGTACACTTAAATAGCTTGTTATAGTAAAATTAAAAACTTCCTTAGAGCAGAGAAGAACAAAAACTGAAAAACAAACAAAATGAACAAATAAGCACTATTTGTAAGATAACGGTCAGTGATTTTGGTTCAATAAGGGAAGTTTCTTGGGTCTTGGAACAAAATAAATTTTTGGTTTTCCTTCAAATCCTTTTAAGGATAATTTGTACATAAGGAAACTGTGCCTGAATTATTTGGCTGTAGAAAGCTGTGCTAAATCTGTGAAACCTGTTAACCCGAAGGAAAGTTTTTTTCAAGTAATCACAGAGACGTTTCACTGAATTGGAGTGATAGTTGAAGTGTATGTTTTTACTTGTGGATGTGTAAAGACGTATGAATATGTGTTTGTGTCTGGGTAACGTGGTATGGGTATGCCATTTAACACTCCTGTGACTTGTGAGGCAGATATAGAGACAATTTCTAATAATCTTGCTTTTCTTTTTTAGTAGTAACTTCTGTTACATTTGTGGTAACATTAAGAATTATTTTTATCAATCTGTCTAAAAGTCAAATTTCTTCCCTCCTTTCCATTCTCTCAGCTACCAGCAGTGTCTAAATCTGTCAAGTTGGTTAACTAGGCATTGTTTTGTGTACTCCAAGATTGTACCTGAAAAATTAAAAATGAAAGCTTTCTTTAAAATGAGCTTAAATACAAATTTTAATGTGAATGCTTCATCCATTTCATGTAAATAATACAAGATGGGAGTGAGCATAGTCTGAAATAAGGTTTATTAATTCACTTTCTGTCATAGTACCATATTTAGCACTATTTCTCTTTGTTTGAACACACTGTATCATCACTCATTCATAATTTATTCAATACTCTTGTTTATTCTTATTCATTCACCATTTAAATTCTTCCCCAATAAATCAACATTACTTTTTTCTTTCCTACACCACCAGTAAGTTCATTCACATGAATACAGATTTTGGTAAAATACCCATCTTTGCTGTTTTACTGTCTTTTCTGTCTTTATGTTGTCCAAGTGTTCCGGGTTCAGTTGCTAATGAGTGGTTCAGTTGATAGAATGGATGGTAGGTATTCTGTTTAACAGTGTCTTTTAGCATGAAAGGTAAATAATGTGCTGATCCATGTTGAGATCTATACAATTTCCATTTAACAGTCAATTTTTTTTTTCTGTTCTTCCCTCATTTTTGGAACTCCCTGTAACTGTTGTCTCCTTTTTCCATTTTCACAATCTTCTTCATGGTACTTGGTTTTCCAAATTGCAAATACACATTGGAGACATGGCCAATATGAAAAATTATTCGTGTTAATGGTGTTCACTGTATGGGAGCTGTCTGCAAATGTAGAAAATGAAGTAAATTTTACTGCTTTGTTTGTTTTGAATTAGGCTCATGCACAGCTAGTTCGAGAAATCGATGTAGAGAAGGTTTCAACTTTCGAGAACCCGTATGTAGATGCAATAAGAAGCTTATGGAATGACCCTGGAATTCAGGAGTGTTATGATCGACGACGGGAGTATCAATTATCAGATTCAACTAAATAGTAAGTACATGGTGGCTACAAACAACTATATATCATTTTCTGTTTCTACCAAAGTCATTTTTAGTTTTTAGCTTCTTAGGCTATATGTCTGTGTACATGTTGCAGCACAAACATACCTGAATATACACTTACTTAGTTGAATTCACAGGATACTTTAAGGAGTGGTGTACATGTAGTTTAGGATTATATCTGTGTTTGTGTCAGTCTGTGATCATGTGAAGTCTTAAAGTAAGGATCTAAATAAGGATAGTTAATCACTGATGGCTTTGTTTTCTTTTGTTACACGTGTTCAAGCCCTTACTCTCCTCTGACATACACTTACAAATGCAAGCTGAACAAAAATGCGTTTATGTAGTATGACTGTTGTGAATACTGGGAAGTACAATCAAGGTAGACCTCCGTAGCATTCATAAAAACTGTAATGCCCCAGAACTCCTATTTTCCTAGGTTTTTCCCTTTTCCCTCACAGATTGCTTTTTCAGTCCTAGTGGTGAGGTGAATAGTACTAAGAAAGAGTTCTTGTGTTATATTGAACTGCCTACTTTTATGGAAACAAAACCGGAATTTTAAAGGACATGGCTGCCAGAAAGAGCCCTTTAAAGTTAAACCCTGTTTGTTACAGGTCAACAATACAAAAAATGCGTATGTGACTAACTATTTCTGAAATGTTACGCCTTTAGTTTCCTCGGGTAGGAATCTGATAAAATAGTGCTGTGAAATTTAACATTGGAATTTGAGGACTGCCTGAAGATTGACTCCATGAAATTCAGTTACTCTTGAGTAATGTAGCATATAGCTCAAATAACATTTCTCATCTATTGCCAAAGAAATGGATGATGGTAAGGGATGGTGACCTTTTGATGTTGACCAACATTAAAAAATACAGCATAGTTAGTTATTAAAGCTGTGGCAAAAACTTCCATGGTCTCCATACGAATTTTTGTATTAGCTATGAAAATTATTCTGATGATACCGTTCCAGTCTCCATTTGTCAGGTGTAGATGAATGAAAGCCTCTTATTGAGGAAAGCACAGAAGAACAGAAGGGTACCGTGAAGCTCCCATTAAGCTCATTGGAACAGGGCTATAGACATGGGAGGTCTGGGATGACATTTATCTGGACAATAGTACGGGGATTTTTATCTAGCACAACTCCTTATATGTGATCTAGTCAAGAGAAACTTACTAGTATCCTGCTGATGCAATTTAGGCAGCTGAAGAGCTACAAATGCATGGTGGAGGTCTTCTCAGATTTGCTCCCATGCTATCACCACACCATGTTATTCCCCTGCTATATTTGCTCCATGAATACGATTCATATTGTCCTACGCAGTTTGCTGTCCTGTGGAGCTGATTACCTTCCCAACCTATCACTCTTGCCATTTGTGTATGCGTATTTTGGTGCAGAATGGTACAAAGCACAGTGGCATCTCTCTTGTATTGTTTGATTCTCACTCTCCCTGAAGATACCATACTGTGTTTTAAGTTTTAGTGGTAAGAAAAAGTGAAAAACTTCAGGGTGCATAAATGGTGAAAATTTCAGGGACAAGTTACTGAGTATACTTTCATACTGTTTCCATACTGAAATAAGCGACAAGCATAAGTACAAGGTGAAGCAGAGCTTGTCTTACACTTTGAATTTCTTGTATATGTAGGTCCTAACTTGTTTCCACAACAGATGTGAAACTGTTTTTAAAGTTAAAATAAATGTATGTATTTCATGTGCTTGCCTTAGAGGATAAAAATAGAATTACTTACTCTCCAAAGCAGGAAATAATCATCTGGTGCTACTTCAGATCAGATTGTGCTGAACACCATAGTTTTGACCTAGTTCTAATTAAATTGTCACTATAGTGGATCTTTTGAGTAGTATTAAAAATAGTAGGGAATAATTCATTCAGTAGCTATAGAAGCAAATTGCTAGTACATTGTCTTGCAAAAGGTAAATTACTAGTTCATTGGTTATTTTTCAAGCTCAAGATGTTTAGCAATTTAACCTGAGTTTTTGAAAATTTGGTGACTTTATTATAGTCTATTATAGTCTAAAATCTATTACAGTTCATACTATGGATTTCTGCAAAATCTGTTTTAAATTAGAATTGTGAATCACTGCATATGAGCCTTTAGAAGACCCTCTCGTATATTTATCCTTGCAAGTAGAGTTTTTTCAGGTATGTAAATCCAGTAAAAACAATTAGCAGAAACCAAAGAAACATTGTTTCAAAAATACAATGTTCAGCAATGAAACATGCAGAGAAAATTTGTTAACTTTAAATCCCTGTCACAAAGCAAGAAAACAAAGTGCTTGAAAGTTACTACTGGGATTTACAAGGCAGTAAGACAAAAATACTCACCCGTTGACTCGGTGAGTCTTAGTGATTTCTTCTGACTTGATGTATAAACCAAAATGGTTTGTTGTCCACCAGATCCCTTGTAAGCATATGTGTCAATATTTTACAGCATATGTGTCAGTATGTGTCATGTTCTTCATTCATGCCTTACACGAGCCTCTCGTCTTCTCAGTGGTTTTCCCCTGTATTTTCAGTGTACTCCCTGTATTGCTTTTTTTCATATATCAATGTTATTACACATTGTGTTCCTAGATCTATTCCTCTGTATTTTCTTTTTCTTCTGTTGTTTCTAAATCCTGTTTCCGGTTTCTAGTATATCCTGTGTGTTTCTATACTTTCTGTCATCTTTTGACTTGTTTTGTCATTGTTAGCTACACTTCTGATGTTTTTATACCCACTGCTAGTACCTGGAAGAATACATCAGATGGGTGTTTACCAGAAGAGGTGAGGGTAGGGTCTAAGGTAATTCCCTGTATCGTGGGAGTTGATTTGAAGCTCTTGGAGGCTGAGCAAATACATTCCATTCTCTTCCCTTGCCATTGGATGCTCCAAAGGTTGGGTGTGCATGTTGTTTTTAAAAGCCATTTCTAGACTTCTCTGTGGTAAAGTTAAGAGCACATCAGGTAAACAGATATTATTCACTTCCTATATACATTACGGGGTGACTTAGCCACTTACTTACCACTAAACCACTTGCCTTTAAGATACTGCTCACAGTGTGAGACAGATATAAACCAACACCACACTGTGGGTTGCCTTAAGTAATAGCTGTTGATATGAGATCATTCAATATGTACTGTACAGGGTGTCAAGACCTTAACCCAAATGTGAACAGGTACCAGTCAACAGTCTGATTATATCATGGCTTTTCAAAGCCCGAAGAAAGGAGAGACACCAGTCTTACTGTTGTCAGTAAGAGAAACAGTTGTCATAAGTAACATTTCACATTTATGTGGCAACTTAAAGAATTTGGGTTGCAGCTAGAATTTGTGGAGATTCATCACCGTTGTTCCCCAACATGATACTAAGGGCTTTACCTTCATGAAGAAAAAGTAGTTCCAGTTCAGAACTGGAAAGTGTCCCAGAAAAACTTCATCTTTCTCTGGTCCCATAAAATGGAAGTATTATGTCATTGTGTACCTCCAACTAAGGACTTTCTAGTTGCTACACAAACACTGAGGATATCTGTTTAGTTTCCCTTCCATGGCTGTGTTTTCTAACACTTCAGATAATTAAATATAATTTTCCCTCAGGTTCCTACCCACTGTGTTATCTATGCCAGTGGGTATTTAATACCTCACTTTGTTATTATTTAATGCACTGCTTTATTAGTCATACATGCCATGGCATTCTCATACATACATGAGAGTCCTAAGGCTTTTGTTTCTGCATTTGCTATCACCTTTAACAACTTAGTTCATAACACTTATATAGCCATGCATATACCTGTGGTCATGTGAGCTGAGTTAGCTGGACAGTTAGTACAGAAATACAGATTCCAGTATTTTACCATGTAATAAGAGCTCCGGCGTGTGACTGAGGACATCTTCAGACTATCACTGATTGTTAACAGGGAAGAAAGAGATGAATCCTAATGATGTCTGCTTGTTACAGTTCATGTTTCACCTTTTGTGAAAGCATTGCTTGAATTGTAGTGCTTTGGTCTTTTGCTAATTTTTGTATGACAGTATTCCATCTGCATTTGAAGTTTTTGTAACTTCAACTGAAAAAATCAATTCCTTCATACTTGTCTGTTAAAAATAACATTTTGCTTCCACTTTTGAAACAGGTGCATTTAGTGCAATTACTGTGTGCTAAATAGGATGTGTTTAGGGGCACACAAGAGGAAAGATCAGTGCATGAATCTAAGTTTTTACTACAGCAGTTTTCTCTGTTTGCTGGTGTTGCCTCTAGCAATCAGAATATTCATTTATTTATTCCATAAAGCTTCTGTGTGAGCCTTTCACAAAGACTAGTATTGTCCTAAATTGAGACCCGCTATGCGGCTGACACTTGTATAGCAAATTATGAGTAACTGTCTATGTCATATTTGTGTAAGAGTCATTTGTTGGGGCTGCGAAAACCATCTACTCATAATTTGTAAGATATATAAGCACATCATTATTTAATAAACATTTTCATACTGTTCATTGATTCTTCTCTTCATTTGTAAAAATGTACTTGAAAGTTCTAAAGCTGTATTTGGGGGCAATTTGTGTTGCAGAATGGTAGATTCTGCTTTTATGTATTCACAGTTTACACAGCCTTACTAGCGTAAGGCTTGCAGTAAGATAAAAGCAGCAAATAAAAATTAAAGTCTGAAGATTAAGAGGAAGTCCTAGCAGCAGAACCAGGCTAACCCTACGTTATGCCCCAAATATAGTCCTCAAATATAAAAGGAAGGTCTGAAGAAAGGTGGGACTTGAAATCTGCTGCATACCAAAGCACTGCATGCTGTAGAAAAACTGAAGATTATGCAACAAAACTAGGGAAACTCAGAAAGGGAAGTGGGGTTCTATAAAGCAGTATACAGTACGTATTTCTTTCAGGATCCTTTTTTCATGCAGTACTGAAAATGTTTTTAGTATCTGTATTATTTTTAAACCACATTTCCTATTAAGAAAAGTTTGCCCAAGCGTTTTTCTATTTGATTACTCGCTTTTTTTAGCCTTTGCCAAGGTTGGCTTTCAGCCATGTAGGAAATTGAGGGAGACAGGTAGGTAGGATTTGGGTGGGATAAGGATAAAAAGAACACAGTGCAGACTACTTCCTACCTCACTGCAAAGATGCTAGGTTTACTGTGTTTACTTTAAATTAAGATTAGATAGTTCAGGAAACTGGTAAACAGGCATCAACTTTTCACCAGTGGTGTAGAGGCTCAGAAATCCAAACCTCTACAGCAATTCTGAAAACGTGGCCAATACTTGTTTACACTTAGCTTTGTTCACGGCTTGTGTTTGTACACTGAAAATTGATTCCATTTACTGTGCTGCTGCATGTTAGCGAAGAGGACACTTGTGTCAGTTTTTCTGGCAGCTCTGTGAGGTAGGAAAAATCCTGCTACAGCAACTTTTAACATTTTGCATATGTGGAGTTGAAAGGCAAGCAAGTTGTATGCGTTTCCAAAAATGTAGAAAAAGGCTTTTCCCTTTCAAAGTTTGTTTTCTGGCACATGGTCAAAATTACTGCTAGTTTGGGACATTCTTATCATCCTGTTCAGTGTTTTGCTAAACAAACAAGCAAACAAAAAAGCTCCAACCCCCCGAAACCACACCAAACCCCAACAACAGTATGGAGGGTAGCCCCACCCACTTTCAGAATAGCCAGGCTCCAAAGGACAGAGATATATCAAATCTTCTTAAATAGTTTTTCTAATTAGTCTTAGACTTTGGTTAGGGCTTTATTTTCACTTGCGCCATCACTGTATGTGTATGAGAGAGAACATTTTGTAGAGGATCATACTTATGAACTATCCTAACTTCAAGGAAAATACTTTTGGGTTTGTTTGTTTTTTTTTTTTTTTTTTTTTTTTGCATTAAACCTGAGAGCTTTAGGGTTGAAAAGATGTAAATGTTTATGGTTACTGTCATACTTGGAAAAACTCAGCCATGCGGTATCTGTCTTACATGTGGTTGAACACAGTGAAAGCATTTGCATATGAAATATAGCTGGTAAGCCTTGCTTTTAGAGCTGTGGTTACACTGAAATCCCCCCAACAAACCTTATGTTAAACAGCAAACTTTGCAGAGTTTCTTGACGTTTTTCCCTCCCTTCTTCCCCTGTGCTCTCGTTCTCCCCGTATAGATTAAAAACGAGTCACATTGTTTGCTGGCTGGGTAGTAACAAGTCATCTCTGCTGGTTGTAGTCTTACCCTTTTATCAGCACCAATAATTACCACTGTCTCAACATGTTTGGTTTTGTCTCTTGGCGTGTTGCTGGTGCGGTGCCAGGCAGATCCCTGATCCTCAGCAGCATGTTTCAGAGGCACTCAGCGCCCCAGGGACTTCAGTGCTCACAAGGTCTCACAGGCAGACTCCTTCTAAGCACAGGGTTTATTAGTGTGCTAGTGAAGATTAATTCAGTGTCTTGCTACATCAGTTTTGCCTGCTGAGTTTGGGAGGAGTTACTGGGCAGTACTGATGAATAGAGCAATCTCATTTTTAACCTCAGAAAGGGAAACGAGTGTTATAGATGGGTGAAGGCTGTAGCTTTTCTCCTTTTCTCTGCATATGCCTTAATGCCTTCTGTTGATTAATTCAGCTATACCCTAAACATAGTTTTAAAGTTACAGAAATTCATCTTATGGAATTATTCCTGAGAAAATGCTGCTTTATCACCTGATTACTTGCAACAAAAGTCAGACCTCAAAGATGCTGGAAAATAGTAGCTGATGGCTGGAGGAGGGTGTTTGTTTGAAGTGCCTGCCCCATATTTCTTCATGTTGAAGGTGCTTCAAGACCTCATTCACTGAAAGTGAATTCAAATAAGTTTTGATGGTCTGCCTTTGTTAGGTGATGTATCTCTGGGAAATTAATTAAGGCTGAATGTTGACCTGCCTGTTCATGGTGATGGGGTTTATATTTAACTTCTTGAAGAAGGTTATTGGTTGAAACAACTCTGGTCTGCTTATTAAGGTTAGGAGTCTCACTTCTTTGCCTGATTTCTATATGGGAAAGGCAAGTAGGAAAGCACAGAGCCAGTCAGTCTACACCCATGATCCCTCTCCTGCTGTTTATTCTGAAGTGTGGACAAACAGTACCTTTGAAGTGTGCTCTCTTTCCAGGGCACCACTAGCACCTCCGTAGCCTGGCAGCTTCCCTGAAGCTGGCTGCAGGCTTGGACCTTGTCATAGGTGATGTAAAGTGCATTAAAAATAAGTACTTCTCTCCCAGTGCTGACTGGGAAACAAAAGGCTTCCTCCGCATCTGGTCAGCGTGCAGATCGCAAGCGTGCTGCGAGACGGTGGCAGTTTCTCCTGACGTCAAGGGAGGGCCGCTGCCAGCAGCTCATTACACACGCATCACCTCGGTAATGCACCTTCTGCCTGTCACTATAGCAACCCCCTGGAAAATTACCTCAGCAGCCACTAAAACTAATTTTTACGAAACTAATTACAGGTATAATTAACTTTTTAAACTTGGTCTGTACTATAAATTTACTCAGACCCATGTGGTTTGGCTTTTCTTTTTTTTTTTAAGTAATTTTATGCAATATTTCTTTTTTTTGTTCCATTGTATAATGCCTAGCTGAGTAGGTGCTGTTTGGATGAGAGGCCATGTAGCTACAGTGTGTCTCATCAAAGTAAGACATTTCTTAGCAGGTGGTAAAAATAAATCTCAGAGTGCCATACAGTTGAGACCTAAACAGCTTACACTGTTGCTGCTGCCCATGCAGCTGAGCTCCCTGTGGTAAGGCTGGTGGTTACCCACTTTTGGACTAGCCCTCAGGACAGCTGCCAGGGTATTTCCAATATCCATATCGTTATCACGATTTTAAATTTTGAAGTTGATAAACTGAGGAAACATCTGGTTCGGGCAATTGTTGGCAACACTCTTTTTTGTGGAAGTTCATGTTTATGACAAGTCTTGTGGTTTGTTTGCAAGAGTGCATGTGTAGCCGTTTCTTGTATACACTGAAGAGTTAGTTGTATTGCAGTACTGATTGCAGTATTTGTGCATACATTTTGATTTAGGTGCTTATCCTAAAATACCCTGTGCATATTTCTTACATGCTTAAATTTTTTGTATGTGCACAGGATTTGTTTGCCCAGGTGAGAGGTGTATTTGTCAGTGCTTTGTTCAGGGCTGCATTAGATAAGTGCTTTAAAGCCATGGTGTATCATTTTTTTAATACGCAGGTATAAAAAAAAAAGCAATAAAAAATCTTCCATTTTCTTTCACTCCTTACCCATCTGAATTGTGTGAGTCGAGACATTTCGCATAGCACTGGCTTCATAAGTCCTCTTCTGGTTGCAGATAAGCCAGTGGAGGAAGTAACTCCACCCTGTTTTCCTGCCAGAGTTTATGGACTTCCCACACCCCGGGCTCTATCCGTCAAATAAACTAGCTTAATTTGAACAATTTTAATCGTGTTTCTTCACCGTGCCAAATCATTTTGACAGAAATGTGTTACAAAGCCATTGCACAAGTGAAGGAGCTGTCAGCTGGGGATGGGCAGAAATGCAGCTAGAGTGGGGCTTGAGCCAGCTCAGTTGAAGGTGGAAAGGAACTGGCATTAGCTGTCACATTTTGATGTTTTTATTTAAAGTTGCTGCTTGCTAAATTAATCTGAAAATAAGTAAGTTGTTAGTTTAATAAGGATGCTTAAAGCATATGCATGCAGTCCTTCATTCCCCTGGTGATCAGAGAATTTCTTTAAACCCCAGCTTTCATGTGGGAAAACAACCCTTTTGATACGAGGAAGATTTTAAAACATAAGCCTTTACTGTGACAATGAGTTAAGTGATGATAAACCAAATAAATGAAATTCTAAATTTTCAATGTTACAAGGAAATGCTGTAATAGTAATATTTGAAAATTGTGTATGTTTGTAGTATGTCTTCAAATATTAATAGTATTCCAGTTGTCTTTTCTTTTTATGTAAACAGTCACCTGTATTCATTTATGTATTCCCTCTCAGCATTTTGAAACAGTGAGTCAACCCAACAAATCAGTTACTCAGAAAAATCAGACTGTCACCCCACCCCTCCTAATGCAATGCAAAAATCTGTTGGTGTGCTTTGAGAAGAGAAAAAGTCTTGGGTTTTGTCGATGTAGCACTATGGACATAGAAGTATAGTTTCATGCAATTAATACAAAAGTCATGAGCGTAAATGTGCTGATTTGCTCCCACTGGCATTTTAGGAAGATTGCATCTGACTGAAGAGAGACGATTCATTTCTGCAATACATCAAAAAAACTTGAGATGTGATACAAAGCAGTGGGTACAATGGAAAAGACCCTGATGTCAATCCCAATGATACATGTTCTTACTCAAAGATAACAGATTTCTGTATTAATTGTTTTACTTTGGTTTAGAGGTTACATGAGTTTTAAGACACACTTAGAGTTTTTAGTGATTTTAGAGTATCTTGAAGGGAACTTCGTTGCTGCTGCAGGCAAAGCTTTCAGTCTGGTTTTCAGAAACATGTTTAATCCCCTTGAAAATGCTAGCAGAATGTGAAGTTACATAGGAGGCCCACAGAGGGTAAAAGCAAGGATAGGTAGACTGGAAGGAACACAGAGAAACTTCCAGGGAAACTGGGAGAAATACAGTGGCCAGGAACCAGACTAGGCAAGCTGAAGCCCAGATAGAATTAAATCTGGCCAGAGACATCAAGGACAACAAGAAGAACTTCATATAAGTATGTCAGAGAGAAAGGCAAAACTAGGGAAGAAGTAGGCCCTCTCCATAAGGAAACAGAAGATGTGGTCACCCAGGATATGGAGAAGGCTGAGGTACTGAATGACTTTTTTGCCTCAGTCTTCACTGGCAAGGACTCTGGCCACACCGCCCAAGTTACATGCTATCTGATCGTATTTTGTCTCAGGTACTCTTCATTGTTTTTGACACAGCTTCTTTGATTCTGGGTTTGAATGTATGTTTTAGGACACTTCTTAGAGAGCCCAACATCCTTTGATCTGTTTGGTAAAGAAATCTAGGGAAAGAAACAGGACTCCATAAGGACACATAAGGTCTCTTCTACGGATTGTATAGGCTCTGTAAGGTGCTATGGGTGAAATGAGTCAGAAGGATGCTGTTTAGTAATTGAATGAGCAGAGGATGAGGAAAAGATAAGTATTTTTTAAGGATAAATTAATGCCTTTGGAACTTAATGACATCAGTGATTTGTATTAGGACAAAAAAAATACTCATCTGCCTGTTGAATGTTTTCCAGTAACATCCTTTTGCATTATTGCCTTTCTAAAATCAGCCAGATATGCATTACAGCATATCTTAGTAACATGCGCACTGTGCTGATGGTGCAGAGATGCGGTAACCAGGCTCACGGTGGAGACCACAGCTAAAGCTTGCCAAAGGAATGCAACAAGACAATTGTGTAAATGGGACACCTACCAATTTATTCATTTAAAATGCTGCTGTTGTGAATTCCACTGTAGCATGTAATGACCTGCAATGACCCTTCCAAAATACAGTCACCAACCAAAACCGATTTTTTGGGGGGTGAGAGGGAAAAAGAAGCTAGTTCACAGTCTCTCTCTGTTTTCTTATTGTCGTAGTTACTGATTTTGTTCACGTATATTTTCCCTCCATACACTCCCCAGCAAACTGATGATGTGCTTGTCCATTCTGCTTTTTGTGTAAAACACCTGAGAGCAGATAAGTTCTCAGACTTTCAAGATGTCTTCTTATTGGCAGAAACTAATCAGTGTTCTCAGAAAATATTTTCAGAGCAGTAGTTTCTGAATTATCTGTGATATATTATATGGTTCAATACAGCTTTCTAACTATGTGTAACTTTCTCACATTCAGTATTTACTGTCAGATTAATCTTTCACGAATAAAGTCATAGTGGGGGAAATTTTATAATGTTTTTGGCTCCCTCCCAGACCTCACAAATCAATTCTTATATATTTTTGCTGTAAGGTGGAAATCAAACTGCTTTGTTTCTGTCATTCTTCAGGATAACTTGCTCTGAAATCATTCAGAGCATCTAGAAGTCTAATTATTTTTTGTGGGGGTTTATTTGAACAGAACACCTTCACTAATAACTACAAGGAAAGGAACATGGTCAGAGTTTAGTGATACTTCATCATCATTCGATAAATTACAAGACCATTACTCTTTCCCCTAGAATGAATGAGGGCATCCGTAGGCTAATTTATCTTCTCAGTGGCTAACTCTAGCTCATTCTTCTACTGGGAAGTAACCAAATGCCCAAGAACTTCATTTCCTGAAACAGTCCTTCTCCCAGGCACATACCATGCGGAGAGACCAAGCTGCCTGATGCACTGATTTCATGCAATGTCTGGCTCCTGGACGCAAACAGGCTGTCATACACACACCTTTTTTGAAGTATCTCCTTTATGAGAATTCATTAAAACCTCCAGTACACCGGTGCTTTATGGTTGAAACCCACCATTAAGCAATAGCAGAAGAGTTTTGTGTTGTAGTTAATGAACCTTTACAAGCGATTTTATAGCCATTCTGGGTTGTTTGCTAACCAACTGGCATGTATTTAATGAGCTGCAGGCTTATTGATCTAATCAGAAGTTTCAGTTTGAATTCAGGACTTTCAGGCACCAGAGATCCCACTGAATAACCAGTGCTGCCTTGTGATAACAAAGTCCGGACAGTTTTTTAATTTGTCAGTGGATGAGTTTTTCCTTTTTTTATTTTTTCTTATTATTTAATCTCCAAACAGTACCATTTATCCTCCTGTCATTTAATAACTGATAATGATCTATTCTATAGGAGTTCACTGTTCCTTGTGAGATTCAAGATTGTCTATCCATGTATCTGTGTAAACACTGCAGAATGAATATAACAAAATACATTATGTATTCAAATGAAACTCTGCAATTTTATATTTTTCACACATTTTATAGTATTATTTATCTCTAAATTGCCTAGAATTACTTCATTGAAAACTTAAAATCTTTGGGAATTTATCTGTGAAAACCAACAAACTTGTATGAAAATAACCAGAATAAGTATGCTACCCTTCTGTAGAATTTTCTTGAAGCTATGAAAGTGTACAGGAAGGGAGGATGGAGCACATTCTTATACTTTGTCCCCTGTTTTATTCCGATAATGCTTTTTTCTGTTGTACTTTTCCCTACCCCACAGCCCATTTCCATTCCCAAGTCTTCCTTTCTCTTTTCCTCAGTGGGATGATGGTGTCACTGTCTTGCATTCCTGTTGTTTCTCCCTGTCTATAGCTATCTTAATGACTTGGACCGCATAGCAGATTCCACCTATCTGCCAACTCAGCAAGATGTGCTCAGAGTTCGAGTCCCAACAACAGGGATCATTGAATATCCATTCGACTTACAAAGCGTCATTTTCAGGTAGAAAAAGTTTTAACACCCACTTACTTTGTTTCTGTTGTTTCATTTTACATTAGTAATACCATGTATAGGATGTTCATTAAAAATGCATAAAAAGCAATTATTCTATGTTTTTAAAATTTGAGCTTGGTCAATATATTTTAATGTAATTGTCCACATCTAATAAGGAGCTGATGTTAAAGATGTCAAAATGATGACAGATAATTAGATTTGTCTTTTTCTGAAGCTATTACTCACAGAAAACCTGCAATTCATCTTTTCAATAAAATATATCAAAGTTTCACTATGAATAATAATCTGAAAATAGAATCATGTGTCCTTGTAATTCATGTAAATTATGGAACACAAAGTTACCACTTGTGTAGTTGATTTTTAGAGAGAAATTACTGTCCTTTAGGGAGAAATCATCCTACTTCAGTGCAAGTACATTTGTTTAAAAAATAACTATGCAATTGCAAGTTAGACCCCTGTGTTCAGTTACACTGAGACATGGGATGAAGTGGGTATCAATACATTGTAAGCAAATCAGAGTTTTAATTTTGGCTATTAAAAATTTTAGTCCATACATATTGTATTCTATTCATCCTCTTAAAATGGGGCAGCTTTGACAAGTTGGGAATTTTGACTCTTGATAATTTGGGGGGAAAAAGGCAGACCACCAAGTCTATTCTGTTCACATTTTCTGCTGAATACAGCAGACTCAATACATTGCCAAATCATGGCTCATGAGACCTTTGTGTCTCAGAAATTTGAGGGTTTTGAGACCCACAATAATTTAAATACAGAAGACACATCAGACTTAAAAGCAAATATGATTAACAGGTTCCATTAAACATCAGCGGAAAAAATCCCTAAGGAAAACAAACCAAACTGTGTTTTCAACTAAATTCTTGAATTTTGTCATTGTGTGTGTGCTTGTGTGTTTATCTGTTAAGGTGTTCATGGAGTTGATGTAGATGTTAATTTTGCAGAATGGTGGATGTAGGAGGCCAACGATCAGAAAGAAGAAAATGGATACATTGCTTTGAAAATGTCACATCTATCATGTTCCTAGTAGCTCTTAGTGAATATGATCAAGTGCTTGTGGAGTCAGACAATGAGGTAAGCAAGCTTCAGCAAAAAGCACCAGTTTTAAAGAAAAAATAACTTCACTTGTCCAATTCCAGGTGTTTTCCAAATGCGCCTACCAGCAGTCATACATAACTGCACCCAATGGAGTGAAAAACACTACAGGGGTCGAGAGCGGAGGAGGGGATCAGTCTTCAAATATGGCAAAGCTGATCTGCTCCATGGAGGATTCAAAGAAACCTATCTATTTTGTGTTGAAGGGGAATACAGTTGAATATAGAGAAATGTTCTTAGTGTAGCTATTTGTGCAGTTAGTGTTATGTAGAAGAGTCACAAAAATAGGTGGTGGAAATGAAGACAAAATTTATATATTCTATTCTAAAACAGACCCTAAAGTAGTAAACTTCATTCCTTTGACTTAAAGCATAGGATGTATATTGTATTTTTATTTCAAAAAATAACAGAAGCAGGAATGTGGATGAGCTGAGGGGGCAAAACACACTAGTACCAAGTATTTGGAATGTAGTTTTAGAGAGCAGGGAGATCATTTAATGTTTAGGATATTTTGTCCTTCCTGAGGGCTATTTTAAGTTTTTCATCAAACTTTTATGAGTTATTCACTGGCACTGTCCTATGGAAATCTTTTAACACATACTTACAAAATTTAGACGAAAAAAAGAAAACATTTGAATGTTCTTCATGGCTGCATCCATGTTGATTTCACTGTTTAAGAGAATGGTTGACATTACAGTTGTCCCTGGACATTCATGTTTGTGTGCTAAACTTTTTTCAGGGTTCGTTTTTTAATAAAGTCTGGGAGCTCTGAAAGCTTTTACATTTATAGTCTTTCCATAAAAGAAGAATATCGCTACGTTAGTCATATAATCAACTATATTATTCAAAGCTGAATTTACAAAAACGATGATGTAATCTGCACCAACTTCATCTCTTTTAACTTTGGAAGCTAGACGTGTAGATAAAAAGGGAACTCGGTCAGACTTGCCTCATTTCAAGCCAAGCCAGAAATGTCTGGTTCTATGTTTGCATTATTCTTTTGTAGCCACAAAGGCAACACAGAAGTATTAAGCATTTTAATCATACAAGTCAAAACAAAATATATTGGAAATCACATAAAGAAAAATTAGCTATGATAATTTTCAAATGCTATTCTGACTATCCAAAATAAAATTGCAAACTTCCTGATGTTAGCTGTTTCTCACTGTTTTTTGGTTCCCTATTAAGTGTATCCTGTTCTAGTTAGATGGCTTGCTCAGACCCTTGCTCTGGTTTGTCAGATAATTTCAGTGTGCAGATCATTACTTAGAGCATCCCTACTGTAGAAGACAGAGCAGTAGCTTCCTAGGCTGAATCATTTGGTGTATGCAATATTGCTTAGTGTTCTTGTAAGCTAGAAGGGTTCCTATGTTGTGAACTGAACAAAACATCTGGCTGAAGATTTTCTTTATGTTTTGGACTCTCCAATGACCGAAGTGATGCCTTTTCTGTAACTACTTTTCAACTATTATGAAAAAGATCACTTTACTCATAAAGCTGTTTTGATTTTTCAAGTTTTCACTTTCAAAACACTTCATGGAGGCAAAAGCTGTAAACCTCGTTGTCTTGCAGATGGTTCTTTCACCTCACTGCTAAACTATTTATGTTTCTTATTAACAACAGTGGAAAACATCTGAGTCTTTTCATCTTTCAGTTTAAAATATGTTCATAACTGTAATTCAAAACAGTTTTTGTTTTCAAGTCATACATACGTACCCTAGTAGCACTTTCCAGCAGCCTTAAGCCTCTGTTACTCCAGCGCTGGGAGGGATCCAGACTATCTTAGAGCTAAGCATTCGTTCATCTGGGCAGCTTAGTTTTGGCTTTCAGCAAGCTATAGCCTGTCTGTCTAGATTTTGTTTGGTATACCAGAGCACTGTTTTTTTCCCTTAATTTTTCCCTCCTCTGTATCTCTGAGCATTACAGTCCAATAACACATGAGAGAAGAATGGGTTTATTTATTCTGCATAAAACACAGCATGGTTTGCCTGAATATGGGTGTGGCAGAAGTATGGGCAAAGGTTTTAAATGTGTTAGTTAACACATTGAATTAAGAAATTTACCCCCCACAAATACTTTTGTTCTTCACTGCAGTGTGACAAGCTCAGTAGGGAAGACAGTAATTTAATTTGGAGACCTTGGTAATCCGTCAAGAGATACTTTTTGCACTTACCTTTAACTTATGAAACAGTATTAAAATTTTAGCACCAAAGTGAGAGAGTGTGTGTAAATGCCCTACTTTCTTCATATGTATGCCATCAGTGTGATACTGTGATAGAATCTAATCCTTCTTTGATCTGTGTGCCTCTTACTGAAACTAAAAGATCTGACTCGACAACTTGCAGTGTTCTGCTACTCCCTTTGCATTGCTTTCATGGCCTGATTAAACAGTATGATTTTTGTTAGATGGCCTACTTCCTTTTTTCTAATTAGTCCACTGCATGTTATTGCCTGAAGTCTTTTTCCTCATAGTATGTTTTTATAAAAAAAAAAACCCTATACTTTTTAATCATCTGTGGCATTTTTTTTTAGTTAATACATTTTTTCATTTATCTCATTTTCAGTAGCAAACATGAATCTGTAAGAATTCTTATTTGCTATTCGGTGCATGTGTGTTTATATGACCATCATTATGGAACTGGTTTAGAGCCCTTAAGGCTCTTGATTTGTATTTCATGTAAATCCGTTTCTTCCCTTGTTTAGCTTATTCAGGGAAAAAATATTAGGATTATAAATCAGATGAGGCTATACTGAGTTGAGAAGCTTTGCTAGTGTTTCTCAAGGGCTTTTACCCACTGGATATATGTGGGATTGACCTGGGAACTGTTTCTGTCTTCATGCCCTTGGAGGAGTTAAGTATTAAAAGTTCTGAGGAATGTATTACAACTACTCTGTAATGGAACATCATACATAGAAAATAAGTGTTCAGACTGCGTGTTATTCAGAGTCCCGTGTACGATGTACTCTTAAGTGATACATCCGTGAAATTGCACTTCCATGGCAAAGATCTGCAGCTTTAGAGTTGGGGGTTTCAATCATGAAGAAAACCGCACATGGCTGCCCAACTGTATTTTAACTAGGATCCCTCTAACAGACAATACTCAGAAACAACGTCGGCTCTCCTCTCTTAGGTTTGTGTCTAGATTCTACATAACCAAGCATCTGAGTTTGGTGCATAAATACAAAGCAAGAAGAATTGGTACGGACAGTATATTCAAAGATACCTTTCAAAAATTTCAGATGATGTACAGTTTTGAAATGCCTTTCTCTTCCTAAATACATGTAAAAGGAGAGATAGCTAACTGTTCCAAATTCTGCCCTTAATAAAACAGTTAGTCTGTCTAGATTCATTGGTGGAAATGAGGGCAAAATTTGATCCAGAGGGCATAATATACTAATGACATTAATAGTACTGTAAATTAAGTAAATAGTCCCTCAATCTGATATGATGTGACGAAGGAGAACATGTTATAAGTTAAATTATCAGACGTTTGACCTTATAACTTTTTCAGAAAAGTCTGACAGAATTAGAGGTGAGATAAAAAATGAAGGAATCATCTCTCTGGTAAATTAGTTTATGATGTATTATGTCCTCTAGGTCAGGCTTTTGCTCTGAATTATACCAGCAGATCTGGAGAAATTTGCAGCTTTATCATAAAGCACAGTTTAGAACTTTTATAATTTTAAAATCAACTTGTTTTCTTAAATAAAGGATTTTTTCTAGATAAAGTGTATTAATCCATATTCCAGGATATGCTGCATTTAAATACATATCACAGGTAGCTCTTCTAAACATTGAAAATCTCATGGTCTTAGTGTAGTAAATGCAAAAACAAATTCCAGCTTTGTAAGAGAACCAGTAACCACTTGCAGTTGTAGGAGGACTAGAGACATCACGGTATACCTGTAAAATCTAGTTTCATAAAAAAGAGGTTTTCATTATCATTGCAGAGCTTGTTAACTACTTGGTAAAATAAAGGACGATATTTATTGATGCTTGTGTATACTTCCGCATTAGCGCACTGAAAGTTTTAAGGCATATATGATTTCATATAGCTTGTATTAGGTCTATGTTCTTATGAAAATGTGGGCTTTTTATTGGTAGAGGTCTTTCTTTTTCTCTGTTCCCAGAGGAAAATCAGAAAAGACAGGGTACAATTTCCTCAGCTCAGCTAAGTTAGTGGATTAATAGGCTAAGTGAAATTTTGACATTTTCTAAACTATCAAAAAGCAAACTGCCTTTCCTGAAGTATCATCGAAGGCTGCAAAGCTACAGAGGAATTGGACAGCATAGAGTATTAATTGATAAAAGATAATTTTTAGAAGTAAATCAGTATGAGTATTCTGAATATGCATTGAACAAAATTAATTTGGGGAAAAATGCCAGTTTAGATTATCTTGGTCAGAGCTGATATATTTTGTTTGTTTTTTTTTTTTTTTTAAATAAATACAATTGTAAAATGTGAAGTTTTAACAAGATTGGAGATAAGTGTTGCTAATATTTACAAGTAATGTTACTTCCACTTTGATTTTTGAGTAAGGAATTTCACTAATGCCCAGCATTATAAATAGATATTATGTATCCTATGTACGTACAAAAATCTTATATATGCATCTCTATGCCTAGGAAACCAATAGTTTTTTCATTATTTTACTTGTTAAGCAATTTCTTTTCACTGATAAATGAAACCACATATAAAAGAATCACTGAAATATCTCTTCCTTTGTTAAAATAGTAGCATTAATGTAACTTTTAAAGCTTTTATTTCATAAGTAGCTTATGTGCTGGGTTTTCACTGACCTTTAATAACAAAGCAAATAGAACCAGTTTTACTGTTAAGGTCTAACTCATTTATATATCTTAACCAGACAGGTTATTTGCAATCCTTTTAAGAGGTTTATTAAGAACCATTGTTGGTTCTTCTTAATCAGAAAAGGAGGAGATTCTTGTCAAGCGTAGTACTTCTTTTTTTTAAAAAAAAACTGTTGTTTTAAAGGGGTTTTTTTAAGCTTTTGTTTGGTTTTTTTAGAGGTGGATTTTTTTTTTCAAAGCTTGTACTGTGTCTTAATAAATTACTTGATTTAGCTGCAGCCAAAATTGTTGTAACGTAATGTGTAACTGAATTTCTGTTAAACCAGTATTTCCTTCCATTCCCTTTAATCATCAGAGTTGTCAACCAATTTGCATTAAAAGTTTTATAGGAAGTACCACCTTCTTATAATTCTTGTATTTACAGATTTGATCCCAGATTACAGTCCTTGCTGAAAATGTTTCTATTTTATGAAGCAGGCTAGAACAGCTTAAGAATTCTGAGTTTTTAAAATAATAGCAAAATTGATTCCTTGGCTTCAGAAATCGTAGACACATGCCAGTATTTCCCATGTGTCCTCTTTTCACACATGTTAAACTGTTGGCTAGGATCTGTGATCTTGACAAATGCCATATTGCTCACGGACATCCACAAAAATGATTCCATAAAGATTATTTTCCCACCTTCTTGCTTTTGCCTTGTGTTCATGTGTCCCCTGGCTTTTACTTCCTTGCCAAATGGTACCAAATGGTTTGTCGGCTCTAAGGACCTGCATCATCTAAGCTGATATGGTGACCAGATTGAATCTTTTTTGTGCCAGTCTTGATCAGTCATTTTTAAAACATTTGAATAAATATTTTTGCATGTGTTACCATTCTTCTCATTCTGAACAGAGAGAGTTCCCCAGAAATTTGCCTAAACCTGCTCCGTTGCTGCTGTGTCATGTACAGTGGTGTAGCAACCAGAGTTGTGTGAAGACTGCTGCTTGTACTGTTGAGAATTCTGCTGCTGTAACTTGATGCTCTCTCATTCAGTGTTCAGCATCTTGAGTTTATGAACTTTTAAATCCGTGGCTGTTACTTAGGACCGAAGTGCAGCTGTGAGCCCCCATCAAGTCTTCCAGGTTTCTGAAATGCAAAATAGCAGTTTCATTTACCAGTAGAAGACGTTTGCATGGCACAAGCAGTAGGAAACTATTTTGACATGTGAACAGAACCAGTAGATCTGGAAGAGGCTCAAGCAATGTTTCCAAAAGCCATTGCACAAACCTTGCAGGAATTCAAGGGGGTACTTAGTCAAGTGGAACAGGAGAGATGGAACGAAGAAGGGACATGTGACTGGTGGATTCCCTTTTGGAAGCAGCGTGGAGCTAAATAATCTTGGAAGAAATTTGCTCTTAAAAATGCTTTATCTGAAACATGACCAACAGGGGATTATTAAAACTGTCTAGTGACTTAATAGTCTGTAAATACAGTGACCCTCAGTAAAACGATGTTTAGCTTGGTGTTCATACATCATGAGGGCTGAAAGATGATAGCTAAATATGAGTGAGAGATGTAGAATTGGTAGCTTAGAGGGGTAGGGTCTCCATCCTGGAGAGAGATGTTCAAAGCTCAACTGGACATGGCCATGAGCAACCTCATCTAATGACAAAGTTAGTCCTGCTGGCAGCAAGGAGTTGGACCAGATGACTTCCACAGGTGTCTTCCAACATAAATTCTTCTGTGATTCTAAGTAGAAAAATCATAGTTTGACAAGTGAAAGATTTTTTTTGTTTGTGTCTTTTGGGGACCATCTTTGTGGTCATGCCATAAGGTTTTGCCATAGCTTCTTTAAAACCCTGAAGGACCCTACTTTTTTGATGGTGGGTATCTGAATAATGTAGTTAGCTTCACAGTACTTAATTGACGTTGAAGAACTGTCTTGCAATTTTATCAAAAGTAACACTTGTATGAAGGCAAAACAGAATATTCAGAAAATTGGGACTTCAGTACCTCAGACACAACTGCAAATTGAAACTAAAGGAACTTTGTAGGGTGGTTTTCTCTGATGTTTCTGTGCTTCAATTAGTGAATAAAGGCTGCAAGGATGTCAGTTCTTTTGGTTGACGGAAAATTTTATTGTTCTTAGGTTGTTCCAGGTAGAAAGGATCAACATTGCTTGGTTTGTTAAAAAATATTCCAGTTAAAGTCTAATGTATTAAAATTACATGAAAATAATTACATGAAAGCCAGCATAAGTATTTTTACTGTGAATTCATTTTTGTGTGTATACAGGTATGTAGATGCAGGCATACATGCTCATGCTTGCAATCTGGACAAAATACATCTGCAATAGATGAGTACCCAAAGCCTAGATGGAACTTCTGTAGTGTTTTCAGTGGGATCTGTTAAGGGGTGACAAATTGGTACAATGTTCCAGTTGCACTTCCTTTTGATGTGGGACAAAAATAAGAAATGGCATGAGGCCACAGAGTTCAGAATACTTTCACTCTTTATGGAGGCAATTATCTGAAGCACGTGTTTCATTTTTTCATCTAAACTATCTCGCTGTTCACATCTGGGCATGCTTCCACTCTCTTGCAGCACTTTATGTTCCTTATTCACAGGCTAGTCCTACATGGCTTAGCATGATGGCTGAAAGAAAACAATGTTGAGATCAGAGCACTTCTCTTTTTCTGCATTGCAAAGAAATACAATACTTTAATTGTCTGGTTTTTTCATCAACATTCAGCAATCTGGAACAATTGAGCATAGGGCAGAGGGATAATATGAACTCCCAGATAGAATTAAAATCCTCGAATGGTTTTCATAATTATTTAATAATGTTATTTCCATGGGAAATAAAATCTCTGGAACTCATTGTTTATTTGGAAACTACAGCAAATAACACATTAACCACCTGTGCCAAACACTGTTGCTGTATGTACTGTATCTGTTCATACCTGTTCACACATAATGCATATGTATTTTCTATTTAGTTTGTGGATAAAGAACCTTTCAAATGTAAAGTATCAGTACTGGGAAGCATTTGCATAAGGAAAAGCCAGAACCTCTCTCTTTTGTTAAAGTGGGTGGTTCGTAATGGAAATGGGAGGTTGAGTGATTGTGAAGCCGCCTGCAGAGGCTGCCAGAAATGCTGCTGGTAAATGTTGCTATTGGCAGCAATTGCTGGCATAGATGACTGCCACTTATTTTTTTCAATAATGAGTGTCAAAACTGTGCAGAAAAGGGCCTTTTCCAAATGACAATTTAATTTTAAAATATCTTCACCCATTTTTTTTCTCAAAAATATGTAGGTATTAATGAAAAATTATTATTCTGGCATTCATGTTATTTCATCAAAACTAATTTTAACAGCCATATTTTATTTTAAAAAATATTTGACAGCAATGTTCGGCCCATGTCTTTTAAACACGTTTTGGAGCACTTTTTTTTGGACATTATTTATGTGCTTTGATGGTTGTTGAACATGTTGATTTGATGGATTCCAGATTTGGTTTATCTGTCCCTCTGCTGGGTACATAAAATTGCCATATATTTGCGAGTGCAGTGTTGCAAATTTAAGTTGCTGGAGAAGTCAGAGTTTAAAAATGCAGTTCTCATCTACAGAGATGTCTTCCCAGTCCTTCACCAGCAGCTTTTTTTTTGTCAGGCTAGTTTGCACAAAGATTCAAAACCAGTGAAGAAAATGAAGGAATTATTCCTGAGCTCTGTGTTTGAAGTTGCCTCTTACTGCATTTGAGTTACTCATCAAAATATTTGTACAACCATTGCAGGTTTTTCTAGATGGCTAGTTACAGCAGTATAGCTGCAAGGTTATATGTCATACTGATGGCAAAAATCTGAAGCACTTCCAGTTTTGATACTTTATTTACTTCTTTACATATTGAACAACTCTGCATTTACCTCCTACTTCCTGATTACCTCTGTTATTTCCCAACTTTCATGTAGCAGCTCTTTTAAATTTCTAGCCAAGGAATACACTGTAGGTCTTTCTGTGCAGCCAGGCAGTGCTTCTACTTAAATAATTGCTGGAACTCTTACTTGGAAGATGGAGACATTCCTAATTAATACAGGCTTTTGCACAAAAAACATTCACATGCACAAGGTTTTGTCTGGTAAAATAATAGAGTCCGTTACTGTGGTACTGAACAACTTATGAAATATTAACCCCTGCTTTTTTTTCTGAAGCTCTCTTGCATCTGTACCTCCTCTTCTACAGTTATCGTTTCTGAACGCCCATTCACTCAAATAAACATCTGTTACTAGCATAAATGTAGTTATATACACAGTGCAATTTGTTGACTGAAAAATGCACCTTGTGTACCTCCTCACCGCCTTCTCTCTCATCATTTTGACAAAATTCAGTCCCTCAAAATTTGTGAAATCCTAGTTTTGTTAACAGACATCATTTAAATTGCTAACAATTTTTAAGACAAAAATTAATTACTGCATTTTTCATTCAATATGTAAGTTGCAGTATGCCCACTAGATGCCACTCTAGACAATCATAAAGGCAGTAGTGGGTGAAACTCCACTACTGCTTCTATATTGTTTCAGATTAATATGGTACTTGGTCTTTTCTGTTCAAAGCACTATGTTTGTTAACTGGGAAATGCTGCTTTCCCTTCACTGGGTACCAGCTGATACAGCTTTGAAACGCTGTTTTAGCATTCTTCAGGTATTTTTCAGGATTTGACTTTTTAAAATCAAGTGCTTATAAGTTTTGCCAATTCAGTTATTTCTGTAATTGCAGGAGTAATTGTATATTTTTCCAGAGCAACAAATGGCAAAAAGACTTTCAATATATAAGTCCTAACTAGAACAACTTTAACATGAAAACAGAAAGTATAGGATTCAAAAAAAAGTGGAAGGAAATATAATATTTTTTAATCTGTTAAAAGATGAGAAAGATTAAGAGTTTGCATTTGGATAAAAATGTGAGAAATCATGGCTTGTATGTCTAGTTATATTTGTGTTTTGTGTTTAACCATCATACAAAATCTTTGCAGTGTAAAATCTTTTATATAGTAAGAGGTACATGGCAGAATGAAACTTCATTTTATTTTTATTTATGTTTCATAAAAATATGTTTCTAGTCATAAAACTGGACAGTGCCATCATTTGTGAATAAGTACAGTAGTTTTTTTTCTTGGTGTTTGATAAGAAATTGGAAGAATCTTTTCCAAGATTATAGGATCTGTTTAT
Source organism: Alca torda (assembly GCA_008658365.1). Lineage (NCBI taxonomy): Eukaryota > Metazoa > Chordata > Aves > Charadriiformes > Alcidae > Alca > Alca torda. The sequence continues at coordinate 41,441,439 of CM018101.1, read as the reverse complement.
AGTTAAATTTTCTATTCACTTGTGGAGTTTGTCTGCTGTATTTTTACTCTGTGTTTCATAATGGTGTTTTTACATTGGACTGGTGACTGTGTCAGGCAGTGCGGAGGATGGGAGAATTTTACACAGGCATCTGTATATCAGAATGAGAAGAATGGACTAATGGCTGGGTATCAATATGTCTTTATGCAATTTGGGACTGACTGCAGACATAAACAAAGCAGGGAAGTTGCCCAGGCCAGCAGATCTTGGGGGTGGTGAAAACAAAGATCCCGCTGCTCATTTTCCTTGTGCCAGCTGCCTGCGAAGTCAGGGAGGCCACGAAGAGCCGTTGCTGTTGTCGGAGGGGGGTTGCTGTGGAGGTTGGCATCACTGCTGAGGGTGGCTGTCAGCTACTGGGAAAGCCTTGAGCCAGCTCCAGCTGCACGTTTCTGTACATTAGTTATTCACAAGTTTCTTTCAGCAGCCTTTTCCATTGAATCTGAAATAAGATATTTCAGCAAGCAATGTGGGGAGGTAGAGCTGGCCCATAAAATCAGATCGACTGCTTGAACAAACTTGAACAAACTATTAAATGTTGCCTGCTCCCCACTCTTCCTGTCCTCTTTTCAAAGAGCCACACTGTCTTGCTTGGTTTGGCAAGGCTTGCTTCACATTGCATCTGACAGAAGGTCAGATCCCCAATGCTGGCTTTTTTCTATACTCCTTGTAATCCTATCCCTATTTCCAGTAAAGATATCGTAAGGTGAAGCTGTTTCTTACATAAGAAACAGTGCATCCTGTTAATGACAAGTGTTTTTCAGACCAGTAATTGAACAGTTTCATCTCATCAAACATTCTTTAATTAAACTGATGAAAAATATTATAGCAGTAATGTTGTATGTATGTTTAATAAAGGAAAATGGTGAGCATGCAATGGTATGAGCTATCATTAGCAACATAAAACCTGCTGAAGAGAAATTTTAGGGAATAGTAAGCAGTATTGTTGGAGAAATTACTTTCATTCTAAAATTAAATAGTGGAGCCATGTTAGAATGTTTAATCTGTTATGGTAAATCCAGGAACCTATATTGCTTTATCTGCTCCAGCAAATAAAACCTACTTAAAATTCTCTAGGCCATCTTTCCATTCCTGCAAAACATTTAGAGTACACATCTGAGTGACGAAATATCAAAGTGTCTGTTCACCATCCTTAATACAATTCCCTTCAGTTTCCTTCTGAAATAATTGCAAAGGGTTTATAAATGCAATTTCATGACCACATAAACTGTTGGGAAAGGCATGAAGGGCCCAGAGCCAATATCCTATGAAGACAGGGTGAGGGACTTTAGTTTAGTGAAGAGGACACTAATACTTGCCAACAAGTATTTGAAGAGTTGCAAGCGTGCCGTGGAGTTGAACTTTACTAGGCAGACAATATTACAAATTGTGGCTTGGGAAGTTCAGGCTGTATGTTAGGAAAGATTTTTCCCTTGGGTGTTTAGCAGTGGGATCAGGGAAACCAGAGGGGTATCATAATTTGTACAGGCTTTCAAGACTTCCCAAGACAAAGCCATGATTGACGTGCTCCCATGTTGTGAGTAGTCCCTACTTGAATGTGGCTAGTCCTACTAAACTAGATGAACTCTAGAGGTACCTTCCAGCCAACATTTCAGAGTCAATACTCTGCTGCCGTTTCAGTGGAAGGTGTATGACAGTCACTGTGAGCACTTACAGCTGTTTACATTTAAACAAATAAAAGGTAGAGTTGTTATTCATTCGTGTTACATGGTGCTTAATGGTATCAGCAGTGCAGCAGCATCCCTGCTGATGCGTATGTACGTAATCATGCTCTCTGTGTTCTCTTATATTACAGTAGTAACTGCTGTCATTTAATTGTATTGGTTTTACCGCTGGTAGACCTAGCCCTTACTCAGAAGACATCCAGGCAGCCAGACCCTGAATGTGTATTGGGTAGGAGCAGTATTATTATATGAAGAATCTGATGTTGGAACTAAACAAAATTACAGTTTCTAATTTTATAATGAGTCATTCCTGGTGAAATTAAGGCAAAATTCTTCTCCAGATATAAGCGTCCCAATGTCTTAGTGCAGAGAATGTAGAAGTTGCCTCTTAGGAAGAGCTACTTAGAAACAGAAGAGCATATGATGATACTTCCCTACTCCTTTCCTAGCAGAGCATCTGATAGCAAGATCTTGACGTAAGCCTAATGATAAGCAAAGGAGTAGCTTTGCAGAAGTGCGTGCGTATTTATAGTTAGAATTGTGCTAACGTACTTTGCTGAATCCAGCTTTTTTACCTGTTAATAACATAAGAAATTCTTCTCTTAATGTTCATCTTCACAGCTTGTGTTGGATATTTATCAGCTACCCCCACATACGTTGACTGCACTTGCTCTTCATTATAATTATGCTGAGTTCTTTAGTGACAAGTTTAACAAAAGCAGTCCTTAAATTAAAAATACAGATCGAAGTGTTTTCCTAGGAAGTCCATCACTTTCCATTAGTTTTGAAGCTATAAGATTTCATCTCTGTGCTTCTTTTATTGTGCCTTTGCCGCCTTTTAAACTTTCTGATTCCTCTGTTAGAACTAAGAAAAACAAATGGTTTGATTCAATATGTGGGATAATTTCAAAAGGAGAAGCCAGAGGCTGATTCTTTTTCATACATACTAATTTCAAGTTTACAGTGCCAGCTTTTGTGACACTTTTTAAAAGTGCTGAGTGTAGTATGTATTCAGTGAGATCCTGTCTGTCTTCTTCTTAAGGATATGTAAGGGGGAAAAGCATTGAGATTTCCCATAATTCAGGCAACTGGTAAGCATTTCTATTTAGTTGCTAAGGAAGGACTCAGTTATGGAAAAACCACTCACCTGAAGGTGGGAGTTGTAGGGAGGAGTCAGAAGAGATAGACCCTTTAGGTTTTATTATGTTAAGACTAGACATCAAGAGAAGATACAGGTATGGCCAATAGCTGTCTTCTTTTTAGGGCTTTGTTTTCTTACACTTTTGTAGTGTTCTCCATACTACAAGTGCAGTTCCTGGCACTAAGAAGCAGAAAAAATAGTAAAAATACCCCAACCTGAATGTCAAGTTAGGATGTCTGTTTACTAAGTTTTTTCCTGCTCCTCTGAGTCCCCTTGAGTTTTCATCTATGATACTGTTACTAGGTCTATGCGTAATGAAGTTAAAATGAACTGAAAAAAAAACCAAAACCCTGAGTTACCATCGAATTACGGATTTTGGATTTCCTTGGCTTGATCTTTAGATGTCAAAACTATGATGGTAATGTGACATATGACTGCAATAACAGCCCCGTAATTTATGATGCTGTCAGATACAACTGATATTTTCCATTCAGAGGATCCTTGTGGGCAATACAAATGCTAAAATAAGCAAGATCTGTAGAAAGAGACAATAGTTTTATTAGACCAGCTGGTACAAGCACAGAAAACAGACAAGCCCATGGACAATTCCTTCATGATATCATTGTATCTAAGATTAAGGTTTGCTTCCAGTGAAATAGCATTGCTCATAGCAGTCATTTAGTAATATATACATAATGCTATGTATGTCATGCAATGAACTGAAAAGGAATTTCTTTGATTAATATCTTTATGAGGCTTTGCAAGACACTTGTTAAATATACAAATGATATGAAATCTGCATGGAGTCCCTGGAATTGACTGATCTGACCTTTTAAAGTTCTAGCAGTACCATATTACTACATGTCATTTGTGAAGGCATATATGTCTGTGGAGAATTGCAACGTGACATACATTCAGAGAAGATAAGCAGTGATATCCAAAGTTTTTTCCGTGCTTCTGTTGCAAGGGCAGAATGTAGCATTGTGTGGTCATTTCCTTGGATCATGGAAGGATCATGGAAATTCATAGACCTGGCGATTATGGATCTTAAAGAGAGTGATCTTTTTCTTAAATGATTTGGGCAGCTTGTCATCCTTTGCCAGCTCCATAGAAAATGTGTCTGCAGTCTTCCTGATGTGTTACTCCCTGCTGTTTGCTTCATTCTGCAGTTGTGGTAAGGGCTGTTCTGTAGTGATGTACATTCTGAAATAGTTCCTGTACTGAGATAGTTACTGTTCCTCAGAGCTACCATTTGGTGCCCAAGACTTTACTGTCGTACCTTCCCAATATCCTCATCTGGTATGACTGTACAGGGAAAGATCTTCATACCATAAGAAATAATTCTACTTCCATGGGCTCTGGCAATTTTTTATCTTTTTTTTTCATTTTTTATCATTTCCCATAATTCTCTGACTTCCAGTTAATTTTGTTCAGGACTGGATGATTTAATACAAAATTAGCAAGGGCAACAGTCTACTACTGTTGCCTCTTCAAAGCCTATTCTCCCGTAATCAAGAATAGATTCAGATTTGGCCTGGGTCTTCCTGGAAATATAGCTAACTGGATGACTTTTGGAGGCAAGTGGCTTCTGGAGGCAGGTGGCTTCTCTATGAAATGAATTTGACTATACTAAAGAAAACAGTGAAGTGAATGAGGGTGGGATAATCTGGTAGTGTTTCATTGACTTCAGTTACTGACATCCTGAACTACGTATTTTTTCTAAAGCAGTTGAGCATTTCTTTCATTTGTGTTAGACTGCCCATATTGACCACTTCTGTAAATTTCTCAAGGTTGTAATTATTTCCTTTGCTAGAACATTATTTTTTCTGAAGCAGCTCTTAGTAGTATCTTTTTTTGGCATCCCAGATTGGTTTTGAATTAATTGAACTGTCTTTGAAATCCTGGAAATCTGCTCTATCTCTGATGTGTTTGTTGAGTGGAATCCTTAGTAGATATCTCGTCAAGGAGAGGTTTAAGTCAGATGCCTCAAATGATTTATACATTTATAATAGGAAAAAAAGTGGCTCTGTGAATGCAATTCATATTATACAGAATTCATAATTAATATATAATACAAGACACCCTTCTCACACTGAGGACACAATATCTTGTTCTTTATTGTGTATGTCTCCTGGTATTTTTATGATACACAGCACTTAGAGAGTTTATGTTTTAGCGGATAGGATGCCAGAAATTGTTTTAGGCATAATATCAGTGTAGCTTTAGTCTGCATGCCTTTTCTGCTTCATCTTGTTTGGCATGCCTTTCAAACAGAAAATGAAAATGTGCTCTGGGTCTAATAACAATGTTTGCAAAACACAGTTTTCTTGAGCTTTCCTGGAGGAAGGGTCATGAATTTATCCAAACCAATTTATTTGTCTTTGCAATTCTGTGTTATTTATATGGGAAAAAATAAATTGCTTGAAGATTCTGTGGTGCCATAAGAGACCAAACCATCACCTTCTACAAAATCGAATTTTTAGTCATTTGTTTTGGGGTTTTTTTTTGTTGTTTGTTTGTTTTAAAGTTCCTATTCATGTTTATGTTGATATCTTTAAAATGCAAAACAATGCAAGATACGCTTATTGCAAAACTATCTGAGTTATCTGACAGATTGTTGTATGGCTCAGCAACAGCAGAATCTGCAGGATTCACCTCCTTGCTGTTGTTTTCTGGAGCCCTGTTTGGTGGTGAAACAGGTTTTCTCATGGGGCTCCATCTTTAAATAATAGTCATAAACAGAGTAAGTTCATTCCTTTGTTTTGAACTCAGTTTGTTCTGACTGTATTAACCACATCGTGCCAGCCTAACAGTTCTTCAGAACTGTATAAAATCAATCACAGAAAAGCGTTACAAATAGAACTGTAGGCTTCATTTACATTTCAGCTATAATCAAAGTGGTTTCCAGGAGCAGTTAAGCAATTAAAGCAAAGGCTAATCCAGCGATGTTAGAAACAAATTTAGCAGTTTACAAATTTTTAAGATTTTATGTCATAAGGCTTTGGTGTTGACAAAGTGTTCTGAGATTCTAAATTTACTTGCAGATTTTAAAGCTGATTGATCTCTTTCTAAGAATTATCTAATTCCGCATTTAAATTTCAGGAAAAGTCTGTAAAATAAATAATGTTCTTAAACCTTGAATTAGTTATTATGTCTTGTTGTGGTATATTTGTCCCTACCATGAATCATACGCATTTCAGTACCCACCTGTTTGTTGGCTTGTCATAACTGTGTGATTTCAAGCTTTGCAGATTACTTGTCACAGCTTTCATGTTCATGTTCTGTGTTTTAAAGAATATTTACGCTTGAGGAGTTGAATGAGCAGAAGGAAAATGCCTGCATGTTTAATTTCCTGCTGTTTGTTATTTGTAATATAATAACTTGAAGCTTATATATTGGTAGGAAGATGTAAAACATTAAATGGATACATTTAGAATATAAAGTGAAATTGCATTAATTTATTTTAAAAAAAAATTAACTCTTTTCATGGCCACTTATATTCCATTTTTTTATTCCAGAATCGAATGGAAGAAAGCAAAGCGCTCTTTAGGACAATTATCACATATCCATGGTTCCAGAATTCTTCGGTCATTCTGTTCCTAAATAAAAAAGATCTCTTAGAGGAGAAAATTATGTACTCCCATCTAGTTGATTATTTTCCAGAGTATGATGGTAAGTATAATGACATTAGAGCTCATACTCTATTTACACTGCAGTAATGACAAATTGCAGTAGCCTTGTCCATATGCTAGACAGATAGATCCTCTGATATATTTTGCTCTTTAAAAAAAAAAAGGGTGCTTTGCAGTTTTTAATCATGTAAATATTTAAAATATGATTGAACTCTTGTGGGATTTTTTAGACTGCTAAGGTTTTATTTTATACTGTAATTAACTGTGGGTAGGATGGCAGAACCTTTCATGGGAAATCATTGAGTTTTAAATGAGTATTGATATATTAGCAGTGTATTACATTGTCCTTTTTCATAAGTTGGAGCGCAGGTTTAAACTGAAGTATAAAAGCTAAAAAGAAATAAAAGTGCATTCCTCATTTTTACACATTGTCTCCCATAAACCTTTTTTTTTTTGAGATTTGGTGTTGTGTAAGGCTGAATATCTGGTGGGATGTGTCATAAGCTCTCTGTGGCAGTCACACAAACCAGTACCACTCCTTCCACCCTTTTACTGTACCTTTTTTTTTCATTTATTCTAATTTTACATTAGTTATATGAAGCTTAATGTGCTTGTCGATAAAAAAATATTATGTGGAATGTACAGCTGTTTCTACTAAAACTGTACTTTTAGAAAGTTCTCCTGAGGTAAAAAACTAAGTATTTTGAGGTAACTGAGTAGAGGCCTTGGTAACAGAGAAAAATCAAACTCGTATAATAAGAGGTCTAAAGAACTAAATGCTCCTATTTTTAAATAAAGAAAATCTGTTTTGTTCCACCAGGGAGTGAATACAATTTGAAAGCTGAATAAAAAATTAAATCGCTCATGTTCAAATATGGAAAGTAATAATAGGAAAAATGTACATTTTGTTTCCTGTTTAAGGGGAAGGAAACCGTGAACAGCCTGCAGGATCAGACCGTATTATTTATGAGTCACTGTAGGTTTATTTTCATAATGCTATGCAGAAGAGAACTGCCAATTGAATAGAAACATTCTTTTGAGTTTACTTTGTATGACAAGTTCCCTAGATGACATCCTGAAGGTGAGAAGACTCTAGGTCTGCTCTGTTATCACCACTCAAGTGGCAGTAAAGCATGTGCTAAATGCTTGTCCAGAAAAAACAGACAAGACTCAACCACTCAGCTCAAAGAAACCCTATTTCTCCTGTCCTTTGCCGTTAGTGAGGGGAAAAAAGGGTTATGGACTGGTAGGGCTGTTGGAGTCAAGATCGGGAAGTCTTCAAGAGTCTTTGTCTCTTAATGCTGCAGATCTTGCTGGACTTTACTCCACAGACAAAGTTATGCTTTGATTTGATCTCTTCTGGTGGCAGGGTGGGGTCTGTGGCTTGCAGAGGTCACCATGTGGTCTCCTCTTCTGTCCCAGCACACTGGGGATGTAGGAGGCGGGAAGATCTGAGGTCAGATCAAGGGATCAGAATTAGGTATTTTTCAGCTGGATCACTTCTCCCATCCGCTTTCCTGCACAAGGGAGAAAGTAGGATAGGGATGAGAACTGCTAGGCAGTATGGCAAACTGAACTGATTAAATTAAACTAAGCAGTTCAGCTGCACAGTGTATTTTAACAGCATTGGATGGTGGACTGAGACATGCTCAGTGAATTGCACGAAAGGGTTATGAAACACTGGAACAGGCTGCCCAGGGCAGTAGTGGAATCGCTATCCCCGGAAGGATTTCAAAGATGGGTAAGCGTGGTCCTTGGCGACATGTTTAGTGGTGATTTTATCAGTGTTATTTTGATGGTTGGACTCGATGATCTGAAAGGTCCCTTCCAACCTAGACAATTCTGTGATTTATCTATGATTTATCTGTCTTTGCATGGCTAGTACTAGAAGACTGACTTACAGACTGGAATGAAGACTTGAGAGACGGAGAGGACAAAGACAAAAAGAGGCCATAGTTGGGAGGAAAAAAAGAGAAAAATACTGATATAGTTCTTGTATAGATCTTGAATGTATTACATAGAGACACTCTTCAAAAACTTCTGATTAGTGAGCAGTGGAAAAGAAACCTACTGAGTTATATGGCAGTTCTTTTCCAAATCTCCATGTTATTTCGATCGCAAGCACTTTGCAGTCTAAATTTAAAATGGACTCGTTTGATTTTATTCTAAATTTCTGAGGTCATAAATGTTCTTTATAACCTCGCTTTTCCGTACTTGAACTTTAGTCAAACGAAAATTTAAATTACATGATAGTCAGTAGAGGTGTGATTAGGTAAGCAAATTTGGATACAGGCTTTGAATAGTGCAGTAGATTTGGAGAGAGTGCTGTGTCTAGCTACTGTGAAACTTTAACAAAATTCTAGGAGGTTGTTTAAACCTAAGTGGTTTGTTTTGAGGAAATCATTGTCTTTGAAAGTCTGAGAGTTTTCTTCACAGATACTGCAAATTTATTCATGGTAGTGTGAGACCTACTGTTGCTGCTGTTTCTGTAGGGTCTGTGTGACCTGTTATGTTTCAGAAGCTGTAGAAGTGTTTAATCTCAGGAAATTTGTCATCTGTATATGTGTATGTGTGTACATGTATGTACACATGTACATGTATGTTCATACACCTATATATTGAAGAATCTTACTCAGCCTCCACATGGACTTGCAGCACACCAGAAAGTATGTGATTTCTCTTCCATGCATTCTGTGCCTAAACGTTGTAGAGTTATCCAAATTAGAAATGTTAGCAATTGTAAGATTGAAGTTTAAAAATAAGGTTTATTAGCCAATTGTTGAAAAATATGTGGGCATGTGCTAACACGCAAACACCCCAGATTTCAGAACTACTAAAGGTCAGAGCTACATCTAACAGCTGAATGCTGGTATTTATATTGCCATGTAGCAACAGAACTAATGAAGAGAATAGGAGGAGAAGGATGAGCCAGCACCGAAAACACACGTGTTCCGTAGAAACCCATGTTCCAGAAACAGGAAAACAAGGGAATAATGGCCTTCAGAAACAGCACTGGAATAATGGAACTGAATTCAACATCTTGCGGCTAATGTTCTTGCTTCTGCACTGCTCTTTTGGCTGTGAATGTCATTCTAGGCTGGAAGTCATTACTTTACCTTCTGTCTTCTGTAAAGCTGAACATGTGGTTTGGTTACATAGACTCTATCCTTCTGAGGATTACAACCTTAATTTAGATCTGATAGGACCGTTATCATACATAATTCAGATAATAAGTGATTTGTTAGAACATGAGCCTCTTGCAATCAAACTGCTTCAGCTGGAGAGCATATGTATTTTATTATCACTGAAGTAAATTAAGTTCTATTGGTGACAGTGTCAGACCTGTTCAGGATATAATTTCATTATGTTACCTAATAAAATCCTCATGATACAAGTAAATGTTGCAGTGCTAAAAGGACTTAAGTATAATTTAAATATAGTAGGTGTAGATAGAACATTCACCAATTCTATTAACATTTTTAAAGATTTATTAGTGTAGCTAATTTTTCAGTTTTCATTCTGTGCAGTTATAAATCACCTGTTTTAAACATTATCTCACTGAAGAAAGATGACAGCTGGCAGGAAAAGAGCAGCTTTGACATGATAGCTCTGACTTGATGAACTTGTGAAATTTCCTTCCATCTTTATTTTTCATAGTTCCTACGAGGAAGAAAGACAGTATATGAGCCTATTGATTAGGAAAAAGATCCCTTTCTTCTCTTATGTGAGGACCACAGACTGACCCTTTCCTGTTTTCTGTTAAAGAAGTTCAAATATTGAATCAACTTTAAGAAAACTGACTTTCTTTTCTTAATTATCAGGACCACAACGGGATGCACAAGCGGCACGAGAGTTCATCCTGAAGATGTTCGTAGACCTGAATCCAGACAGTGACAAAATTATCTACTCCCACTTCACATGCGCTACAGACACAGAGAATATCCGCTTCGTCTTTGCTGCTGTCAAGGACACGATCCTACAGTTAAACCTGAAGGAGTACAACCTGGTCTAACTGTGCCCTCCAAAACCATCTTTGTGTGATCGAAGATACACGAGAGGGACTGTATTATCTGTGAAAACGATTTGCATAATACTAATTTATTGCCGGCCTGGACTCTGTGAATGTCCACAGAGTTTGTAGTTAATATTATGATTTTATTTAAACTATATGGAGGAAAACAAAAAGATGCTGAAGTACATTCACAGCACATTTCCTCATTTTTTAGGCAAAACCTTGTGACTCAATGTGTTTTAAATTCTCGGTCGCACATTTACAAAGGATACCAGTTTTTTGCTATTGAAGCAAAATCAAGCTGATTTCCTCTTTCCCTGATCCTTTCTATCTCCCTCCTTCCCCTCCCCGCTTATCTTTTTCAAGGTACAATGGCCTTTTTTTCCCAGTTGCATTCCTGGGTGAAATATTTCCTGTTGAGTGATTTGGTCAGGAAAATACTATCATCAGAATTTAAGTCATCAGTCATTCTAATTTTACAGTATGTACTTTCTCTGATGGATCAAAAGTATTGATACTGTGATTTTTAAATTCTTGACATAAGTGTCTTCATTCTGTCTTCACTTTTGTGACTAGAATATTGGGATTGCAAAACAGAATTACATTTGTCTAAGGATATTAAATTTAAGAATATTTTCACAGCTCAGAAATGTGCACAGAAGACAGTAATGAGATAATTAAGACACAACCTGGGATGTACATGGAATATGTTAGAATCTCTTTTTAAGTGCCATGTGCCATTTTTTTTTCTCTCTTCTTTTATTCACAAATGCCAAATAGAAATGTCATAGACACTACATTTTCCCCAGTGGCTACAGCCTGAAACAGTGGGGTTTTTTTCAGTTGTGTGGGGGTTTTTTCTTAAGTTAGAGCTTTTTTAAGTGTTCTTTTTCCACAGTAGAAAAATTATTTTTATTGTATAAAATTAACGTTGCCAAATCTGGCTTTTTATAAAACCAATGCTCTTGAAACATAAGATACTGATTGAAATGCCAAACTGATGGGTTGGGAACTGACCTGATTGAGTCAACTGCCAAATGATAAACAAACACAGTTTCAGTTCATATGTTCCCTTTTTTAGAAAGTGTTCCATTTTCTAATGCCAAAACCAACAGTGTGAGTGAACAAGGTGCACCATGCACACGCATGTGGTTTACCAATTTAAAGACAGTTTAAATCTCTCCTATGTCAGATATGGCATGAGATTGTTTTCTGTAATAATATCAAGGCACCTTTAGTTGTATAACAAGAAATTATTGATGAGAGATCATGTTCAGGAACCTTTCTCGATAAGGTTGCTTGTTAACTAACTGATTCACAGACATTTGATAGGCTTTCGTGCAAAATAGCCTCTCTCAATGTTCTTTAGAGAAGATTTATTAATGTTAATGAAGCAGTGAGAAAATCATTCTTGAGATTTAAATGTGCAATTTTTTAACAACAAAAATGCAGCACACATTGATGAGCCTTTATTCTGCAGCTTAGGTTGAAAGGTGTTTTTTGACCAGGTGCATGATTGCTAGCAAGCTATAGAAAACTCAGAGTTCTGACCTGTAATTGGATTGATTATCTGCAATGCCAAGTAGCACTAGAGTGCACTTAACACAGACATTGCTGCCTCATAGCAGCGGATGGGAGGTGGAAAAAAGAATGACTTATTAATTGATTACCAAAGTTAACAATAAATACTAATGAGACGTTTTTCATCCTTAACCCTCCCAACTCCAAAACAACAATAGTAAGAACAGTTGCTATTTTTTGCTCCCTCTTAAAACACCTTGTAATTTAAAACTGGTTGTAGGTATAGTGCAATTATGAATGCTATAATCATTGTACATACATCTATATATATATATGGCAGCATCCATATTGGCTTTGTAATCATTAATTTTTGGCAAATTGAATGTGCTGTATTGATATGTATCTATGTAATTGTATTGTATGTCTTATAGCTAATTCACATTTTAAATAATGTTATTTTATTTACTTTTTTAAGAGAGAAGAATGTAAATTTTGTCAGTTTATTTCTGACTAGGGATTTGTTGTTGTTTTTTATTTACGAAACAAAAAAAATCACTATAGTACAGAGCGGTACTAGCATCGTGCTGTGTAAAATCATTTGCACATTCCTGAGTAGAATTAAATTGGAGACACCCAGACAAAGGCCATTCACATTCAAAATAATGCTTAAATCTTGTCAGGGTTTTATACAGGTGTAGAAACCAGTCTTATTAGCAGAACTTGTGCCGTTATATCTAGGATTGGAACATAAGCTTTTAAATATAAATTTAATTTATATTTGGCAGATTCATGTTAGGTTACTTTTACTTTTCTAATAGGCTTTATTAGAAAAGTAAATTTAGAGGTATTTCAAACCATTGTACATACGTACTAATGAGTATATGCTAATGCCCTAAAAATACCATGAGAAAATATGGAACATCAGATCAATCAAACAGTCTTTCAGAAACTGCAGAAACCTTAGATATAACAACAACAAACAAAAAGTCACTATCGTTAATGATTTTAAGGCATTAAAGCATTTTATTTAATAAAGCTAAAGCAGGTAGATCTAGGTTATTAAAAGTGACACTGACATTCTGAATAGGGGATCAGAGCAGTGACTCTTGCATGCAGCATAACAAAATTGATCTTGCTATACATGCAACAGAGCTTCTGTTTTCGCAGTTCCACTGTTGATAATATCCCTTCTTTTAACCTGGGAATACATTGCCCACACTGGATTCGTGCTATAAATGGAACTGTAGCAAAGGAAGAAAAAAAAAAAAAAGAAAAACACATCAGGCAGTGGTGTCTAACAAAGGTTTGGGTTGTTTTAGTTTTTTTTTTTAATTTGTTTTGTTTTCTTACGGGATATTGGGTGGGGGAGAAGGAAATGTGTTTCTGAGTTTTGTATAAAAACGAAACAAAAGTTTACTCATGCTTTATAGTTATATTGTGATTGCAGAAGTTTTAAAGAGTGTGTGCCACTAGGCTACTTCTGGTATATTTTAGGTAAGTTGAACCTGTGGCAATGTTTAGATCATTTGAGCATGTTCTGGAAAAAAAAAAATATTCGGCATGCCAAGGCAAGCTTTACATGAATCACCTAACACAGCATCGCAGTGTGACAGTTTACAAAAACATTTCCTTTTTAAATGACACAGCTGTTCCCACTCGCAGTATATTCCATTGTGGTGGTGGTGGTGGTGGTGGTGTTGCTGTTGTTTTAATTGGTGGTTTCTTCTATGCCTTATAGTGCTTGAGTCCAGAAGTTTGTGCCTCTAACATGAAGCTGAAGGCAAAACCATCAAGACAGAAACCCTTTTAACTTTGCCAAAATTATGTGATTTCTTTGAATGTTATAAATGGGGGAGGAGGGAAGGAAAACGTCGTGGGAACCTGTGTATTCTAGGTGTTCACTAGCACAAGAAAGCTGTAATACATGTTTTACAGAAACCTTAAACTTGCCTTTTTCACAAATTAACTGGCACTGTCCTTACATATATAGGATGATGCAGCTGTAAGGGCAGTTTACTTTTTATAATTCAGACTCTTCTGATTGTCAAGGTGTATGGACTGTAATTTTTAATCATACAGCCACATGATTGTGAATCACTTTTTTAAGCTTGAAAGTGGAAAAGAGACTTTTTATGCTGGATATCGGTCAGAATTGACTGCATGATTTGCAAAAACTCTAAATGGGAAAAGGGCTGCATATAAAGACATTGCTAGGCTCCCAGCCTTTGGTTGTAAGGTGCAGAAGACTTTCACATTACTCAGCCTCATGACCCTTTCTTTGTTACACATTCTTCACAAAAGAATGAAGTATTAGGAGAAAACAAAGACATGTTAACCCACATGAAAAAATAAAATTTAGCCGATTTATTACACGTGCTACTGTTCTTGGAGCTCTGTGCATGGTTATCCTGAAAACTATTACATTAGTGAACTAATGAAGTGTGCATAGTGTATTAACAAGGCCTACACATGACCTACCTCTAGCTAAGAGACCAGTAAAGTAAATATGTTTTGGAGAGACCATCATAAGTTAGGAAATTAAAATGTCTTGGTGTAGGTAATTAACTACAGTATTTTAGAAGTTCACAGTTTTGTAAATATGGTCCCTCTTCTGACATAAACCATAAATTCTAAAATTTAGTACACATTAAACAACTAAATCCATCTATCCCTGTCCAGTTTGTTAGTTTAGTAGAGATCTTGCAAAACCATACGTTTCGTTTGAGAAGAGGAGATACTGATATTTCCTCTTTTTTGGCTTTTGGCTACCCATAACATTTTTGAGTTTTATCAGTCAAACCAGAAACATCTCTACGTGGTGAACAATACATTGAGGGTCACTATTTAGCTAGTTAAAGGGATTTTACTGTAAGTTCCACTCAAGCTTTTTCACAGTAGCCATGCTGCAGGGAGGAAAGGAATAGAGGGGAATTTTTAAGATAGTGCAAAGAACTTAGTGTCAGCCAGATCAATCTTACTGTAAATCTGTTGGTTTGTTTTTTTCCTCACAAAATACAGTCTAAGCTGAAGTCTGTTGCTGGATTCCTCATTTGCCATGCTGCAGGAAATCCTTATTTGACCAATATTTTTTTTTTTTTTTTTGGGGGGGGGGGGGGGGAGTTGAAGGGGGATGGTGTCAGATACATTTTTAAACTTGCAGTATTTAAAATAAAGATCATATTTGCTGTTCTTAAAGTGTCATTTAAATGCATGTATTGTGTGTTATTTGAGGGACAGAAATAGGGGTTTTTTGAAGAAAAATAATATTGTACAGTTACTGGCCCTCAAAAATGTTGCTGGTTAAAAATACAATATTTTTGGCCATAACTTCGTACTACAGTATCTTCATTCCTTGAAATTCAGCTTTTCTGAAATAATATTTGGGCTTACTGTTCTCCCAAAATGCTTTTTATTATGATACATGTTGGGTAGATATATTATTCCATTATTACTTTTTAATTATATGTGCTTTGTCGTCTTTGTCTAAATATTAAATTTCCAGAATATCTTTTATTATAGCCAGAACATTCAAAACATTTAGGATTTGGTATAGTGGAGACAGCCATTTGACAGCATTATTAAAGGGTTCCTTTGGCTTGTGTATGTACAATGGCAACTTGGAAGAAAAGAGAGGGAGAAAAGAAATAATAGTCTACATCTCACTAACAGAAAACTTTCAGAAATTGTAGACAGCAAGGTGAATTTCTTAAGTGTTTTGGCTGATTGCAATAGTACTCAAGAGCAGACCGTTTCTTTGATCTTTTTGTTCACCTGTGTGATTATAGGAATAATGGAAAGATGCCTACGTGTTGCTTTTCAGGAGTCTGGCTCATACCTGATCAACAGTCAGTGATCAACAGTCAATCTTCTTTACTGAAGAAACAGAATTTCAGGCCAGTTCCGAAAATGAGTTTGCTCTCTATTACGTGATCACAACAGTTTGAGTAAGATTCTTGGAGTCCAAACAGTTTGCCTAAGCAAGGACTTGAGTGGATGGTTCCTGATTTTTCTCTCGTGTTGCAGAATGTAAGGGAGAGGGGTCAGAGAGGAGGGATTTATTTTATGTCTCAGTGAAGATAACGTCAACAAAAGTAGAGTGTAAGTGGTGATATTTAGATATGTGAAATAGATGTAGAAACTGTACGTGTGATAAATTGTGCGCAGTTGTGATAAAACCTTACATCACATACTATGATCATGTCACCTGATTGCCAACCGCTTTGTAGGGTACTGTCCCAAACACCTCGGAGTTCCAGTGTATTTGTAGACTGCCACAAAATACACAGTTGACAGCTCCTCAGGAATGCATCTGGTATCAGTATCTGGTATCAAGGCAGCTGACCCCCTCTCGTAGCTCTTTGCTACCAAAAGGAACTACCCTCCAGGACCTCCTCAGTTCCCGGCTCTCGGCTGCATGGGGTTTTCCCTCTCCCTTATGTCAGCCCTGCCCCTTGGCCAGCCAATAAACTGGATCTAAAAAAACAAACAAACAAACAAAAAAAACCTATCATTTTTGCTCTTCTTGCTTGGTTTGTTTAGTAGTCTCAGTTTCAGGGCGTTCAGCCAATTTGGCTAATCAACGCTTCAGAAAAGTGCTAAACTGACTAAGTGGAAGAGGTAGAATTGTGTGGCCAAAAGGCTTAGGAAAAAAGGGAGTAACACTCTCCTCCCTTTAAAACCTCATCCTGAACAGTATCTGAAGTATCTAGTATCTAAAACCTTTGTTTTATGCGCTTCATGGGCTACTAGCTATTCTGGCTTGGAAGTACTGCTCTTTTCACTTTGAAAGGTCTCGATTGCGTTTTTATCCTGGAAAAAAAAAAAAAAAAATGATAGGACCAGGAAAATTCTTTTCTGCTCCCCTTTAATAATAACAAGTGTGTGTGTACATGGACTAAACCCAGCTGTAGTCAGGCTGAAGCCAACAAGTCACGGTGACTTGTGTCACTAGTCATGGTGTTAGAGGTGGAGAAATATAAGAATCAGGCTTTGATTCATCTCACAGGAAAAGGAAAAAAAAAAACCATTCTTGTTCATTTCCGGTAAGATCTTAAAAAAAATAAAGTTTTCCATCTTCAGGTATTTAAAATGCTGCGTGTGTCCTTGCCCAAGGCACTCCTTCCTTCTCCACAGTTGTCTATCACATGGATTAATTGCTTGTGGCCATCTAAAGAAAATACTTTTACAGTACTGCTTTATGTATGTACACTCTGGAATACTTTCTGATCCTTGTGAATTAAATGTAAATTGGTCTGCTAAAATGGAACAATTGATGACATGTAACACAGCTGAAGAAGACCACGCTTTTTGTTTAACCTTATTTTGTGTTCCTCCTGCCATCTTCTTCTGATTACATTTCTGTATCTTTCCTTTACCCTGTTTGCCATAAAGAGAAGGTTGCTTGATGTATCCGATTCAGTTCTGGTAGTCATTACAGAATTGATTATACTGGCTGAATTAGAGACAAATTGTGAATGAGAATAGCTTCAGAAAGTTCCTGTAATTGGGGGCAGATCCAATTAGCCTCGTGGACAGGCATTTCAGCAAAGAAAACTATAACACTATAGTTGTAATACAGCCAACTGAGCGATATAGTAAGCTAATGTGCGCCAAACTGGGCCAATACACCCATTTTAATATGTCATTTTCACATTGTCAATAGAGAACTGTGTTTGCCAAGATGTTACTGAAAATTTTATTTTTCCTATGGTCCTGTATGAAGTGGTTAATGCAATGATCAGACTGGCACGCAAGAGATGCATTAATTCAACAATAAGTTCAAATGTATTCTTGCAGAGATAAGTTATTGCATAAGATTACTTTATATGATGCTGACAAAAAAAGATTACTTGCATGCAGTAAATATTTAAGATATTGCACTTTTATACATTTATTATAAAGAGGAATCACTCTCTCCCTAAAAATAAAATTCCATTTATCTCAAGATGAAGTATCTGGAGTCTCTTAACAGCTGTCAGTTAACTGTGCACACAAGTGTGAGTGTATACTAGAGGTTAATCAATTTGTTATGACATGCTGACAAAGTTTTGCATCGCTATCTTGACTGCTGCTTTTCTCAGCATGCTGAGGAGAACCTTCACAATTACTGATAGGACCTGGTTTATTTTAGCTTAATAAATTGACTGACCTATAAAAGCCATTATTAAGGTTTTTCTTCAAGTACTTTAGAACATCAGTGTTTTATCCGACTTTAGCCAAGTTAAGCAAACAGTGTAATTGAGAGGCAAAAGGCCAGATGTCAATCCAATCGGATGCTTCCCTTGCTTAATAATCTTATAACACATAAATCAATAATGCTGCTATAATTTAGCTGATGCAGCTATTCCTCTTGAATTGCAACAGGCTATTAAGGCACTAAGACAGAAGAAAACAGTTTTCCTCATCTTATATACATAATTATATTATTCAGATTTTTTACCAGATGTCAGAAGCGTTCAAATGAATTTATGACTAGTATTTGTAAAAACAGCGTAATTGATTTTCAATATTATTTAATATGGTCTAGAAATTGCATCTCGTAGAAAAGTATAGAAATGGTGGCACAAGTGGGAGATTTCTGTGGTTATGGATTAAAGAATTCTCTTTTGATATATATTCACATTCATACATGCTGATTTCATTTCTGCTAATATGAAACAAAAGCAACTCCACTGAAGATACCAAAATGTAACTCTCAATTTAAAACCAGAAGAGCAAAACATGATGTAGCTCTAGAAGGTGAATAAAGAACTCATCCTAGATGATGGTGTTAGAATCTAAATGAGCACAACAGGTTTCATAAGCAGAGAAAAGCCTCAGTAAACTGAGAAACCATTTTTGAATCATTTAGGTGAGGGTTCACCTGTTCAAGCTTAACAGGAAAACAAAAACTGGGTACGAGATACTTGGCTAGCATATCTCTAAGAGACTCCTTTAGACATTTGTCACAAAAATTACAAAGCGATGCAGGTTAAGAGTTCTTTTTCCCTTACTCTGGGGTTCAAGAGTTGGGTCATACATACTGCTGCAGAGTGCTCAAAGTGAAGGGCACCTCCAAATGGCAGCAGAGGGTATGGGCGTAGTGCTGCAAGGCATGGAGGGCAAACCTTACCTCCACAGTCAAGCCAGTGAAACTGATTTCGCTGCTTGACCTGCAATAGAGGCATGATACAATTACTTGGTATATTTTAGCATCAGAAAATGTTAGTGTGACTTGAGTAGCCTAGCGGATGATCTTTTTTAATTCTTCACTCTTCAGTCATTCTAATGGAAACAGGAAAGAACCATTGTCTTGCGCTAGGCTACAAAACCAGGAGGTGAATCCCTTTCCCCAGCTCTCCAGCACTGAATGTCCCAATTTGCTGTCTTAGCCACGAGTATGACCTTGCCTTACTTTTCTATTGCACAGCAAGCAAAAAGACAGGTCTCTGCCACCAAAAATTAATGGAATGGCAGACAAGTTGAGCTGCTGCAGACTTCATTTTCTGAGGTCTGTTCATACTACTTTAGTCTTTGCTTTCAATAATTCAGTGCCCAATACATTTTTGTAGAAGGAAAATAGATTCATTTGTCTGCTTGGAGGTCTTTGAGTAAAAATTTGACTCCACTATGAAAAAGAAGATTCTCAGAGGGGGCTTCTGTTGGACCTTATCATCTGGAATTTACTAACATTTCCTTTGAATTCTGTAAGTAACAGAGGTTGAAGCATTAGTGTAAAGGAAGCATATGCGTTTCCATCACCGAGAGCAGTCTCTCTTGAGCAGATTGACTCAGGCCGATGCGGCATTATTTAAAAGGCTCGCAGCTACATGGAGATTCTGATACGCTACACTGCTGTCACCGTGACCCACTGTGCCATCTGTGAACCCAGGGTCCCAAAGGGTGGGAATTTTAACAGGAAGTCCTAGTGTCTGATGTTGCTGCATTCAAAGCAAGAGCAATTGTGCTGTTCCTTTAATGGAACAGAATTTCTCCACTACAGAAATACTTTACTCACTTTATGGGGTTTTTTCCTCTCCTTTTCTCTCATTTTTATTTAAGAAAATAACTTCCAAGGGAACCAGGAAGGCTAATGACATCCTACAGTCACATTCCAGACAACAGTTTTCAGTAGTCTTTTTTGAGCCCACAGGAGACCAATATGTTTACGAATATGATCACTGGCTATTGATTTGGAGCCTTTAATTACAACATCGAGCCTGGCAATTCTGCTGGGATTTGGTACGTAGGTACCCCTCGTTCCTTAGGGAAATGCCTTCACTAGTACTGTAAAAGGGGGTTTCAAGTTCAGAATTTCTCAAGTGGCCATAAAGGAAGTAGTTGATGATAGATGTACTGAGATCTACAGTGGTAACAAGTAGGATGCTGGACTGTGAAGTATCCACGCACTGAAGTTACTGATGCAGGAGGAGGGGACTTCATTTTTGTGGAAACCTGATTCAGTAACTACTTATGCTTAGGCCAAAAGCACACTAAGAAAATAGCAACGTGGAAATCGTCATGCCACTTAATGAAAATTCTTTTCAAAATACAAAAAGGCAAAACATGAGGCATTTTGCCAAGACTTTGAGGTTGTCATTAAAGAAAACACAAGTTCTGAATGTATCTGTACAACCATACACTACCTAGCTATGAGTGCAGCGGCTGTAACACTTAGGAAATGCCATATATAAATAATGACATAAAGAATTTAACACAAGGCCAATGCCAGGCCACGCAATTTTACATCTTTCATCACAGACAGGTACAAACACTTTTAAGTATATTTGTCTACATGTACATATACATTTCTATTGGCAGAGAAAGCATATCAGGCATTTTATGGTGTCTGAGAGCGCCGTAGTCTTACAGATAATACTTCTCTACTTAAAGAATTTCCACAGCGGTACTGTAAAACCATTGTAATTTCATAGATTTTAGTTAAAATTAGAAGTTGTGTTTTGTTTCTTTTCTTTAAATTAAACAGAAGTGTATTTTAAAGGTGTTTTCCACAAGAGCCTGCGTTTCTTGATACCTTATGACTAAGTACAGCAATGCTTGCTCTAGTGAAGGGTATCAGGTTTTCACAGACTACCGTGATGATGAGAAAATGCTGGATGCTAACGTAGAGTGTGGTCAAGAGACCAGAAGTACCTCGTGAATGTCTGAAAACAGAATAATCAGAACATATGTATTTCCCAAATCTTTGTGTATATTTCCTCATTTAAACCTCATCATTGGGGATTTTAAAAGTTTCAGATGTCCTTCTCAATGTCCTTGGCTGTTAATAATGTGTGTATTGATTTTTAGCTTTTACTTTTTTAGAACTATACTGAGTGAATTTGAAACTAGTTGGTCAATCGTTTTTAAGGCAACTTAACCTATATGTATTAGCATTTACTAAAAAATTGCATTTGTGTTCAAAGAAAAAATGTTAATGGAGATTCTTTTTTTTATCGTCCATGTTCCAGCACAGCAAACACTGTCACAGTGGATACTATAAAAACAAACAAGCACTCAGCAGATTCTAGAAATCGTATTAATTCCCATGCATGACTTGCCATTGGCAAAGGGTTTGCACCTTCCCCAGACTTAAGTGTTGGTTGTAGGGTCACAGCACATGAGAGTATCAAATTCAGAAGAACAAAACAAAAAATACCCTCCAATTCTTGATTGAATTCCCATCCTCCCTGGACTAGCTTTGGAGTAATGACTTGCATTTATCGTTTGTAGTAGTTAGTGCTGAAATTCTGTCACGTAAGCGCCTTGACACTGACTTCATAAGCCAACCCTCACAGTTGCTTAACCTCAGGACGAGCATCATTTTTGGCCTACGGGAGTTAATGGCAAATACCACAGTTATAGGACTAGTGGTGGCCCTCTGAAGGGCATCTGCTGACCCTGGGCCTTTGCTTCCCTCTTTGTTCCCGTAGAAATCTAAACATCTAGTCCTGAGTCCAGGATCTGAGGTCTGCGATTCACTGTGATTATCCAAGGAGTCTGGAGATCAATACTTCCAGATATGCTACAATTTCACAGTGAGTGGACCAGTAAGCAGACAGCTTTACAGAAGCGTAGTCCATTTTGTTTACAGAGAAAACACATTGTAAAAAAATAAAATAAAATAAATAGCCTACACACCTGCTACTGAGTCATCCACAAAAGCCCCTGACCATCACTGTACATAACAGGCTCCTCGTAAGATTCTTAGCAATTTATACTTACCAAATTCCAATACCAAAGGTGTTTTGTAACTTCTGCTGGAACTGTATGGACTGCTTGGATGAATGTTCCCACTTTTAAGTATCAAAACAACTGAGCGCCTACGAAAAGTGAATTAAATATGCTGTTATAGAGGTTATTTTGGGCCTTGCCCTCGTCTCTGGTACTTTTTTTCACAAATTTTCCCTGTGCTCAGTGAGCACAAGTTAAATGTTGAGTAATTTTAGGATTTCACCAGTAAGTTGCAAGTAAATGGTACGTCAGTCACTCTTCTGAAACAAAACCAAAGGTGGTCAGCTAGGAGGAAGATGGAAATTCATGTCGGAAATACTGAGATCTTCTTCCTGGCAGAAAAATTAACTATATAAGCCACCAAAGATGGTAAAGATGTAGGAGTTAATGAAGCACCTATTTCTCATAAATAGATCAAGATAGGCATTTTTTAGTAAACTAGGCAGTATGTATTTTGATCAAACTTGCTATTTAAAAGTTTGTTTCCTGAAGAAAGACCCCGTTTTTTTTCAGTGGATTTCTCTTTTTCCTCCCCTGCAAGTTTTGCACTCTATGAACAATCACATATCAAAAGGTGCATTATTTTTTCCTGTCTTGCATGTGGCTAAGACCATCTGATAGATGACTGTCCAGGTCAAGTTGCTGAACTTTTAAAGATATTTCCAAATGGAGAATGTCTAACTTCATGATGATTTGTATCACGATAACCAGTCTGTTAGTGTAGTTTTATGACAGTAATTAGAATATACACTCTACAGAGCTTCGGGTGAATATTTCAGTAACCCTGCTAAAGAATATCTTAATTTTTAACAGCTATACATCATCTACCCCTAACACTGCTCTCACATATACCACACATCCTCTGTCAGACCTGAATATGTCTTCTGATTATCTGTCTGTCACAACTCTTCCAACCTTTTGAAAACAGACCTCAAGTTTCTGAATGCCACCATATCAATATATTTTGCCTACTGAGACTAGCAGAAAGCAGTTGTTGCAGAATTACAATGAGTCAAAAGCATGGGCACAGAGCCTGGGAGAATGCCATAAACTGCAGTCACAATGGTTTGGTTTCTTGACTTTATAGATTTTAAGATTGCTGTTGGACTGAGAGTTAGTGACAAGCTTACTGGAATGAAAAATTTTCAGAGACTGAAAGCCTACAATTCTGAATAGAAAAAGCGACAGACTTGATTACAGCTCAACCTTATACTTTCCTTCCAAGGAATAGAAAAAAAAATCACTTTTAGATACAAGTCTGTAATTTTTACAAGTTGGTCTACAGTATAAATAATTTCAAAAAGCCAACCGCATCCTGGCCGCATCAAAAGAATACAATCAGAGGGCTGGAGCACCTCTCCTATGAGGACAGGCTGAGAGAGTTGGGGTTGTTCAGCCTGGAGAAGAGAAGGCTCCAGTGAGACCTTATAGCGGCCTTCCAGTACCTAAAAGGGGCCTACAGGAAAGATGGGGAGGGACTCTTTATCAGGGAGTGGAGTGATAGGAGGAGGGATAACGGTTTTAAACTGAAAGAGGGGAGATTTCGATTAGACATTAGGAAGGAATTCTTTACTGTGAGGGTGGTGAGACACTGGAACAGGTTGCCCAGGGAAGCTGTGGATGCCCCATCCCTGGAAGTGTTCAAGGCCAGGCTGGATGGGGCTTTGAGCAGCCTGGTCTAGTGGGAGGTGTCCCTGCCCAGGGCAGGGGCTTGGAACTAGGTGATCTTGAAGGTCCCTTCCAACTCCAACCATTCTATGATTCTACAATTCTACTATAATTGAATAGGAGGAATAGGGGTAAGTTTAGAAGTGGTATGTCAACACAAGAGAAACACAATTCTGAAACGGCACAGTTCAAATATTTTACATACAGTATTATAGGAGAAAGTCCTCTTTCCTCCATGCTTTCCTCCGTGCTTCTGCATTAAAAATAGTCTTCCCCTTTCAGATCCCTTTTAGTCAAACCCAGGATAGGACCAGAATTGCATTAATGATATTCATGGTAGCAGACATACAAACCGGACTGTGGAGTTCATTAGCAGGAACTTGATGATGACAAAGTCTACTCAGCAGTGGCTTTGAGCTCTTAGGTGGAGACAAAGGCAAAACAGAGAGCACATTCTCATGGCTGGACATGAGACTGGTAAATATGCAGGTGATGTTTTCTGTAATGAGTAACTTTTTTGTAATATAGAAAATATTTAACTTTTGTCTGGATGGACACTCATGCTGAGTGGCACAAAGACATTAAGGACACACTAGCATGTTCTCCTAATTTTATTTTGATTATACATTTCTTTAACTGTATTATGTTTTATTTATAACCTGGCTTTGTATAATTCTATGCACAGAAACAGTTGTTTCCCACAATACACATAAGTATATATATCACTATAAAAAATAACTTCTATAATTGGCCTGAGAACCTTAAAGGAGTACTCCAGTAACTGCCAGATCTTCCTTGAGTATCTTCCCAGATCAAATGGCGATTTTTAACATGGGCTTTTGTGTCATCAGGGTAAAAAAATGTGCAGGGAAAAAAATGTGAGGGAAGAGCCAAGAGCACTGTATATTTTATATTATTATTTCATTAAATATATGCTGATCACAGTCAGACATAGTTTAAATCTGATTTATGTTTGAGGGAAAGCAATTTAAATAAGACTTACATTTATTTCATTACTGATCTTATTAGCCATAAACTTTAGCTATTTCAAAATGTTACAGGCAGAGCTTAGAAGCAGTTGGCGTTGCCGTTTCTTTACCAGTCATCACTCAATCTGACAGCACGTATGTTTCGCCAGCTTTGCCTGCCATCGCTGATAATCCAGTTCCCTCTCAGCCGAAGAGATTTTTTTTTTTAACTAGAGATGAATTAGCCTTTTTCCTCATGAAATAAACCAACATGGACAGGAGCTGGCATTGTTGCTGATGTTTTCCATGGTACAGAATAATCAGTGTGTATTTTAATCACTTTTATCTGTCTATTTTAATTTTTTAAGTCAAACTTTCTTTCACATATCATATCTAATTCTTGTTGAATATTTACTTCAAATATTTTCAGAAACTTTGTTACTAGTTTCCCAGATTATTTGTTTTCTTTACTTGTTTCAACTGAAGGAATCCAAAAGCCTGTCTTCATTGGTGTTTGTCAGTCTTGTGATAACTAAAACGGGTAGGCAATTATCTGCTCTGTTTCCACTGCCTAGTTTGCAGAACTTCATCTATTGAATGTTTAATCTTGAATGCACCAATGGTCTTTTAGAGACCAGGCTGTATATTCATAAAAGGCAGCATTCATTTTTGACAAAATCTGTTTACAGCTGTTGAACCCTGTTGTAAGCTCTAGGCCTCTCCCTTTCATCTTGATGCTGTCAACTACATTAATTCATGGTTACTATTTCCATATAACTCATATGCTAAAGACAGGATTTCAATTATTTTCCCAATATTATATGTGGTTTTGATTCAATGGATGTAGACAAGATTTTGTTTTGTTCCTAACCTGTTACTTCTGGGTCTTTGAAGATAATATTGGGATAGAATTTAAATCCTCTGCTGTATAAAATTTCAATAGTTCCTTTGCCAAAAATTCAGTCACCCAACAATTCAGACTCTATCTATTTCAGCTACCGTGATTTGGTTTTTTTAAATACTCTTCTTTACCCTTACCCACAACCCCGATTTTATATTTTAACAGTAGCTTTTAGAGCTCTGCATTTAATATGGTTTACAACTTATATATGTTTTTTGTAACTTGGCTTACATGTGACAGAGTGGCTCACAGGAATGGAGCAGATATATCTGATTACAACCTCTGCGCTAAAAGGAGTGCATAAAACAGGCTGCTTGGCATTCTTAGTTGAACACACCTTTTCTCTGTCTTTGTTACCTGATAACTCAAAGGTTTGAGAATCTCAAATGAACCAAAGCATGAACTAAAAAAACCCCAAACCTCAAAGCTGGCAGAATTAAAAAGGCAGGGTGGAAGGACATTATAAAAGATTGAATTAAACAAGAATACAAGTAACTACTCTTAAATATCCTGGTGGTAATGTGTTAGAAGATTGTGTTCCGGGGAATATGAATCCATCCAGTAAGAAACCATAATTTGTCTTTCTAAAAATTATGTGCAGGAACTTTTAAAACACAACATCTTTGCACGCAATCTAAAGTAGCCTCTTTAAAAACTGAATTATGACATAGAAGATTAGTTATCAGACCAGAGGCAGTTACTGCAAAGAAACCTGGAATAAAAAACTGATTAGAATCATAGAATCATCTAGGTTGGAAAAGACCGCTAAGACCATCGAGTCCAACCGTTAGCCTAACGCTGCCACCTAAGCACCACATCTGCATCTCTTTTAAACACCTCCACGGATGGTGACTCAACCACTTCCCTCGGCAGCCTGCTCTGCTCCAATGCTTGACAACCCTTGCGGGGAAGACATTTTTCCTAATATCCAGTCTAAACCTCCCCTGGCGCAACTTGAGGCTGTTTCCTCTCATCCTATCGCCTGTTACCTGGGAGAAGAGACCAACCCCCACCTCGCTACACCCTCCTTTCAGGTAGCTGTAGACAGCGATAAGGTCTCCCCTCAGCCTCCTTTTCTCCAAGCTAAACAACCCCAGCTCCCTGCGTTTATTACGGGCAAGAGAGGAGAGTGCCTGGAACTAATCTATGTACCTGATGCTTCAAAAGTGCCAAATTACCAAAGCTATGGAAAATTATGAGTGGCTATGGAATAAGAGCAAGCACAGAATACTGCAAAGGAAAACCACAATTTTTAAGAAATTTATTAGACCAAGGAAAAAGATTCAGTAACAAGACAGAACTGGCTAAAAGTTCATCTTAACTCAGTAGCAAAGGGAAGGGAAAGGAAATGCAACATATAGAAAAAATTTAAAAGCTAGTCATAAATCACAGGAATTCAAAGGTAGGGAGTACAGAAAATGTTAAAGGGAAGTTTAAATACTAATGGCTCTTAAGGATAAGGTGACACTAAAACCACAGATATTTTAAACTACATTAGAATAAATTAGCGGTGTTATAGGTCCTACATGATTTTATGCGAATGGTAAAACATGAGGATGAAGAAATTATGAAGCAGGCATACCAGATGCTGATATCTGGTATATGTCTGAAGGGAACATAGCAAGGTGCTGTCACGTGAGCGTGATTAAATACTTCTTAATCCATTAGTAACTAGGGATAATTGTGAATAATACTGAGCAGGAATTAAAACAGGCCCAGATAACTTGCAGCCAAAAATTCTGAGGAGGTCTTGTTCTGTTTTGATGTGAAATTTTAATAAATCATGAACTCCAAGAGAAATACCACAAGACTGGAACAGTGCTGCTGCTGCCGTGCTACTATCAGCTGTAGTTTAATTAATTAAATACTGTCAGCGGTCAGCACAAGTAAACACCTGGGTAAATTTTCAAAAACATTTGCCTGAATGTTACTGAAAGCTTTACGATAAACTGAAGAACAGTACGAGAAGTGATATAATCAGGCTTCCCGTTCCAGCTTGGCCACGGTCATGGTGCGATCCCATGGAGATGGATTCTTTGCTCTCATGCCTTTCAGACAGGGGTGGTGGAGCACAGTGAGTAAAAACAGCCCATCCAAACAGGCTTTTGTGGGAGGCAACACATTAATTTCAGTGAAGTTTAGACTAAGCGATAAAAGATAATATAAAAATGCAGAACTTTATTGTATTTGCCAGGAACAGAAACATGTATTTTTTCCAAAACATCTTTTTAATCCAATCTGTTTCTAGGTCCTTCTTTGAACCTGCAGCTATTTAATGTGATTTTATCAGCACCGTAAAATACTTGAACCTGACGGAATTTAAAGACTGCTGTTAGGGCTCATCGCTGTAACAGGAGATGGTGTGTTTAATTTCTCCATAGATACTTAAACATTTATGTAACATTAATTCTAATTAGTGGTTTTAATAGTAAAAATATAGGATTTCTTTGCTCATACAACAGTATTGTGGGCTAATGTGCATTAGCTCCTTTATTCCTGCACACCATAAGCCTTTACAAAAAACAACATTAGTAATTCTTAACAGCAGCACGCACTTATAGAGTTACTCAGGATTTTTTTTTTTATGTGGTCAAACCTTTAGGATTTAAGAGGAGTCTTTCCCGTATCCTTCCACTTACGAGAACAATAATTTGAAAATTCCTTTGCTTCCTCGTTTGCTCATCTTCCTTACCGTCTTTTTTATTTCTCTCATGCAGCGGTTTTATTTTACTCTCATCATTTTTGGTTTGTTTGCAGTGTTAGGATAGTGGGTAACTTCACATTGCAAAGATGAGATTAGCCTACTATGCAATTAAATTAGCAAAACTTGGCTATGGTAAGTCTCAGACATCTGTTAGAAAGAAACCTGAGCTGCTGCTGGTTGTTTTCAAAGTATTCCTACTGCAAGGGCCAGTTTTTGCCTTTTGAGAATTAGGCTGGTTTGTGATTTCCATTCAATTAATTGTTCACTTTCTAAGTACTACTTTAATTGGTATCCTTTAATCCAGGCATTTCTGTTGAAGGGTAAGAGTATATTAAATAATGTGTACTTGGAAGGTGGTTGAATCTGGGATATTTTTCACTGCACCAGTATTTGGGGTCACTGAACCTGTCAGACTTGTTTGGGCCAGTAAGAAAGTTTCTCTGAGTCCATGCCTTTTAAGGAGCGCAGCTACTGTGAGTTACTGAGCAATGACATGCACAAAGTACACAGAGTGCCAAAGAAAATAAACAAGTCAGCTGGAGTGAAACTTTATCACTGTGTAAAATAACAAAACAAATAGAAACTAAACCACCCACCCTAAAGAGAAAGCCACACATGATTGTTAGTGCAAAATTGAGTTTATTTTAATCTCCTAATTGTGAAATATGCCTAACATTTGGAGTCTGTTTGTCTTTGAATCTCTGTATCCTACATAGCTGTTTACTCCTAAGAAGAGGGGATATAAACCACTACCAAATAAAAAACCTGTATCCATTTTTCACAGGTTAAATGACCATGGTCTATGAAGGCCCGGAAAAAAAAAGATTTTTCATTTTTTCAGTACTTCTTGAGTGAATGACAGCAGGATACATCCAATGCTCTTCTACCACTGCTCTGTTTCATAGTAGGTAAGAGCATGTTCTTAGCTAGAAATAGTTAAGAAAAAAAAATGTATGCAATTAAGGAGTAAAACTGAAACATTATTGGTATCAAGTATTCCGCCTGTAAGTTCTCTCTCCATATCAAGAATACCCAAAAAGCCACTGTAAGCCACCAAAAAACCCCGCTTTTAAAAATAGCAAAACTGACATTACTTCCCTCATTGAACCTACACTGATACATTTTTGCTCCTGTTTTTTCTAAAGCATGATCTGTCCTGCTTCTATACCAATTACCTTTTTTTATTCAACCAGCTACTTCCATGTAAAGCACACAACAAAATATGAGGTGATGAAACATCTAAAAGTTCCTTCTACTGTAGCTGTTCTCCAGGTTCCTACCTCTACCCAAAACCACAAAATCCGCTCTCTCCTGGTTGTCACAGAGCACTGTTCCTTCGCCTTTTAACTGGTACCCTCCTGATTTAAAGATGATTTGAAGGTAATGTTCACTCTTAAGGAAGCACACCAACAATGAAAACCTCATCAGCAGAATAGAGCAGTACATGATTTTGTGTGCCTTTGCTCCTGAAGAATAACAATGTGCAAGCAGAAGGAAGAGGGAAGTACCTGTAGCTGTCTTACGATTTTGTTACAAGATATTCACTGAAAATGACTTCTGACTGTCCTCCATGAGGTCAAACATAACTACCTCCCCACTCAAGAAAAAGGAGTGATTTAAAACTTTTCCCAATTGCATGCAAGCAGAGCTTTTTCAGCTACTTTTCAGTAACACGGGCATGCCAGACAATCAGATGTTTGAGTTCTAAGCATTTGTACGTCACACCAGATTTTTTAAAAATCTCAAACCCACCCTTAGCAAAACAGACACTTTTTTTTCAGCTGAGGGCAGAATTTTCACCACAGATGGTTATTTATATCGTAACCAGCTCTCAAGAAAAACTGTACTGAGACCAACCTTTTACGTAGCCCCTCAGCTTTTGGCAGCCTTCTCAAGATTGTTGGGACTTCACGTGCCTGCATCTGTGGGAGAGGGCACGTCTGGCTAATGGTGGATCAGCCAGAGGGGTTAAGCCACCATTTCTGTGGTGGCTGATAATAACTGGTCTAGAAAACACCACTAAGTCTGAATGTTCTGCACAGCCTCTTGGAGTGTAACTTCTAATAAAGCCTAGAGGCTGCTACCGACAAAAGTGTCTGCCAGGTACTTTGGGTGATTGTATTTCTTTCTCCTCAGCTGCACCAAGAGTGATGTAGCAGCATTTTGGTTAAACGAAGTCCTCAGGAGCTCAGCAGAAAATACCGAGAGCCTTGTAATCTCCACAGTTCCATTACTCAGCTGCAGGATAATCAAACCATAAGCAGTGCAAGTTTATTCAAGACAGCAACAAGTAAGCTGGAAATACAGCACTGGTGACTGGAAGAAAGCTTAAACGTATCACATAAATGTTCACTCCAGGAATAAATTGCCCAAAGGTTTTCCTACGTTATACTAACTTGTTCTTAGATGAAGAAATAGGTGAAATACAGTGTTAACACATAATACGTAGGGAACTCCGCAGTCACTGAGAAATTGTTTAGGACTTGACTGCATTATGGCACAAAAGCCCCCCTCATCTGGAAGCCTAACCCTGATACCCATTTGAGACAGGAATCTGTGGAGCTTCCTCTTTCCTCTCTCTTCCCGTGGCTGTTACATCATGATGATTTTTTTTGTTGTCATTGCTGTTAAAGAATCACCAATGAGGGAACTGGGACTCTCCTCCATTGGAAAAGGATTTTTTATTGATGCTTCTTAAGTGAACTGATATAATTCTGTGGGACCGTGGAGGAAAAACTCATATAGTACGATCCTGAAAACTCCTCTGTAGATGCTTATTTTTGCTTTTGAATAATGCTAATAAAGGTAAGAGATCTACAGTAAGAATAAATTTGTACTTTGAATTTCAGCCCTAATGTGGGAACAGAGATATGATGTGAATTTTCAAAGTTGTTAGCATAGTGGGAATTGTACTGCTGTGTACACTTTTCTGTAATTCACCAAAACCACCCTGATTCTAACGCTTATCTCAAACTGTGTGTACTGGTCATCAAATACTATTAGACAAGGAAAATATTTACTTGCACTAGCAAGGAATAACGTTATTCAGAGAAGAGCCACATTTATATGAAACTCCAGGATCAGCAAACTCAGCAGATCCTGGCTCCTCTAAAACCTGCCTCCATTCTCATGCCAGGAAGGTATTCTAAAAGTTACTACCACCAAAAAGCACAAAAATACTTGGCTTTCAAATTATGAAGGAACTGCTTTATAATCACTTACTCGTATAGTTAATCGGCAAAGGTAGAGACAATTATTTGCCACGGACCTAGAAATACTAAGCTTTGATTTTAAAAAATATTTCACATTCACAATATAAATACACACAACTGCCTATGGGGAAGAAATCAACAATTCAACCACTTAAGCTTGTTTAAATAAATATTTGCTTATCTTTCTATTTTCTAATGGTTTCACCTATCACTGTTGCATAAGCTTTGAGTCAAAAGCTTGTTGCTTGTTATTAAACGCATTTAAAACTCTGCAGGTTCAAAAGTTCAAGTATCGTTTACAAGGTTTGTTTTCTTTAGAATAAACCAGGAGAGTAAAAAAATGACAGGAGGATGACACAGTAAAGAATTAAACTCTAAGGAAACTTTGAACACATGCACCGAGAAAGCAAAGCTGAGAAAAAAAAACTGCAATAGTTTAATTTTTAATGCATACACGGTGTTAATATAAACCTGAGGCTCCAGCTCTTGTGTAATAAATGTTTCTTTCCCTCCACTGCACCCCTCCAAAAGAAAAAAAAAACCACCCAAACCCAGGAAAAAAGGCTTATTTCCTGAAATAACCTTGAAAAGAGATTTTAAAATCATGCTATTTTGCAGACCTTCAGTAGAGTTGCAAGGTCATAAATATCATATCCTCCACTGTTTGCAAACTTGCAAATGAGTCTCAAACTCTGGACATGATTATGATTAAGTGTTACGTTAGCAGGCGTGTCCTAAAATAACTATAGAGATGATTCTGCCCAGAGAACAGAAAAGACTGAAATGAAACAAATCCTGAAGCCATGGGGCCTCTAGCCTGAAGGAGTTCCCACCTTGACCCCCCTCAGCATTGAGTTACAGTTGTAATTTTAGCAAAAGTGACTAGGTGGGTAGCTCTTTCTCTTTGGTGCTACGGTGGTTGAGCAGCTTGCTTGCAGTTCCACGTCCTCAAAGGAGATGGCGATAATTGTTCTGTAGTAAGTCAGTGTTTTCTATATTACAGAATACCAAACATGCCTTTTGTAATAACGCTGCTAATTGCTACGTACCGGTATTACCACAGGCCTTGAACTACTTGCAGCAGGCAGAAGCAAAGCAACTGTTCCCTTACCGTGAGATAGGGGAGGCTCCCAGAACATGGATAAGGGACCTGGAACAGCCTCGCCTTAATGCTTTATAGCTGCTCTGAAGGACGCGCGTTTCACCAGCGCCGGCAAGACTTAGATGTGAAAGACTTTCCAAGATTGTATTCCTTACAAAATACAAGCCAGTAAGTTCAATGCTAGATTCAACTATGTAAGCACGGAGTGAAATACAGCTAATTCAAAAAAAAAAAAAAAAAACGCTCCAAAATGAATACCAGCCGACACCAAAGGCAGGCACGCCCTTTCACAGCTTCCATTCCTGTTGAGAGGCAAAGGTTTTAGGTGGGAAAAGGGAAAGCAAGCCCCAGATACGGGATTTTACAATACGAACCTCTCACAGGCACCAACTCCCCCCCCCCCCCCCCCCCCCGCCGCGGGTACCCCAGCCGCCGGCACCCCCCTCCACGGCAGCCCCCCCCCCCCCCCCTCCCGCCCCCCGCGGGCAGCCACGGGCTGTGCGCGGTTTGGTTGTTTGGTTGGTGTTTTTGTTGGTTTGGTTTTGGTTATAGTTACTTTGGGGGCTTTTGTGTGCGTATGAGGGTTTTTGGTTTTTTGTTTTTTTTTTGTTTGTTTGTTTGGGTTTTTTGTTTTTTTTTTTTTTGTTTGTTTGTTTTTATTTGTTTCGTTTTCAAGTCACCGTTCGCTTCCCGCCCCCCTGGGAAGCATCCGCAGCCCGCGGGCTGCCCCTTCCCGATCCCGCCCCCCCCCCGCCGTACCCTCCCCGGGCTCCCAGCGCTGCGGGGGGAGAGGGGTCGCTCCCGCCCCGCTGCGGCCGCGCCTGCGGGAGAAGGCAGCACCTGCCCGCCCCGGGCCCCGCGCACCCTCCCCCCCCCCCCCCCCGGCGGCAGCCCCTCGCCGCGGCGGGGACGGCTTTTCCCTCCGCTCCCCTCCGGCGGCGGGAGGCGGGGGCCGCGGCCATGGCCGGCTGCTGCCTCTCCGCCGAGGAGAAGGAGGCGCAGCGCATCAGCGCGGAGATCGAGCGGCAGCTGCGCCGGGACAAGCGGGACGCCCGCCGGGAGCTGAAGCTGCTGCTGCTGGGTGAGTGACCGACCGAGTGCCGGCTGCCGCATCCCCTGCCCCGGGGCGGGGAGACACCTCGTCCCCCGGTTCGCAGGAGGGGGGATTTCGGAGGTCTCCTGCCGGTGCCGGCGGCGGCTGGTGCGAAGCCGCGGCTGGCGGTGCGGCGGGGCCGGGGGGAGCGGCGGGCTCTCACAGCCCTGCGCCGGCAGGGTTGCCGCCTGGCTGGCGAGGGGAGCCCGCATCACAGCCAGGCGTGCCCCGGCACTTGTGATGGAGGCCGCGGTGCGAGGTGCGGCGATGCTGCGGCGGGGCGCGGTGAATGAGAGGCACCTGCCAGCCCAGTAGACGGTATTCACACGCCCTGTGGCCGGTTCCCATGTCCGGGAGAGCAGGGTGGTCCTTGGCTCTGGTGTCCCCAGCCCCGTGTTGAAGGCCTGCTGGTGGGGAGCGCTGAGAGGCAGTGCCAGCCTGGCAGGCCCTGCCGCCCGCCTCTGTGCCCAGCATCTCCTCTGAGGCATCATTCCCTACACCAGCCGCTTGACTTTGCCAATGAGTGCCCTGTCACTGGTGGCAGTTCGGCTTGGCGAAGGTGTTGGTGCCAGCAGGTGAAGTTGGCAGCTTTAAAGCCTTTCCAGCTGCTGCTCCACGCAGACACCAGGCACGCCTACGATAGAGTTCCTGCTGTTCGGATACGGGCCCGGGTGGGAAGCTAAGCCCAAGGCAGTGGCTGGAAGAAAACAAGAAACCTGAAACCATCTGAGACAAAATCTTAAACTAAGGTGAAGGAGCCTCGGTCAAGGAAAGTTCTGTTTTTCTGTGGTAGCTGTTTGTGCCCAAACAGCTCGATGCAGAAGCTCTCAGGTGTCCAAGCTCCCAGCGTGGGAACAGCTTCTCGTGCTATGACTGGTGCTGGAGGAGAAGTCTGTCTGCCGTGCAGTGAGCTGGTGAGCTAGCTCTACCCTGTACTAACTAGTACACAGGAGTACAAGGGAGGTAGCACTCCCTTGGGAGAGCCTCTGCCTTCGTCCCTGCTGCAGGCGGGTCAAGGTACAACCGCTTGCGTAATGTACCTCACCAAATAACCAACCAGGCTTCCAACAGTAAGTTTTTTAGGAAGACCGAACAAAACTGTAGGTCAGAAACTAAGTTTAAAGAGGCCGCTCTCAATGTGGAATTACAAAAATGATTTTAACACGAAACTGTTTTTTAAAAAAAATGAAACCCCAAAACACTGCCTTGCCCTCAGTGCTGTATGTCTGGTTTCCTGTTGCCTTTTGCGTGTTCCCTGTGTGGACATCTGTGGTTGACTGATGCAACAGTCTAAACTAATGTCTGTTCGATTCTGGATTTCACAGCAAATATTTGTAAGAAACAAAAATTGTTAAAAACTCCTCTAGTGCAATACTTTATCTGTGCCGCTGATGTCTTGAAAGACTGTGAAGTAACTTTTATTCTGATTTGCTTTTCTTCGGTATAATGCTCTACCTTTAATGCAATTTAGATGTTATAATCTTTACTTTTTTCACACTTTCTCCTCTGTTTGCTTTTGGGATATCCCATACTGTGCAATGTTGCTTTGCTCTAACTGAAAACACTGTGGATGTTTTCTATATTAATTTACTGGTTTTACTAGGAGAACAGGTGAGCGTGAGAACAGTTCAGTTTGTTTTGAAAAACATAGGACTAACAAAAAACCCCACACAAAGAAAAAATCCTATGTATCACTCGTGTATTTTTTCTTGTTGAAATGATTGTAAAACACACCTTATCCAGCTACATGCAGCAGCATACAGCTGTGATTATTGTATGTTGTGCACAACTGAAAGAATTGTTGGACAGGTTGGCTGTTTGAATGTGAAGCAGAATATGCAAATAATACTTACAGTTTGGGGTCAAGTGTAATTAACAAGAAATAGCAGATTCTTAGTGTGATTTTAGTAAAAGGTACGGGAAAGGTAGAACCTAGTAGGCACTGGATAAGGAACCGCTTCTTCTAGCAACTGAGTTTGTATACCTTCATATCAGAGATGAGATTAAATTTTTAGCTGAGGGTGGTGTGCTCCAGGTAACTCCTGGCTGCGTTCCTGTGGGCAGCTTGGTCAACATTATTGAGTCTTGGTGGGGAGAGCCTGTGGATGACCAGCCCTGAGAGGGTTGGTTCTGGAGTCTGGATTTCTACCACCCTTGGATTATTTAGATGAAAACATTTTTCATAGCTATCTCAAAGGAATGCTTTTGGCTAGCTTAAGACTTAGGTTTGATGGAGAAATTAGAGCGACATCCCACGTCCCTATTAGCCATGAAGTCAAATGAGGCTATTGGGCTTTTTTTTAGGTCAGACTTGTCCATTACAATGTTTGAGTCCAACTTTAAAATTCTAAGCAACTGTAATGTTATGAAGTGCGAAAGTAACTTTACTGTCTGTGTTCATCTGCCGGTTCTTGCTGCACATAGTCAGCTTCTCCTTCTTTAAAAAGTACCTTATTTGCTTGTTGTAGTGGAAAACTCAGGTGGAGCAATAATATTAATTCCTTGTGCAAAAAGACTGCTGATGTGTCGAAGAAGCAGTATGCTTTCAAAGAAGAGACCTTTCAAAAGCACTCACCTGTGGCAGTACTCATGGGTCTTAGGGGAATACCAAGCCTTTTTTGAAACTACCTGTTGCAATAAACAAACTAAAACTTTGTTCTGACCTAGGTGGGACATTACCAGTGTATGCAACACTGTAAGAAGAGTAACTTGTTTATGGTAGTAATTAATATTTTTTCTTCAATATGGATGTAACCATGTATGTCTATATATTGCAAATATACTTTAGAAAGTGTAATTTGAAGCATGTAGTTCTCTTCAATTAAAAGTAAAAATATATCTTCTTGTTTGGCAAATTTAGCAGTTCCTTTAGTCTTTTATATGACAGGAAAAAAAGGTGATGATTCCAGATTACTATCCATCCAGCAATTGTTTTGTCATGAAAAAACAGATCTTCAAGGAGTGATGCAGGAGTGGCATAAATGTGGCTTTTCTCCTTTCCCTAGCCTATACTCTCACCTTCCAACTGCTCCAATCTCAGCTGCTCCACCTGCTTCTCTCTCAGGAGCTCGGGTGTGTGGACAGAAGCACTGTATTGAACCACAAACTTCCATTCAGGGAGATGAAGTGCTTTCTGGCATTCACTGCAGTAGCAAGACGTGTCTTTTGACCTTTTGTTTCCTTAAAAGAAGTCATTACCTTTCTACAGGAAGCATGGGAAAGTTTTAGATGTGTCAGCATGGTTAATTTTTTTGACGTCAGTGGGCAGGCTGACATTCATGGATGTGGTAAAATACAACTTAGTATTTTTGAGTAGCAGCGTAGGAATAAGAAATCTGTCTGTGATGAAACCGATTTGAATTTGCACAAGTCAGAAGGGTATGGACAAAGGGAATAAATCCATATCAGTATAGTGATGGTAGAGTCCATCTTACTATAGTCCTTAGTAGATCTGTCCATGGTAATCTAAATCAGCAGACTATATAAATTAATCCAAAATAAACATCTCTGAATTTAATATAAGATCAAAGTGGCAAGACTGAGGATCTAGAGTGAACAGGATCTTTTTCTCAGCACAGTGATAGATTTGCGTGTTGCTTTGTCAGTTTTCTGCTGTAGCTCTCACTGGGTTGTAAGTACTGGGAACACTTTACTCTTGCATTTTGAATGTGGTTTTTATGCATTGTTTTTATTACTGTCAGTAACCAGATCTGTCTGTGGTGAATAAAAGGCTGGTGGAGACCTTAAAGGCTGAGGCAGAGCCGAATTAATCAGTGAGGGTGACTGTACCTGAGTCCATGGGGGCGTTGGGAGGGCACAGTTAAGGCATCAGCCTGTGCAGCTCTTTAATTCATGGCACATACAGATGTGTGTAATACTGCTGCTGTGCCTCAGCTCCTCACCATTAATGACAAAAATGGTTCTTGGTGTTTCTTCCCAGGGCAGGTGCGCTAGAGGAGTGCTTATATCCTGAGTCACGAGGAAGTATCTGATAGTGATTACTTGCTTTTCTGCAGCCTTCCTCCTCCACGATGCCTGCCTGCCTTTGTCAGATGTATTTATTATCTATGTTGGCTTCTGTGAACAGATCTTAAGAAACTGAGAAATTCCTCTGCTTATCTGCCTAGTAAATTTGTTCTTTTTCTTTCTTACCTGTTTGAAAATTAATACCAAGAAGGTACAGTGTAAAACTAATGTAACTCGAATAGATGTGAAGAGAGAAGGCTATCTTAGTTTGAAGAATAATATTTTGACGTGCACGTGGTTAATTCTTTTTGGTTTAGTTCATTTTGTTTTAGTAGTTTGCTAGCACAGGATTCACAAAATTGACTCTAGGGAAAACCGATGCAATGAACAAGTGCTGGTTCTGGCTTGAGATTCTGATTGTGTACTGCGGTTTCTAAGAGTAAATGACATAGTC
Organism: Alca torda; assembly: GCA_008658365.1. NCBI lineage: Eukaryota > Metazoa > Chordata > Aves > Charadriiformes > Alcidae > Alca > Alca torda. The sequence goes on along the minus strand of CM018101.1, from coordinate 41,403,132 downwards.
CATTTATTTAGAAGCTAATCAGAGCAAATGCTTGATACAGATCACTTTCAGTAGCCAGAAGCTTCATCATGATGGGCAAGTCGTACAATATTTATAAGCTGTTTGGATTGTGCGTGTCTGACTGACATCATGATGCCCAGAGATAATGTAAGCGTATGTAAGAACAGCTCTACCAGTGTACAAATACATCTTCAGTCTTAATTATTTCTGAATCTCATTACAGATAATTGGATAAGGGTAACATCCTTTTTTTAAATGAGAAAAACTCAGTGTGCTTTAATATTGAGAACCTGTTTTTGCAGGGGTGAAGGTAGACTGGTCCCTGGATGAACGTGCTGGGTAGGAAAACCAAGCATAATTTAAAGCAACTAACTCAAACCTTTGCTCAGATTTTTACCCATCAGTATGCGTGTCAAGACAGTCATAGTTGGGCTGGATTTTATTTCTGAGAAAGGTATGTTGAAGCTATCGAATGATAATTCATTTCAATTAAAGCAGCCTTTCTGCTCTTTAAATAGAGCAGTTTAAATCTTTCTCTTGACATTACCATTATGCAATTTCAAATATTTTAAGGATTGTATTGAGATAACGTTCCTTTGTTTGGAAGTTTAACAAAATGATCATTAAATGCCACTGCTTTGTGCCAAAACCATTTTTTTGTCTTCACTTCCAACTCTAGTATGCTCTGTGCTTAATTTTGGGAGAACTTAAGTGTTGTGTTTCTAGTTGATGCCATCATTACCAAAGTATCAGAGAATTTCTTGTGAAATTGTCAAAGGGGTAGCAGTTAGTAGACAACTAGTAGCAGTTGTGAGACAAAACAAGCGCAATGTTTTGAGGAGGAAGAGGATGACATGGCTTTGTTGCCTTTGGGTTTATATTACCTGGTATACAAAACCCATGTAGTATTACTTTGGGAGGGGAGAGATTAGCAGTGAAGAGATGAGGACATGATCTCTTGAGAACGTTGGCTACCTGTAAGGTCCCAAAAAGATAATCCACTGAAAGGAATAAAGACATCAGTGCAATTCTTCTATAAAGTGGCGTCTTACTGTTGACCATTTTGTCTTTTTGGTGCACCGTCATTTTCTGAAATAGCTAATATTCATTCTTCATGTTCCCTGAAGAAAGCAACAGAACAGCATGAGGGAGAAAATGCAATTGTTTTTCTGCTGTGACTGCTATTATCAAGGAAGATAATTGAATATTTTATTCATTTCATCCCATCTGGCCTTGTTTCCAAAGGAAATAATAGTATAATAGGCACAGCAAAATTAGAATTTTCTGAAATGATTGTTTTACTTAAAAGGGAGGTTAGTGAGTAGTATAATATTTACTCTTCTGAAAGAGAAAGAATGAAGAAATGAACAATTATATTTTTATGATAATGCTATTAAATCTTCTGTTAACTGCAAAGTGATTCTTGTTAGGATTGCCTTCAGATCACTTTCCTTTACCATATATACTTTATTGTTCTTTGGACAAGTTACTTTGCCTAATATTAGTTGAAAGAAGTAAATGAAGTAGTATATCTTTTCTGCTTTGAAACCGAAATACAAGGACTAGCTTACGATAAGCGCTCAGCATTCTACAGGTCCCCTGTTGTGCAGGAATACCATCTATGAAGGATACGTGATTCACCATGGAATGGGAGGATACAGGCTCTTCAGGAAGGACAGGCAGGGGAGATGAGGAGGGAGGGTCACCCTCTGTGTCAATCTACAGCTGGAGTCCATGGAGCTCTTGTTGCCTTAAGAACTGGTTTCTTTTAAAATGTACCTTCAAAGACCTTGAGATTGATTTTGCCACTTCTGAACATTAATATACCGTGTTTAATTTAATCTTTTTAATTTGGATAGTCAACTAAGCATGCAGCTTCATTTGCAAACATCAGAAAGGGATCAGAACTAATTTCGAATTTGTTTGGCAAAAGATGGGGCTTGCCAAAAGATGGGGCTTTCCAAAAGATGGAGCTGTCTTTGCGTGCAGAATGCATGTTGTATTATCCAGCATGCTGGAAGTTTACCTTGACTGTGTTACTTTCTCTGGGTTCAGTTTGTTTTAATGTATTCAGATATTGCTGTATTTTTTTTCTTTCTGGGTTGCTTTTGTTTGGATTTTTTTGGTTTGGTTTTTGTTTTGTTGGTTTTTTTTAAATAACTTTACTTCTTTGGGAAACTGTTGCATGTAACTGCCTTTGCCAAGTAAGGTTTGAGGTCAGTATCATTGAAGGAGAAAATTCTGGAAAAAAAAAATGAAACTGTTTTTGGTCAAGCACCACATATTTCTAATTACAGCGCTTTACAGATTCATGTGAATATTTTTCCACCTGAGTGGTATTAAGAGTTACTTTAAGGCTTGTTTTGGAGGGAGTGATCAACTTGCTGCTGTGTCCTGAAGACTCTTGTTAGCCCAGTTGTTTATAAACCTGAGCACTGAAAAAGCTTGCTTGAAACATGCTTTTGGGTTTCTGCTCAGAGGGGTTCCCTCATAGCTGACCATATGTAATGTTGCGCAGGTTGCCACTTTCAATATGCTAAAAGCAAAGTTAAAATTTGATTAAAGTAAATAAAATCTCATTCTAAAATTAAAATCTGATTACAATAAAGCACATAGGAAGTCTGAGGAAAGAAATTACTGGTAAATAACAGGTAACGACTGATCCACTTTACCCAAGTACTTTCCTGTTTTCAGCCGTTAAATTGATCTAGCCTTTAAAGGGCTTTGAAGAAAGATTTTGATTTCTTTGCTTAGCAGATGACAAAAAAAAAAAGGGTGAAAAATTAGGTCATATTGATAACTTCTATCACTGAAATTTCCATTCTGTGTCATACTTAATTGCTGAAACTTAGCAGTAGCGCACAAACATTTTTTTTGGTTATGTATTTTAAACCTTGTGTTAAGTGGCCTTTGAGCTCTCTTGTATCATAATGCTTTTCTGTAGTTACTATGCTTTGCCTCACATCTGCTGCATATATAAAATTCTCTGTAAATTTAGAAGAAGATTTTGTAGATATAACTTTATTTGCAGTATTTCTTGAAGCAGTAAGCTAGCTTTTCGGTATGCCTAGTGGAGTGTGGTTTTATACCTGTGCCCTTTTCCACTTCTCAGATACATTGCTTGATGTTTGACTGTTGACTGTATCTCTGTGTCTTTCTTAAATAGGGACAGTAATCTGCTTTTATTTATCTGAAATACTGTGTCTTATGAAGTCTTCCATCAGTTCCTATGGAAAGCAGTTTGCAATATCAGTGCTAAAAGTACTGTAAGATAGAGTTGAAAAATGAATGTGCCAACATATGGCAGCCTGTTACGAAAAAGCTGTAAAATTTGCATTTATTTACATCAGAATCCTAGAATGATATTGCAATTTCTTGGACATTCCAGTTTCCACTGTTGCGTATTTAACCCAGATTAATAACTGCAGCATAGAAAACTTTGAAATGATTTTTCCATCACTTCTATTTGCAAATTCTTCACTGATACATGAGTTGAAAACAGATCACAGAGAGGGAGCATTTTCCACTTAAAACATATATGCTTAAAGCAAGTATTATCAAAAGCAGTGAGAAAAAATGTTAAATGGTAAGAAGATAATTACGTAGGTTTTGTCCAGTCTGTGCTTAGCACAGCAGTGTTCATGTTTCAGATGTGTTAAAGTTGTGGGGTTATTCTGGTTTCAGTTGGGAAAGAGCTAATTGTCTTTATAGTGATTCCTGTGAAGGAACTGTCAACAATGCATATTGTTTTAGTTGTTGCTAGGCGATGTTTATACTTTCCAAGGACCCTTTCCAGCTTCCCATACATGCTGAGAAGGAGCACAGACAGAACAATGGAATGACCAAGGGAATAAGTATATAGTATATAAATAGAGGTTGGGAGGGCACAGTTAAGGCATCAGCCTGTGCAGTAATACAGTATATAAATAGGGGTTGGTCAGGGACGGGGTGGGGGGGTGGCAAATCCATCATCACCACTCAGGTTGGTGCTAATTCACCAGGTGGTGAGAGTGACCTTTGTTGTTATTATTCTTATTGTTATTTTCCTTTTCTGTTACTGTTCTATTAAACTGTCGTTATCTCAACCCACCTGTTTTTTTGCCTTGCCTTTCCTTTTCTTTCCCCTCCTTTTCTCCCTCTTCTCCCTGCCCTTCTGGGAGAACTGCATGAGTGGCTGCGTGGTCCTTGCTGCCAGCTGGTGTTAGACCATTAGAGGGGGTTTGTCCAAAAAAGAAGAAAAAAGGAACAAGATTTGATAATGTGTTTAGTGTCTTGTTTAAGTTTTGTTTTAGGAAAATTAAATTTGAGGTGTCTTTAACTCAGGTAATACAAATTAAGTGTACATTCTCCTAAATTAAAGGCAAAATGTGAAGGCCAACTTCATTAGCTGTGATTTTGCTTTTTATTTCTCAAATGTCCTTTAAAAAGGTATCCTTTTCCAGGAGACTGAATAGTCCTCAGGTGTGTATCTGCTCCACCATGGACTGCCATGGGCTGCAGGGTCACAGCCTGCCTCACCATGGTCTTCACCACAGGCTGCAGGGGAATCTCTGCTCTGGTGGTTGGAGCACCTCCTCTCCCTCCTTCACTGACCGTGGTGTCTGCAGGGTCGTTCCTCTCACATATTCTCACTCCTCTCTCAGGCTGCTGCTCTGCAGCAGTTTTTTCCCCTTCTTGAATATGTTGTCCCAGAGGCGCTGCCACCATCGCTGATGGGCTCAGCTTTGGCCAGCGGTGGGTCCATCTTGGAGCCGGCTGGCATTGGCTCTGTTGGACACAGGGGAAGATTCTGGCATCTTCTCACCGAAGCCACCCCTCTGCCAAAACCTTGCCATGCAAACCCAATACAGAGATTCTGTTTGGGTTCCTCAGTGGTAATGCTCCTCAGTACTCAAATAACCGTTTCTACTATGAAAGCGTTATTTTAACAATGACATTTTTTTATTTCTCAATGCTGAGCTAGTGCTGAAATAGCTTATAGCTTATATGATAGCAAATGAAGGTATCTTCAAACTGAAGCTATTCCATGGAAAAAAAGGAATTCTTGTAAAATAATGTTTGAAAAAAAAAGGAAGAATGGGTTTCCGGATGTATTACATACTTGTAATGTTTTGTGATTCCACTGCTAGTCCCGGGTGTCCTGTAGTTAATTTCTTTCAAATGTGATTACTTTTCTTAGTACTTGTATTTGTGCCCATCTTTTGCTGAAAAAGCATTAGAACTTTATGCAGAGCATCTTGGAAATATCTGTAGTTAGCCACTGGTAGGAAATAGCATGGAACACTAACTGAAAAGCAAAACACTGTAAGTAAATAAAAATGTGTCACAAAATAAGCCTTTTTTTTTTAAACTTACAAGTAAATACTTTTTGGACCTAAAGATTTCCAGGGTAATTGTGCAGAGTGCTTATCCATTATCATATATTTTAAAAAGCAAGTAAGTTCCCAACCTGATATATTTCCTTTGGTAGGAAAGGCCAAATAATACATTTGAGCCCTTAGAACATGCCCATTTCACAATTCCTAGCTTTGTGTTTGAAATGAAAATGTGTTTTATGTAAAAACTTGGCACTGATTACCCAAGCAGGAAGCTTTTATGCTTAACTTTGTTTTATTGTTACCTCACAATCTGAAAGCCACGTGTCAGCCTGTGTTTCTTTTCCTGAGGCAGCATCTTCTGTGACACGGTGCCGTGTGACCTTCGAGCAGGAGCTGGTATCTCTTACTTGACAGACACACAGGGGTCCTAATTTCCAGCGGGAATTCTTAAATGCTAGCATAATGGATGTCAAGACAAGGAGTTTGCAGACCTGTGTTTGGGAGGTGTTCCTGCCAATCCCGTAGTGCAGAGTTGCCAGACCTTTACTCTGAATGTTTATTAGTGTACTGTAGGTTTTCCTTTTTCTTTTTTTCCTCCCTCTGTTACAGAGTGGTGTGAAAACTTGAGTACATGAAAGCAGTTTATTTCACTGTAAGTTTTCACTGGTTATTAAATTATTTTTTTCTTTGATAACTTTTACAGTGTCAAGACTTCTAAATTCTTTCTCAGTGCTTCACCTGCCGGTTCGTGCCGTCTGTGTGTTTACAGTCACCTCCCAGCACAGCTGTATCGGCAGGGTGCTGTTAAAAGGACACCTGAAAAATTCAGTTCTTACTGCTAAGAGAAAGAAGAAAGGGAGCGGAGGTGTCACTTAGAATTACCAGCTGACCTGCACACCGGCAATCTGTCCCCAAGGTTAAATCATAATTTCCCATGCAAAGGAATTGAGGCCCTGTAAAATCTTAGGATGGCAGTCTGTCTAGGGTAGAGCCTAGATCGCTAGCATCTGTTACAGCGGCTGAACGGCTTCCATTGTGCTGAGTATGCTTTGGACGTAGAGTGCAATCCCCAACTAATACCTATTTTACCTCGTAGTTTACCATTGCTAAGAGTAATTGTGTGGTTACATGCTGGAATAAAGTACGTATTTTTATCACTTTTTTCTTTGTGAAACTCATCTGTCTAGGATGTATTCTGTGTTCACATGTGCAATTCAGGGACTTGCGTGGAGATATTTTTTTCATGCTCATGTATTACAAATATTTAATTCAGGAATTGTTCTTAGGTGTCAAAAAGATCTTTGAAATATTCTCAGAAACTCCTATGAAGGCTGCTTTGATTAGATGACATAGTTGTAACTCAGGTTACTTAAAAGCTATGGAAGATACCTGCGTCAGACTTCAGTATTAGTATGATTTTTCTCAAAACAATTTTGCTTGACTAGCTTTTTGAACTGGCTGCTCCTTTATGACTGCTCTTTTTTGATGGGCCACCCATTAAACCATTTCTACCACCCTGGCAAATGACTACAGAAATAATCTTTACCAAATTTATCTTGTCCCCTAAATTGTTGTTTGGCTATTTTTCTGTTTCTTCTGAGTCTGGAGTAGGGTTTTGTGGTTGTTTCTTAAGTGCTATACATAATGTATATTGAAAAGGTTAGCTATGGACTTACTGTATGTAACCGTAAGGGCCTGTATAGGTCTGGAGGCTGTATTTTTCTTCACTGCAAACCATAACCTCGAGATCTGAGTTACAGTCATTTCCTAAGGAGGATTAAAACTCTGTGTTTCAAGAGCACTGATTTATTCTCCTCTTTGTCTCTTTGATAAGATTCATCCAGCTGTGCTCAGTTTAATACAACAGCCACAGAAAAGCAAATATTAACTGGTTGACATATGTTTATATTCTCTGGGAGCCACAGTAGAAAAAGACTATTCTTACCATAACTTCTTTTATTCTTTTTCGTGGAGGAGTGGGAGGCATCTATTGCTTTGCCCTTTGAATTTAGCTGTTAACAATAACCGTTTCGTTTTCAGATTGCAGTGGTTTTGATTAAGCTCATGAGCCCAAATCTTGTTTATTTTTTTGCTAGTTTACATGGGTATAAATTATTGTATTTTAAATGGATTTATTTATTGTATTTACGTGTTACGGGATACAGTCACCTTTTAAAGTCCCCTAAGAAATTTGTATTAGTTTCTTCTTATACTGACAATCTTTTAAGAAGTTTTTCAGCCTCCTGAGTGCCCCGAAAAACAGTTCCCTTTCGTAATATAGCAGTATTTCTTGGCTAAGGTGTAAGTTTGCACAACACTCAGCATTAATCTTAGTATTCACATAATAAATACAAGTGTTCCGTGGGGGCTTTCAGCTGTTAAAATTAAGCTCAAGAAGGGTTCAGTACCAGTAGCTGGTTTTTGGCTTCTGCTTGGGTTTTTAGCATTAAACTCTATTTGTTATGCCCTACAAGATCTTGGCTGTTTTTGAGGTTTGGTAATGGTTGTAGATTCAAAGCCTAAGTCTGAATTTAAAAGTTTGAACCTAAAACACATGGGATAACTATGTTTGGTGTTTGCAGCTGTGGAGAACGGTGTAAGTATAAGGGACGCTTTAGCCTGAAGGAAAGATGGTAAGCGTTAACTGAGTGTGTACAAGTGTTATACACTTTAATTCAGTGATCAAACTTGACATTGTGGCAGCACCTGCTGGGTTCTAAATCTAAAAAGGTCCATGAAATGGTGAGGGATATTATGGTTGTAAGTGGTTGCAGATGGTTGGGCAGGCATGCACCAGCATGTGGTTCTGGCCCCTTGCAGAAACCAGATTCGTTGTCAAGGAACTGTAATAGCAAATGACTGTGGCTAATGTCAGATCCACTGCAAAAGCTCTGGTTTTGATACCTACATGCCCACTGAAGGACTGCGTGGCATTATTCAGTGAAGGCTAGCTGGGAATTAATTGCATTTAGTAAGTGATACCATTCTGGATCTGATCTGCTCCAGTACTGTATTGGGTCCTGGTTCTTTAGGTGCAGTGATGAGGTCCTGTGGGGCTAGGAAAATATTTTAGTCTCAAATCAGAGATTTTGGAGGTAGAGACAGGAGGTCTGAGAATTGTGTCTCTTAGAGTCAAACTTATTTTTTTTATCAGCTCACTGAAACAGCAAAACTAGGAAAGATTGGATTATCACCAGCCTGAATTAATTCACTTTTTCTTTCCGTTGCTGTGCTATAGAATTTTGGTCACATGTAGGTCTGGTTCAGATGCTTTTCCTAGGTAACCACACAGAAATTAAGGCATGAAAAAAAAGGCACGTGCATATGTATGATTGTAGGTATTGTGTGTGTGCATATGCATACATACATACAAATGTTTTTTTCCCCATTCATCTCCTCTTTCCCAATAATATTTAAAAAAGAAAGCTGTGGAGCTGCTGATTCAGGGAGAACAAAAAAAGTGGAGGATGAGGACAGTCTTCGTAATTGGCAGTTAAAATTAGTATGTGGGAGTTGGTTTTTTTTTGGTTTTTTTTTTGTTCTTTGACTAGCCACAAAGTTTGTTTCTGGCAATCCATAATCTTACTGGCAGATTCCAAAATGCTTACCTGCTATCTTTTCTGATATAAAGTCAGTACTTCTAGCCTTTTTGACCATCAGTAACTAAATAGTACTGCTAATAATAATAAAAAAAAATAATCTGTAGGAGAATGACAGAAGATCTGCAATCTGTGGTCCAAAATTCTACACTAAGTTTGGGTGGTATGCAGAACTGGATGCGCAACAGATGTGCTTTGATCGCACTCAGCTTCTTAGGAGTCTGTTTCCATTTAGTTATCACTTCCCTGGATAAGATCCTATTCTGTCCATCTCCCAGAGCTGCGCAAGACTGGTGGGGTTCAGGTTCTTCCCTTGTCCTCTTTGTGGCCCAAATAGCTTTTTCAAGCTCAGTATTATTTTGGCTCAATGGGAGTTTTATACGAGGTGCCCCTGCCTCTGGGGACAGGGTTTCAGTCAACTTCCAGGTTCTCCCTACTACTGCTGTCGAGGTTGGAAGAGACCTCTGGAGATTGTATCATCCACGCCCCTGCTCAAAGCAGGGTTACCTAGAGCAGGCTACTCAGGACCGTGTCCAGTTATGTTTTGAATATCCTCCAAAGACAGAGGCACCCTGCCTGTACAGACTGGTTGCATGTTCATTCACCTTCACATTAAAAAAAGTGTTTTCTTATGTTTAAACAGAATTTCGTATATTCCAGTATGTCTGCATTGCCTCCTGTCCTGTTGTGTGGCACCACTAGAAGGGTCTAGCTTCATCTTCTTTACTCTCACCGTCCGCTATTTATTAAGACCCCCATGAGATTACTCTTCCCTATGGGAAACAGTCCCAGCTCTCTCAGCCTGTCCTCATGAGAGATGCTTCATCTTAGGGGCCCTCTGCTGGACTCACTCCAGTATGTCTGTATCTGTTTTAATGGGGAGTGCGTATCTGGACCCTGCACTCGGTATGTGTCTCACCAGTGCTGATTAGAGTCGAAGAATCATCTCCCGTGACCTGCTGGCCGCACTCCTCCTGATGCAGCTCAGCAGGCTGTTGGCTTGTGTTCAGTTCAGCGTCCACCAGGATCCCCAAGGTCTTTTCTGTCACGCTGCTTTCCAGATGGTCTTCCCTCAGCATGTACCAATACCTAAGGCTGTTCCTTTCCAAGTGCAGAACTTTGCATTTCCTTTTGTTGAACTGCATGAGGTTCCTGTTGGCCCAGTTTTCCAGCCTGTTGAGGTACCTCTGAATGGCAGCACAGCCTTCTAGTGCATCAGGTTTTCCACTACTTTCCAAATTGTAGATCTCTCAAAGATACCACGTTTAGCAAATGGAGCTTATTTCAGGTAAACCTTAACAGGCATGAGTTCTGTGCCATCCCATTCAATGCTGGTAAATGTAACAATTTAGAGACGCTTGTACCTTTTCTTGAAGTTCTACCCTTTCTTGCAGTCACCAGTGCCAAACATACCTGTGAAAAGTAACCTAGTAATCCTTAGTAAATAATATTATGCTTACTAGATAATATTCAGCATAATTTTCTATAGTTAGAAATTAACCTTTTGTTAATTTGTTTTCCTGTTCTGCTTCGAAGTTAAATTTCAAAACTGCGTATGATCAGGAAACATCTTTGTCACAGCCACCCTTCTCATATTAGACTTCTCCCCTGAATATAAGATGTTGCTATAGTTCTTTAAATAGTTCTTGTGTCCTGAAACACTAAAAGTGATCAAGTATATTTAACCTTTGTTTATATAAGTGAAGTTGCAGCATTTCTTACTATGGGATACTGTGATATGTTAGGTACTTGGGGAGCACAGAGTTTGAAAAATAGAGTTGAAACATCAGACATAAGCCCACAAAATTTAATCTCCCTCACCAAGTGGATTTCTTAGCTCAAAATACGATATTATGTTATTCAATGACATGAGGAAGACTCGTTTGAATTGTCAAAAAGTTGGACCGAGTCTGTCCACAGATCAAACTGTGGTTTATGGGTTTCTATAATTTATTCTCTTTCAGTTGGTTGGATTCTGGCACAACCTAGGCAAAAATAGATTATTTTTTTAAATAAAATTTATTTTACAAAATATTCTATTAAAAACTCTAAAGCCTTTTAAAAATCCTATTATATAGTCCCCATCACAAATGATTATTAATTTTCTTCGCATCTCTGGTGACTGCAAATGACATGTGAATAGTTAAGTTCTCCAAAACTTCCCCTGTTCTTTGGCAAATTTGTAATGCATGGGATTTCATGCTCTTCTTAGTTTAAGCTTTTGCAAGACATAAGCTCTTAACATATGCTACTGCCAAGCACCACACAGGAGATGCCTAGTTCAAGGTGTTTGATGATGCTGCAGACTTAAGGAATTGCTGCATGCTTTCTGCTTCCTCAACAGCAGAGTGACCCTAAAAGATTTGGAGATACTTTGGTGCTAGGATGTGAAGTTAGAGGAGGTCCTTAGTTAGGTCCTTAGTGGGCCATAGATAACAAAGCTGGTAGCTGAGACTGAACGACTGAAATTCAGGTGGCGTGTCAGTTAACCTTGCTCACTTGCAGTATAATTTAATGGTTCAAAGCTGTGGGAGATCAAAAAATCACTAAGATGACTGTGGAATGACCTTCCAGAAGGTTATTTCACAGCCAGTAGTGTTTGTCTGCTTTGTAGCTTTGTGTATAAGGTGGCAAAGTTAGAAGAAATGGATTGAGAACAATTTTGTTTGTATTTTAAAGATTGTTTGGTTTCAGACTAACATTTCAGATGGCAAATTCATTATTTATCAGCAATTTGGTAAGCAATCTAGTGAAGTTCTTTGGCTTTTGTAAATACTTAAGTATTCTTTCTGAAATGGGAATTTGTATCTTTTCTCACAGTTATATACAGCTACCCATAACAGAGTTGTGAGTTCCTTGCACGGGACCTTGATGGGCGTTGGAATCGGTGTTCTCTCTTTTTGGAAGTGAAAGAAAACATAACTGTGGCAACAGCAAATTAGCCTCCTTGTGTTCAGCAGCACAGAGTGGTAATTTAAGGTCTGACTGATTAAGGATAATACCACAAAATATTTTAGAAAAGCAATTTGCAGTTTATGTATTTGAGCAACATATTATTGGATCATACAGGGTGGGATTTACTTGTGATTTAAAGACAAGTCAGGAGTAATTAGTGGTAATTTTTTTTTTTTAAATGATTTCAGACAAGTGTCTAAGTCTCATATAAAGTCAAGACAACTTAGGGTCCTAAATTGCTCCGCTTCTTCAGAAGCAGTTAGGCTCCGTCCTCCGTGGGGGGAAAAAAGAGAGTGATCCTGGTAGCTAGACTGTTAAAGTTTGGGAAACTTCTATTTAAATCGAGTGCTTGCTATATCACCATATATGTGTTTATAAGACAACCTGGCAAAACTTTTGTGTAGTTCTGAGGAAGTGTTGGTAGATTAGTGTTTAGACTAGGCCTCGATTTGATCTTTTGATAAAGTTCAAAGTCTGTGAATGCTGAGAGCTGCTGATCTCCTGCTTCTGCTTTTTGTCTTGTGAATACCTTATGGCTTTGATTTTTGTCCCACATATCACAGGGCTTGTCCAGGTGCCCCCACACCTTCTCTTGGGTTTGTGCCAAATACACATGCAAAAGGCTGATGATGTTCAGCTCTGCGGTCGCCATTCGCATGTCACTGAAGTAGTTTGTATTTCATTGGTGGTCTATTCAAAAGAGAATAAGGACGGCTGCTGTGCATGAAGTTTTTACTGTCCTTACACAGTGAGGCAGAAGCGTGTTACGGCTTCTGATTTCAAACCTGGTTTCCAAATTCTCTCCTGTCTCCGCAGCTGGTTTAATTAGTGCGGACAATATAAGCAATGAACATGACATATGAATGTCTTCATTGTATTTCACCTTAGTTTTGGAAAGATCTGCTCCCAGCACTGCTGGAAGGACACAAAGGAGCTCTTTTGACACATCTGAGGCTGCTTATGGATACAAAGCGTTTAGCTGCTGTCTACATAAAGTTTCTTTCAGATTCTAGCTAGACTGCCTGATATGGTGGGGTTTTGTTTTAATCTTTTATTTATAAGCTCCTATCCTATAACAGCAAATTGTCGTCAGCGGTTGAATTTAAAAACACTTGTCATATGCTGTCACTCCTATTTTCCTCTATACCAATGGCACGTGTAGCTGTAGCTATGGAAAGAACAACTTTCTCTCCTTCTGCCACGTTAAAAAAAATTATTGATGTGTTCTTGCCATCTTTTCCTTGTAGGTAAAGGGAGCACATTCTCATGGTTCTTGTAATTCTTCAGTGCAAGTTTTGTGTCTCCTGATAGTACTAGATTCCTTCTAGGCTTTTCTTTCTGTCTTTAGTTTTAAAATAGTCTGGCAGAGTAGGGAAAGCAGCAAAGAAGGAGATGAAAGGTTGAGCACGTACTCGAAATCACTGTGTGACGTGGATGGGGAATGAAGGAGATGCACGTAACATTTTAGTGGTGGTAACTTCCAGGTGTCCTGGGAGCAGGGAGCTACTGCCACGCTGGTACGCTGGGCACAGTGGACCTTACATTCTGCTTGGCTGTGCCAGATGCAGTAGTGGAGGCTTGCCTTGCCAAGTGGGAAAGTTTTGCTGATCGGCTTTACTTGCTGTGTTTCTATACAATGCAGAAGGTGGGTGCTGCTGTCACTGAACTTGTAGAAAGGAGAGAGGAAGTGCTGAGATTACAGCTTTTTTGGGGTAAAAAATAAAAAAAGTGAGGGGGGCATTGCGTGTGCTAAGCAAATTGAAAAGTGGTGTTGTGAAGTGCAGTCATGTACTTGCCAACTTTAATAACTTGTGTGCCCTGTTAGTTCTAAATGCTTTAAAAATGTTTAGAAGTTGCTAAGTAGCTGCTGTGACAGCCTAAGTTTTTAATATAAGAAGTGATAAGTATTCACTGTCCTTAACAAGTACAAACATCTGACTTAGCAGCACTGGAGCCGTCCCCTCTGCCCCTGCCTTTCCCTACACCATGGCAGCGACTCCTTGAGCACCAACACTCAGCTTTGACATGTCTGTTGTGACAGTGCAGGGAAGGAGTTCTGTCTCCCTAAGCAAAGCCATGCATCGCTTGAGTTGGTTTTGTGAGGCTTCTGCCTTTAGAAGTCAGGTCTGGATTTCAGGAACTACATTAACAACAGTGTTAGTTGTTAGGGGGTTTTCCCTACTGTTATTGAGAATGGGGGTATTCAGGATTATAAAGATTTTATGATTAATTTACAATCAGTTTCAAAGTGCTGGGATGAACATTTGTGAAGAAGAAGTTTGTCCTCCCACTGAGTATAAGAAATAGTTGTCTTCGTAGCAGTTATCAAGGCTAACTTTGTACAGAGATGAAACTCAAAGGATGAGACTGGTTGACATTTAGCCGTTTATAGTAGATGAGGCACTTAACTAGTTTGTTTTGGCACTTGTGTTTGCACTGGACGTATTCCTTCCGCTAACAACTAACAGAGTGTAGTCTAGCAAGACAAGAACATGTATTTGGAGTTCTTGTTGTCTGACGGATTTTTGTCAGTTTTAAACAAGCTTTTTCTTGTGTTTAATTTTTGTTCCTGCTTGTTACAGTACTTCCTATGACACACACACACAACACCAAGAATATAAACTGTTACTGACATAACCTGAGACATCCTGCAGCAGCAAAAGATTTTCCATTTCGAAGCTGTTTCACTGTTTCCTTTTATTTAGTAGAAAAAGGGAGTTTTGAAATAAATTAATATATGAAGCATAAATTAAGAGAGTGCATTTCCATGCTGAAGGCTGGTTCATATCTATTGTGAGGATCGAGAAATCCAGGAAAATGGGGAAGTTTGGTTCAAAGAAAAGATTTGAGCGTACCTTCTGTTCTGCTTCCTTAAACATGCATTTGTTGTGTCAGATATGTAGTCCCAGTTTAGTGTAATGGAATGTGAAGCCTGGATTATCTCTGAAGTGCTTGTAGACCACAGAGATTTGCTTACAAATCTCTTAACAAGCACAGCTACTTCTTCATTGGCAGCTGAGGAAAATGGAAAATGCGGCACCCATGGAAAACACAGGTGGCAGGCTGTCTGGCCCAGTCTGCTTCCCTGAAGAAAGGGAAGAAAGGCAACGCTACCTGGGAGGGAGGTGGGGCAGGAGTGGGAAACTAAATAGCAGAGTAGGACTGTGAGATGATTTCTTGTAGTCTGTGTTGATGTTCTGACAATTAAAAGGAATACACTTCAGTTTGCTAAAGTCAAAAGACAGAATTTGCTGATTTTTTCAAGGAAGATTCAATTTAGTGTGAATATTGCAGGTAAAAATAGCTAGCAGATTTAACTTTTCCAGGAATACCAGTACAAGTATGTTTGGAAGCTAATATACTTCATCAAAGAAGAAATGGAATTATTTTTATGGTCTAGTTGGTGAAAAGCAGAAGTTAACAGTCATTGAATGAATTTAGGAGAAAGAGGGAAGATTGAGGGAAAACCTCAGAAACTTCAGTGTGTGGAGCTCGGATTAGTTCCTTGATATTATCTCTGCTCATTCTTACTGCTCAGTAATATCTTGGTCATGAAGGATAATTTAGAAATAAGACTATTGCAAAATGGAGAAGCATTGCTGTACCACTCAGGCTTACCTATTTTCTGCATGTTTATCTCTGTCTTCCTGTGTAAAACTTTTAATTAGAAACTATGGCAGCTTTATCTTCATTAGCATTTTCATTAAGCTATTCAGTAAAGTGGCATTTAGATTCTTCTATTCATGTAGGAGTTTTCCATTTTTTAGAAAGAATATGAAGAATATTCAACCATCGGAACAGGCTGCCCAGGGAAGTGGTTGATTTGCCATACCTGGAGGTAATTAAAAGACGATGTAGATGGGGTGCTGAGGGACATGGTTTAATGGTAACTTGGCAGTACCAGTTGAACTTAATGATCTTCAAGGTCTATTCCAACCAAAACAATTCTATGATTCTAATACTTAAAAATTAAAAACTACTGGTTGGTGTTGACAATTTCCTTAGGTTACTACTGGTTTGGGGTTTTTTTTTCACTTTTTGACTAGTTTTTCTGCATTGCATAGGAAATTATTCTACTGTAGTGTAACTGCTAGCATTACAGGCAGAGTGGAGTGTTTTGGGGATTTTTGTTTGTTTTGTTTTTCCTGTGACTAGAGCCAGCTGTAGTCCATCCAGAAAAGAGTGAGAGAGTTTTTCCAGTTCTGTCCTGGGGCTCAACACAGGCTGTTTTCACATCCCCACCACATTTTTGCCTCTCACCGAAGTGGTGAGACTTATTTTTGGCTGGGTAGTTGTCTTCAGTCTGCTGTCTCATTTAGTCTCTGGGAGAGAGGGAGAGATGGCATAAGCATATAGAAATGAGAAAATAAATGCCCCCTTATCTTTCTAGCCTATACATTTTCACCTGCTGTGCACAAATGCCTTAGGCTTTTCAGCACAGAGATCACTTGGTGCCAAAAAGAATGGAAGTTGGTTGCCCTGAGCTGGGTAGCATAGCAAGTTTTGAAGGTTTGAGGATCATCTGTCACAGCAAAGTTCTCCTACTGTCTCAGTGAGGGCAGGAGGATTAATTTGAGAGAATAAAGCTCAACTGAACTCCAGCATCTGATGTGAAGATTTAGTGCATTTTAGAAGCATTTTCAAATTGAACATATTGCGGTGCATCTCAGCGCCTTGGCAGTTTTCATTGTCACAGATTCGGTTCTTACACGAGAGATGTTGTTACAGCGTCCTTTGTTGTGGATGAGGAGAACATCTGGGCTTTGCCAGAAGTGCCTGGAATCCCAAGTGTGCAGGAAGGAGTCAAAGGAAGAAGGATCAGCACAAGGGTGAATGCTCAGCTTTGAAAGATGGTGTCTGGTCTTCGGTTGTCTGCCAGAACTTTTAATTTGTAGTTTTTCATTAACAATAAGAAGACTGGAGCCCAGATTATTTTGGGTTTTTTTGATAGCCAAAAAAAGTGCAATAGACTATGAAGAGCGACAGGGTGATTGCTTGAAAAATTACAGGAAAGGAAGCTGCCCCTCCATGTTTATTCCACAGAACACTGTTGAAACAGGATTTTTGGGACTGTATCAAGGTATATCAAGACACAGATTATCAGTGATCTCCAGGAATGAGCTGGTGAAAATGTAATTTTGCCTGATGCTGCTGGCCGAAATGCAACATTAGAATTAATCAAGGGAAATGATCCACTGAGTATCGGACCTGTCAGAAACCAAAGCAATAGCAAGACTGTCCTGTTAGATGTTAAAATATCTTGTGATCTAGTTAGGGTGAAGGAGTTTGCCTTCATCACGTACCTTGGCATACCCTGGTTTTCAATGTGTTTTAATTATAGGGGTTTTATTTGGTGTCTTTTTTACATTCGAGTTGTATTTCTGGGGAGTAGTAGTAGTTTGTCATATGTATTTGCCTAAAGGATTGCACAGAAACATAGCTAGAAACCTACAGATCCAAAAATTATACAATCTCAGTAGAGAAGAAGGATGAAGAGTGGGAAGAAAAGAATATAAGATGAAAATATCTGTTGGGTCTTCCCCATTTTTTTTAATTTGTTGCCTGCTTGGATTTTTGTGGAGACTGTATTTCCAAAAGTGCTAGCTAAACTGAGGGAAAAGGAAGAGGGGATGTGGAGGAGACTAGAAGTGGGTCAGGAGGGAACATATGAGAGATAGGTGAGACTGGGAAGGGATAGAGGGAGTATGGAGAGAAAGGGCATCTGAGAGGCTGTGAAGGGAGGGAGGGAGGGAGAAAGTGGGCTTAGGAAGACCACTGTGTCAGTCACTCTGTATACTATTTACTGTCTTCTCTTTTTCCGTTACATTTAGAGAGACAGATCTTTCTCCTTCAAATCATATTGCTGTATGGTAGAGCCTTGACAGTAGGAGTTTTTTCAGCTTCTTGATTTCATTTGATAATGCGGTGCTAAAACAAAACTTCTTTCTCAACATTGAAAGAAATCTCTCCAGATTTCTTCTGTCACACTTATTTTCAGATCTCTGCCACAGAGAGAACTATGAAACCAGAAGAACTTTGGGGGGGTTTGTGATTCCATTACTTTTGAATTTGATGATGAGATGGTAAGTTAATTAACTGCAGTATCAGCTGGTTTATATAATATAAATGAACCTTCCTATTCAACATTAATTGTTAAATCATAAAAAATAAATAATTTTTTTACATACATACAAATACATTTTTAAAATACATAAGTAAATAAAAAAATAATTATTTGCCCCATATTGCATCTCTTTATGATGCTCTAGTCACATCAGTTATAGCATGCTTGAACTGGAAACTTCCTGCCATTTATTTGCCACTATCTGCAGGAATAGTATGGGGTGGGGGTCACTACAAACATTTAAGTCTATGTCCTGTCCATCACTAGATAGACTAAATTTCCTTTGAAGGGAGTAGGAGCCACCCATGTACGTCAAAGGCAGGATGTGGCCTTTTATGGAGAGAGGTTGCTGTAAAGGGACACGCACATCTCGGGGTTTGTTGTTATTGTGGTTTAACCCCAGCTGGCAACTAGGACCACGCAGCCGCTTGCTTACTTCTCCCCCTCCGCAGTGGGATGGGGAGAGAACTGGAAAAATAACGAAAACTGATGGGTTGAGATATAGCAGTTTAATAAGTAAAGCAAAAGCTGCACACACAAGCAAAGCAAAGCAAGGAAATCATTCGCTGCTTCCCATGGGCAGGCAGGTGTTCAGCCATCTCCAGGAAAGCAGGGCTCCACCACGTGTAATGGTTACTTGGGAAGACAGAATGCCATAACTCCAAACGTCCCCCTCTTCCTTCTTCTTCTCCCAGCTTTACATACAGACCATGACATCTCATGGTATGGAATATCCCTTCAGTCAGTTGGGGTCAGCTGTCCTGGCTGTGTCTACTCCCAACTTTTTGTGCACCCCCAGCCTACTCACTGGCAGGTTGGTGTGAGGAGCAGAAAAGGCCTTGACTGCTTAGCAACAGCTAAAATCATTGGTGTATTATCAACACTATTCTCATTCTACATCCAAAACATAGCACGACACCAGCTGCTGGTAGGAAAGTTAACTCCATCCCAGCTGAAACCAGGACAGTTATGAAAGAACATCTCATGCCTTAGCAGGTTCTGTGCATCACAGCTAGAATAAGTGTGTGCACTTGCTTCGAGTAACACTTTACTGGGAATTTTAATGCAATTCTAAATTTGATCATAGAATGGGTACATTTTTAAGGAGTTAATAGCAAATTTGCTATCTTTCTAATCACCCAAAACTCTCAAATATTCCTTTTTTTTTTTTTTTTCCCGAGCATGTGATATTTGTAAATGAGCATGTCTTGAGGCTCAGTACATTAATGTTGTAAGGTTGCCTTTGCCACAGCAGTAAAAGCACTTGGCAATAAGCATTGAAGAAGTTATGGGAAGTCTGCCTTTGGTTTGTGTGTATGTTGCAGTCAGTTTAAAAGTCAGTGGTTGGAGAATATGAATGTTGTCTGGAACAGCTGCTGTTACTCCTGATGAAAGAGCTTTGTAGAAATGTGTGCATATAGTTTATTTCCTATTTTATAACGTCAAGCTAGGTTGCAGACTCTTGTTACTTCTGTCTAGTAATGACATTTTACTGTTCGCTAACTGCAACATTCACTGTTTTATGGGTTAATCTGGAAAAGGTACTTGAACTAAACCAGTAAGATTTTAAAGTAAGGTATTGATCTGAAACAGGACACCTGAATGCAGGGAAAGGCTCAAGAATGATAGATCAGTCACTGCCTTTCTCAACTGTCTCACAGTAAGTTACAAGGTAGGGTTACTGACAGTTACATTTTGTAGGCAAGTTTTGCCTCAGCTTTGGTGTCTTTCTGGTACAAATAAAGTGCAAGTTTGCCTCATCCTTCTATGTCATAAATGAAGTTGCCAAAAGCTGGGTTATGATGTGGACTAATGGATATGGCTTGTACACCTAGTGAGATGGCCTTGAGTAGCCAACTTGAGTTTGGAGTGGGTGGCCTCTGTTCTGAAGGAAAAGTATTTGGGGAATGTTAACTGTCAATTAATTATGAGTAATGTGAGACTATTGTGACTGATTAATGAAACAGTTCCCCCCCCCATCTGCTGACATAATTCCTGAATGTGGTGTTAGTTGTGGCATAAGTTTAAAATTTGAGAACTAGCTAAACGAGTAAATTTGGATCTTAGTGGAGTTATTAAGTTCGGAACGAAAAGTAAGGAAAGGGACAGATGATTCTGTCTTACTTGAATGGGAAAGGAGCTCAGCTGAGGGGAGTGCTTAGGAATCTTCATTCCTATAGAAATCTGTTAGGACTAAGGTAAGTTGTGCACTTACAACTTTGGTATGATGGTATTTTTCAGGGGATTAGTTCAGCTGACTTCAGTCAGATACTACTGTGTAATGTTTGTGCAGGAGAAAGAACTGAGCTGAAAGGTTTTCAGTTATGTCCGTGTAGGATAAGAAGCTTTACACCTTTGTCTCACTGGAAGGTTTCAGCTGTTACAGTTTCAGGCTCAGCTTTGCATTTGTTGGATATGTAACTTTTTCACAGCTACAGAAATTTTCTAGAGCCTTGCTTTCAGTACTCTGTCACTGAAAAAAGTTTGTGGTTTTTTTTTTTTTAACTTCTGTCTTTCATTCGGTATAAATGAGTTGTATGGTTTGTGTAGCATCTCCTTAGGTAAATTTATATATCAAGTTTGATTTTGTTGAAGTGCATAACATGAATGATCTTACTGATACGAAAAAATTGCCCAAGGAGACAGCTGGACAGCTTGAAGTAGCCTTATGTTTGCATGCCCTGGCTCTCAGTGGGGACATCAGCCACCCTGGTGTAAGCTGGAGGGACAACACTGCGTGGCCAAAGCAATTTAGGAGGTTCCTGGAGAGTATTGGTGACAAATTCCTGACCCAGGTGACAGAGGAACCAACAAAGAAGTGGTCTGCTGGACCTCATACTCACAAACAAGGAAAAACATGTTGGTGATGTGGAGGTGGAAGGCAGCCTTGCCTGCAGTGATCTGCTCAGGATCCTGAGTGGAGGGAGCAGGGCAAAAATCAAGATCATAACCCTGAACATCAGAAGATCAGGCTTTGGCCTCTTCATGAGGATCTGCTTGAAACAGTGATACGGGTTAAGGACCTGAGTGGAATGGGGATGCAAGAAAACTGGTTGCTACTCAAGGATCACCTCCTTCAAGCTCAACAGCAGCCCATCCCAACAAGCAGGAAGTCCAGCACCAAGCTAGAAGGGCGGCATGGATGGACAAGGAGCTCTTAGCAACACTCAAATGTAAAAAGAGACTATATAGAAGGTGGAAGCAGGCACAGGTAACTGGGGAGGTATATAGTGATGCTCTCTGAGAATGCAGGGATGAGGTTAGGAAAGCTAGAGTCCAAGTGGAGTTGGGTCTAATGATAGATGTCAAAAGCAACAGTAAGGGTTTCTGTAAGTACACAAGTAGCAAAAGGAAGACTAGGGAAAATGTGGGCCCATTGCTACATAGGGCAGAGGCCCTGCTGACACAGGACATGGAAGAGGCTGAAGTACTGAATGTTGCCTTTGCCTCAGTCTTTACTAGTAAAGACATCAGGAACATCTTCAGAAATGTAAGGACCCAGAGACCAGGCAGAAAGTGTGGAGCAAGGAAGCCTTTGGTGGCAGAGCATCAGGTTAGAGAATAATTAAGAAAACTGCACACATGTAAGTCCGTGGGCTGTGGTGGGGCACCCACAAGTACTGAGGGAGCTGGCTGATGTCATTGTGAGGTCGCTCTCAATGATCTTTGATCAGTCATGGCAACTGGGAGAAGTGCCTGAGGACTGGAGGAAAGCAAATGTCACCTCCATCTTCAAGAAGGGCAACGATCCAGAGGACTACAGGATGGTCGGCCTGCCCTCGATCCCTGGGGAGGTGACAAAGCAGCTAATCCTGGAAACCATTTGCACATAAAGAACAAGAAAATCAAACAAGATGAAGTCATGCTCAACCAATATGATAACCTTCTATGATGAAATGACTGGCTTGATAGATGGAGGGCGAGCAGTGGATATTGATTGCCTAGACTTCAGTAGGGTTTTTGACACTGCCTGCCATAAGATCCTCCCAGAGAAGCTGACAAAGTATGGACTGGATGATCAGGCACTGAGGTGAACTGAAAACTGACTGAATGGCCAGGCACAGAGTGGGGTGATCAGTGGCACAAAGTCTAGTTGGAGGCCAGTAACTAGCGGTGTACCCCAGAGACCGATACTGGATGCAGTCGTAGCTGTTAAACCAGACGGTTGTGCTGCCATCCAGACCCCCAGGACCTGAACAAGCTGGAGAAATGGGCTGACAGGATCCTCATGCAAATAAAGAAAGGGAAGTCCAAAGTCCTGCACCTTGGGAGGAACAAGCCCAGACACCAGTTACCACAGGCTGGCTGGCTGGAAAGCAGCTTAGCAGAAAGACGTTGGGGTCCTGGTGAAGACCAAGTTGAACACGAGCCAACAATGTGCCATTGCAGCAACAAAGGCTAATTGTACCCTGGCTGCACTAGGAGGAGCGTTGCCAGCAGGTGGAGGGAGGTGAGCCTTCTCCTCCCCTCAGCGATGGTGAGGACACAACTGGAGTGCTGGGTCCAGTTCTGGGCTCCCCTGTACAAGAGAGGAAGGATCACGGAATCATCAAGGGAAGTTGTTCCAGAAGAGTTCTTTTGTTTCCTATTTAGAGCCTGTCTGGGTGCTGCTGTTTATAGGATACACACATGCATGCACACGTGTGCATGCATCGTGTGTGATCTCCTTTTCTATATTTTCATAAAATTATTTAAAAAATACTTTTAGTATTAATATTTTCAACAGTAACAGAGACTTTTTTAGGGAGGGGTGGTACCTTTTGTATGTGAAGTATGTGAACTGTTGTACGAAGCCTCATATCCCATGGGCAAAACCTTGGAAGATTTGACCAGAGGCCTTAAGTTTTGGTTCCAGTGCTGACTTTGCTCTCATGCCTTCCTTGAAAGTGTTTGGAATGACTTAGAATAATGGAATGGAGACTAATTTGATCCTGGCTTTTATAGCATAAAAGACCAGAAAGAGCTATGGAACTTTTGCTTTATGTAATTGTTCCTCACTTAAAATGTATGTATTTAAGGTTTTTTTTGGTTTTCTAAGAATCCTGTAATTAAGTGGCGTATTTGCAGTTATATTATCACTTCTGCCTTTATACTTAGTGGCAGAAATTACACTGAAATAGTGAATTATATAGGTGCCAAATAAGTGGTGCCAGTGCAGAAGTAGACATTCAGCTATATGCATAGCACTAATCCATATGGATTTATAAATCATTAAAAAAAGTATATTGTTTTTTGCCCTACAGAGCTTTTGATGGTGGTTATTAAATATGTTTGGAGCCTCTCCCTCTGTTAATGTAACTTTGGAAATTGCAAAACTCTTATTCATGTTCCCTGTCATCAGCAGGGGAAAAGTCACCAGAATGTGCTTTTAACATGTGGGGTTGTAGAATGAATGAGAGCTGTTTCCATGGGAACAGATGTGGAAGATGGTTCTGCATCCTACAGAATATGAATGGAGTATCTGAAATGTTGGGTTTGGGGGGCTTGTTTTTTTTGTTGTTTCCTCCCTCCCCACTCTCCCTCCCCCAATCCCCACTAAATTTAATTCTTTATATATTTATGGTGGGTTTTTTTTGTATTGTTTGTTGCTAAAAAGCAACAGATAATACTTCAAAATATTGCTTGGCACAGATGTCAGGAATGCTGATTGGTAAATGAACAAGAGAAGTGAAAACACATTTTATTTTTGGGTTACATTCCTACTGGAAAACAAGAACGGTGTGTGAGTCGTAGAGATGCAATCTGCTTTGGCTTTTCCCCAGGTCATTAAAAGCACTGTCCTGTCCCTGCCTCATAGTAGTGGAAACGGTTGTGGCTTTATTTTCTTGTAACTATGTGCATTACATTGTGAAGCTAATTTCAGCATTTAATATGGTACTTCCATGAAAGTAGTTGACAGAATGGGCAGAGTAATCCTCCAAGATTGCTGAATGACTCTAAAGATTTTTCTTTCTGATAAACCTCAAAGATTCTCATGTTTAATTTTTCTGCCTCTGTTGTTTTAAAAAAACATAAGTTTTTGTTGCTCTAGCCTTCCAGATTTTTAGTAAATCAGGTTTAATTACTTGAAAGCCATTTTTGTCATGCCCGCATTTGCTCATTAGCACCATTTAGTTCTGTAAATCAATGTTAATCCTACAGTTACAGAAAGATGTTTCCTTCTGTCAGTTGAACAAGCCTAACAACTGCAATACAAAATATTGCAGATCCCATTTAAATATAGTTTAGTTCTTAATGCAAGCAACAAATCTAATTTAATGACTAGATGTTGGTATCTTTATTCTCTGAATTATTTCCACCCACGTAAAGAGAGTCAGAAATTTGGCCTGTCATGGAGGCTTGAGAGCGGAGGCTTGAGGCTACCGATTTTTGCAGAGGTGATAGGTCAGCTGTAGCTATAAGCATGATTTTGTCAGTGAGCTTTTTCCAGTGACCACTCACAACTGGAGAAGAGGCTTAATACTAGATTCTGTTCTGAAGATGGCATCGAACGTTACTTTTACAACTCTGTACCTTACCTTTTGGTTTTACGTGTGGCATTTTGACTTCATCGTGTTTGTCATGCTTGAGAACAGGGACAATTGGGAAGGTAATACAGAATTCTCTTGCTTCTGCTGGGACCAGGGGGCTTGCTCATGCAGATATCCAGTGACTTGGCCCTTACCAGCACCACAGCTGTTGAGTGAGACCAAGCTGCCAGGATGAGAGTGAAACCTGTTGTTGTGTAGCAGCAGATGAAATATATTCACTTACTACCTGACCTACATCTATTCAGGTATGGCACGGGCAGGTCTGTTCTGTAGGTGAAGGTATCATTGCCATTTGAGAGCTGATAATGGTGAAGAGCAACTGGGATCTAGGATTTACAGTACGCTTTAGCACCTCTGCCAAAGCTGCTGTTCCGTTGTTCTTAATGGTGCTAGGATTAGCAAAACTAGCTTTGCTGTGTCCTTAGCAGTTACAGCCTTCTAGTTTTGTTGTGGCTGTATTCACAGTCTGCTCATTGATGTCATTAAGTTGCACACACAAAGTCCTTAGGAGAATGAGAGCATAGTGTTGTTTTTTTGCGGAGTGAGTTGTTTGGGTTTTTTTTGTTTTTTAATAACTTGTTTCCTCCATAATGAATTGAGATATTAGACTTGGAAAGTAAAGCTGACAGGCAAAGGAAGAGTTAAGTACAAAAGAGACAATAGCCAAACATATACAATGTTTTAATCCTTGAATTAATGGGCGAAATTCTAATATTAGTTTTAATTGAGAAAATGGATTTGGGTTGGTAACAGTTTCCTATGTGTCAGTAGTAGCTGGATGCAGAAAAGAAAAGGAATGCTTGAAGTGGCTGGAAGGAGGATAAATATGTGGCTGTTAACTACTGAATTTACGTCTTACCTTTTGAGAATGACGCTGTCTCTTGGCCTACTCAGTAGAATATGTATTCCATATTTTGGCAGTAACGTTTCAACAGATCATTTCCTGAAGGTAAAAGGACTAAATGTATTCTAGGCAAGTGCTTACCACAATGTTACTGAAGAGTAAAATACACTTTGCTTGGGTTTGTTTGTTGGGGTTTTTTTGTTTTTGTTTTTCATTTTTTTTTTTAATGCAAATAACCTTTTTAAACTTACTTGTAATAAAAGAGTTCCAGCACCTTGGAGGTATATAGCCATGTTTTAAAGCACCCCATTCTCTAATGCTTCTAGAATGAATGGCATTAAGACGTGATTATATACCTCCAAGGTGTATAATACGTCAATATTTTATTGCTCTATTTTCTACACTTTCTGTACTACCTGCTCTTTATTGCTCTTTAACCATTTCTATTATTCCTAATATGAAAACCGTACTCCATTTTCTTAAGCCCCACCACCTGAAGTCTTAAAACACAAGTTCCAATTTGCGTGTCTCCATTGGTTTTCCAACTGTTTTAATTAAAAAGATACTCAATCCAAATCTGATTGTGTATGCAGTCCCATCCTGAAATGCAGTTTAATATCTCACAAGTATGTATATCAGCACGACTACTCCATACTCACTCATTTTGGAAGCCCTGACACTTTTTACATATGCTTTAAAATGATGCTCTGTCAAGATGTGCTTCAAAAGCCTTGTTTCATTTTAAGCTAATGAGCCCTGAAGATTGTTTTAGATCGCTTCTGGGAATGGAGAAACAAAGAGCATGTATTGTTGGGTTTGCACAGAGACTCTGTATTCTGGGTTTATGACAAGAGGCACAGCTAGGCACATAAGGAGTTGCTGGAAGAAAGAATACAGAAGGAAGACTGTGAACTCTAGTTAAGGTCAGGGTAGGGAGCACAAACCTTTTAAATCAACTTGTGTTCAGGATTATGAGACGCCAAGGGGTAAAGCAGGATGGCTCTCTTTTATTACTCATGTATTTCATACCACTTTATAAGTCACTTGAATAGGCAATTTTCGTTTGCTATAGTTTGATATAGATTAGATCAAATCAGATAATAATAAAACATTAACCTTAAATTTCTTAAATAATTAACTTGGATACAGGCATGGAAGAACTCTAGCTTGGATTACGGATGAAGATCTCTTCAAACCTGGCTCCATCTACCTGTGGTGTTTGTAGGACTTGGAAAAAAGCATCTTTCTTTAAAAGCTAAAATTAATTTTTTTTAAATTTAATTTCACAGCATTGTTACATATCCCTGACAGTGAAGTTAACAGTTGCACAATGATTTTTCTTTTACTCAAACTTTAGTAGAGGGCACTGTTGTAATATGATAGGATTGTTTATTCCGAGTTATATAAAAATTTAGGCCAGCAATTCAACCTGGATTAATCAGAGTGTTTTCTTCTCAAATATGAGTTCCACTGGCAGTGAAAAAAGTTGTTGGTGGGATTTTATTTTGTTTTTAAACTTAATTGTATTTGAATTGTGTTTATGTTCACTTCTTAAAGATGACATGTCAGGACTGCCTTCCTGAGGGCAGTGATGTATAATGTAACATCAGCATTTTACTAAAAAAAATTCCTCCAGGAATGTTTCGCATGTATTCTAGCATATCTCTATGTTCCATCTCTCTCAAGTAAACCAATACAATGCCAAAATTAAAGAAATCCCAAACATTTTTTGAAAGAACAGCTATATTTATCTTATTTTTACAGAGAAAATACTAAATATTTCTTACTGCTTGCTTAAAAAGCAATACATATTACAGAAACACATTAAAATACGTAACGTACGACACTTTCCTTGGGTTACCTGGGTTTTGCTTGCTATTACTGTTAATGGTTGGAGCCCTGCAGCTGTGTGATCTTTCATTAAAGTGATACTATGGTCTGCAACGCTGCTGAGATACAGTATGATGAGGTGGGCACGCACAGTATTTTCCTGCTTTGTTATATCTGAAGATGTAATGTTCAGAGGAACTCCTTCCTCTTTGTGCCGATACATTTTCGACACCTAGTGGTACTAAGTGTAAATTACTGAAAGTTTGTTAATGGGAATACTATTTTACCAGCAATAAATTCTTAGCGGAGAAGTGAAGCAAATCCTGTAGCTCAGCCAGAATGGAGTTAATTGTTAAACTTCTCAAAAAATCACAGTAAAGGTTTTAAGATGAAAGTATAGCAGGTATTTTTTGCTCCTGTAACATCCCTCAGTTGGGGAGGAACAAGAGAAGGCTGTCCCTGGGCCTCTCATATAAAAGCTCTGTGGGATAGGAGTGGATTTGTTCAGTCACATCACATGGATGCTGAATAACAGGAAATATAGAGAAAATGAAGGGTATTTGTGGGAAAGGGGTTGAGCAATTACAGGAGAAATTTTTCTGCTCGGTGTTAGTCAGGTTTGTAAGGATGACTGAAAGTTGCAGGGGGATATCACAAGAGTAGACAGTGAAATGGCAGGTAAAGTTAATTGTAGGTCACTATAAAGTAATGCAGATGGAGAACAACTAGCACATGCGCTCTCTCTCTCTTTTAATTACTTACAGTACAGATAACACAATGATGTGGCTTCATAAATCTAAGTTTTGGCAGCACCTTAGTACTTGAAGTTTTGGAACTCTAGTTATATCTCAGAGGTAAACAGAATTGAGAAAGCTTCAACAAGGGTCAAAGGGGTGATCAAGCTATGGAGTATCTTCCACCTGAGAACTGAACTGACCTGGTTAGGAGTCTTCAACCTAGAAAAAGTACAGCTGACCTTGGCTGACCTCTGGGTGCTTACTGTGCTGCTCTACCACTCCCCCTTCTCAACAGGACAGAGGAGAAAATATGATGAAGAAATTCATGGATCAAGATAAGGACATGGAGATCACTTACCCATTACCATCACGGGCAAAACAGACTCAGTTTAGGGAAATCAATTTAATTTATTGCCCATTAATAACAGAAGGACAGCGAGAAATAAGAATAAATCTTTAAACACCTTCCCCTCATGCCTCCCTTCTTCTCCGGCTCAGCTTCATTCCTGACTCATACAAACAAAATTTCTTTCTTTTGTACTCATGTACTTTTCTTGTTTTGTAATCTGACTTCTACCTACAGGATGCTTAGATTAAACATTGTAAGGATGTGTTATGATAGGATACTTATTTATATATCTTTTACCAAAACATCCTCCCAAACCCGGCAATACAAACATTTTGACTAAAACAATCTAGATTATGAAGAAAGGAAAATCCAGAAATTATAGTACAGTAATGGTAACTCTTATGCATGCTCAAATAAAGTGCACATCCTTGAATGTTTATTTATGAATATTCTCAACTGACAGGATTTGCAAATGCAATACTTTGTGTCTCTCTCTTCTTTCTCTCTCTCCTCTTTCGCCAGGCACAGGAGAAAGTGGCAAGAGTACATTCATCAAACAAATGAGGATTATTCATGGATCAGGTTACACAGAAGAAGACAGGAAAGGCTTCACAAAATTGGTTTACCAAAACATATTTACTGCCATGCAAGCGATGATCAGAGCCATGGATACTCTAAAGATACAGTACACATCCAAAGAGAATGAGGTAAGACAGTACAAAGAAAATTCTAGTTTCAGCCTATGAAATTTCAGTTTGCACACAAACTCTACAGGCAGAACCTTAAAAATCCGTGTGTCTTGTGGGGAGTTTGGTGCCCCACTGTCTGATTCTACAGAACAATGGGGAGTTCCTGCTGGAAAGAGGGGCAGGGTGATCAGGGGTGGAGCTGCTGAGGAAGGGAGAACTTTCAAAGTTGCAAGCTGGTAATAAGTACCCCCCCCCAAAAAAAAGGTTTTTTTGGAATCTAAGTTGTGGCATCAGTCTGTGCATGACAGGAATATGCAGACAGAGCCTGGTTTGTCAGTAGAGCTCCAGAATGAGGAATTTTGGGTTTATGAGGAAAACATCAGATCTGCTTGATGCTGGTATGCTTTCAAACATACCACCTACAGCTCTTTTATGGATTTGGTAACAACCTTTGTGTACTTAAATAACTTGAAAATGTAGAATGTCTTCTACAACTGGTTTTTACTTTCAATTACATTTTTTGTTTCAGTGCGTACGATTATACAACTGTAGGAAAAAAATTCTGCTTGTTAAATCAATTGCATCCTTTGCATTCATCTAGTTGCATCAGTTGCTCAAGTGTCATGAAGAACATATAAGTAAATTATTGGGTGATACTTGTTTAAATTAAGAGGGATCTCCAGTTGGCTAAATTTTAGTGTTAAGATAGGGAAGACTGTGTGGGAAGTGTCAAAGCGGAAATAATTTGTAGAATTTATGGGTTTATTAACTGAAGTACTCTGTGAAGAAAATACAGTTGATAGCCTACTTTTCATTCAAAAAATATGATTGCATATGAGCAATACAAAAAATATTATAATTTTATTATTTAAGTTGGTTTGTGTTATTTATTCTCCTTAGAATTAGAGAGAAAAGATATAGAAAACATGTAAAATAAAGGACTGGGAAATTAAAATTATTTTATTTTTTATCACAAAAGAACAGGTGGTGTCAGCAAAAGCAAATGTTGGACTTCAGAGAGCTGAGGTATTAGGGTTGTTCTTTCCTGCATAAGAAGAATATTCTGAGGGTTAATACGTTGTTTGTAAAACACCTTTACATCCTTAAGAAGGTGACAGTTACAGAAAGGACAAATGTGACTGTGAATATACTTCACCCTAGTTCAGGTGTGTATATTTTGATGAAAGGTGATGATAATAAAAATCTACTTGAAAAAATACGTTTTCGCAGCCTCTTACTGAATTTTGTTTGTGTTTTGTTGTTGTTGGGGGTTTTTTGTGTTGTTTTTTTTTTTCCTTCTTGCAATTAAGAACAAAATACAAAGACTTAATTAGCAGCAAAGTTTTTTCCATTCTGGGCTCTGAGTGCTGAGCTGGATACATTCCCATAACACGGTATTCTGAATAAATTGTGTTCTTGATGATAGCTGTGCTGCCAGTGTCCTCAGGTTCCGAAGATTATAATGCTATTTTACAGTTGTTGGAGAGAGGCAGAATTTGGTCTTGTACTGCTTTATTAAAGGTAAGTGCTAAGTGGTAAGAACACGGTTTGGCAGGCTCAGCTTCAGTGGCATTTAGAAAGCAAGGTCATTTTTGCTTACACACGGAGAAACTTCCGAGACACAACATAAAAATAACCATGCGTCGCTCCAGTCACTGTGCAGGAGACAACTGCGTTTTAGTCTTTCATTTAGGTGATGAATATAATGCAAAGTACTAGAAATCTTGTAATTGCCTTTCATGAAAGGGTCTTAAGCCTGTAACAAAAACCAGTTGATATCAACAATGATAACCAGAGGAGTTGCGCTTCTTCTGTCATAAGTGTATTGCAAAGGTGTGTCCTATGTCTCCACATTTCAGTATGCCCATCTCAATGGTGTGCTGCCTTTTCCCTGAAAAATTTGTTTCCCTCTGGCCCTTTTATTACTGTTTGTTTGCTTGCTTTTTTTTCTTCTATCCAGTTTGTGCCTTGACCAGGACAGGTTTTCTTCTCTGTGGGCCCTGGAATTCCCTGTCTGCCAAATATCTTCACTTAATGTTTTTGTAGTGGAGAACAGATTGCTATGCACTGAGTGTCTCTTCCCTGTAAGAGTGATGTGTGTGAAAATTCATAATTCATATATGCACAGAATGTCCAAAAAGGCCTCTTAATCCTTGTACTATTTGCAAAAAAAGGTAAATTTTATAGAAGGTGTTTAAGGAGGTTTTGTATTGCTGTTGTCAACTGCAAGTATTTGAGTAAATGGTCTGACTTTCTGTAGATGCTACACTGAGGTAGGAAGGGGTTTTTGTTTTGTACTGGTTTGAAGTTGCTTGGATGAAAAATTTGTCTATATAGTCACGCTTGACCTTTAACTTTAACTGAGCAGGCAATTTTTATCCTAATTTCAGGTGGTGTGTTCTCTGGGATACTTTGTCTCATCCTCAGTTTGAAGTTGGAAGGTATCATAGAATGTTTTGGGTATTTTTTTTAAGCATAAATCCTGCAGGTGTTTAGGAACATAGTAATTCAAGGAATTCTTATAGTACCATCTAAACCCCACAGTTTGGAATGGATTGTTTCTTTGGTTGCTTTTTTTCCCCTCCTTTTTCCCTATTATAACCACTCTAAAATTTCCTACTAGAGGTGAACAAGATGGGGGGGTGAGGGGCAAGAAGTAATATTTATTATCTATATGTCACTTTTCTCGATGTCATAGAGTGGAAATAGATAAACTGAGTGCTGGTTAAGTAGCCAGTTCCAGTACGCATGGTTTGCAGTCTCTGAGGATAGCCTTCTTCTGTGAGGGCTTGAATCAACTACTTCTGCAAACACTTCTTCTTTACATATGATAATAGAGACTGTCAAAAAGCAAGATGAAGGTTAATGGCAGCCTGTCTCTTGGCTTCTTTGAGAAATTGAGATTGAGTTAATGTGAATGTTAAGATAAATAAATGAAAGAAGGAATCTGAGGCACAGAGAAATAAAAAGTCAGCTGATAGCTGAGAAGTAGTGAAAGCTCTTTTTTGCTGTCCAGATTTTTTTTTAATTAACTTAAAGTCAAAGTGTAGGAAAAAAAAAAAACAGGACGAGGAAGAAATCAGGTATGTTGGAGGAAGGGAAAATACAGCATTCCATTTGTGAGTATATGTCAATCTTAAAAGGCAGATTTAAAATTATTTCTTAATTGTTGGACTGTGCTGGTCAGTCATATCTCGCTGGATTATGTTAGGTTTTGCTGTATTACAAATATGCAGAAGAAACATGTTGTTTGAGCCTATCTGACCTGGAGATGCAACAGAGATTTTAAAATATTAATCCACTGCAACTTTTCTGTCATCTTCCAAACTAACACATATGCTATATTGCAGGAAAATCACTCTCTTTTCCTTCTCCACTTAAGGCAACATTAGAAATTTCAATTTATTTGCACTGTTTTCTTTAAAAAAGTGTGCACTTAGCCCACTGGGAAGACCTTTCTGTATAGCTGTTCAGGATGAGGATCATAGAATAGGAATTTGGTCCTGTTGTTGTGGGTTCGTTTGTTTTTTTAAAATACCGTGGTAAGATGACCATGCATATGTTTGCCATTAACGACAGATCTTTGTAGCAGTATGAATAATTACTTTTTTCCTAAGGAGGAAAACAATACTGTGTAAAAATGCAGTTCAGAAAGAGGCCGTCCTGTTGCATCTCCAAAACTTGCTTTCAGTAAGTAGTAATCTAGTGTCCATCTGTCATACAAAGTTGCCCCGGCATGAGTGTGTGTCAGCGTAACTACTATTTTTCTGAGCAAAAGAAGTACTACAATGCCCAAGGAACTCTACGGCACAGGTAATTAAATTGTGTCAGAAAAGGGGAGTGCAAAAGAACAAGAACAGTAGGATGAGATTTGGGAATTACTGAAGGAACTCATGTAGCTAGAACAAATGGCAGACACAGTGAAGAGTAATTATTGGTTGATTTCATTGCAAGTTTGCATTTGAAGATGTGGAAAATGACATAACACAGTTCGTTCTTCTCCATTTTTTTTAAACGTTAGCAGAGAAGCCATTGCTAATTGCAGGTGCTTTGTTTTAAGATTAATCTGATGTTATTAACGCTACTTTATGTGTTTAAAAGTACTTTTTTATTACAATCAAATTTAACTTTAAAGATGCAGTACTTTGGTAACTGATTTTCTTTGTGCTAGCATTAATGCATGTGATAAAGGGCTAGAATTTATAGACAGTCTAGATGTATTTTTAGCAGTTTATTTTATAGAGACACTAATTCAAAGCATTCCAAAACATATTGTGTCCTTCGTAACAACCATGTTTAATTATGGGCCAGTGCACAAAATCTGGGTCTAGGCACTCTTAAACAGAGGTTTCAATTTGGTTTTCCGAGGAAATGAGGCTTATGTGACAAGACTAATTGTATCTGTCTTTGGACCTTCTGTCTGATTTCAGCTGAATTCCTCACAGGTGTCAAAGTTAAAAAGCTGGAATTCTTGGCTTCGGGGAGTTTAGAGCTGCTAGGCAGTTAAAAATAGAGAAAGCTTCTCCGAGTAACTCTTAATAGAGATAGCTTCTCCAAGTAACCCAACTGAAGTAAAAGCAGAGTCAACAGAGAAGAGGCTCCTTTCAAAATACCTGCGGCAGGAACTCGTGTTCACTTAGTCACAAAATATGGTTTAGCTGCCCCTGCATGAGCATGTAGCATGGTACCCCTACACATTTGGGCACACACCTCTGCTTCTTCCCTGGAAGGACATAGGTTTTTCTTGGTATTTTTTCTTTTGTAAGGTTATTTTTGAGTGAGAACATGGCCTCATTCTAGAGCAAGAAGATTAAGTAACCACTTGGAGGGATTAGAGTTGCGTACTGCTTCACATAAGCAAATATAAAAACACGTTACTGAATTAACTGCTCTCCACGTGGAAGCCAGGAAGGAAATCTTCCACTTCTTAGATGACAATCTTCCCTGCCACACGTGGGATGTGCATGTGCTCAGTTGGGACTGTGTGCATGTTTATTGACATTAGAATATGTGGGACTTATTGAGGTCATGTGGGAAGTTTTTGTTTGCTTGTTCTGTGTTGGTTTTGTTTTGGTTTTGGTTTGGTTTTTTATGGTCACATTCATCAGAATGCCTTATTGTATTTAAAAATTGCCAGACACAGCACTGACTTCAATGGTAGAATTCTTATTCTGGTATGTCGTAGTAAAAGTCTGTGCTTATAACCAATAATGCTAGGTACTAATTATTATTAAGAGACCTATGGCGGTGCTGTACAGGCCTGTAAATATATGGACCGCGGCTTCCTTTTACTTTAAAAACTTATGAGTTTCTTTACCATGCCATCTTGTTGATGAGGGTGAATCTATTATTTCATTTACTTTTTCCTGCCAGTCCTAGGGAGGTTGTTCGTGTCATTGTTTGCTTTGCTCCACTGAATTTAAATACATGTGACTGGCTAGATTTAGAGTTGTTTTTTGTTTCTTCTGCTGCTTCTTCGGTGAATTCAGAACCATGAGCTGCTGGCAGATTTCCTTCCTAAGTAGTTCCTAGACAGACCTAGATGCAAAAGCAACATTGACACGCTTTTGCCTTTTTTTTTTTAGCATGCAAGCTCCAGCTACCCACTTCCCTGTTTTCTAGTGAAATCACTGTATTTATTTGTTCTTCCAAATAATTGGCTGTTGCTTAGAAATCTTCAGGTATTTCTTCACCTTTTAAAGTCTCAGGGCTACCGGAAATCTAACTGAGTTTTCCTTCTAAGTTATTCACTAATTCATTCCGAGTTTTGTGTCATCTTCTTGTTGTTTAGTTCAAGGTGGAGGGGTTTTTTGCTTTGTTTCGTGTTCTGGGGATCTTTTGAGGTTTTTTCCTTTCTGTCAGTAAAATCTTATGTTTACGTTCCATGTCTTTCCATTTTGCTTTTGGTCTTTTGCACTAGGGGAGGTTGTTTAGCTTACCAGAAACAGAGCTAACCTTTCCAATTCTTTCAACTAATTATAACTGCCTTTTGGATGTTTTAGGAAAAAACGTAAATAACTGTAAGTGGAGCAATATCACAAGCAGAAGAGCAGAAAGGAGAAAAAAATTTTGTCTTAAAAAGCATATACATTTAGGTTTCTGGCAGAGGAGTGAAAGTTTGGAGAAAGACTTTGGGTGTGTACTGGATTTTTCAGAAAGTTTGGGCTGAACTGACTTATTTGAGTCTGTAAACTGAGTTGCAGTTGTCATAGTGGTGATTTTTAATTCCTCAGGTCTCCTGATCTTTGAGGTGTGTGTGTAATTCTTTAAAAGGATCATATTTTCTTACAAAAATACTAGTAAGTGCAATCGTACTTTAAATTCTGTTGTTTTTAAGAAAAGTAAAAACTGGTGGATATTGGGTTCATGGTGAGAAAAGTTTAAAATTTTCTGACCAATAATAGGGCCTATATTTTCATAAATACAGCAGTTTGGCCAGAGGTACACCGGTAGATCTGTCAAAATCAAATACTTCTCAGAGCTGATACTTTGTTAGACTTGTTCCAGAAAATGTCATACCTGTATCTTCTGGAGTTCATCAAGGCTTTTTCTCTTGACATGGCCTTTCATCTAAAATGTTCTAAGTTTACAGTTACTATTTCTATGCACCATTTAATATAACACACAAAATTACAGAAGCACACGGGTTGATTTTAGTGCATTATGAATGTTTGGGCGGAAACCCTTCAGCCAGCAGTGAATTCATTGCCCTAGCTCTCCTTTTACTTTACAATGTTATAAATCTTACTGGCATAAATAATACATATAGGTAAGAAGTGCTCTGATAATGAAAAGGAAGGAAGGACAGTGGTGATGGGAAAGAATAATTAATGACGTAGAGCTCATAAGTGAAGACTCCAGACTTAGTGTTGTACTTGGCAGTGACAGATTGCATACAAGGCAAATACTAGAAGGATATGTACAAGTGGTTAAGATTTTTTGGCTTTTCGGAGCAGGCTAATGTTCTGCAGACCAAATATCCTTTCTGTTCCCCATACTCTTTCCTTTATAACAACTGAATAATTCTGTTGCCGCCTCTGTGGCTGCAAAAGCATTATTTATTGGCAACTGAAACCAAGGGAAGCTTGGTAAACAAGTCTGCTAATGGTGCAGAAGGTGGAGCAGAGTCCAGTTATTCTCTTTGCTGTGGGATAGAAGAGATTAAAAGTGGCAAAACTTTGCTGTAGAGGCTGAAACAAGGTCACTGTACAAAGGCTGCTGTGGCTAAATACGTTTTCTCACCTGGCTTCTTTGTCAGAACTTGCTGCTTCTGCATCAGAGTGAGGATGGAAGCATATGCCTCTGTCTCCGTCGCCCAGGTTCAATCTGGCAAGTTCACATCTGTGGTTGTCACAACAAAATTAGCCAGAGTTCATCTCTCAGAGGCCTTGGTCAGTACAATGAGGAAAAAATTACTCTCAATCAGAAAGCCACAATAAATTGTCATTTTAAAAATGATGGATTTGTCAAAAGCACTAAGAAAATAACATTTAAAACAACACAAAAGTCTGCATTTCCGTATTTGGCATGAGAAGCCAGAGGCTGAATCAGTCCTGAGAGGAAGATACTCGAAAATGTGCGTCGCAGCTGGAGGCTTTTGATATCTGCACACAACTGGTTGTATAAAAGACACGTTCTCTGTGTGAAAGGCTGTGTGACTGGTTTGCTGACAACTTTTTCCAGTTCATGACGTTTTCTTGTGCTGTCTTCCTCACATACTTCTCTTTTTATTAAGATAGAAATGACTGAGTGCATACAGTTGAAAAGTCCTAATTCTTGGAAGGAAGACATACTATTTTTTAGAAATATTTACTGTAATCTGAGGCTAACTCCTTGTAATGGAAAATCTGAGGATTTTCTTTAATGGAAAGTTTAATGGGTATTTTTCTAAAGGAAAATTGGCAAATTTCTATGTTGCTGCTATTAAATCTTTTAACGAACAAGAAGACAAATAAATTAATGGCAGATGAAAAGACCAATTAGTAGCAACTCAGCCAGAATCACTTAAATCAGCATCTGCTGTCATGTTAAAAATGAAAAAGCCACTTCAGAAAGAGAAGCGGCTAGAAAACTCCTCTAGGCCTGCTCTTTTGTTAGTGCTAAAGTCTGTGACACATTTTGTGGATTTATGATCTGACGACAAAGTTATTCCTTGGAATGAATTTGCCACAATGAAGTGCTTTTAGTATTAGTCTATTTCCTAACAAACCCCATGGTTTCATTTTTTTACCTTTTTTTTTTTTTTCCCCTTGTGCATATTGAAACGTGATGCATATAGTTCCTTTTGTGAGTTTGACTTACATATTCTTACACTGTATGAAGTGGTCTTAAGGACCATTATATTGATGCTGGTCAGCAAGCCTGTGTATCTGACCATCTTTCTTGTAAGGATGCAGAGCACTTTTGGGGGCAGCATGTGCCACTCTGTTACTGGATGTCTCTTTGCGTACTGTCAGTTGTTTTTTCTTGCAAGCCATTTCCACAGCTCCATGTTTGACTGGGATATTAATTTGGAGACATGGAGAAATGCCTGCTGTTGCCTGGAGGCCAACGCTGCCAATGCAACCAGGAGGTTCCCCTAGTCTAGTGGGGTTGACGGTGTTACCTATTTGCGAAGGCTTGACAACTCTGAATAGGTGTTGTGCTCAGTAGCTGTCAAGTAGAGTGTACAAAGGTCCTGTTTGGTTGTGTAAAATAGGGATTTCTGTGTTTTTGACATTTAAACCAGTGTTTATTTACTCATGCGTACAGCAACAAGAATACAGTAAATTAAGGCCAAATGGATTTTTGTGTGCAAACCTTGTTCATCGCTCTGCTTCATCAAATTGCGATGGTAGCACTCACTGTGAGTTTAGCTTTCCTGAGAAGAGGAGTGTGTGCGCTAACAGTGGGGAAAAAAAGCTGGGGGTGCACAGAGAAGCAGCTCGCCAGGAGAATGGGAAGCTTAGAGCAAACATTTGTACCTGTTAAAGAGCTTTCTTTCTGTTACTTGATTCTTATCACCTTGATTGAAAATCTACAGTAGTGTAGAATACATCATATTTGGATGCAAGATACAGTGGAGGAATCCTGAGGTGGTTTTTTTTTTTTTCAAGTCTTGCTGTACAGTGAAAAATCTTACTTCTTAGAAGAAAAATGTAGTGCATTTTATACAAATATTTACTCACTAACTGAATTAGTGTGACATTAAAGAGTCTATCTCATGTTTTTGAGGTATTTATAGATTGCTACTTAAAATGGAGGTGAAAAGTTGGGTAATTTGCCCTTAGGCTAGAGTGTGTAACAAATTTCAAGGCAGCAACAGAATAAATTGACTACAGGCAAGGAAGTATTGACTATAGAAAAAGGATGAGGATGTAAAAAGCTGTAATACCACATGCAAATATTTATGGGCTTTTAGGAACTGACTTCAGGTCAGATCTTTTCTCTCTAATATACTCCTTTGAACAGGTTTGGTAAAACAAAGCCTTACACTAGAAATTCTGAAGAAAATTCATTCTTATTTGGGAATTAGAATTGTTATTTTTCCACTTGGTTATTTGGCTTCTTAAATCTACAGCTCTGCCCCTCTGAATCCTTCTCTAGGTTTTGTTCTCCATCTTAGAACATACGTTCATCTAAATGGGCAGATACACTGTTCTAAAGGAGGTCAGTATTAATTTACCCAGGAGTCTCAGTTTGAAGCTGAGATGGCAGGGTAGGCCGTACAATAAAAAACATACAGTCGTTGCGTGCTTTACAGCTGGTATGTTTCTTTCTTGTTCCTGCTGTGTTTTTGTATGTGTTTGTGCTGCTGGCATTTCTTTTTATATCTTATCTCTTAGACATTAACAAAAATTAATCTTAGCTTTCTAGACAAGTCAGAAATTTCTAATACTTTAAAGATTTTTTGTAGTTTGCGATAGTTTCTGAAAATGTTGGCTGAAACATCTTGTGAAAATTATTGGAAATTGGCAAGTACTCTTTTAAAACAGAAATCTGAGTCTAAGTGTCCAAGGAAACTGAAAAGACATTAGAAGTAATAGCATGGATTGCTCAGTTGAATACAGTGTAAAAATTGATTGTATGAACTAATGACTAATGTCTGACACTTTCAAAAGGATGCCTGAAAACTGCGTGCATTGCCAAAACTCTCCTCAAAGAGGAGCTCCAGTAACATAAGTCATTAATGGCGTTAATGGCATTATTAATGGAAGAATACTAACTGTTAAGCACTCACAGTACTTATTTGTCCACACTGTTGTAGTGCAAACACTCTGACCATCTTGCAAGCCTTCTGCCACATGTGCTAGATGGCATCTACCCTGTCAGAATTCCACATAAATACTCGTATTTGCACACCAGCGTCTGAGGTGTTTCAGCGCTGCAGTTATGTGCTCAAATCACGTGCACCACCATGAACTAAAGCTTGTCTCTGGGAAAAAGTTGGGTGCATCAGGCAGCTGCTGGCTAATGGAATAAGCGACAATAATCAGAAAAAAAGGAAGGCTGACCTCCAGAGGTCTCTTCCAACCTTAACCAGTCTGAACTCTATAGGGATGGTGATGGACAGGTGTGGGAGAGGGCTTGGCCCGTGGACCAGTGTGGGAAGAGGTAGTCTGGAAGCTAGGTAGGGAAAAAGAGGTCCAGAGGGGATCTACAGCTTTAGTGAGTGTTGTCAGCAAATATTTGAGAGGTCCTCTTGGTATTTGCAGACCTGACCTCCACAGCTGTGAGCCACAAAATTGTATGTCCTGTGTTAAGTGTGTGTCAAAACCAGGACTATCTAGCATTGAGTTTGTTAGTCTTGAAGAGACTTGTCAAGAGATTTACCAAAATACTAGGCTTTTCTCCTTGCTTTTTGATTTGTTTCTTTTGCTTCTACTTAAAGGGACAATTGCTGTTTGATGAGCAGACCCAAAGAGAACAGGGGACAAAGAATGAACTAGAAAGAGGAGTAGGAATTCTAAAAGTAAATAAAGCTTAATATTGTATAAGTTAATATTTTGTTCCTAGTTTGTTAAATTCCTGAGTGTCTCCTTTTCCTTTTGAGGCTAGATACGCACTTGTAATTCCCCTGCTGTGCTGGCTTCTGCTCTGTGATCCTGCTATGAACAAATTAAATTAGATACATGGAACATAACACACATTGTACTGAATTCCAAGAGATAGCCATTCTTAAAAGTGTCTCAGAAGCTCACTGCTATTTTTCTGTTATGCCATGCAAATATGCCCTGAAAGCCCTTGGCACAAGGTTGCATTATAGAATAACATAGTGGACTAGAGAGATGGTACTGAGATTATCTGGTCTGATTTCCTGCATAACACAGACTGTAGGACTTCCTTGCATTCCAGCTTGGCTGTTTCTCTAAAAGTTATGCTCCAATTCAGAATAAAATAAGAATCACTGTAACAGTAAATTCACTTCAATTATTTGTAAAGTATTCCAGTGGCAGGTTACTCTCACAGGAGCGGATGGAAAAGGCGCCTTGTTCTGTTCCCTGCCAAGCTTCCACTTTTGGCATGTGAATATTGTTACATATTTGCTGGTTATCTTGAAAAGTCATCTGTTACTTTCTGTTCTACACTTCAAGTGATTGAGTTACTTGTGCTTATTCTCTTTGATCCCTTAATAGTTCCAGTTTTCTCATGAAGGCACATATTAGGCATGGCTCCAGTCCTTTAATCAGGATCAGTTCCAAGCTTCTTCATGGTATAGGCTAAAAATCAAAAGGCAGGGTGGCTAAGCTAGCTTTTCCCCAAGTCTCAATGTGACATGATGCCTGGCTCGGAGGGGCACAGGGCAGTTGGGAAACTTCGCTCTGCTTTGGTTGGGAGTTCTGCATTAAAATAAACACATCCACAGTGGAGTGCAGGCCAGTGATTGCTGCTGCTTCTGTCAGCCTAGTGTCCTAGGCAGTAGCGTCCTTTGTGTAGGTGCAAGTTGTCTTGAAGGTAAAAGAATGCCTTTCACCATTGTCACAGCTTTTCTATGAGCACTCTCCTGGGTGTTTGGGTAGTAAAGAAGAGGGTCAAAAAGAAAGAATTTAATGAGATAGATAATAAATAAAATGGCAGAGTAAAATTGGTGTAAAGAGAGGTTATATGGTGCATATAGGGAAAAGAAATCAAAATTTGACACAAAATAATGAACTCTTTTGCTGCTTAAGAGTGACATCTTGGGGTCTTACCAGATCATTCCATGAAAACATCAATTCAGCACTCAGTAGCAGTCAAAAAAGAAAGTTAAGAAAGAATTGGAGACCTCTGTGTCACTGTATATAACACTCTGCTTTCCCAAGCTCTGATCATTGTGTGTGGTTCCGGCTCCCTGTTACTAAAACCATATAGTAGGCCTAGAAAAGGATGAACAGAGTTATTAAATAGTTACCACGAAGACAAGTCAACAAGTACTGGAAAAGAGACAGGTGAGGGGTGGTTATAGTGGTCTACAAAACCTGGAGTAGCATGGAGAGTGTTAGAAGAGATTGAGCTAATCTTCATTTCTTCAACATCAGGAGCTGCAGAGCATAAAATGAAGGCTGAAAGCAAAAAACATGGTTCTTCACAGAAAATTAGTCAGGCTTTGGAATTCCCTGCTGTAGGATTGCAGGCAGCATGAGAACCTACTCATGTAGGTTCAAGAGCTCAAGCAGTCATGGTCAAGTTCATGGAAAGGAACTCTCCTGAAAGTTATTAAATATGTAGAAACCACAAGTAGATCACAGCCTCACTGAACTGGAAGTGATTGGGTGCTGGAAAATACACGCAAAGGGGAAGCATCGCATCTGCTTGCAGTCTGCCCTAGATGTCACATTTGACCATAGTGGAAGAGTAGGATAAAAGGACATTTGGTCTGATCCAGCATTGCCCATTGCTTTAGAACTCCTGAATGTATTTGGAATTCCTGCAGCAGTGGTATCCATGTAAAAAATGGTGATAAAGTTCTGTACTACTGCTGTTGTGCTTTTTGATTCTTCTACCAAGAGTCACGTTAGCCTTTGTAACCTCAGTGTGGCATTGGAAACTTACGCTCAGCTGTCTACGTAATCTGATTTCCAAGTCTGTTTGAATTGTTTCTCTCTATTCTAGAGTTCTGTCTCTTCCCTCCACCTCCCAGATTGTTGAATTTTCATTTGTTTATACTGAAGTGGACACTGTTTGCTTGCATGCCATAGACAAATAATCTAAATGCTGTCAGTGAAATAATATCTACTTGTTTGACTGCTTTTTTAGGTTTTGTATCATGTGCAAATGTAATTAGTTGTCCAAGCAGAATGGAACTGTGAAAAGAAGCAAAAGAGCATAAACATTGAAAAATACATCATCTGTTTAAATGTAGTCATTCTTTGTGCATAAAAATTGAAAATTGGTTTTAACAAGAGGTTTTAAGTAAAATGTGGTTTCAGAAGACTGTAATTTACTATGTATACTAAATTATAGGAGTTGATTTTTTTTTTTGCATCAAAAGTATGTATAGTATGAAATTTTGTCTATTTCTATTAAAAGAGTGTATGAAACCTCTAGTACATCTGTGATGGAAGTGTCCAACAAACTTAATTTCATCTTCATATGAATTGCAGCAAAATGAAACACTTCATTAAACAAACATGTATTTTTCCTTAAGAATATTTGTCACATTCAAGCTATACATGACTTCATTTTTCATTTGCGGTTGTGGAGTGCTATTTTTTTAACACTGTGATTATAGGCATTGGTATTTGCCTGCATTACCTAAGAAAATACAGAAGAAAATTAATCTGAACCATAATAGGCAAACATTTGATTAAAGATCTCAGGACTTGGTTTAGCTTGTATTCTCTACAGACAATCTGGATTAGTTCCGCTGGGCTAGGGCAAGTGTAGGTTGATAATTTAGTTAATATGCTTCAGCTGAGCGGTGGTGTTTTTTTATGTGTTAAGATCTCATGAGACTCCTCCTAAGAACAGAGATTGATGAAAGTTCTGGCCGGTGTTTTGTTTCTCAAGAAAATTAGTTTTACCATGCAGTTATCATAGAGCTTTGATGGAAAACCTGAAGCAGGTGTCGACGCTAGTGTTTTACTTTGGATGAAGACAAAGTATAATTCACTGGAAAGGAACAACAGGACCATTAATGCAGCACGCTGGTTGAAGTGTCAGAGAGAATTGGATGGTTCTAATGTGGCTTGTTAGCATTGGTGTTCACATCAGAAGTCTGTTCCTAAGCTGAAGAAATTCAGATGCGCAGAACTGAGTTCAGAGAGCTGGAAGTTGAGTAACAGCAACTTCTCTTATTTCAGGAATGACAGACCTATTACTTCCTGTGCACTTAAATGTAGGTAGTAAGTTTGGTTTTCTTAAAGGCCAAGAAATACTCTGATGGGGGAAAAGGTCTGAATTTTTCCAAAGTTTGTAGTTGCTGTTGCAACTACTTCTTTAATGAGGTAAGGAAAAAGGAATTCCGATGACATGATAAGTTTGTAGATTTGTAATTTGGTATGTTTGGCTCTAGTCTTTCCTAGTGAAGAAAAGCTTATGACACTATATTTATGAAGCTTTTCACTCTACAG
This sequence comes from Alca torda, assembly GCA_008658365.1. NCBI lineage: Eukaryota > Metazoa > Chordata > Aves > Charadriiformes > Alcidae > Alca > Alca torda. Next base: position 41,359,626 of record CM018101.1, on the reverse strand, counting down.
TTGCCCCTGTTCAGAATCCACACTGAAAAGTGCAGCTTTATGGTGTTGCTAGTGTTTACATCATAATTTATTAAAAATAAGCAAAATCATAAACATTCCTCATTTTTTATATCCATTGCTCCTTATGTGAAAATCTACTAGTTTAGGCAACAAATGGATTCATTACTTTTGCATTGAATGATATTTTACGGTCTATCTCTCAGTTTGATACCAGAAACATTTTCATGAGTTAAGCTGTATACAATAGTTAAGTCTATGCTGAAGATTCTTCTATATTCACAAGTAGTTAGAAACAAGGAGGGGCTTTCCATAGAAAGAGATAACATGCAAAGAAAAAAAGAACTTGTTTATGTTTTATATAATTTTTAAGGTGATTATCAATAAAATATCTAGAATTTATTTGCATAGATGTAGAACTAGAAAGTTAATTCTAAAATAATAACAATAAACAAACTATGCTACGGATTTTTTAGTCTTGGTGTGCCTTTTGTGTCTGTGTATAATTACATTCTACTATCTGTAGACCATTAATTACTTTTTTCTTTTGCAACCTTCCATCATAGAATATTCCTGTTATTCCTGAGGAAGAAAATTACAGGTATACAATGACGTAAATAAGAATACGATGCCAGAAATATTTCATAGTTATTTAATATATGCCTGGCCCTCCTAACACTGAAATAGATTTCTTAACAGGCTTTATGCCTAAGGTTGGCATTTGTTGAGACTGAAGTATTTTACAGATATCGGAAAACGTGTTTTTGAGACACTGTACAAAAAATTGGTTTTAAAATTGCTGAATGTTTTATATTTCTCAATTTTGTTGTTTGAAGCAGTTTGTCTAACAACTGTATTATTTTTCTCATTCACCCTTAGCTATATCACGCTATGCCTCCAAAAAAAGCCAAACAACAACAAAAACACATAAGCAAGATGTAAATCTAAGCAAACATAGATATCAGGGTGGGAAAACCTGCCAAGCTTCAGTGAGTGTTAGACAGTTATCGCTTGTGCTTTAATATTTCTCGCAACATGCCTGTTTTAAATAATGTGATGAAAGGAGCAGAAGTAACAAGCAGAAGATCCTGAACATATGTATACATGCCTTGTGCTTCAGATATAAATTCCTTTCAAATCTCTCAGTAATTCTGAAAATGTTTCTTAGGAGTGGGGATGCTCGTTATTTACTGGTTGCTGGGTTTCTTGCCTCCGTTATTTGCACAAGTTGTGGAGCTGTTTTCTCCTCTGTCTGCACAGGGGCTGTTTGGAATTCCTTGGACTGCTGTTTGGACAGTCTCCATTAACAGAAGTCAGTCCTCCTTCCAAGCATCTCAAAATCACAATGATTAGATAGAAGAAATACTTTACTCCCAGTATTAATAGTAGGAAGAGAGTAGTAGTTGAAAGGAACAAAACCATCCGATTGATAGTCCTACTCCCTGTCTATGCATATATTAATTATCTTCAGTGAGATTACTTATAGTGGAAAGCCATATTCAAATTATGAATAGTTTAAGAGATTTTAGTGATATTTTGTGGTTTTCTTAAAGTTTTACCATTTGGAAGTCATATTATTATGCGATCTTTGCTTTTGCTGTCTAGCTGTTGTGCTGTGTAGAAAACTTGAGAGTATGTCTCAAACTCAGATAAAAAAGACCAAAATTTAAAACTGATATTTAAAATTCAGCCACAGCTTTAGCTACAGCTTCTGATTTGTGAAAGTTTGGGCTTGGCAACAGTGGAAACAGTATATTTCCCTCTGCAAAGCAGATGTGCACTTTGAACCTGGAGTACTGCATCCAGTTTTAGGTTGCCCAGTACAAGCTAGAGATGGAGAAACTGGAAAAAGCCCTATGAAAGGGAACCACAATGGTGAGGGACCTGGAACAGGTGACATAGGAGGGAAGTCTGAGGGAGCAGAGTTAATTGGAAACTAAAGGAGGATCTACTAGCAAGTCTCCAGCTCCCCAAAAGGATACAGATGGTTGGAGAGAACATGGAGACAGGCTCTTCAGAGAGGTGTACAGCGGATGGACAAGAGGCAAAAGTTATAAACTGTAGTGAGGTAGATTCTCCCTGGAAATATGGGACAAATCTTCACAGCAAGAGCGGTTAAGTGCAGGAATGGTGTGCCCAGAAAAACTGTAGAAATTCCCGTACTAGAAGAAAACCTCAAAACTTGCCTGGAGAAGGCAGTGAGGAACCTCATCTAATTTTAAGTTAGTCTTTTTTTGAGCAGGGGTCAGAGCTGGTGACATCTGGCAATCCCTTCCAACCAGCCGTATTCTATAAGTGTATGTGCTGGCTTCTCTTTCAGGCTTCTTGATGCACTGGGACACATGGTGACAGAAAGCATTTGACTCCTTCAGGTGTAGGCATTTTGTCTTCAGCTTCCACAAAATGTATCAGAAGCGTTGACATTTCCTTTCCTGATCTTCATAATGAATGTTAGCCACATAAAACCATAGTCAAGAATAAATGAAAGGGACAATGAGAAGTAAGATTACGACCTCTTGTTAAAGGGGTCCCAGCATGGACACGATGTTTCTGTGCAATCTCCTTGATTAGAGGGGTCTTTTTTTTAACTTACCTGGTTTACTCTTTTTTTCCTAACTTATCTGTGCATTGTTCCCTTCATGATGTTGGTTAAATACATAGGCTTTTAGATTACAGCTGTGCTTTGTACATAGCTTGGAGTTGGACTTTACTCTCCAGTTACAAACTTGGAAGAAGAAAATTTAAATTCAAACTGAGGCAATTTTTGAGTTGATAAATCCAAACAGGTTATATTCCTATTTTCCTACCTGAGAAGTTCCTTATTCAGAGGTGAAGAAGAGAATTTTTAAAAAATAATGTTTAGTGTGCCATAGCATCTTTGTATTTGAAATACAAACTTCTTTTGGAGGCTTGATTTTGCAGCACAATTTTGCAAGCTAGAATTCTTAATTGAGGAAGATCCTACAATATTTGTGGCAATGTGACACCCCTATTCTATTATACATGTCAATTGGAATACAGACAAGTGCAGGGTGGTTTAATATTTGCAAGAGAATTACACTTTAAAAGTAATTTCTTTTGGAACTGTATGCATCTAAAATTTGTTTACACTTATTAATTTGCAAGGACTTCCCCTGAAAGGTTTCTGGCTTTCTTCCTTGTGACTGAACTTCTGGGTGGTCTGGGAAAGCAGCTCAAGACCCTGAGAGAGGGCATGCTTGCGTGATGAAAGACTACTTCGAACAGTCATGAGTAAGTGATTGGACATTAGAAAATAAAAGTCTTTGCTTATATGAATGTTTCAAAACAATTTTGTTTCAGAGAAAAAAATAATCCAAAGAACACTGGGGATAAGCTAATAGTTTCCATTATAACTTTGTAGCTTTGAAGGAAATTGAAATTTGTTTTCCACAGCAACTACGTGGTTGATCAAGCAGAGCCAGCTGAATTCCACTAAAGATCATAAATCCTATTCTGCCAAATAAAATCCAGCCAGGCCTACTAGTGAACCTTAGCTCACTATTGAGCTTTTAGGGAAAGTCTATAAGAAACAGGGAGTGATTAAACTGATCTCTGACAATGACTCTTTCTAGTGCCTGGATGCGGTGTGAAACAGAGGCCAGAATCAAGACATTATTAGTTCTGCTAATAAATTATCCTCTTGGTTTTTTTGGTGGTTATTTTTTGCGTTTTGGTTGGTTGGTTTTTGTTCGATTTGTCAGTTTATTTTTCCAGTTACTCAGCACTGTGAAATTCTTCTGCATTTCCTCACTGGCAACTTTAGCTTTGCCTGTCCTAATTAATTTTGAGTTATCTTCAGGCTCTGTAACCTCAGTGAAGGTGTAATCTTCTGTGGATTATTTGTGGAATGGAGTAACAGATACCTGATCAAATCTGCTGCTGAGCCCTCTTCTCTGTGAAGATGGATCAGCTAACTCCCCTGTTATTTTTTGTCTTTTAGCTGCTTCTTAATCCACAAAATCACTTTACTGCCCTTTGTCTGTGATAACTTACTAGCTCTAACAGCATTTATTTAAGAGCTTTGCTGGAAGTGTATCCAAGTGTATTAATATTAGCTGGATCATGCTTCCTAATGTACTTGATGGCTTTCTTGAAGAGCTCTGGTAGGCTTGTGTGCTAGGAGTCCTTTTATGAAAGCCATTTTCTCTCTGCTTTAGAGGACTCCAGCATACAATAGGAAAAAATACCTGCTGAAAACTGTCATGGAAGGAGGTGCCAGTAGAAGAAAAGCCATCAAAAGATGCATTTTTCTGTTATATGCAGGAGGCCTTTTGGGCATGAAGAAGTGTGTCCTGTTCCATAATGTAAAGAATTGTCATTTGGGCTGAAATCATTAATGCAGACTCAGGCATTGCTGTACCGAGCATTTCAGCACTCATCTGTTTTGATGTTTATCTGCCTTTGTTACAGGGACAACTTAAACACATTGTAATAAGCAAGGTATCCTAAACAATCGGGCCTCTCTTGGTGGTGCTGTGGCACTTTGCGTAGAGTAATATACAACGGCAAGCTTCAGAAATGCTTAGTACACGTAAGAGCAGAGATTAAACTTTAGGTCTCCATTCTTCAAGTAAGCGCTTCAACCTCCAAATTAGGAGGTGGAAGCATTGTCTTTTTTGTCTCTTTCGTTTCTGCTTAAATAACTTTGACTTTTTGAAAAACTATTTCTCTGCTTTTTAGACTGTCACCTGGAAAAGGCAGGGGTAGATTCCTAGGCTTCACTAAATATTTGCCACTGAAGAGTGGCATTCATAAGTACTGTTCCACCAGAAGTTATGTGACTTCAGCAAAAGATGTGGGAAGTGTCCATCTCTCAACTACCCCGTCACAGTTTCTGCTCTGCTGGAGAGGAAAGAGGTGGTTTCACATCATGGAAAGGGACAATTCAGTCAAAGATGACTGTTGGATGAAACAGTGTGAGAACTCATCTGAGGCAAGTTGGGTACAGCCTTATTTATTAAAGTGTTGTGGATTTTTATTTTTTACCACTATCATGGCTCCCAGTTGGAAAGTATTTCGGTGATGTCTTCTCATTCTTAAAGCAAAATTGAGTTACCAGTAAGTAATAAATGAGGAGCCATGAAACCCAGCTATTTGTCCATCCGAATTCTTTTAAAGTTTGTAAGCCATTTTCGCTTTTAACAGGTTTTTATATCTAAGGCAGTAGAGGCAAACAGGATGAGAAAAGGGTCTGGACTGTAGACATCAAATCTTTAAAGTACAGAGTACTCTTAGATCAAAAAATAAAATTGTATACATTGAAAATATTGATTGACATGGTGAAAACATGGTACTCTTCTCCTGTTCTCATAAATGTAAAAAACTTTCTTGGCTTAAAATTCCATGGCACTTACTTTGCTGACATATGTAACAAGTTATTTAGAAAGAAAAAGAGGGTCATGCTGTCCTATATTTGTAAATATAAGCAATTGGTAAATAACAACAAGCAATACTGAATTCATGATACTGTGTAAAACTAAAGGGGTGAAGTTTACTATGTGAACAGAGGGGAGCATAGAAATTAGAAAAACTCATCAGGTATGTTCTTTGTGAAGTGTTTTCTGAACAGTTTTCTGGCAAGGTTTGCAACATGAGAACACAAACCTTCTGTTCTTCCCACAGAGCTAAGTCACAACAAAATTAGAGCCCATACCTAGGATTTGCAAGAGCCATGACAAGGCTGATTTGTGTGAGAAATAAACACTCATTCACTCTCCATCTTCTGTCCCAATGTACATAGAGCATTTGGAATAATTTACCAACAGCAGTACCTCAGAACATACAATCTAAAATGTTAGATTTTTTGTTCTTCCATTCATTTTTTATCACTTTTAAAGTAACAGTCATCTTCAGGATAGAGGAAAATGGGTTTTCCAACCTCTTTTGTCAAAGTAAATAATTAAAAAACTGGGCAGGCATTTAAGATGCATGTTCTGTCTTGTCATATTGTTCTTAAGAGCCCAGATTTTTCAACCAATACATAATATTTCATAATAAGTACTATTTTTATGAAAAAGAAATAAAATCATCAAGGTGTTAGTGAAGAAAGTGGGTTTCTGTTTGCTAGAGTCTATACAGTGGGATCATTTTTCATTTAAAAAAAAAAAAAAAGGAAAGGACTGTGATAGGAATTTAAACGTGAGCAAGACTCCACTACCCGGTACCACTGCCGATAAAGAGAGCTGAGAGAGGAATCCGTTGTGCAGCTGGGACTTGTGCCATAGCCTAAATCCTCTGCAGTTAGAGCATCTCACTACTTAACAAGGAAATGGCGCTGAATCTCATTCCTTTCCTTTTGCCTTTCAAAAGTCAAAACTAAAACGCAGAGTGCTCTGCTTCCCCCTGTTTGAGCAGATGAGGGGAAAGAAAAGGGCGGGCTTTGGTGTGTCTGGATTTGAAAAAGCTGAGTGGAGAGTAATGAACAGGAAATGGCTTTCATGAAAATGAGGAACTAATTTCCTAAATAAGGTTTGTTGGGTCTATTCATTACTTAGATCGATGATTTCATAAATAAAACAGAAGCTGCGAATGCAAAATCTTGAGGAGAGAAATTGTATTAACAAAAGTCTAACATAAGAGTCTCCATATTCCTCTTTGAGAATACAGGAATATTCTTGAATCTAGAATAACAGTAACATTTACATTTTGCAGTCATTTTCACTTGCTTTTCTGCCGGGTACTGCGATGGATCCGGTGCCCTACATGAGTTGAAGGGGTTAAGGAGGAAGCATTTCAGACCTGTGTAAGTCTGAAGCTGTTCTCACGTGGGCTGTGCTCTGAGGTGTCTGAAGTGTCTTTAGAATGTAATTTCTCTGGGCAGGGACATGTTATGTTTGGCAGCATTCACCTGTCATACAACGTGATGTACCCTTACAATGCTACATAAGATGATAGCCAAGGATTCAATTTAGCAAGAAAATTAGGCAGCCTAGCAGCTTGACTCTGTGGGAAAGCATCACTTCCAAGGACATTGTCCTTAAAAACAGTCCTTAGTAATGGGTGAACATCAAAAGACTTGGAGTTCATTTTAGTTCAGATAGGAACAGCATCTAAACTAATTATGTCTACAAATACAGGCTGGAAATCTGGTAAAGCAGATTGTTAGATATTGTTAGATGTCTGTTACTCCTGTGTTTAAATTTCTTTAGAAATTGAAGTCCTGCATTACTTCACAATGATGGTCGATTTATGCTTTTGGAAAAGAAGATGGGAGAAGTTTGGAAGAACCGGCCTAGTATGTAATGGAGTATAACTAAAATTTTAATCCTGAACACTGAAATGTTAAAGATAATCTCATAAACTAAGATACATTTGGGGGTATCTTCTGGCATGTTTAGACTATTGCTAGTTGCGGCCTAAATGTTCTTAAAGATGTACTTTACTTAAATAATTATTTCATATTTCTCTGTATACTGAGTTAACGAGAGTATTTAATATGTAGTGTTTTCACCAGAAGTGAAGTGATATCTTCATTTTAATGCATTCCACGTGATGCCCTTAGTCATAACTGAGTTTTTTTTAAAAAAAAAGACAAAACCCGAATCTATCAAGACTTTTTGTCTCTGAATATATTGGAAGCTAGACTCTGAAACAGGGAAACTGAAAACTCAGAGCCATCTTTTATTATTTAGAAAGGTTATAATAGTCTTGTTCTCAGCAGTTTTTTCACTGTTATGCAAATAATCATACTCAGTGCTATTTGATGAAGCTGTTATACATCTTCATGAAGCACACTTAAAAATAGCTGTCCACAATTCAATACCATTTCTGTATCCTGTAAGTACATTAGTAAGATTGCAAGTGAAATTTTGAGGTGTGATGTGGCCTGTCAAATACTTAAAAAATGTCCAGCTGTTTTTAAAAAAAAAAAAAAAAAAAATTCTATCTATTGGTAGGTGAATGTTATGTGTCATTATTAAGTACTGAGTGATTATGGAGATGCAGCATTGTGCCCTGAAAGGAATTGGTGGCACTGTTCTATATTTGCCTCTTGTGTTCCTGTAGCTTGTTGCAGAAACTTAACGTGGTTATAAATCTCATTTTCTCCACATGCTCTTAACGTGGAGTCTCCGAGGATATGATGTATTTCTTGTTATTTTCAAGTGTGATGTTCTTATTTGCCTTAAGAATGAGACAAGATGTGATTTCATTCAAGATACCTGCTGATGGCACGTGATGTCACGTATTTTCTTTATTCAGGTCAGGATCTGATGCGTCAGAAGTAATGAAATGAGAAGTAAAGTTCACCAGGGATGGGAAACTGTGTATAAAATCCAACTGACACAATCTTATTCTGGGAAAGCAATTTGTTTTTAAGAGGGGCTTAATTTATTGGCAGTCTTGGTACTTCAGGTGCACAGAGACCAACCTTCTGCTTTGTCTAGAGCTGTTTGAGAAGAGATAAGTAATAGTTCTTATTTTTCATGTATATTATCTTCTTTATGAGACAGTCTTGGAAAGAAAGACATTTTTTCTTTTCAGATGCTCTATCATAAAGTCTAAATCACCTGGATCTTGTCTCCACCTGCCTAGGAGGCAGAACCTCTATATGCTAATTTAAGAAGTTGGTGCAAGAATGCAGGAACAGTAAATCCCTCAGTTCTTGCAATTTTGATGTACTGTTAATATCCAGAGCAGTTGCTCATAATTATTCACTGCATAACTCCCTTTGCATGATGCATTCTCATCCTCTATAATACAAGAATTTTCTGTTTCCAAGAGGCTGAGGTATTTTCTGGTAGAACTGCAGAAATAAATGAGAGGAAATTAATCTTGCAATAACAGTATTTACTCCCTCAGAACTTTGATCCCTTAATAGATGGAAAGTACATGGTTTTGGAAGTGGGGCGGGGAGGGGTGGAATCTAGTGAACTTGCACCAAACTGTAGATTTTAGACATCCATCTTTAAAAACCTATTTATATCACTTTTGTTCTACACTCACCAGTTTCCAGTGTGAAAATTCCAGTGTGAAATCTGTGCACCTCAGAAGTAAGAAACTTTAGGCAAGTTCTGTCTGAAAACTTGTTTTCTTGGACTAATAGTTGAATTTGTTGCTTTGCTAGAAGATCATTCTATTTCTATACATTCTATGTTTTGATTTGTTTTCTTTCCTGACTCTGAATTCACTAATTGAGACCCTTCCTCAGCCTAGGAAATCTGAAAGTAGTCTGTATCAACAGGAGGCCCACCTCTCCTATCATTTGAAGGGTTTGCTCTGCACACAGAACAGGGATTCAGGGTTTTGGATCTGTGAACCTCATTCCAAGGTTCCAAGGAAACCAAGGCATCGATGACCTTCCTGTTCGTAGGCAGCTGCATTTTTGTGTTTTGTTTTGATTTGAGATGAACGTTATCACTTTTTTTTCCCTGAATTTGCTTCCTTCCTTTCAGGAATCTCCACATATTGTACCTCTAGAGAACTTTATTCATGCTTTTCCTGAGTCACTATAGTCTGAAAGAACTCCATTACAGTCGCAAACCAACAAAATAACAAAATCCCCCAGTAACTTTCTCCCTAATTTGAACACATATAAAGTGAGTATCGTTATTTGGAAACTTTTTTTTTAATTTGTGAACCCTTTTTTTTTTTTTTTTTTTAATGTGTTGTGACTAATTCATAAGGCGTTTCTATTGTTTTATAAGGCTGGAATAAATTTAATAAGTATTAAGTCTGGTTTATTAAGCAAGAAGTACTGTGTGATCACACTATGTGCACGGCTGCCTTTCTTCACCCCTTGTAACTTTTAAACCCATTGACGTGTTAGCCAAAGTTGCAGAGAACAGACATCTTAAGAGTAATTAGGTTCTGGCAGGTTTTGTGAGGAAGGTGGCTGGATAAAGGAGAAAATTGTTGAAAGTACATTGGTTTAGGAAAAGGGAGTGGCAAGAAAGTATTTGACAGAAGAGGATATATAAGGCCTGTGTGCTTGTGCCTGACCACTAAAGAAATGCGAACATCGTTACAGAACCCAGAGGCACAGTTTGTTAGCTTTTGTGTGCTTAGAGCTATTCCTCTAATTTAACCTTTGAAACAATGATAGAGATTAATTCACATCTTCACACTAAACTTGGTTGGCTTTTCTCATAATATACTGTGAGTAAATCAGAAGCTATGTACAGGATTAGCTGGATTAAATTTTGTAGCCCAAATTAGTCTATGTTGCAGTGTTAGATAATCAGAATGATTTATTCAGGAAAAGAGACAATTTCTGTTGTGGATATATATTTGTGCGTTATTTGAAGGGGGTGAAGATTGAGTTTAATTCATTTTTTTAAGCACTGCTGGGAAATGCAGATAGAAAAGTTATCTCATTGATTTCTCATGCCAGTTGACTTAACAGTGATATGTTACTGCATTACTTACTATATTTGGTTGTTCTAGGCTGTTCTTTTTTATTAGCATTTGAAACAGCACTGATCAAAATCTCTGTAACTGCTGGAATTTAGTAGGTCCAGTATGAGTAGAAGAAAAGTAAGAATAAGGAATATCAGAATGTGTCCCTTTTTAAATTTTATTTTTTTTCTCCTGATTTTCTGGGAGCCATACTTAGACTAGAAAATCCTGGTGTAAGGAAAACAAGATAAAATTATTTCTAAAGAACTCTAATAAAAACAAGATACAGACATATGAAATGCATTCTTTTTATCATTGTCTCATATAAATGATTGAATTAAACTATAGATTTTCACGTCACAGACAAGTAGACAAATTTTTCTGAATAGAACCTATTCCTCAAATAGCTGGCATCTTCTTGACATAATCTCTGCTTGAAATCACTAGAAAGGGAGTAACTGGAAAATGGCTATGGAACAAACATCTCAAATATTCCTGTGCAATATTAATAACTAATATTAGTGCATTACCCACATGTGAAAATACAATGGCATGGTATGGTATATTGTCACCTTTCAGTAAAATTTTCACTTTTTCACTTTTTCTCTTCTTGTAAAAGCTGCATGCCCTTGAAAAGGAATATGGCATTATGAAATTAATTACTTCTGTCTTTTGTCCATTTCTCTTTCCAATAATGTGCTAACTAACTTCCCTACTTCTGATCATATCTGTATCAAAGAGGGAATAATTTCAGCTCGGTCGAAATATAGCTAACTGATGTGAAGTCGGACTTCCACTTGATATCTCCACATTTCCACTATTGCAACAACACATCATCAGCAGGGTAAAACTAGCGTGACTCAAGGATAATGTCTTGTGAGAATGCCAGTGTTTGACATTTGTGAATGATAGAAAACGCCCTTTTTGGTCTGTTGCAGTACTGTTGCATGTAGTGCTGTCCAGACCAGGAAATGATGAAAACCCAACAGAACTGAGGCCCATTAAAGGCAGGCTGAGGAATTGCATAAAGTGTTATTTCTAAAACCTGGTAGAAGATTAAAAAACCCTAGTTCTCCATAAAGAAGCACGAGAAGCAATCCCATAAGTCCACGTAATGAATTAGAGAGACAAGGTGACTAAAAGCAAGGAGAAATGGGTTGATTGCATAAGGAGTGTATCAAAGTCTGAATGGATGGTGCAGAAATCTGTATGATATCTCAGCATTCAGATTTCTGGGGTTATAAATAATGAGGTTGCGCTGAATGACATGAAATATTTTATAAAATAGGCTCATTTAAACAATTTTAGTTTTACTTCAACGAATATGGTAGGCTGTACTTAGGAACAAAGAATGTTGATCTGACTGTATTTCAAAAAAGAATTAGGGTTAAAAGTAGAGGACTGGCTGAATATGATGTTCTTATACATTGCCGTGACAGAGAGAGTACAATGAGGGGAAACACGCGCAGCAGAGAGAAGGTATTACCTTCCTAAATGGTTGTCTGAATAGTCTTGTTGCTACAGAAAAATTGCTTTCAGTTCTACTGCTAACACAGGAACTAAAAAAAAGATCTGAAGGATCTATCTACTTATATAAAGCATACCTTATATTTATACTGCTTATTATACACTGATTGAGGAAATGCAATCAGTTTGTCCTACTACAATAAAAAAGCGAAACTAAACGGCTTTGACCTCACTAACAGCTTCTCTGTCACGTTAAGTATTCACATAAAGATAGAATAACTTGTATAAAGAAATTACGTATCAAGCTGAAATTATGTGCATGATCAGTAAAATGATTTCTGTTGTTATCTGTAACAGGAAGTCAGGCTTAGGTAAGTATGCATGCTTTCAGAGGAAAAACCTGACGTGAGCAAAGTGTTCTTTTAGGAAGAAAGCTAACCAAAACAAACAGACCAGCTCGCCCTCAGTATATTTTAAATTTTGTGATTTATTGTGAGTACTAGTTTTTTGGTTAGTTACAGTATGCTGAAGTAGGGTTTGATAGATTAAAGCTGTAAACTAATTGAAGTAGGAGCTTAATTTAGGAGACTGGGTGCTTTAAGGTTGTACAAAGAGCAGATGCAGCAGTTGTAGTACTAAATGTCAGAACTTATCTCCTATTTTTTAAAAAAGAATGCTTTACAACAATATAACCTTGCAGTAGAAGCGTACCTCTCAAAACAAGGGGCCCAGGATTACTGAGGAATGCAGAGACTAGTCAAAGCTAACACTTTTGATGCACCAGCAAGAATAAAGAAGTAGAGGCCAGGCCTGCAGTTCACCCAGAAGGTCATAACGATGAAGAGGAGTGGAGGAAGTAAACGACCACCAGATGCCTCTGAAGACCAACGAGAGACTCCAGTGCGCATGCGGGAGTGGGCAGTAACCTGTAATAATGAGTTAATGAATAGGTAATCATTTCTTGGAAAACTAGTGGATATGTATACATAGTGTGCATTTAAACTGTACATCTAAATCAGTCGGCGTGCACATTAGGTGGACCAATCCCCTGTGCGTCCGGCACTGCAGTAAATACCTGCTTGATAGTCACCAAGGCTATTGACTCTTAACTTTGGCATTTCACGGCATCAATGCTGATCTCTTTATTAAGGGCATGAACATTGCCCGTTAGTACTTATTTAATATTTCTGAGAAATTTTCCCTCCGCAGACCCACATCCCTGAAAACACAGGGGTGGAGTTAGCAGATGCATTTCTCACCCAATATAGAATCATTTAGGTTGGAAAAGATCCTTAAGATCATCAAGTCCAAGCATTAACCTAACACTGCCATGTCCACCACTAAACCATGTTGCTATGTACCACATCTTTTAAATACCTTCAGGGATGATGACTCCACCTGGGCATCCTGTTCCAATGCTGGACAATCTTTTTGGTGAAGAAGTTTTTCCTGATATCCAACCTAAACCTAGTCTGGCGCAAGTTGAGGCCATTTCCTCTCGTCCTGTCGCCTGTTCGATGGGAGAAGAGACCAACCCCCACCTTGCTACAACAGCGAGTGATAAGGTCTCCCTCCCCTCAACCTCCTTTTCTCCAGGCTTGAGCTTCTTTTTAAACTAAGTAACAAAGACAAACTAAGATACGTGTTGTTCTGAGGCACATGCTTACTTGTTTGTATTTTGGCTTTTTATTTTTCCCTGTGTAGCCTTAACTTACTTCCAGGAATATTGGTCTCACAATCCAAAGATGGGACATAAAAAATAAAAATAATTTAAAAGACATGGATTTCTTAACCTCTCAAATTCCAATGCTTACAGGTTAAAGAAATAGTGTGGGACTGTAACTTCTTGTTTTGATCAATAATAAAATATCTGATCGTAAAGATCTGAATGGTCTATAAAAAACTATTACTAGCTGGTATTCCATTTGAAAAAAATAATAATGTAAGAACAATCTCTAAAGAGCAGAAAATTTTTTTCTTATTTGGAGGGAGCTTTGAGAGTTAATTTATCTATGACCTCCTGCAGAGCAACATCAGCTCCATTGATTTAAGTCTTGGTACTCATTTAACTTGTTCTTAAAGATCAATAGAAACTTGGCCCACTGTGTAAGCCCTGAGAAAAATTACGTATGCTTTTAACTTTGAACTCGATAACATTTCAACTAGCATGTTGAAAGTGAAGCTTCTGCTTAACCTTAAGATTTCAGTAGTCATTTATATAAAGAGGAAGAAATGTTGCATTTCTTCCTGCAGTCTGCAGTATTTCTCTGTCTCCAGAAAGACTGAAGATTTTTTACACTGCATACACTGCATAGTAAGATGAAAATGAAAAGTTAACGTGTAAAACCTATTTGGATTAATAGACCACTAGAAAATTGGTTAAATGAGAGGTATTTTAGTTCCTTGGTAGAAGGGCTCTCTGTCTTTCTAGACTCCTCTTCCTTCAAAATAAAGGAAAAAAAAAGTGTAATATTTTTGTTGCATGTGAATATATGCTAGCTACTAAATGCTTTAATAAAAGGGAAAACCTACCCCCTCCCCCCCCCTTTTTTTTTAAACTATGCTGTGGGGTAGTAAATGTGGGAAAGAATACACATTCATCTCACTCTTGCACACAGTCCTCTAAAACCATCCTCATGGCAGCTGATGGCAATGGGTAGCCAGCAAAGAAAGAAAATGAAAAATCATAAAATATTAAAAGCCCCATTTCAAATTGAGATCATTAAATCAAGATGTGAACCAAATATTTTAGCAGTGTCCCAAACCACGATCTCTGTCTACTGTAGAGTGGAAAAAAGAACAAAAAAATAAAAGACATCTCTTGATTATATCTGGGGATGATATACTGATAGTGTTTGTTTCTCCCTTCCCGCTGTAAACTAGAAGTGTCAGAAAATGAGGTTTGAAATCCAAAAATTACATGTGTGTGTACTTGTGTATTTGTACCTGTTTATTTATATGTATAGTTGTATGTTTGTATGTGTACGTGCTTACTTGTAGTGCATGTGTCTGTAATACTGCAGAAACAACTCTTTTGTGTTTGAAGTTGACGAACATTTACATATACATGGGTGCACTCTCATGCATAATTTAACAAAAGGCAAATACAAAAATGTTATACTGTTTCATTTTGTAAAGAAGAAAACAAACATCTTGTGATTCTCTTACACTTTTTTAAGGGTAATCAATTAAATTTTATATAAGACCTGACTGTGAGGTCTTGTTTTCAAGAAGGTCTTTGCCAAAAATTTTGTGTTGCCAGTTACGATCTGGGTGGTGGTTTGGCCTGCTATTTTTACAATTGCACTGCTTAGTCTTGCTTTGCTTACTGCTAGCTGATGTACTGTTTACTCTTCCTGCTGTTATCATAAATGAGGGGACTATTAATGATTAAAAACTTCGAGAAAACATTTACTCCAGCCTATGGGTGGCAGACAGAATGGGCTCAGTAAGAAAGATACAATCAAAGCTCATGGTAAGTAGTCAGTGCACAACCAGGATGGTATCAATTACTTGTTTTAATTTGCAAAAATTTAATATTCAGTGTAATCTGCTGTTCCTATCCAGTTATCCAGACTACAACCGGGTAGCTTTTCATAAGCATAGAACAATGAACTAGTAAAGCTCTACAATGATACACTGAAAAATGAACAATATTTACTTTAGAATATAATGTGCTAACTAAATGCTTGAGTCATTTAGTTGCCCAGCTCTTTTCACCTTCCCTAATTTTCCTCTTCCAAAATGTTTTTTCACTTAGAAATTGAAACCAACCTTCATATACTTAACTTTTGTCTCTTTCTCTGATGGTCATTAGGAGATACTGGCAATAGCAGCAGTGTATACATTTTATGTACAGCTCAGCCAGTTGTTAGCTTCCCCTTCACTCATTTTAAGGGTGGTTTGCTCATATTCAGTACCTCCTGTACCCAAAATATGTAAACAAAGCAATCATATATAATTATGTAGCTAATTTTGAAGTCTCTTAGTGTGTACTTTACCTCATTATTAGAGGTTGATACCATACCTCAACCATATGGAGTGCTTGTAATTCAGCAAAACTCAGTAGCCTTGCTGCTACTGAGAGGAGATTGACTTAAGTGTTTGGATCTGCATTTGAGCTTGCATTTGGTTCCAACTGAAAGAATTTTCAAGAACAGCAACAACAAGCCAACAGAATTGAAGTTAACAACTTCTCAGTAAAAGTCAAAATGTTATTTGTTAATCAGTAACTTCTACTAGAATTATATACGGCCTGGGAATAGCAGCTTCCTATCCCCATTGTAGTGAATTATAAAATCTTAGAGGGTGTTGTGGTTTTTTCCGCCTTGTTTTATGCATTCTCTTTTTATTTCTTTAGAAGCAAACACACACTATTCATTATATCGTTAGCTGATGGGACTGTTTCAAAAAATGAGATGAAAATGAATGCGAACGTGGTATTAGTAAAACACAATGACTTCCAAAATATATTACATTGTACTCCCCAGAAGTTCCATTTATGGGCCTGACAATGGTATGAAGAAGAGGCAAGTATGTAATTGCGTATGTCTACATATTCTGTACTAAAATACATTCTGTATTTCAGTGGCACTGTAAAAGTGAAAATGGTTAGAGATGTAAAACATGTTCAGTGATACAAACTTCCTATTCACGCAGTATGAAAACTGCCGTAGGTAAATATCTCTTGATAAATAATGTCTTCACTGGCTGCCCTTGTAACCTCCCAGTACTGAATAGCCCCTTTGATCCCTTCCTGTCATCGTCTCTTTGCTGTGAAGAACCTGATGTAGCTTCTAAGCACGACTTTTATTGGAGCATTTTGTAGGCTTTTTTTTGCCCAGCCAAATAAGGAATGACCTGGGGTATGTAAGTGAAGTGCACAGACCATAAAATATAAATGCTTAGGAAAATAGGAGCTTCATGAGTTCTCATAGCACTTTTAAAATGAATAATTCCACTGGGGGGGGGGGGGAGTGGTGGTGGTTAGGAAATACCTTCAGTAGTTATTGCTCCAAAACAGACTGCTCTTCTCAGAAAGCTTTTTAAAGGAGTAATATCTGAGGTTATGGGTGAAGAAATAAGTATGTATATAAATTCAGGCCATATAAACAGAAGGAGCTTCATAAGGTAACGCATAGAGCTATTTTTGTCTTCTATTTAACATTTATCTTCCTAAGAAATGGGACAGAGCTGCAAGGTATCAGATGAAATACATTTTTTTTTTCCAAGTGTGGAGATGCAGAACCTCCCAAAAGAAGCTTTATGGAAATAATCAGTTCTATGCATCGTATATAACAGCTGGAGATAAAATTTATTCATATAGGTAAAAAAATGACAGTTGTTGCTTTTGGTGTTATCTATTTCTTGCCTGCAAAGATTTGTCCTTACTACAAGTTGGATTTAATATTATACTCATTCAGCTGGCATTTGGGCATGTTTCTGGTCACTTTCACAAAAGATGAGAAAGCTGCTTTTACCCAGTGGTATTACTGTCTGAAGTGAAAAAGGCATATTCAAGACCCCTCCAGATTATTTTGTTTCTTTTTAGTGTGTCTTTTTGATGAAAAGAGATTAACAATTGAACCTTGAAGTGTTGCTTGTTATACACCATCAGTTGTCCTTTAATTGCAGATTTAAGTTTGATTTCCAGTGGGTAATAATGTAATAGATTTTTAAGAGACTAACAGATTTCTAGTATTCTAAGCAGTTTAGGCACAGGTTTTGAATGTATTTGCCAAAGAATTTTGCCACTGTCTTTGTTGTGCAGGATCAGTTTTCTTTCAAAGATAATAAGGTTTGGGTTTTTGGGTTTGTTTTGTGGTGTGGCGTTCAGTTTGTTTTGGTTTTGTTTTGGTTTTGGTTTGTTTTTAATGGAACAAGTGTATTTTCCTCCTACTTCTGTTGTATTCAAAATTACTTACCCTTATTTTGTCATCTGTATTCTTTTCTCTACCTGCACCATGTCATCGAGAAACAGAGGCTACTTAGAAAAGATCAGCCTGAAGTAAGGTAACTTCAGAACAGGGATTTTGAATATAAAAATGCTACAGCACTTTTAATGTAACTTTTGCTGTCCCTGCTTATACGGTGTTTAGAGAGAGCATAATGTGGTATACATATTTTAATTAAGAGTGAATTCTGGAACTCATTTGTTGCTTGTATTTCATTAAAAAAAAAAATAATGCCAATAAGTGACGTTATTAACATGTGCTGGTGCTGTTTTGCATTTCCGCTCTTTGTTCCTTGATTTGGTCTGTAATGATTGTAGATTTGGGTTGTTGGTTTTTTTTGTTTTCTTCTCATGTTAGTGAGCCCTTTCTGTAAAGCACCTTCTGCTTATGTATTACCATGCTGCATATTGCCACAATGTCTCTTGGGGTAACTTCTTAGTGGTAAGTGAAAATTCTGTAAAATTCCCACTCTTGCTTTGAGGGAAATGAAAATGAACTTTCTGGTGTTCTTCCCAGTTGCACAGGAAGGTTTTAAAATATGACCCGGTCCACTTGAAACACTGATGTCCACTTCTGGAGAAAATCCCATTTTAAAGTTTCGTGATATTTAAACTACTTTTGTGGTATGCTGTTAGTAATGCCAAAAGGTATTTGTTAAAATGTAAACTTACATTATCACTAAGTGTTGACAAGATTTAATAACCCTTTTGTAGAATTCCTAGTGGTGGGATTCTACAGCAAAATAGTAAAATCCCTGTGAGCCTTGTGGGGCATCTTGCATCATTCAGTTACCCTTTATAGTGTTTAACCAGAGCAAATAAAAGGACGTTTAAGCAGATGTTACTAACTTAAAGAGCTATTACCCATTAGAAAATTTATTTAGCTTTCACAGTTTGTGACAGATTCAAAGGCCATTTATTTGCAATAATCAGCAAAAATCCTTCAGTGGGTTAGATACAACAATTTAAGAAAAAAAAAAGAAGTCCTGATTAGCAGAACTCGTTCTTATTATGTACTGGAAGAGCTGTGTATAGAGTTTGGGGCCTTACTTAATTTTGTCATGTGTTGCAAATTTTCAGTTTGGTCGCAATTAATATTTATTTTTGACCATGAATACAATATCTGCAACTAAGCTGTAGCTGGTATCAATGTTTGACAGTCGTTATTACTTAAAACTAGATGTAAAACAATACATTTCCAATTATAGTCCTGTTTTACATTGATATGTTTTATCGTGTCAACACAGTTTTGTAGAAAAATCATTTATTTCAATCATTACAGCAGCCAGAGGCTGAAATAGCTGTCATTGCTCTGGTTGTTAGTTATGATGAATGTTTGCTGTTAGTAACAAATTGTCACACGCATGCACACACGCTCAGACAAAACCCCATGACACCTGATATTTCCCAGTATAAAAAATAGAGGACTCTCCTGCCGCCCAGTTTGATGGACTTTCTGTTGCTTCTAATGACATCTTAGAGTGTGTTTCAAGTTTAATCCCCTTTTCTGTCAGATCGAGGATGGATTATTGTACTCTGTCTCCTAAGATTACTCATTAATCATTTATTATGAAGAATGCATTTTAAGGAAACGGAAATTTTCTGTATCTTGCTTTTATCTCATATTACCCACCCATAATTCATACCAAAGCTGTTTTATTGGTAACGTGCTTGTTTACTGAGGATGAGGAAGACATACCCATGGAACGATACTGAAATCACTTGGTGCTTTAAGTAATTTTTCACTTCATTGTAGGATAATTTATTTTTTTTATTATGAGCCTGAGATTAGCTGTCAGTGTTGAACTCTATTTCTTATATACTATGAAATGAAAGATTAATCTGAATTATTTTCCCCAAAAGGATATTTCTTAATGTCACATGGCACTTGGCCACATAAGGGGACTGAGGTTCGCAGATATAGACACTTAAGAAATACTTCTTTTCACAGGGACCTGACACCAAAGCTGGTTTTGCAGCCACAATTACATGAAACCCTCTTAGACGCGTGCAAAGTTTTAGCATGGAATGAAGCCTGGGTCAATCCCAGTCAAAATACATGTCAGTGCCTTTTCTTCTCACTAGAAAAGGATATATGTTCTGTGACTTCAGTGAATTGAAGGAAGAGTTACTGATAATCCAAATTATTCTGCACATCTTTCAACAGATAGGGTCATGTCAAATTTTTCATCCACCATTACCCCCAGGTCCTTCTCCACGGGGCTGCTCTCAATCCCTTTATCCCCCAGCCTGTATTGATGTTGAGGATTGCCCCATCCCAGGTGCAGGACCTTGCACTTGGCCATGTCGAACTTGATGAGGTTCACACAGGCCCACTCCTCAAGCCTGTTGAGGCCCCTCTGGATGGCATCCCTTCCCTCCAGGAAATCAGCTGCACCACTCGCTGCGGAATGATGGATTCTTTTGTATCCCTTAAAAGCAAATCTTACATTTATCTTTGCAATACCTGTTTTCAATACACTTAACAGCAGAGAGCAAGGAAAAATTCTTACCACAGAGTGGTACCTTGCTTGAATCTCCCAGAGACAGGCATTAAGCAGAAGGTGGCTTGCAGAAAACCGATGCCTGCTTGATGACTGTTTGTGCTAGGTCAACCTCTTGTTTGTCCTGAAACAAAACAAACCAAGAAAGAAACCAAAGTATCTGTACTAAAGAAATTACCTAGAATTTTAGAAACATTACCACTGTTATAAATTGGTATTAAAATTTAGAGAGTTTAAAAATAGTGGGTTTAGAGTTCCTTCTGACCTTGCTCAAGGTCCTGTTATAGAAAGAAGAATCACACCTGGATGACAGTAAACAAGACTAACTCGGTTAAAACATTCAGTAGCAGACCTGAAAATCTAAACACGTTCAAGGATTTAAACTGCTTATTTTCTCCTAGGTTCCTTTCTGATGCTTAGTCGCATTGATGGGAAGAGTCTCATAAAGAAAGGGAAGTGTGTGTTGCATGCCAGTGGCAATCCTTTCTCACAATAGTGTAATCATTTAATTGATTAGGAGAGCGCTCAGATGATCAGAGAAGTGGAAGTGGATAAAGTGACTGTGCTGGAAAGAAAACAAGCTGAAGCAATCAAGCAGCTCTGGGAAGACCCAGGAATTCAAGAATGCTATGACAGACGTAGGGAATTCCAGCTCTCAGACTCTGCTAAGTAGTAAGTACGCTGCGTAATTACAAGGACAAGCCAGACCTAATGAAGTTAACCATAGAATCATTTAGGTTGGAAAAGACCCGTAAGGTCATCTAGTCCAAGCATTAACCTAACACTGCCATGTCCACCACTAAACCACGTCCCTAAGCACCACATCTACGTATCTTTTAAATACCTCCAGGGATGGTGACTCAGTCTCTTCCCTGGGCAGCCTCTTCCAATGCTTGACAACCTTTTTGGTGAAGAAATTTTTCCTAATATCCAATTGAAACCTCCTCTGGTGCAACTTGAGGCCATTTCCTCTTGTCCTATCGCTTGTTACTTGGGAGAAGAGACTGACACCCACCTGGCTACAGCCTCCTTTCAGGCAGCTGTAGAGAGTGATAAGGTCTCCCCTCAGCCTCCTTTTCTCCACGCTAAACAACCCCAGTTCTCTCAGCTGCTCCTCATAATACTTGTTCTCTAGGCCCTCTGCTCTTTTTTGGATGCACTCCAGCACCTCCTTCATGTCTTTCCTGGCATGAAGCGTCCAAAACCAAACACAGTATTCAAGGTGCAGCCTCACCAGTGCTTGGTACAGGGGGATGATCACTTCCCTAGTCCTGCTGGACACACTGTTCCTGATCCGAGCTAGGATGCTATTGGCCTTCTTGGCCACCTGGGCACACTGCCGGCTCATAATGAAGAGGTAGGTTCGCTCTGATTTCATTAGCTATAGCTGTGCCTCTGTTGGCCTGTGGTACACAAGAAATTTTAAACTGGAGTCATGAAACAAACTAATGTTAGGGTTTCTGAACGTACTGCAGTGATCATCCCTTCCAGTTCCGAGGTCAACACAGCTGGTACATAACTGAGTTTCCCTTGGGGGAATTAATGAAAAACAGCTGTACAAAATATATTGACAACCAGCCGGCAAGTCAGACAGTTCAGTTACGTGAAAAGTTTAGGATATAAATAAGAATGAAGATAAGTCTCTCCGCCAGTTTTCAAGGAATTTAATTGCGAAAAAAATGATTGTTTCATGAAAACAGAAAATTTACATTTCTGTTTCTGCCAAGATTGAGAATTAAAGATTGAGGGTTAAAGTTCAGCAAGGAACATTAAGATTAGGCATTTATGGTAAACTTTAACTGAGAATGGTTACACATAGGCAATCTGTTCCTGTGTGTTAAACCGTATCATTCTTGACAGGCATTTGTCTGCCTTGTTCTTAAATCATGCTACATTGCAGAAGAATGCCACGTAATGGTCTACTGTAGCTTCATTTTCTAAGAAATCATCCACAACTGAAAATCAGTTTTATTTTTAATTTTATTAAATCTTCCTTTTACTGTTAATTACAATTGAGATCTCAATAAAAATTTGCTACAGTGCTGGAGAGGAGGAATTTTCTTATTCTTAAGAGAAATCTTTTCTGAGTAAGTGGTAACATTCAGTGTGAGTGGTTTTGAGTTTGGAGCTCAAATGTGAGGGATCTTTGGGCAGCAAGGGGAGACTACATCGACAGCCTCCCTCTTCCACCCGAGGAAAAGGAGGGAATTAGTGCTTAAATAAAGGAAGCTTTGTGCTATAAGCACGTTGTGTGATTTAGAAAACACCTTACACTTTTTGTGTACCTTGTTAGGGTTTTGGATGATCTAATGTTGCCTTCTAGTGGTGGGAAGAATGATTGCAGACAGTGATGCCAGGCATGGGTTCTTTTTGTCTCGCTCACACGCTGCCCATTTATTGAGGCACAGGAATGTCATCCTAGAATTTCATCCCAGCCATGAAAAGCACAAGAACCTTGTGAAACTAAGGGGGGTAAAATTAAGAATGACTGCATGGGCAGACGAGAAACTAAATGCAACATCTTTTATATTAAAAATATATAAGTTTGAAGCATTCATGTTTGCAGTGCTTTCTATTAATGACTTTTCTGAATTCTGTCCAGCAACCTTTCACATTTGCGTGCAATGTTAGCATCACAGATGAACTGGCAGGGGATAGAGTACTGTTGGTAAACGTTATGGCTAGGACTGATATTTATACTAGTGTTCAAATCTTAATTCTGGTTTTTATTTTGGGGTAATAGCAAAGATTATTCAAATACAATTAATCATTTTGGGTGGGGGCTGCTTGTCTGTAGAACATTCAGGCATCATCTCTTTTGACTAGTATTCTGTCTGAAATATACATGTAGGTCGCAGTTAAAGGGTTTTATTGCTTTATGTCAGCAACAATTGCTCTAAGGCTGTGCACAGCTCAATTTCTGTTTAGCTGCTTTTGTGGGAACAGTTCTGTGATTGCTGGTTAGTACTTTGATTGTGAATCTGTGTGATGAATTTATGATAGTGCATTAATCTTGTTTCTGTTATATATTTAACTTTTCAGTTATCTTACTGACCTTGATCGTATTGCTATGCTCTCATTTGTGCCAACGCAGCAAGATATTCTTAGAGTCCGAGTGCCAACTACAGGAATTATCGAGTATCCTTTTGATTTAGAAAATACTATATTTAGGTAAGACCGCCTGTCAAATGATTCACTGTATAATTATGAAAGCAGATGCTGCTTTTGCATTCAATGAGTTTTGTATGTGTTCCCAGCCCTTCTAGTCTCCAAAGCTAATAGAGTAACTTGAGCGGTTTCAAAACATTCCTTTTGAAATTTATGTTACGTGAAAAAAACTTTTAAATCCAAGCAGCCCAGTGACAGTGTATTCTGAGCTACAAGTTTAATTAAAAGCCTTGGATGGGGAGGTGCAGAGGCAAGGTATTTGTAGTAACATGAGTGCTGATATTGGAATGTAGTTCAATTCCACGTAGAACAAACAGTTTCTGCCTCCTGACTGTAACTGTTTGGGAGTGAGGGCCCTAATAGATATGCTAAAGCCCTCAAGTGAATTTACAGCTTTCAGTGAGATAACATTAGGGAAAGGATTTGGAGACACTGAGGGAAGGAGGAGGATAAAAAAAAGTGGAGGGTCACCACTATAGATGCTTACATTCTTCCTGCCATATAATATAAAAAAAAAAAAATTACGTTCAGTGGAATTGAGAGAAACAAACGTGCTCATAAAGTTGAAAGAAAATCTGAGAAGCACCTTAAAATTATCCTGTCTGCTACTAGACAAGCTATTGCAACAGGTGGTGTTACTGATTTTCTAAGGGAAAGCTTTTTTTTTTTTTTTTTTTTAACTTCAAAATCGCAGAATTCACACTGGCATGATTATAGACGCTGTTCCACCAAACCACCCATTTCATCGTGAGGAAACGCCTGCCTGCAGTTACAACACAGAACCAGAATCCACTCTGATAACACATAGTCAAACCAGCTTAACTGTGATTTTGTTGTTCGTTTTTTTCCTGGAAAATGGAATGTTATAGGGAACACTTTCACCTGGATAAAATGTGAGGGACTTAACTGTCTGCAAAACCATAGGAATTTGATGTGGAACTGAGATATTTGTGAGCATTTTGATTGTTCTGAGGCTGGGGGCTGTCGGGGGGGGAGCGAGGGAGATTTTGGAGTGTGTGGGTAACCAAAATTGAATATGGTCACATCTGACTTTTTGCTGAAAATTTACCAACACAGAAAAAAGTCCCAGCATTATATTTTGTATTGTGCCTCAGGTGGCTTATACACTTGTAGTGGGTCTGGCTAGGATAAAGTTAATTTTCCTCATAGCAGCTGATATGGTGCTGTGTTTTAGGTTTGTAACCGAAACAGTTCTGATAACATACCAGTGTTTTAGCTTTTGCTGACTGGTGTTTTCACAGCGCCAAGGCCTTCTCTATTTCTCTGCCCCCAGTGAAGCAGTTGGGGGTGCACGAGAGGTTGGGAGGGGACGCAGCCAGGCAGATGACCTGAACTAACCCAAAGACATATTTCGTGCCATTATAAGATCATGATAGTGACACCAGTGAAAAGCGAGGGCTTTAGTTGAGAGGTTGGCTGTCTTTTGCTGGGGAACTGGTTGAGCATCAGCCTGCCCACGGGAGATGGTTGAGCGAGCTTTTGCATTACTTGTTTTGTTTTCTTTATCTGCTCTTCCACGTATCCTTCACTTATTAAACAATTTGTGTATTTATTTATTTATTTTCAATCTTGACCCCCAAATTTTCTTGCTTTTACTATTTCTTTCCTCTCTCCCATCCACCCACGGTAGTGAGCGAGCTGCTGCATTGTGCTTAGCCTGCCCACTGGGATTAACCCACAACACCGCTAAAGAACAGTGAAAGCTCTAGCGCTACAGTAAGTGGATCAAGTTTAAATATTAAACAGAAGATGCAATGTTAAGATATACTTTTCACAGTTCAAGCTTATCTCAAGTAGGCGATCTATTATAAGGCCTTTGGATATACTTAAAGTATCTTATGAGAGTGACTAATATGTTGACTGTATTTCTGTTTAACAGGATGGTGGATGTAGGTGGCCAAAGGTCAGAAAGAAGGAAGTGGATCCATTGTTTTGAAAGTGTTACTTCCATCATTTTCTTAGTTGCATTAAGTGAATATGATCAAGTCTTGGCAGAATGTGACAAAGAGGTAAGGAGTGGGGTACATAAGGTACAGAAAAAGATGCGTGCTTTTAAAGAAAGACGGCATTCACACGTTTCTATAAAAGCACTTGCAAGCACTAGAATTACATTAAGCACCTGATCAAGCAGTCTCGAAGTTGTATTAAACTAGCAGCCTGCCTGTAAAAGCGAACTCCACCTTAAAAGACAAAACATGATTTAAAAATGTTTTAAATCACTGAAGCCATGTCAAATGTTTGAGAATTTGAGTATCAGGAATATCTCTAAGCAAGTAAAACTACCGCACTCATCTGTAATTAGGTTTTTGTTTGGTTGGTTTTTAAGGCTCTGCTGCTTCAGAATTAACCTGTGCATTAATTAGGGAAAATTAAAACAAAATAACTTAAGATTTATCTCCTTCCCAAGGTTAGGAAACTTAAGATGAGTTCTCCCAGCCGTTCTAGAGTACCATCATCATCAGTAGCCAGGTATTGTAGAGAATGATGCAAAAAAGAAAACAGCAGGTAATTAGGGAAAAGCACATTAGTGGAACTGCATTACTTCCGGTAGTGGTGGCTTTACATCCTGCAGCATGAGGATTCCTTCAAATATCCTTAACACCATTTGAACTCTGAAGTCCCAAAGCCCTTACAGATCACTTTCTCAAGATCTATTTGAACTGTGAAAAGCATACGCTCCTTCGCTGGCTGAAGTGTCACAACATCCATTGTACTTGAGATAGAGTTTTCAAAGTTTCCTGTTATCTTTTGATGCATGAACAACTTCTGTAACTGTAATCTTCCTTTTCCTTTCAGTATCTTGAACATTCTGTTATGCTCACTTTGGACGTTAGGAAATAAATAACAATGTGACTGCCATCACCAGATTATGCCCAGGAGCTCCAAAGAGCAATCGCTGAATGTGGTGGTGTTCCTTAGATCTGTCTTGAAATGGACAGACTTTATTACGAGTATAGATGAGTACATTTGCTCTTGTCCTTAATCTGTGCTACAGTATGTTAATATCAGATATTTGACCTGACACCCCCTACTTCAGCTCTCACTCTGAGGCTAGAGGCGGCTTTCATAGAGCGGCAGCCCATGGCTGCTCACTAACTCATACAGAATTCAAATAATTTCTATTATTAAGGCTTACCGTGCATTCACATGCCATCATGCCATTCACAGCGGTGGTCCAAAACCCAGTGAATAGAACGATATAGAACATGAAAAGTAATGATCAACCAGTACGTTGCAATTGCACTTAATAACAGTAATATTTTTTTAAAAAGCTTTAAAAAACCCCAAACCTTTATGATCTCTAGCTAATGTGATTTGTATATGCTACTGACTAGACAGTGTAACTTCATATTTATTTTTGTTGTTGTAGAATCGAATGGAAGAAAGCAAGGCCTTATTTAAAACTATCATTACATATCCCTGGTTTCTGAATTCTTCAGTCATTTTGTTTTTAAATAAAAAGGATCTTCTAGAAGAGAAAATCATGTATTCCCATCTAATTAGTTACTTTCCAGAATACACAGGTAAGCATTTATCCCCACACCATCTTCACAAAGCTAAAAGTTGTATTTAAACCGGTTAGTTTTTCCTCATTAAATTGAACACGGGAAGTGGAATTATGCAATATATTTGATATCTATGCTTTTCTGCTCTATCCTTTAAAATACAAACTTAAGTTACTCATTTTTACTGGAACTTTGTTTTTTTACTGGAGCATTGTGGGCAGAGTCTTACGAGATTTCTCGCAGCCATTCTGTTACAATTAGGGTGGCACAACCACTATTTATTTATGAGAGGAAGCACGTTTTTCATCTTCAATCTCAAGAGACAAGATATGGGGGAACCTGGGGAATACAGCTATTAATCCAACTCTTTATGTAGTAAAAACCCATAGTACAGTTTTGCATTCATTATTACAACTTGTTATCTATATAAAAGTCCAAAGTTAAAAAGCAGCCTGAATAACTTTCCTTAACAAATGTTACTGGTATTTAAAGTTGCCAAAAGAATGATGAAAATAATCACAGATACATTACATTACTTAATACAGTACTATATTCTGCAAGACATGTATCACTTTGAATTCTACAATTAATAGTGAAAAGAGTTATAACGATTTAACAGCTACAGAGAAAACACACGTCCTCTCTTGGCCAAAGAGAATCCCATTTACTTTGTGAGTTTTAGAAAAAATAACTTCCGTCATGGTCTTTGATATACTACAAATTGGGTAATTTCAGTTGCGTAGGTTTTTATAAAAAATTACTTTGACCTGTAAGTTTACCATTGAAAAAAGCATACTCCACACATTTTAGAAAGCAGTGTTGTAACAGCTTTTGCTTCACTAGCATACGAATGAGAAAATGCCAACAAGGGGAGTATGCCTTCGTAGCGATTTGACATTTAAATATTAAAGTAGCCTCTTAAGATACTGTCCCTATGTTTCTTCCTTGACCCATAGCTTTTAACTGTTCAAAACCACTAACTGTGCTTTTGACTAGGACCTAAACAAGATGTCAAAGCTGCCAGAGATTTCATTTTGAAGCTGTATCAGGATCAGAATCCAGACAAGGAGAAGACAATCTACTCCCACTTCACTTGTGCCACAGACACAGAAAATATTCGTTTCGTCTTCGCTGCTGTCAAGGACACGATCCTGCAGTTAAACCTCAGGGTGTTCAACCTGGTTTAAGGAAAAAACGTGGTTGCAGCCAAGATGTGTGGCTTATTCATAACACAGCCTGTGCTAACAGAAAAAAAGGTGTCTTTTTAAATACCATTTACAGAAATGGGAGGGGATTAAGAGAATGGATTAAGAGAACTTTAAAGAATGAGTTTCAAAGTTTACTTTTTAAGCTATACATTTAAAATATTGTCTTCCTATTTCCCATGTTAGTTTTGTGAGTTATTTTTTGACAGCTGTGGGAATTAAGTATACTTAGAATAATGTACATAACTACGTTGCTGTCTCGCTGGCATTTTCTTAAGATTTTTCTTTTCTTTTTTCCTTTTTTTTTAAATTTTATTTAGCATTTACAATCATAGCTTATAAAATATCAGAGTGATGTCTTAAAAATTACAAGTTCGTGTTGTTTTAGGGTGCTAGACATTTTTATATTCTGGTTCTGAACAACGTAGTTGAAAGACTAAGGTAAACCTATTACACTTTTTAGAAGCATCTCTCAGTAGCCCTCATAGGTTGAACCCATTAGTATTCTAGGAATTGTTACAACAGATTAATTATTGGTGACCTTTGCGTATCACTGCCTTTTTGTTCAAGTGCCTTACAACAATAAAATACTTTTCACAGTTAAGAAATGACAGATTAAGGTCTTGTAGGCAGTCCATGAAGTTTACTCTTTTTTGATGGGGAAAAGCGTTTCTCAAACAGCTGGGCATTTAGCAAACGTTCTCTGCATTCACTGCCACGGGAGCTCAGAGATCATCCACGGCTCCCTGTGATAAAATCAGTCCCTCCAAGTCACAAACATAACTGGTTCTTTTGCACTTTGCAATTTCCTGTCATTGAGCTTCACAGGAAGGTTTGCACGGATCAGAGAGCAGTAAAGCCTCTCCTCTAGAAGAATTCCGGCCATTTTCCCATCTCCCCCCACTCCTTGGCCACCTACAAAGCTCTCCACTAAAGATGCCAGCACCACTAACAGCTTAGCCAGTTCCTCTTCACTGGGTCAAAAATTCTCAGACAAAATAGTAAAAGACATTAGGGCAATGTTGAAAACCCTTTTTACCCATGCAGACTTCGTGGTTGTCACTGGCCCTTGATCAGCTCACCCAGCAACACCGGTAAGGAGAGTGATTTAGTAGAAAGAGAGGAGAGTTAGATTTAGTAGTTTATTAGCAGCAATTCAATCCAAAAGATGTGCTGAGGTTCTCCTGTATTTAAACACATGAAAATCCCATTTCCAAGAAAAAATATTACAGCAGTAGTTTTTATGATCATCATAAAATAGCAATTTCTATGCGACGCAGAAAAAAAAATCAAGTCATATTGGTTTTTAAGCTTGAGTAGTGCTTCTGTGTATTCAGCCAGGTTGATAGCGCTCTTAGTTCAGTCTTGTGAAAAGCACACCCCGACCTTTCACTGCCCATGAAATATGTTTACCGTTTCACATAATAAACAGCACAGTTCCCTTTTGTCCACCTATACAGAACAAGTAAAGTATGTTCGGAGCTGGTTTTGGTTACTAAGGAGGAAAGAACCTGTAACATTTGATTCATTTGTTCTTTCTTTAGTGTTGGAACAAGCAGTAGAAGCCTGTTCTTGGCTGCTTTCAGGTTTTTCTGGGAGGTAAGGACACCGACCTCTACGTTGTGTCCATGCTAGTGGATGGCGGTAACGAGCACCGAGGGAACAGCGCAGTCAGTACACCCCGGGAGTGAGGTACCAGGTACAGTGCCACTTGCAGAACGAGAAGGGGAAGCACAGAATAAACCAGCACGTCTGTGCCTGTGTGATCTGTGTCCCCTGTGTGTCATCTCTGCCCTCCCTCCAAAGTACTGACATGGTGACAAGTCCTCAGACCTAAACTAACCACTGTTGCTCAAAAAATAATTCAAAAGAATTTCATGTCATAAAATCTGTACATATTGGAGTTTTATATTACTTCCAGTCACGTGAAAAGACGACAACAAAAATACTTTCTCTAGGGCAGCAGATTTTGATGGGGGAAAGCAAGTGAAATGCCCAACCATTTGGAACTGCTCAATCCAGTTTTGAGCCCCTTCCAGAAAAACATCTGTTTAAACTCTTCGTGGTTTTGTATCTTGAGTCGAGATTTGCTGTCTATGTGAAGAGCACATTGGCACCATGAACGTGGGAGCCTGGCTTTGCTGGAGTACAAGCTTTGCAGATTGTTAGATAGTTACCATTTTATAGGACCCACCAGTACAAGAATGCTTTTCTTTCACAATTCACAACAAACATTTAAAAACAATCACAAGGGCCGTTACCAAGACCAACTTTCTGCACATAGTTCTCGATCTGCTTGATGCAACACGGAATGAAAGCCCACAGTGATAGAAAACTGGGAGACATTCAGCAAAAAGAGTATTCAGTTTTTCTCCCTTTTGTTTGAGCCTGTGACATCCTGCTGCAGAGATGATGAGTTAATAAAAGTTAATGGCATGGACATTCCTTTACTGCTTATACAAGAATATTTAAATTTCTTGTTCCAGATTTGACCTGAAAACAATCCAAACCTCTTTATAAAAATCCCGTGTCTGCTGTGAGTGGAATTTTAGATCCTTAGATCCCACTTACAGTCAAAAACCAAAAAATCATAACCAACATCGTGGTTGCATATCTTAGGTCAAATAAGAAAGCTCAGGCTCCTCAGCAACTAGATGGCTTTTAAAGGTCCCTTCCAACCCAAACTACTCTATGATTCTATACATACACTTGCATATACTGGCCAAAAAATTCCTAAAAGTAGTCCACCAGTACGAGTAACAACAGGCAAATATGGGCTGAGTAATAGAGTTATAGGCAGGAAAAAAAGGTGACAGCTACCTGCTGATTTGTTCAGTTATAGACAGAAAAGCATAAGGCATTCAAGAATTGCATAATCACACTATGAAAATCTGCATGTCGGGAGATGACAATGATAAACACAGATGTTTTCTGTATGAAGATGTGAAATACTTTGTAAAATTTTGATCTGCATAATGAAGCAATTACTGTAATATACATGAAAAATCTAAGTCAGAAACACTTTGCAGCATATCTGAGACAAATACACAATGCATATTAAGAAGTATTTTTCACCAGCAGTTCCCACAATTAATAGCCCTGTTCTTTTGAAATATATGGTGTCAATTCCTTAAAAAAAAAAGGGGGGGGGAAAACCCCTTCCACAGTATTGCATTAATTTCCATAATAATCTGCACACAATAGCAAGACAGACAGAGCCTTCTCCCTGTCTGGTGAAGTAACACTTTTAAGCATAGAATCTGAGACCCTTCCTCAACAAAAGTTACAGATAAATTGATCAACGTAGGAAAAAAAGCCAAAACCAAACCTTAGTAATTAACTGTTAGGAACTTTAGCCAATTATATCCTTAGGTCCTGGGAAGTAAATGTTTCACTGGGATTGGTTGCTTCTTTAGTTTTTGTTGCATCTTCAGTAACGATTAGTCACTGCAGATGGAGATGGATCAACTGGGAGAATTTAATGCTGGAAAAAGGTACTGTGGAATTGTATGATTTGCTGAAGACACACTGTGCACTCTTGCCTTGTGCAATACTTACATGATTGCAAGCAATGCAGTCTTTGGGTAGTTCTTTTCTGGAATTCAAATATGAAAGGCTCAAGAGGGGGGAAAAAAATAATCTTCTGAATAGTTTTGTAGAATATTCTCAAAGCTAATACAGTATCAGGAAATATATACAAATCAAATATACACAATTCTACTTAAATGTCATGTGGCTATGAAGCAATTTACGCACAAGCCACAAGACTTGGCAATCCTATTAAGGTATGTGATGTATTTATTTAAACTGTTTTACATCGGCAGAATAATTAGGAAACTTAGGGTTTGCAGTTCAAGAATATGCTGTAGGTATTAAATGTTAACTACCATTACACAGTAATATTAATCTTTTATTGACTAGCGTGTGATATTTGATATTTGCAGATAGATGGCTAAAAATAACTCAGAAGGAACAAAAGGCCTTAGTGATTTGTTTGACACGAGTGTATTTTGTGAAGCGTTAAAGATAATAAAAAGGTAATGGGATATGTTCAAAAACTTTCGGGGGGGGGGGAAAAGAGGATTTATATAAGAATCTGGCTATCTTGCAACATCATCTATGTTTTTTCAATGTGGCAACAGGAAAAAAAATACTTTAAAAGGGAGCTTATACATGTAAATCCAGTTATTAAAAACTTGTCCTATAATAAACCAAAGGTAAAAACTGAAGTGTGTATTCTGCGTTCACTGAAATGGCTGCAACAGAAGCCTGACCTTGTGTTCTCAGGGACAGGATTTGACTTAATTTGTCAATTAAAGCAGTATATAAAGAAAATAAATACTAATCACATTCCAGTCAAATAAAATTCAGTTTCACTTTATTCAAGGAGAAGAGGAGGTTGGGGTGCGGGAGGAGCACGGAAACCAGAAGAGCCATGCCATGCAAAGCCATGCAGCTGAATAAAGAGAGGTGCAAACAGTTAGACTTACAAATGTTTTAGCAATCTATCTGGCATCTTTGACTCTATGTTTGGTTTGTCATTGATTTCTTAGAGGTAATTCTAACTCCTAACAAATTACTGCTGAGAACCCAACTGACATTTCTCAAATGTATTAAGTCTAGGTAACAGTCATCTAGAAGAGAAACTGTTCTTCAGTACTTCAGTAAAGGCCATGGTATGCTTTTAAACACAACAGTGGGCAGACCTAAATGCCTACACTTCAATTTT
This sequence comes from Alca torda, assembly GCA_008658365.1. Lineage (NCBI taxonomy): Eukaryota > Metazoa > Chordata > Aves > Charadriiformes > Alcidae > Alca > Alca torda. The sequence goes on along the minus strand of CM018101.1, from coordinate 41,326,720 downwards.
TATTGAGATCTCCTTGTCTAATTGCATATACATTTTTAATAAAAATTAATACATCTATTCTGCCTTCTTGTTGAAAAAAGTATGCATATTGCCATAAGGAATGAGGCACAGCGAGTGGACATCTCAGACAACTTGCAATAATCCAGAAACCTACACAGTGGTGTAAGTCTGAACACCCTCCTCCTAGCCCCAGGCTGATGTATAGTTTAAACAGGGAGAACTGGTGTCTGCCAAGAAATGGCAAAATTCATCCATGAGAATGGAGAAAGCATAAGGGAAAAAACAAAGGAAAAAGATAGAATTTACTGACTAGAAAAATGGAACCGTAGAAAATCATGTTATCATTACAAGTAGAGACAAGGAGGGAGGTAGGGGAAAGGTTCCACGTTGACTTTTGAACACTTCCAGTGTTTTAGTTCTTGTGTTAAGGCTTTTAGTTAGCACAGAAGCTCAAAATATTTCATACTCTGTAGGAAAAATGGAATTTTGCATGAATTGTTGTGTTTTCCAAAACATGAGCTTAACCACAGACATGCACCTTCAAAATAAATCCTTCAACATTAATGGCTGACTTGTTCAAATATTACTGAAGACCCAGCTGAGATTTGAGAATCGGGAGTTTGTTGGCAAAATACATGTAAGAAAGTTAAGAACTGGAGATAATATTAAATACAGGTTCCATGAAGAGAATAGGACAAACGGAAAAGCTACACAAATGGGAATGTACAAAGTACTCACAAGATGTACTGGAAATGAAAGTTGCAGCAGATACTCAGTAAATACTGGGGATAGAAACAGAGAGGAGGAGATGCCAAGTCATCAAGAGTCAAGATCGTGATGAGGCTATTAATTGAACTATCATGCCTAAGATGAAAAGTGATAAATGATGAAAAACAAATTACAGCTATAGAATGGTACGAAGTGCACCTAATAACACTACTTATCTAAGGCAAAGTATTCTATTAGTTTGGCATGATTATAACCTGAATTAATACTCTTGGTACGTGCTTGGTGTACAAACAAGTGGAGTAACACTGTCATAGTTTGGAATCCTCTTATAATCTTTTAATTCAATTTACAATTTATGGGAAAAATTAAAAGATGACATGTAACTTGCTAAATGGTTACTCAACACCAAAGGCAAGACTGTTAGTAAAGAACTGCAACTGTAGGTTGGCATGCTAGTCATTTTAGATTTTACAATAATGTGACAATTTGGATATCTCAAGCACCGCCAGCAATGCCAGAATTACATCCTGTAGCTATAAATATTCCAACCAATTGTTTGGAAATAATATTTTTGGCAGCAGGTACTTACTGTATGTATCAGATATTTTGAAGACTTTGATATGGGAATTTATGGAAACCTTCATGTAACACTGTACTGTTTCCTGTACTTTTTATATCAACTGCAGTAAACAGCCATTCAACAATACTATGACTACTAAACCTAAGAAGTAAGCAGATTTGCACACATTCAAGTTCTCCCTATTAAAGTTCTGCTGTCTGGATATGGAACAAAAAAAGTTTCACTAGGTAAGAAAAGTTGATAAAAGCAACTGTGAAATACTATATTTATTATTTAATATAAATTTGACTTTATTAGTCACTTGCTTAGGACACAATACTGTATAATCCAAGGCATTTATTTTTGGTATTGCAACAGTGCACTTATAACCCCATAAACTCCTTTAGTTGCAAGACAGTTAATAACACTTACTTAAAATAATAGGCTTTAATTAATATTTTTAGTGCAGATATATTAATTCTCCCCATCATATGTATTTGTAAACTGTTATATTTTCTGTGACTATTGATAGAGGTGCTGCGATGTTTCCTTGAGTAGAATATAAAAAAGTTCACGGTAAAAGTGATACTGTACTGTAAATTCACTGTGACCTGGTCCATTCATTTACAAAAAGAAAATAATATTGTTAACTAAGTAGTCGCTCCTGTGATCATCTAAATTAGACTTCTTGGGTCAGCAGCCTCCTTCTTAGAATTTGCGTTGTAAGACTAGTGATTAAGTTAACATTTCCCTTGATAAAGAAATTTGAATTTCAGCACAGCCTCAAGTCATATGAAAACTAAGACACAAACTAAATTTTCAGAATCGAATCAAAACTGAAAGATTTGCTCTGAATAGTATCATAAGAATTACTCCAGGGTTCAATTTCAATATCAAAAGTAATGATAAAACAAATTATTTTTACACTGTATTTATAAAAAAAAAGAAATCTGGAATTCTTACATTAAAAAAACCAAACAAAACAAGCCAAAACTTGGCAGAATTTTTTTGATTGCTAGGGTTGTGGGTATTTTAACTTAATGTCAGCTATTTTTGTGATACGGCCGTAGACTATTGTGACCACAGTAAATAATTTCATAAATCTTCCTTCTCTCATGTTTTTGCTTTTGTGCTGATATTCAAACAGTACTGCTTTTTAAAGAGGAATTAAAAGGTAGCTGTTCAGTGTTCTTCTTATCTTCGTGCTTCTCCATTCATTACAATTTTGGCTGATTCTCTCTCACTTCTTCCAGCTTAGAAAGGATCCACTGTGTGAAGGAAAAGGAAAAAAACAAAAATGTTTCCTTGGTGAAAACCATACAAAGCAGCTGATAATTAGATTGCACTGGCTGTACACTTCACTACCTGTTCTCTTCCTGTATGAGTTTTTAAACACAGTGCTCAAAATTCTACTATGGATGATAACCCCCTGATTTTCTCACATGAAAACAGAGGCATTTAAGTACCAATACCTGACGTTGAATACCAAATTGATGAAACTGGCTAGGTTGATATTTCAGTTTCCTGGTCTGTATTTCAACAAATATTTTTTAAAAATTATGACATCATCATTTCACCCACATCATTATTAATGCTCTGCGTTAGTCTGCAACTCCAGACAAATCACAGATGACAACAGAGAAGTGAGGAGAACAGAAGACAGAGGACAAGAATGTGATAATACAGTTATTTAGAAAGAAGCTTTCTTTAACTATTCTTTTTAACTTTCTTTAACTATTTCTTTTACTATTATGGATTTGGTTTCTTTTCAGGAATTTCAAATTCACATGTTTACTGAACATGGAAGGGAAACCAGTTTCCCAAGAGTCTTAAAAAAAGCGGGGGGGATGGAGGAGGGAAAAAGGGAATGACATGGTAATCTAGGGTAGGAGATGAAGTTATACAAAGGGATTGCCATGAGAAAGCTGCATAATGCTTGCAAGAAAGCTAAGTGGATTATTACAAATCAGATTCTGTTACTGGAACAGGTTCTATGTTATAGAGCTTTAGGATCCCCTCCTCCCCATCACAAGCTCACTCCCTGAAGGAAACCAGAGCTTCTGTTTACCAGGATGCTGAAGTTTTGGAAGAAGAATTGACTGTTCAAGAAATTACTATTCACATCAGAATATGGCACTTCTCACAGATGGAACAACCTTGTAGTGTCCACTAGACCGACACAATGTTCACAAAACAGTGTCACTGAAAGGACCTCATACCCTTTTAACTGTAAAGGATGCAAGTTTCATTTTCACCGTTCCTAAAACACCTCCCTCAGTGTTGTCTCTCTATATACACAAGAACAAGCATCACATTGCAGAAGTGAGCCGTAGGCCTAAACAGCCCAGAAATGACTCTCAAAGATTTACTTTCTGTAGGATAACCTCTAAGGCCCTGATGACATATTTTAAGTGAATTTGTTCGGTATTCCTTCTCTACGATAAAACCACATTTCTTACCAAGCCTGTCTGACAGTGACCTTCCCCCCTTATATGCACATTGCTATTGGTTTTGTGAGGTTCACAGGCCTTTCTAGGAAAACACGCAAACCAACATTTTTCTGAGAAGTGCACACAACTTTTTCAGCTTTTGTTTCCTTGCTTAAGACTTACGGCATACATGATATGATGCACTGATTTGATTTTTTGGAATTGTTCTGATTTAGCTAGTGCATAAATAATAGTAGTAATACCATGTATCAAATAAACTATTTGTGTTACTATTATGGATTTTCGTCATTCTTCAACCAAAATCCGCATTTTGAGAAACAGAGGAATGACACCCTCCACCTTCCCCTCCAATTCCCCAGAATAAAACTAGGACTAATTTACAAAAACTGTTTGTTCTATTAAAATATACTATTTTAGTTCACATTCTTGATTGTTTAGTTTTTGTTAGCAGTACTGCTAAATCATCCATTTGACAAATGTTTATAATTCCAAAGATTTATGTAAGGAAAAGTTTGGTGTTGGAATTGAGTATTTTTGAAGTTCCGTACTGAATAGGTCATTGTCATTTCCATCTGTTTAATCACTGTGTGGAAATACTGAATTTTAAATATAGATAGTACTTTCAGGTTAAGAATATCTGTTTCATTTTTTAAGCCAAATTTAGCACAGTAATAATATTGTGATATTATTTTGACTTTACCTTAGCATCCTCTGGACTTTTAAAATTAATTATTTTTCCAAATTCTTTGGCATGGAACACAGACTTAACTCGTTCCTAAAAAAGAAAACAGCAATTCAGAACTGAAGTTAGTTTCTTCAAACTTTACGACTAAGTTATTTACCATTAAGGCAGCTATATAGTTCAGACAGCAACGCATACCTCATTATACTAATCTGAGTATGTTCACATCGCATGCACACACCCAGAGAAACTTCATTTTCTGCATGAAAGCACAGTGGAGTGGAACACTCCAGCAATAACAGACTTCCCTTTTTACCATGGAGTCCCTGGAGACTGAACTATAAAAGTGTGTAGGAATGGAAGGCAGATAATGGAGCATGAGGGGTAACAAAATCTAGTACTCCCTACAGTTGTAATTTTTCATTTTCCTTTAAGCCATTACCTGGGTGGGTATTCCACTAATACTGACTTGCAAGTAGTCGTCTTAGGTAGTGAAAATAGCAACTTAGGTTTCAGAAATAGAACATAAACAGTGCTTTGCAAGATACAGTTTTCAACCATAGATTTCAATAAAGAGCATACTGCAAACATGTGAATGGACTCTGAAATGACTGCTGTGTAGGGGTAAAGATGGATATGTTATTTAGCATTGTCTGAAATGGCAGAAACTCTAAGAATTATTTCATCCTGTAAAAGTTCACTTGCAGTCAGAAATCCAGTTTGGAGGATTCCAAACCAATCTGGCTCTGCCTTTCATGCTCTCTGCAATAGAAACAAATAATCTAAGTGAAAAACTGAATGACTTTGTACACTGTCAAGACTGTCCTGACAACCAAGATGTGTAATTACGCACATGAAGCTTATTAAAAAACATGAAAAAAACCTAAACACTGGCAGGTAAATTTACTGATTGAAATTAAATTCAGTTACCATCTCAACAAGAATTTAAGATTTTTTTTGATTTTTTTTTTTTAAGGAACTTTACTTCTGTAAGTACACTTGGTCATCAGCAGTCATCTTTCTCCTTGTGTCCTTTGCCAGTTTACCAGGGAAAGTAAGTTCGGGGATTTTTTAAAAGGAAAAATTTCAGCTGAGAGCAACAGTCTTCAACTTGCAGTAAAAGGGATAAGCATATGTCATTACAGTTTTTAAGAAAATATTAATACCTTATTATACTTTTGAAGAATTTGATTACTAGCAAACAGGGAAAAAAAATCCCATTTGCACATGCAGATGTATTGCTCTGGTATATTTGGATCTTTGGGATTGCAACAAGGCAGAATTCCATATATTGGCATACTTAAACTGTGCCAGAGTGTGTAAAAAAATATTCAGCCATCTTCTGAGAAAGTTTTGTTGTATCACCATTTTCCAAACTATGAATACACCACGAACTGGTGCATATTAACAAAAAATTCCCAGGACTCAAGGAATAAATTCATCTGCAAACACCAAGTCACCATTCTGCTTAGAACAGAAGCTAGTTATTTGAGGAGTTTGCCCATGCCAAATTTCAACTCCCTTCCCTGAGCGCATCTCAACTAGAAGAGAGATAAAGAATTCAAAGGAGAGAGATCAGGAATTCAAAGTTCCATTTTATAAACAGTAACACAAAAAGGAAACAAAACATTTTTATTTTAACATACCTTGGCTTCAATGCGTAATCTTCTGCCATCAACAATAAATGGCTCTTTGGTAAATTCATCATAACTGTATTGCCATTCACATGTCAGCTGTCCAAAAGTCCCTTTAGTCACAAATAACACACCACTAGGTGCCAGAAAATAAAATTAATAATTTAAAAATTCATGTAAAAATATTTAAATGTTACCAAGTTACCCTAGCTCTAGTGAAGTCATTCATTGTTCCAAAATAGTTCTCATCTAATGATATATAGCAATCATACAGCATACATTCCAAAAGAGTGAATTTTGAACCTTCCTCTAACTTATTTAAAATACCCTATTTCATAGCAAAACCATAACACTACTTCTAGATGTGTTTTTACAAAAAGTTGTACAGACTTTCTGTTTGAGAAGGATGCCTGTTACTCCACTATTGGACACTATTGACTGTTCCTACATTATCCTTTTCCCCTTCAATATGCTAATTTATAAGTGAATCTCACAGTCCTATTGACTACAGCCTAAACAGATTTATAACAAATCTTTGTCAGCTAAAGGAATCATAAACCCAACATTCCTTTTCTCATCTTAAATTGAGAAATTACTGTGACACTCAAAATAGCATATTCTTGTGCTGAACAATGCTGCTGTTGAACACGATTATTAACAGCACACTAAGCATGCTTTCCTAATTATTTTATCTACATACATAATGACAGACGTGTCAAAGCACAGTTACTGATGAACAATGATCAAGGCATGCACATTTTGACAATAGTTTAAAGTGCTGATTATTCAGAGTCAAAACTGTTTACCTTTTTGTTACCATTAACAGATCTGTACTGTTGACCATAGCATGTGCAATATATCTGAGTTTTGCAAATCTTCCGTTTTCAATTTTCTAAAAGAAATAAAAGTTTTATAGCTTTGAATATGCTAGTATAAATTAATGTACTAATTTTGTGCTTAAAATCTATTGCTCCTCCAGAAGTATAAATAATAACAAAGCACATAGCACATACTTTTAAATAAAAGGCAACTTTCATAAAGTCAAAATATGACTAGCAGATCTGTGACAGCTAGTGTTCATAGTTACGTAGAATTATCAGTTTGCTGTTAATGTAGCTATGCAAATAAAAATCAATCCTAACCAAAACCGGCAAAGAACAATACAATTTCTCAAAACTTTTCAGGACTCTGTTTTCTATATATTTCTAGTACACACTGAACTTCTGCTGACTAATACAGTTCTGAGACAACAAAAGAAATAAGGATTAATTTCCTAATTTATGTCAAGTCACCTCCAAAACATTGGAGTAATGAACTCTAAGAACACATCTATACTTAACTGTATACAAGAACAAACTAGCATGTAAACGGTGGGACCTAATAATGCACTTGAGGTAATGCTTAGCATTTCTCCGTATTCTTTTGTTTCCCCTTGAACTTAGTTATTCTTTTGCCATGAATATTGTAGCAGAATATTCTTTAATGGGCAATACATTTTAAATATTGATGACAGCAGATGAATAATTTTTTAAAAACAGAGGCTCTGTAGATTTAACATGACTTGGCAACCATTGGATTTCTGATGTTCTGAGCAATAAGTGATTAAATTAGTGATTGATTTAAGATTGATGCATCTTAGTTGGGAATAGCAACATGACTGCTCGCAGACTTCCCATCTGTTACAAACTGGAAGCAAAAATAGGTTATTATAAACCAGTATGATTCAATAAACCCTTAACTACAAACATACTGCTTCAGATGTGTATGCCAATATTTAAAAAAACGTAGGGTAGTTCTCAATGCAGTTAAAATAGCAAAGCCATTTAATGAGTGTTCATCACCACAGTAAAATGATAAAGACGTTTAATTAGGTGTGCCCTAAAACTTCAAATTTGTCCGCATGGATAACTCCACTTCCCCAAACATTTTTATTTTAAATTATACCTTCCCTCAAAGATGCCGATTCTTTAGTGACTAAAATGCAAGAACATTTGAGTAACAGATTCCCAAAAGAGAGCTTTCCAGAAAACTCTCAGAAAGTTCAGATAACTTCTCTCTCCCCAACTCTGTTGGGCTGCAAAATCACAGCTACTGACCATGTGCCTATTTACATAAGTCACTGCTTGAATTTCTTTCTGCAAGACCTAGTGTCTGGGCCAGGATGAACACAGCAAGAAGAATGGCATAAGAAATGAGGAATTAAGGGCTTGGAAAACAGATTAATTTTTTATTTACTTTTCGAAACTCCTTATTCAAGCTTTGGCTAGGGATTGCCATGCCTCCAATTTGAGTCTCGCCCTGCCTCTTATTTTTAGGTCCAAGCTCCTACTTCATAACAAAATAACCAAAAAATCCTCTCTCAAGGTAGCCTCTTCAAAGTTCCAGCACACAACACTGGATGATTAGAAGACAGAGGAGGCTGTACGGACAGACAGCACAAATAGGAGACCTGACCCAGATACCAAGCTACTGGTCTACGTTCTATGTCCCGATGGACTTTCAGTGTTAGTCGCCTAGCAAGAAAGACAGGGAAAGGGAAGAAAAGACTGACAGGAACTTACAGAAATAATGTCTGTGGAAATAGCAAGGATGGTTCAGTAGAGGTAGCAAATACACATCATGGCATTTAATCTGCGGGGCTCTGTGACAAAGCCAGCAATTTCTCTTACTGACCAAACACATAAATATTGCAAAGTATGACCAGTATCTCTCTTCTATTAGAAGCAATTATATGGGAGAAACATTTAGCAATTTAGCCTTATTAGGATGGAAAGGATCTCTAGTCTTTCTCCTGCATCAAAGAAGATAGCTTTCTTGTGCTTTGCATAGTATTGAGGTAAGACTCTCAGTACAAAAGTTAATACTCCTTAAGTGGGACTTAAGGGAGTGGAGTTGCCTCTTTCTGTCTTTTCATTAGCTCGATAGTTGATTTTCAACAAATCATGTCAACCCACTATAACTTACTTAGTTTACTGATAATGAATTGAGAATTACGAAAAATATTATGGAAGTACAGTACTTAGCAATCACACAGATTGCAATCCTAAACAAAAAAGTCCACCAGATTCCAAAAAAAGTATTTCATCCTACTAAGATACGCAAACAAGCAATTTGGTCAGCACAAAGATATTGTTAGCATGTGGTATGCACTGAGCTAACTACTCATTGTTAGCTATGAGTCAAAGATCATAAACTCAAGTTATCTGTGTTCTATAGTTTTGTAGGCAACAGACATTAATTGCTAAATAAAGCACAGGAAAGGCTGTACAGTCCGTTTGCAAAGATAACACTTGTATCTATGTAAGGTAGCACTTGTATCTATGCCAACTACTTCTAAATTTTCTGCCTTTAGGTTCTTCTACCCTTCATTTACAATCTTTATCCCTTTTAGCATTTGACTTGCACCTATTCATTAGGAAATACATCATAGAGGGATACCCCAATTTACTGCTGATAATTCTTATAGCAAGACACAGTTACGCTCTGCTACCAAAGTGCCTTATACAACTCAAACATAAATGGATATATAACTGATCCCTAAATACAGATGCATAAGTGTTTTTTAAATTTTACAGTATGTAGCTATTAATTGTTTGGAGAAAGACAGCAGCTTGGACCACTGTTTGGTGATGCAAAACTATGAAACTAAACATTGATCAATCATTGTTTGTTCAATATTAGTTTCACCACTGTAAGAAAACAAATACTAATTTTAAAAACACAACTTCCATATTTTAAATTCAAAAAGGTTTAATAACCTGATTTAGTTTACGTTACAGTTCATTGACTAAACATGGAAATTGAATGAATCTATTGAAAAAAAGACACTCCAGCATCTGTAAAATGTGAAGTAATCCAAGCACAAATCTTCTACTTTGCAAATTGTTCTCACGTGTAGTACAAATGCTTAGATGTCACTGCAATAATCTAACAGTAGATGTGATCATTTGTGCAGAGATGGATATGCAAGTATGCTCATTGTCTTAAAAGTGGCATCTCTGCATTTGGAAAGATGCCCAATCACACCACATGATCTAAATTTACTGAGGAGCAAGCACAGATACCTTTGACAAAGTTGGAAATGAAACAGAGCAGAGTTTAAGTAATCTAAGTAAGTTTAAAATCTATGATCCTTCTGGTTATAGTTCTAAAAAATACTACTATTGTGTATGATACAGAAGTCAGAATGTTTGATATCCTTCTTGAACTCATCTAAACTGAAAAGACATGTAAAAGAAAAAATACAGTAAAGACCATTACTACTTAAAAACTGGTTATAAATCTGCTACTCTTCTCTCTAGGTGTTCAGATTGAAATTTTCAGTTGGATCTTAGATTGCCAGTGCATTTCCTTATGAACTGATTACTGTCCAAATGTGTGAGTCCTTAAGGAAATTCACGGCTGTTGCTAGAACTTCCAATATTGAACTTATCTTTCAGCTCAAATTATAAGGTGACTTCTTCAAAAGCTGTGGAATTGTTACTTTCAGCAGGCTAACCTTGTATAATTATATAGCAAATCTTCCCCACAGAAACACTTAATAATTCTAAGCAGTACCCAGGTCACTTGTTAAACATCTAGCTCAAATGTGTGTGAAAAGAGGGGGGAAATTGTTAAATAAAGAAAAAAATAACATGTAAAACACTCCTTTTTTCTGCCATGCAAAATTCTCTCCTCATCCTCCATTAATAAGAATACCATTAATCCTTTACTGCCTGCTCCCTCATTCCAGTTACCCTAATGCACAATGTCATTCTACAAAAAGCAAAACTTTTGTTCATGATGTGTTCGTGCCTGAATTCAAGATTCCATTCAGCAATGCTGAACAGCAACTCTGAAATCAACGTGGTTTTGTTCATATCAACAACAATTTGTGGTCAAGGCTGATATTTCAATCTAGGGCCACAGTATGCAGGACAGTAAAAATTAGGACAGCAGCTTTCTTTCAGAACACAAAGTTTCTGCTTCACAACAGAAATATAATTTGCCTATGCTGACTGGTGGAATCATCTTGATCAGTTTTTGATCTGAATACCAAGAGAATTCATTTGATGAGCTGAATGGAGAGACCATATTGATTTACACTTTCATTATAATGACCATATCTAGATATTTTTTGTCTTTTCTTGCCAATACAACCAAAGTTCTTTGATTTGTAGCATCTGAAGTGATTACTGTATCAGCAGGAAAATGGAAAAATATTTCAATTTTCTTTTGCGTATTCTCTGTCAGCAAACAAGCTGGTGTATGCTTTGCCTAGGACACTTTTAGTTTTTACTTGCTTTTCCACCAGGTACTAGCATTTATGCTTCAATCACAAACAAGCTAAAATGAAACTGAGTCACACAAGCTTCCACGTTCTCCTGAAACAACTGGTGTTAGCTAGTCTCAGCCAGCTCCCTCGTTCTCCTGAAACAACTGGTGTTAGCTAGTCTCAGCCAGCTTCCTCTAAATATACACGAGACTTCTATTTGGGTATCAGCAATGGCTATGTCCAAATATTGCGCATCTAAGTGGTAAGGATCCTGCTCTTTCCTTCAACCTAGACACAACAGGTTTTCCAAAGGAGGGTGGATAATGACAGCTGTGATTCAATTAAGGGAGCAGCAAGTTAGATGGATGCTTGGTAAGAATCAGGACAATGTTGAATAAAAATGAAGTTACTTTGAACTTTGGAAATAATTTCTCCCTATAATTTTACGAAGCGAAATCTCAGTTTTAGAGTACTTCACAATACGGATGTTTATATATTGATTTGAACCCAAGACCATGGCGGGGGGTGAGGGAAGGAGAAAGAGGAGGAGTATGACACATTTTTCCCACTCCTCAGATGTTCTGGGCAGACTAAAGTTTGAATACTAAGAAACAAGGGTCTTTTCAGCCCATTCCCACATTCTGGCATCTGATCTGAAGCTTACCTCACAACCAAAAATGGTTCACTGAACTCAAAGCTGAACACCTCCAATACAGTAGCACACACTATTGAAGCACAGCTTTGAAGGACTGTCTTCTTGACAAGCTTGCATTGACTGTAGCATAGCTGGGCAGCAAGCTTACAAAACACTGTAAAAGAGCCCTCACAAACTCATACACTATAAAGGCAAATTAAAAAAAGGTTTTGAATTTATTTTGCTTGTGGCTAGGCACCGAGACACAGAGAACTCCACTGATCTCATGGTGCAAGTGTTAATAAGCACCATATCTTAACGTTATGAGACTAGCCTATCTTCCAGCTTTATTCCCTGGCAGGGCAAAGACCAGTGATTTCTGTCAGGCCTATAGCTTCTGTAAATGACTAATAACAACAAAGATATAAACAGCCTCTTAAATCATCCCAGAAACTGTCTACAGTATCCCTCTGCACTGACTGAAGTCTACAGAGTGTCTTGAGAAATCAAAGACCAAAGAACCCTGATCAAAAGGCATGTATCAGATAACATCAAAGATAAAGAGCACAGCCAATTCTTCACCTCAGCAATTAGAAAACATAAAATTCAAGTTACCATTATAAAAGTCAATAAAAGAGTAAAACTAAATACTTGGGAAAAGCTGAATCATCATCTTGATCTGTAGCTGACAACAGAAAACTTAGCAACCTGAGCTGAAAGGATAGCACCTAGTCATGGAGTTTTCAGCACAGGACTGGACTTCAATTCACCAGTGAACAACTGCCGGGGGGTGGGGAAATCGTGCAGCCAAAAGTTAAAACTACTAAAATATATTAAAATCAAGGGGAAGGAAAAAAAGCACATTTTAAAAGATGGTCTGTACTATTTGATATGTTACTTTAAATCCCTAAAGGAAATAAGATTTTTTTTGTTAGTTTTTTGTTTGTTTGTTTTCATTTTTGCTGCCTTATAGAGCATCAGTTTCAGCTGGTTTGCTATTACACTTCTCACAGGTTTTGGTTCCATGACTTAGAGAGAAATTAAAGCCTAATATCCCAGGTGACACAATCGTGTTATCCTAAATCCAAATTATTTCTTTTCCCCATGCATATTCAGAGGAAGCTAGACTCAAGACATAAACAAATAAAATACTTGTACAAAATTACTACATTTTTTATTAACAAAAAAACTTCAAAAATAGAACTATACTCCATGAAAGAGACAAAATACTGTAAGGTACATGATCATATCTGCCAACTATACTGGCACAGTTTTTTACTGTTTATTTATTTATTTTTAGTAAGCATTCTACAACCTTTCTATCTACTGAATAAAGAAATAACTCTTTTTAGTTCTATTGTGGTGGAACTTGAATTAGTGATACCTGACCCAGAAAGTACTACCATTCATGCTAAATTTTACTTCCACATTCTGTAATGATTTGTGGAATTATAAGTTAAAAAATTTAAAATGTTAGGTCAACTTCATAGAACAATATTATTACTAACAATCAATTTTTTTTTTTGCAGGGATGCTTTTTCAGTCAAAAATTATTACATTTCTTTCTAAAGCTGTTTTAAGAATGAGGAAAATATACGTTTTATTATAAAATTGACATGCATTGTCTTGTAAAACAGGTCATTACAGAATAAAAACAAGACTTTATAGGATAAAAAAGAAATTGCACTAAAAAGTCAAAAAGAAAAAAGAAAATATCAGGTAATATATTTAAAGTTCCCAAAACCCATTAAAGTTAATAAAATGCAGCAGTAAACTTTTCATAAAGTTGTAACCTAACAATTTCCTCAAATTTTAGGTATGACGTGTCTTTTTTCAAGATTGAAGTTCAAAACAATTTCCAACACTCTTCAAAGAAATACCTGAGATCTCTTTGTATCTGAAATATTCAAAATCCTTCCCACAATATTTCAGGCAGTAACACATCGCTTTCATCTACTTCTGCAAGACATCCTTTCAATATGACAGTATTACAAAATAAGTAGCAATACATTATCTGTAGCAATCTTAAGCATTAGTAGTTTCAGCTAGAACAAGCTCTCAAATTGAGTCTGTCCCCTCTTTTGTCTGGGAGATTACAGCAGCTTTTGAAGGCATAGATCCAAAATAAGCAGTCTTACAGATTCTAATGATTTTTCCCTCAGAATTTTGACAACTGGAAGACAATGGACAATGAAGTACATGATATCACCTTTGGTAAATATGTAAACATTTCAGAAGCTCTTATTGCTTTAGAGCAATTCTAATTCTTCAGATGTTGGCAGAAGAGTTAATTCTTACTACATTGATTGCAGTAAGAATTATTACTTAGTAGTCTTACTACATTACTTACAGTAAGAATTATTGATACATAAATATCTATTGCAAGACATCTTTAAAATGCAAAACTAAAACCTAAATTTAGCAACAAATCACAAAAAACAATGAGAAAACTGTGCAAGCATCCCAGTGAATACAGAATAAAACAATTTTTAAAGAAACAAGTAACTTGTAAAGTTATATTGTAGAATTTACAATACAGAATTAGAGTGGTTCAATGTTGCTTCTCCCCTGTGTATAGGTAAACAAAAAACCTAAATACTTCGGCATGTTACATATGTTTTACTACCCCAAGCCTTGTAGAAGTGCTAGTATTTTCCCCAGTTGCCCATGATTTTCCATAGGGTTTAGTTCTGAAGTGGATTTTTTACTGTTTTTGTTGCTCTGAAAACAGAAGTATTCATTTAACAACCAAATAATCAAAAATAACTAAATAAACTGTTATTTCACACATCTAAGGATTCCAAAGGATAACCAAAATAAGTATTTAAAAATCACAGTAAAACAAATGATAAAGGAAAAATGAAAGGTTTATGTTAAATGTTCTTTCAAAATATATGTATTTTATCTTTTAAATACTTTTATAGGTCATTTAGTGTTTTTATATAATATAGTTCCAGGAAACATGAGAAACAATGTTGGAACAAAACAGATGAATCCATTTTAGATATACTTTAGACATGTTTATTGTTAAAAAGAAAAGCAGACAAAATACTTTTGAAATATGAAATAAAGCAGTCAAACAGCATTTTGACACCAATGACTGTACAACTCAGTAAAGTTTTACTAAAAACATTTAAAAGCATTCCATCTAGCAAATTATAAATAAAACCTGTCAAACACATAAATACAAAACCAATAAATACATTTGATAGAAACATATCTGGAAATTAAGTCATGATGTTTCTATTTCTTCATATTATTCAATACTATTTTCACCCAATTTCCAGTTTTATCTGTAAGATTTTAATTATATACTTTTCTCCTTTGCCTAGCATTCATCATCATACAGTTTATTTCCCCACATATTTTTTTTTCACAGTTTTAAAAATATGATTTAATATCAGACATCCCCAATTTCCCAGTGGGATATATAGCAGCAACATTTAATACTTAAAGAACAAAAGAACGTGTCAAAGGCCATGTATATCTGTTACAGTCCGTATTATCCTAACTGTCATCATCATCACTACTATTGTGAGTCTTAGTCCATTCCCTGTAGGCCTGTCTTTTCTGAAAGCATGGTAAGGGAAGAAGAAAGCAAAAGAATTAGTTTAGAAGTATTAGTTTGTCTGGCAAATGTGTTAATTAAAGCAAACTAAAACCCCAGGAAACAAATTCTGAAGTGACATCCTAGTTTAGGACACAGTATGAGCACTCGAAAGCACCTATATCCTATTTTTTTTATTCAGCATATACAATCTCTAAATCACTAAAAGAAGTGTTATTCTAATCTAATCCAGTAGTTTGTTGAAAATGCTACAACACAGTGACTGCAGTAGGGCCAGTCAACAGACCTGTATGCATAGAAATAATACAAAAGGGGAGAATATTTTTCCCCCCGTAAGAATATATCATGCTATTCAAACTGCTTCAGATGGGGAACATGTGATACACTGAGTCTCATACAAAACAAAGAAATACCACTAGAACTAAAAACATTAAGAACCAAAAACATTAGTACACTTGAAGGTAAGGTAAGATTAAGACATCAAACGTACTGTATCAGAAATTAATGCCTGAAAAAAATTTAGTGAAAAAAATTCATTATTTTCTGATTTGACTGTCTACAGGGAGAATTACAACCCTGTCTGGATGTTTCAAAACATTTCTTCAAGAGTAGTTCTGCCTTAGAATCATCATTACTGAAAACTAATGGGAAACACACAATTTTTCAACTTTCGCTACTTCCAAATGGTAGCTGCCATCACAAAATATGACAGGCATTACACAAGACAATACCTTTATGCTTTTATAAACTGGATAATGGTTGTATTGTACTCAACCACACAACAGAGAAAAATCAGAATTACATACTAGATTGCAGAATTTTTTAAAGGTTTCTCAGAAAAAAAAACAAAATTCAAAGGTGTACAAATTTAAGAAGCAAAAGCAATGCAAAGTAATTAGAGAAGTCTGCACATTAGAGCTCACACTGTTAGCTTGCTAGAATTTGTTTTAGTGGTACCCTTTAAAACAGAAAAGGGGATGTTTTGAATACCAAATAGAGAGAAAGATTAGCAATAAATTTCTGTTGTTCATCAGTAGTAGCTCCTAACTATGCTCTAGTTAAGGTAATACTGCTTTATAACAGTAGCTTTAAATTGGTTAAAGCTACCCCATTAGAAGGCAGGCAGAGGCATACTATTGACTACCAAAAAAACTTTCACGGTCTGCTGAATTAGATCACGAGTGAATGGTATGGCGAACATAGCTGAGATGCCCCAAATAGGACAATCCTCTTCTACCAGAAAACAAAAGACACACTAATAAAATGCAGAAGAAACAGAAACAACCAGACTGGAACTCAAAATGAAACAAACAGCTGTGACAATTCTCAAAATCCTCTAAAAATCCTCTCCGAAGGCTACTTCGTACTTCATTCTTATCTACTTCTACAAAAAGTTGTTTCTGTATGACTTCTCCAACATTTCTCTGGCACACTGTGAATCCTTCAATGTGTATTTTAAAAATTCTGTTTACATTCATGCAATCACTAATTACTACTTTATTTCTTGTTTGAATATTTCTAAAAGGCAGTTTTACTTCTAACAGAGAAAAAAAATAAAAACTTTGTAAGCTGCACAACAGTTGAAATTATTTGCACTCTGATTTCTGAGTCAAATTTACTTAAATGGCAGCTGAATTAAGAATAACAGCTACTCAGCATATTCTTCATGAAATTCCACTTCAAAATTGTTTGAGTTCTTTCAATGTCTGTAGTATGACATAAATGCAGCTATTTTAAGTGTTTAAAATGCTGTTTTACATAAAATTGAGATTAAAAAGTCACTGTTTAAAATATGTACTATAAAATTACTGAAAAAGGCACCTTTGTGTTTATCATCATTGTTTATCAAAAATAAAAACTGAAGACTTAAACCTTTTTAATTACACATACAAACCTTTTTCTTCTTTCAACATCTTGCACAAACCTCTATTGATGTACTGGGATAAATTATACTGTCATTCTCAAAAGTTGTATCACAGAAACTAAATCACCAAAGTGGTCATAAGCCTAAGAAATTAAATGAACCTTCTTGACTACTAGGTGAGGGATGGTAGGGAATTTAAGAATTGGGAAATTCTGTAAAATATTTATTTCAGCATATGATGAGTTAAAAGGTGTGTTAAATCATCTTTCATTTTCTTCACCTGTAACATTTGACTCCCGGTTCCATCTCTTAATCTGTAAGGTCTAATAACTCCATCTTCACCAAAGAAGCGAGGTGGGCGCAAGCTTATCACATCTTCTGATGAATCTGCAACTCTGACAATAAAGCAGTAAATTTAAGGCATGTGTCAATATTTCTACTCAGCTACAATATTTAGCAAAGCTGTAAATTATTTTAAATACAAATTAAATTCAAGTACTAGGTACAGCAATTGTTGTTGTCTATATATGTACTTTTGCATATGAATAGATGTTGAGTAGATATTCTATGAAACAGTAGTAGTTTTACTCAGAAATCTATTTCAGAGAATGATTATTAGAAAATTAGATGGCACAGGGCAGCATACACCTGCAATACTTGATTAGTGTCTAAGTATTGTACTTCAAAACGAAAGACATCTGTGCCATACAGAACTTCTGCTCTTGTATTTTTCTTGCATTTCTCTGCTAAAGAACTTAAAGTGGAAAACAAAAGGGATTGGCAATTTTAAGGCAGCAAAAGAGGTCCAGCTCACTAAGAAGAACAGGGCCATTAAACACCTGTATTCCGATGATGCTACCAAATACCCTCTCAAAACACTTTCTCCTACTTCTGTACATATTACAGTATGAGATAGTCTACAGCAATGGATTTATTAAAGTGAGACTATACAATATTCAATATGCAGTCCTAACACACTTCTCAGTCTGAACAACCAGGACAGATCCTAGCATGACCTGGTAGTCTTGGAACTCATCTCACATAGTAGTAATAACATAAAAAGTCAATGCAGCTGAGAAGTCCTTTTTTCCTGTATATTTGGAGTAAAAGGAAAAAAAAAACCAGCAATTGAAGGAAGTCTGATAACTGAGGCTTTTAAACCACTTTCTTCGGTAAAGCTAGAAATACCTAAGATCCGATGTGTTTTTTAAATGCTATCAACTGTGTATTTTTTAAAAAGACACTTATTTATTATATAATCATAGCATTGCCTAGGTTGGAAGGGACCTTTCAGATCATCGAGTCCAACCATCAACCTAACATTGAAAAAAAACACCATCACTAAATCATGTCACTAAGGGCCACGTCTACCTGTCTTTTAAATACCAATACCTCCACAGATGGCGATTCCACCACTTTCCTGGGTAGCCTGTTCCAGTGTTTGATAACCCTTGCGGTGTAGAAATTTTTCCTCATATCCAATCTAAATCTACCCTAGTGCAACTTGAGGCTGTTTCCTCTTGTCCTGTTGCCTGTTACTTGGGAAAAGAGACCGACTCTCATCTCACTACAACCCCCTTTCAGGCAGTTGTAGAGAGTGACAAGGTCTCCTCTCAGCCTCCTTTTCTCCAGGCTAAACAACTCCAGCTCCCTCAGCTGCTCCTCATAAGGCTTGTTCTCTAGACCCGTTACCAGCTTCGTTGCTCCTCTTTAGTCATGCTCCAGCACCTCAATGTCTTTCTTGGAGTGAGGGGCCTGAAACAGCACAATATTTGTGGTGCAGCCTCACAAGGGCCAAGTACAGGGGGACGATCACTTCCCTAGTCCTACTCACCACACTATTCCTGACGAAGGACTAGCTCATCTGTATTAATGACAAAGTGATACAGAAGTGATACAATGACACAAGGTACTACTACTACTATTGTCTGTTTCATGCCATATGTCACTCTTCAAACTTATTTTACTTACTTTTTAATACCCTGAAATGTGCTGCTTGCCATGTCTATGATTCCTCCAGTAGGCCGAGCTACTGCTCCCACTAAGCCTTTTCCAACACCTTTGAAAAAACCAGCTGCTCCTTCTTTCTGAGCTCCTAAATGGATAAAATGAAGCAAATTATAAGACACTGAGTTTTTCTTATAATCTTAGCAAACAATTCCCATTTAATTACAAATCTTTTTTGATATGCAACTACATAGTCTTCACACAAAGTTCATGTAAACAACATTTAAACTAGAAGTCAGTAGGAATATAGAATCTTGACAAAAAATTTTATAACGCAGATTTATAACGTCTCATAAATATCAAGAATTTACCATCATATGGGCAATTAATGCATCAGAAGACCTAAACTTACCTCTTATTGGTTTTGTAACTATTCCTGTTATGCCGCTGACAAAACCCTACCAAGAGAAACAAAAGAAACATTACAAATATGCTTTCAGATTATATATTTTTTTCACATTTTTCTTAGTACTTCATTGGTGAATACCCTCAAAGTAAATGTGTTGCAGGATTCTAAGATTCACTACAAGTTAACAGAATTAGAGGCATCTGATTCACAGTTCCTACCTTCTCTTCTACCCTTGTATCTTCTTCTTTAAAACTATCACTCAATTGTGGCCATATATTTGCAAAAACAGAGTTAAAATAAAGGCTAACAACTCTCTTGTGACTATGGCAGCCTCCACATTTCTTACTCTTGCCTGCATAAAATTCGTTAATCTTTTTGTAATTTTTTTTTCTCCTTACAGAAACTAATCCTTTTCCACCACGAGTGATACCCTCTCTCAGACCAGTGGGCTGTTTATTCATTGCTTCTCTCCTTTTCTGCTGGTAATCCTCATCCATAGTTATTGCAGCTACTCCTTTTGCCATAGCACCAGTGATTCTCGATGCAGCACCAGCTAATCCACCTATTGTAAAATAAATCAAAGTAGAACGCCAATGCAATTTACAAATACCTATATTGCTTACCATTAAGTATACTACCATTATAACGCTGAAACTTACCAACAGCTCCCCCTACTAGTGCTTTAAGTCCTAGTGCCATTCCTTCTATAAATTCTTCAGGACCCTGGATGGCTCCCTAAGGAAAAAAAAGGATGCATTTGTGTTACACTTTAAATAATATTTTTGTATTTTTATATATACATATATATTTAAATCTTACGTTTGTATTGCAATTTATATATAACAGAGAGAACAAGACTGTGAGACCAAGTGAGAAAGTGTGAAAGTGCCCATGAGAGCACCTGTGAGAGAAAGATTGTTTTAGAATCCTAATTCATTCCCTGAAGTCTGCTTATTTTAAGGCAAATGAGAAAAAAAGACAATTTATTTTAAAATAGGAACCAAAAGGAACAGTCATTTGTGAATTAGGTTAAATGGCCTACTCTCTTGTTTTTATCTCACTTGAGTTTTCCAGTAACTTTTCCTGGAACTTTCAATTTTCAATTCTAAATCTAAATTTAAAACCAAAAAGAGGTTTTAAATATCCACGTTTTCAACCTGTCTACTTGTGATACGTTTCATAAGGCAGCCACAGAGATTTTTACCTGGTAAGGTTCATAGAAGAATGCTTCTACTCCTTCAGACAAGCCTCTGATGAATCCAAATGGATTACCCAAGACATCAAGGCCAAGTATAAGAACATACATCTGTTTAATAGCCTAAAAAAAAAAAGTTATTAGTAAAAATATTTCAGAAATTACACTAACAAAGGCAAACAGTGTAGCATATCCAGGTTAAAAAAAAAGTGAAAGTAACATGAGTTTAATATAAACATCTCAATTATTTGGAAAAGTAGAAGTAGTTGTATTAAAAAGGATATTACAGTCAGTAAATCATATTAAGTCAGCCAAATAAATGTTACTTCTTACAAGCATTTGACAAATAACTGACATTAATGTTCTTGAGATTTTACAAAACAAGCACATTACCTAGATTTCTCTTGTACCACAGGACAAAATTCAGTCTGTTTGCATATGCTGAGAAAATTTTGTTGATTGTGACTGCAAAACATTATAATTACATGTATACAACTTGTAATTCAATTTTAAAAGCAGGTTGAGCATCTCCTAGGAGATTGCAAATTTAACCTCTGGGAAAAGGAGGGGTCAGAGAACAACAGATAACTTGTTCCCCAATTAAAATCCTGTTAAGGCTTTTTCTCCTTTAAAGACGGACAGAGCACTAAATTAATATGTCCAAAGAATCCCTTATTATTAGTGACAGATGGATAGAAGAAGACTAATTCTTTTATGCAAAAGCGTGCCTACTGGATGACAGGACATGAACAGTACACAAAGGCCAAAGAAGGATCATAATTCATATACTACTAATGTCCAAGAAAAAGCATTAATATTTTGATGCCCATTCTGCTGTATCAGAGCTGCATTGTGTTTGCTTCTGCTATCCATTCCAGCAAGTTGTTTTGTTATCCATGCCACTTCTCCTCTAGTCATAATTTGGAAACAGTACTTGCTGCCAAAAATAAAGGCAATAGAATCCAACTAATGAGCAGTTATTTTGTATGTGTTTATGTATTTAACCTTCGCACAAACATACAAGGTTGAATTTCATTTATTTTCATAGAACTAAAGTGCACAGTAGCGCTTTCAAAATAAAAAAATTACTGAAATATTGAAATTTACTTATTCCAACCTGTTTGGAATAATGTCTTACAACTGCCGATTGGAGTTGCTGTGTAGTACAGAAGTGATAGTTGAGTTCGAAGAATGCCAACCTGAAAAAAAGTAAGGCCTTATTATGCCAAGAAAAATAAAACCCAACATATGTAATATTGGTTTAATCTTCGGAAGTAATCTTGCAATCATATTTTCAACCTACTTAAAGACAACATCTTGTACATCCGTGAGGGTGGCCCCTATACTTTTCAGCAGGAGATTCAGGGACTGAAGTGGTATCAATTCATTCTTTCTTTCTTCTTTGTTACTGTCTTCTCCACCCGTACTGAGTGAAAAGCTTAAGTGTAACTAAATGATAAAATAAAAATGACATTGAGAAATAAAGTGGTTGGTTATTAGAAGTATTATATTTCTACCTTTATAATCTTTTAGATGATTTTAAAGTTGAGATACGAAATTTCTAATCTTGACTGAAATCAGACTGACTTCATAACAGAAAACATAAATACACCACGTAAGGCCATAAAAAGACCATAACATTTAAAGTCAAAGTGAGTAACTGGAACTACCTTTAAGAAAACAACAACTTGAATTTGCTTACTCATGTTTTCAGATAAGGTCTCCATCATCTTTTAGCTATAATTTATTAGATTGTTCCCAAAACATTTTGTGCCTGTAACTAATATTTAAATAAAAGCAGACTGAAAATAATAACATAGCATGGTGTCCAAGTAAGAATGAGAAACAAAAGATCAAAACCAAGTAATTATTAACACAAGTTTTACAGGTGCTAAATAAACACTGGAATACATATACAAGAAAACTCCACCTGTGCAGACTGGAACAAAGTTTTTGTTTCACAGAAATTAAGGTGACAGTCTCAAAACAGAAAAACATTTGGTAAAATTGGTCAAAGGGCTCAGTAGTGCACAAGTGTGTTCAGCAGTTTTCAAAATCAGATGAAAAGTAGTTATGCCTGTTTCCGATTCTCTGAAGACACCACCATTTCACTAATTTATAGTAGAACAGAGCTTAACTCTAGCTCATTTCAAAGATACATTGCTCATCTTGCAGAATCATTGACACTTAATTCACAGCTCTATATTGACTTCATAACTGTTAAAGACTAATCTTTAATTAGAACCTGCAGCCCATTTATTCCATCCTATCTCCCCCATGTTTTTCTTGTCAAATGTAACAGAATTCATTCAAAAATAAGCTTTTGTTTACTTCGTTACAAAGCATTCGCTTTGCTATCTTAACACATAAAAGGCATTTTATTTTTGTCAAGTCCTGATTAGTTTTTGTAATAAAACAACTGGAGACATATTGATGAACATCTAAATGAAGATACGCTTTAACAGCTACTAAATATACTTGGAATGAGTTAGGCTAAGCTGTTTATATAAAGCTAGCCAAGCATTTCCTGGAATTACCTGCTCTAATAGTAGACCATTTCTAACATCTCACCAGATACTGTAAAGAGGCAAAACTCAAACCTTCTTGGATCTATTTCCCACGGGATGGAGTGGACATTCTCTTATTAAGAACTGTTATAGAGCCTACAAATTACCACCACAACTTTAACACCGTCTGCTAGGCAATAATCAAAAAACAAAGACCAGTAAGCTAAAAATGGATGAAAGTTAGATTTGGACAAAGAGGCTGTTGCTTCCATGTAAGTACGCACATACTATTCAACAGCTGTACCTGAATGCTTACGGGAATGGGAATATAGCCAAAAGTAGACTTTACTGGAGTCAAAAAACAAAACTTCTTTTCCAGTAAGTAACAATAAAGCAGAAAACATCATTGCACAGTAATGCTAGCTGTATATGTTTTTTAGAAATTATCTCATTCTCCAATCCACAACACACTGCACACAAATTATAGCATTTTGCAACGATCTCTCAAATAATAAAGAGATTATTGTATATGAAGGAAGTCATGGATAGGAATGAAATAATTAACTTTTAATGTAAATATTTAAATATTTACATTAAAGCTCATATAAAGTTAGTGGTAACAATGAAAGCACTTTTCTAGACATTTTTATTTTATTTTTGACCACCGCTACTATGTTTCTTCATTTCCAGTGCTTACTATCCTGCAGGATACAAAAATTCTTCAGTTAGAGAGCAAACGCAGGTTGTAATGTGAGAAAGATGTACCTTAATTGGAGAGATATGAAAGTATTCATACAAGCTGATTTGTGATGTATCCATTGATGACACACTCATGAGTTCTTCTTGAAGAGATTCAACATCCTTTTTGAAAAGTTCTAGCTGTGAATGCATTTTCAAAAAAATTTAATTTAGATTTAGAGTATACAAAACTACCATGTGTTTTTCACTTAGATGCATTACATTGACTAATACTACTTATACTCTCCTGCCCTTGCTTTTTTACTTAACACTTTAGAGGGCTTTTAATTAGCGTTTGTTTGCTGCCTTTTTTTTTGTATGAAGAGGATGAAACATACAAATAAAAAGACAATCCAACATGCATCTATTTAATAGTAAAAACAGAAGAATTTTTTTAATGAAAGTTCAAATACCAAATATTTTCAAGTAAAGTGTGAACAATTTTTACCTGGCTCAAACAAAGGGCATACAAATACACCCTTCTGAACATATAATATAGTGCAAAGGTTTTACAAAAAAATAGACTAAAGACTATTTTCTGTTATACAGAAACTAGACTTTTATATACCCTGAGAAGACCTTCATGTACCCTTTTCTCTTTTCTCCTTCAAAAGCTAGAGTTCCTTTAACACAGCTTTTCATGAATTGTCCAAGTATAAAAAATATTTTCAGATTTTAAAATAATAACAATTCTAAAGTTATAGTCAGAAAAGAGTGAAGCGGTCAAAGAAAATGAAGTTGTAACTGAAAGTAATGTGAGAGGTCCTTTCAGAACAGTAAATGCAGGTACTTAAACACATTGCTACTTGAACAAGCAAAACAGTCAAGGCACTAAATGTTAAGTAGGGATCAAATCCTAAAATTATGCCCTGGGTTTCCACTAAAAATTACATGACAGTGCAGAAGAGGGCCTCCTCTAATCTCTGGATTGAGTGATTCAGCTGACAATGCTGATCTCAAATCATTAATTTTTCCACTGGGAGGGGAAAGAAAATAAAATACAACCATGTATTTTTTCCACTACACAATCATGCATTGAAAATTAACATAATTCTTCAAACTACCATAATAATCTAGAATTCACAGGTACGCCTGTTATCAATAGATGTAACAGACTGTATGCACTACCACGCTGCTGGGAACCACCAGTTTAGACTACATATTCCTGCATATAAAAATACAATGACATTTCTGAAAATTCTAAGGTAACATCATTAATGTTCATTTAATGACTGCTTTAAGGAACCCTTTAAATTTTCTTACATTTCATTAAGTCACAATTAGAATGCTTGTTCTTACTATTTATATTTTTAAAGACGTTTAATTAAGCTTATGATGTTTAACGAAACTGGACTCATCCAGCGTCTGAAAAGATTACATTACTCAGTTTCACTTCAAGAGTTTATAATATAATAAGAAAAGACTATATAAAAACACATGCTTAGGTCTTGATTTAGAGAAAGGTACCTCTCACCAGAGAGGACCCCATTATTTAAGTTAAAATTTTACTTAAAGTTTACATTACCACCAGGAGACAAGAGTTCCTAAGTCAATAAGCAATTAATGTTTTGTGAGTCTTTCCAAAATTGTGGTGCCACTGAAGCCTCTGCAGGCTTCAAATTACAAGCAACAGGAAAGAGGGACAGGACTAGGAAGAATCAACTAGATCTTCATGCCTGATAAGCCCAAACTCAAGGTAACTACATAAGCGTTCTGTGAATTGGACAGTACATTTAGTTTTCCTTTATGACAGGCCAGAAAACAAGCTACA
The DNA here is from genome assembly GCA_008658365.1 of Alca torda. NCBI lineage: Eukaryota > Metazoa > Chordata > Aves > Charadriiformes > Alcidae > Alca > Alca torda. Next base: position 41,300,779 of record CM018101.1, on the reverse strand, counting down.
AACAACCCATCAAAATCAGAATGTTCTTTTTATAGAATCATAGAATAGAATCATAGAATCGTAGAATCTTCATGGTTGGAAAGGACCTTTGAGATCATCGAGTCCAACCATACAAAAAAAAAAAAAACCCTACAATCTCTGCCACTAGAGCATGCCCTGAAGTGACAAATCTAGATGTTTCTTAAATACCTCTAGGGATGGTGACTCAACCACCTCCCTGGGCAGGCTGTTCCATGGCCTGACCACTCTTTCAGTGAAGTAATTCTTCCTAATATCTAATCTAAACCTCCCCTGCCGCAGCTTCAGGCCATTTCCTCTGGTCCTGTCATTGTTCACCTGGGAGAAGAGGCCAACACCCTCCTCTCTACAACCTCCTTTCAGGTAGTTGTAGAGGGCAATGAGGTCTCCCCTCAGCCTCCTCTTCTCCAAACTAAACATGCCCAGTTCCTTCAGCCTCTCCTCATACGACTTGGTCTCCAGACCCCTCATCAGCTTGGTAGCTCTCCTCTGGACACGCTCCAGCACCTCAATGTCCCTCTTGTACAGCAGGGCCCAGAACTGAACACAGTACTCGAGGTGAGGCCTCACCAGGGCCGAGTACAGAGACACGATCACTTCCCTACTCCTGCTGGCCATGCTATTCCTGATACAAGCCAGAATGCTGTTGGCCTTCTTGGCCACCTGGGCACACTGCTGGCTCATGTTAAGCTGGCCGTCCACCAGCACCCCCAGGTCCTTTTCTGCTGGGCAGCTTTCTAGCCACTCTTCCCCAAGCCTGTGCTGAGGGACACCACTGGTGACTGGCCGCCAAGAGGATTTCACCCCATTAATCACAACTCTCTGGGCACGGCCATCCAGCCAGTTTTTAACCCAGCGAAGAGTACACTTGTCTATGCCATGATTGGCCAGCTTCTCCAGGAAAATGCTGCGGGGGATGGTGTCAAAGGCCTTACCAAAGTCCAGGCAGACAACATTCACAGCCTTCCCAGCATCCAGAAGGCTGGTCACATGGTCGTAGAAAGAGTTTGGTTAAGCGGGACCTCCCTTTCCTAAGCCCATGCTGGCTGGCCCTGATCCCTTGGCTGCCCTGCACTTGCCATGAGAGCTCACTCAAGATGATCCTCTCCATGATCTTTCCTGGTATCGAGGTCAAGCTGACAGGCCTGTAGTTCCCCGGATCCTCCTTCCGACCCTTCTTGTAGATGGGCATCACATTAGCCACCCTCCAGTCATCTGGTACCTCCCCTGTTGACCAGGATTGTTGATACGTGATGGAGAGAGGCTTGGTCAGCTCTCCCGCCGGCTCCCTGAGTACTCTTGGGTGAATCCCATCTGGCCCCATAGACTTATGTGTGTCTAGGTGCAGAAGCAGATCATTGACTACTTCCTCCTGGATTATGGGTGGGTTGTTCTGCTCTCCATCCTTATCTTCCAGCTCAGGAGGCTGAACACCTGGGTATAGCTGGTCTGACTACTGAAGATGGAGGCAAAGAAGGCATAAAGTATCTCAGCCTTCTCCTCGTCCTTGGTTGCAGCTTCCCCCCCCCGGCCCCGCATCCAGTAAGGGATGGACATTCTCCCTGGCTCTCTTTTTGTTGATGTACTTATAAAAACTTTTTTTGTTGTCCTTTATGTTAGTGGCCAAGTTGAGGTCCAGCTGGGCTTTTGCCTTCCTAATTTGCTCTCTGTATAACCTAACGAGACCTCTGTACTTCTCCTGAGTTGCCTGTCCGTTCTTCCAAAAGTGGTAAACCCTCCTTTTATTCCTAAGTCCCACCAAAAGTCCCTTGTTCATCCAGGCTGGCCATTTTCCCCGCCCTTTAATCTTGCGACACTTGGGGACAGCCTGCTCCTGGGCCTTTAAGATTTCCTTCTTGAAGAGTGTCCAGCCTTCCTGGACCCCTTTGCCCTTCAGAATTCCCTTTTAAATTCAAAACAAAGAACTTCATAAGCTTAAGAAACAAAAGTAGGAAACTGAGGGTATATTGAATACATTATAACATGCAAGAATAGCAAATTTACTTAGATGAAAATACCTACTGAACTACAACCCACAGCAGGCAAGTCTTACAATTTATTCTGCTGTAAACTTACAAAATTCTAACAAGATTCCCATCTTGGTTGAAATGTTATTGCAAAAATTAATTCTCTTCTTGTTCCACACTTCCTTCTAATTATATTTACCACCGGAGCAGCTTTTTAATCTTTTCTCCTTATTTTAGTATAATCCCTGAGCAGTAATACTTTTTTAATGTCTGATGTGTAGATACGGAGCAATAAAAGTGAAGTACCTTGCCTTTCCAGTATCCCTTTCACTTGTCACATGCCCAATATACATCAGATCTGCATTGTACCAATACAGCTTATCACCTTTTTCTGGTGGTTTTTTGGCAAATCCAAGAAACTCTGGCTCTTCTGTTGCTTTATGGTTGTATCTGAAGTTTTCATTATTTCCAAAGCAGGCTACCCTGCACTTCATGTTATTATATTTTATTTCTACTGTTCCTATGTACAAACTCCTCTCATTCTCCCTGTACAGTAATTCAATTCCCCTCCCACTGCCCTCTCCCCTCCACTTAGCATCAACATGTCAACTACATCATCTTCCAATTTCATAATTTTATACAAAATTACTGAAGACACTTTTACTTCCTAATTAACTTCTCTCTCCATTCCTTTTATATTCTCTTGCTCTCATAGGCAGATAAGTTTCAGTGATTTCCTGGCCCAGGTTTTCCTAGATTTATTATTTAAAAATAAGCTACACTAAGGAAGAGAGTGTTATTTTTCACTTCCTTCCTGTCTTCTTTTCTTAATTAACTGATGTCTCAGGCATTAGTAGTACCGAAGAGTCTACAACAGCATTAGTTTTGTTCTTTTCAGAAGATTTTGAAGCCTTCTTTGCATAGCATGCAAGATGAGGATAAAGGAAAGAGTTACTGCGGGCAATGGTAACTCTTAAAAACCACTCCCAGATGTAGCAATTAACCAATGTTACAGACACAGAAGACCAAGTTGTTTTTTCTCTTTTTTAAATGCAAGTTGAATAATTACAAAATTAAAATCTATTAATCTTTAAAAAACAAAAGGTTTATACCTCTTGGTCACTCGGCACTTCAGTCTGTGTAAAGAATTCAACCAGTGCATACAGGAAGCCAAGATCTAATCTGAGATCCATCTCTTGAATCAGCACCTTAAAATACCTAAACATGCAACAAAAAACAATTGTTAAAGTGTTTTATGAAAATGTGTAACACGTAAAACGTAATCTAGGGTATTTAGGCCACTGATGTATTGACTGTACTGATGTACTGTGAGGTACTACTATTTTTTTTTTTTTAAGGGATTTGCCATTACTGGTGAAAAGAAGGTTTCCCATAGTGGTGCAAGATAAAACACATATCCTGTAGCTAGAATTTTTTTAATCAAGTAGCAGCATTTAACACTGGATATGGCACTGTTAAACAGAGAGTTTTTTCTAAATGAAAAGAAGAGTAAAAATCTGCATTGAAAAGACACTAAAAAATCCTTGCTTTACTCTGCTGAGCTTTCATCTCTCTAATTGCTCTGATCTTTCTGAGAAAGAGTTGGTTCTCATTCCCAGAGAACGGTAGAATTATCTTGCGTTATGTTTGCCTTTATAATAATTATAATTTTAAGCTTGATTAAACATAAACAATAGCAAAAGAGATAAAAATGTCAAAATACTTACTTAATATGAGATATTTGTGACTGTCCTGCAGTTCTCATGACAATACTGACATCAGTAAATGGTTTTGGTGCTAAGAAGTTGTAAAATAAAAAGAGATTAGCACAGATTTTTATGTGATATACATACTTTTATATTTTTAATATGAAAATGTCATATATGTTCAGGATTTTCTCAGTCCTGTAAAGTTGGATTACACAATGGATATGACTGGCAAACAACTAAGTCAGGGAAAAGAGCAGGAGCAGAAAGGAACAGGAAGACGAGGATGAAATGAAACATAAAAATTCTATTTCACCGAGTTCTAAAAATGTGTCATTTTCATTTAAAAGCAAATTCATATTGCTATAATCTTAGAATTATATCATTTCCCTAGTCATGGAATAAGATTTTCCAATGTCCAATACAAAAATATAAGCTAAAAAAAAAAAGTAATCTGGCAGATTTATGCATTCTAGCTTGAAACTGATCATATTAAGAATAAACACCTGACAACTTATCAGCATCTGTACAAAATTACAAGCAGTATTCTTTGCCTCAATCCAGAATCCCTCCTGAAATTACTCTGGTGTTCAAGTGACTTTGCCCTAAACGAGTTAATGGAAAACTAGTTCATCACATAGTGTTATGACATTGAGCCCTATGCTCCAAGTAACGGAGAAGTTAGAAAGCTACATACAGAACAAGTGAAATATAAATTTGCCATGTACAACACTTATAAATGGTGCCTCGTATAGCAATTTTGATTTTGGAGTAGCACCAGCATACATTTCTTTTCTGATTAGTTAGATTATTTCAGATAGGTCACTAGATCATCATTGCATGCAAGCAACGAAAAAAAATAAACATGATTAAGATAAACAATTTATTTGGGGCAGCAGGAAAAAATTGGGTGTCTAAAGATGGAAAGTAAATCCTCACTGCCCTGGAATTCCAAATGCAAGTAATACAGAAATGGTGCAACAGATTCACTACCATCAAGATAAGCAACATTTTGATCTTTTCTTATTTTTGCTCTCCAAGAGCACTGAATTAGCATGTCAAAAGATGTGCTTAAAAGGTATGATATTGATGGTTGAAAGAAATTTTGGTTTGGGGTTTTTTTTTCTGACTGTTAACTGTTTAAATGGTTTTAAGTTTATCTTCTATGTAGAGAAAACTGCTTCCCTATCTCTAACATTAATATTTGTGTTATCTGTAGTCAGTAAGCTTATACAGACTTCATCTGATAAAAGTGATCTGTAGTCAGTAAGCTTATACAGACTTCATCTGATAAAAGTGATATGATTAACCTCAGCACAAGCAAGTTATCTTGTCATTTTAGAAGTAAGGATTATTTTAAACTAGAACAACAAACCTGAATCCAAGGTGATGGACTTTGGAGGTTTAATAGGATAGAACACAAAGGGAAATATGGCTCCAGGAATCTGGTTTTGTATCTAGTAGGGGTAAGGACAGGACAAGGTGCAGCACATTAGCTTTTCAATAGTGAAATATTTTAAAATCAGGACAAACACAAGAATTATGAACATTACCTGTAGCATTCCACCAATTCAAAAGCAGAAAAAAAAAAGACGCTCTTGTGGCTCAAAATATTCTTATTTTCAAACTGATATAATCCAATCCCAATAGTCTAGAAAAGCTTCTCTAAATTGGTGGTAATAAATGGTTCACGAAATTTTTGCAAAGAATTTGCAAGACAACAAATTGTATCTATTTTTTTGCTGGTTGTAAAGAAAACCATAGGAAAAAGCATGGAAGATGAATGGCAAACGTTTTTCCTGAACAGTCATAGTTAGTTGTTTGCTGTTTTTTTTTTTCCAGAAGCATTGAAGTAGTATTTCCAAAGACTGAGAAGCACTGATGTAAAAGCCAATGAGTACAATTAAATTTGAAACCTGACAACTCAAAACAATTTTAAAAATAAACCCAGGTTTCCATAACAGTTGCTCTTCTTCAATAAACAACTTGCTGGTTTTTGACAAGACTCACCTGTATCCTGTAAATTTGAATTCTGAAAGACTTCTGATGCGCAGATGAACTATATTCTACTTTTAAAGCTGGCAGATAATTCCTTCTGATAGGAATCTCATTTGGTTGCTGAATTTTCATGTTCATTCCATTAGGAGTTAAACATACCTGTTGTATTATTAAAGAAAATTTGGTATTCTATGTGTTTCAAAAGACTGCTTTTTATAATATACTTTAAAATTTATACTGTTCATTAACATTGTAAATATAGCTTAGCCATAAGATTTCTGTAGCTTTTAAGTCACGTCATAACTTTCATTTATTTAAAACAATCAAATTTTGTCATAAATTTCAATCGAAATAAAACTACAAAATACTGCATTATTTGGGGGATTACTAGCAATTAATAAATGGCTTTCTAGAGGAAAGGCAGAGTAGTATAATATAACAGTCTATGACTGAGATAAAAATTGGCTTATTTACCTATCCCATGTTTATTTACCTACAACACAATTCTAATGAATATCTAGAATTTATCTACAGACAAGGACAGCAGCATTTGAAGCATAATGCGCTTCTATATTCCATAATAATTTCTGGAATGATTTTCGCATGTGTATGCTGTTGAATGACACAACTGCGTTATCCCACAATAAGGCGCTTGAAAAGTACAAGATTTTGTCCTTAACAAAACAAACCAACCCAAAACTAACACCCTGACCATCTCCCTGGCATAACCAATGAACCAAATGCAAAGCTTCCTTACTGTAGTTTTATGCATATTTAGTCCCACGCCCTTCAGAAATGTTACACTTCAATTTCAAAGTTAGAGGCTAAAACCAAAAAGTCTACGGCAAGCTTTCGAACTTTTATGGATTTTTTTTCCAAAGATATTTTTTTTTCTAGACAGAGATAAAGAAGGGTTTTCAAATGGATTTGGTAAATCAATCATCTCAATTTTCACTGGAAGTTTCTACAAAAATAGCAAAATTGATAGATTTTCTTTTTCCTGTGTATACATGTAAACTATAGAATTAGAGAACTATCAGTATTACCAAAACATTTGATTCCAACTCAATAATCTTATTTTCTGAAGGAGTCAGCTCACTGTAATCTTTGAATTCTTGTTCTAATTTATCAGTCTGCTTAACACTCATTGGTCTCCATCTCGACTTCTTCTTGGGTTTTGTCTCCCAAACCACATCAGAACTACAAAAACAAAACAAAGGACCAAGAGAGAAGGATTAACTATTTCAAAGCAAGTCTTACCTAACATAGTATGTCTTTTAATAGCTTATAACTACAGAATGAGAAACCACATCATAATGCACTACTGTATTAAATAAAAATGATCCAAATCACTTACTGCCTTCTTGGTATTAAGCTGAAGCCAGTCATAATTAATCATCGTTAAGGGGCACTATACTCTTCTCTTGATTCCACTGCTTCATGAGAAGCTCTCATGTTAGATTTCACCTTACAGTCAAATTGAAGGCATAGGATAGGGCAAAACCCAACACTATCAGACAGGTGGAGGGTATTTCTTCTTTCCACAGGTTACTCCATAGCCCACAACTACACAGCCTTCCAGACACAGCCCCCTAATCCAAACCGTTTTAGCTACATCTGTGTCTATGTTGAGATACATCAATTGCAGGAACACCAAAAAAAAAAAGTGAGCCAAAGCACAAAACACCAGCTACAAAATAGAGTACTACCTTAAAATTGTTGGGAGTTTTCACTTTTTTTTTTCTCCTCCCCACCCTCATTGTGCGTGATCCCGGAACTGACACAGTGAAACTTGTTTCTGCATCAAGTTAGACACAAACTGCCTTTTCCATACTTTTTATAACAAGCCATTTGTAAGTGGGAACATTCTGAATAATAGGGTTTTCTTCACCATACCCAATCTCTTATCCTCAGAAAGAGCTTTCAGGAGCTTCCCATCCACTCAGAGTTTAACAAGAAAACAATACCAACTATAAGCACTGCTAGATTACTGACTATGGATGACTGCTTCCAAAAAACACTGATTTAGTTAAATCTCAACACTATTTTGAATCTAGGCAATTAGCTGCCACTTTTAATGGATTATTTCCTCTATCTAGATAGTTATCAGAGCTCAGTTTCTCAGGTGAAGGCAAGGAGTGGGATTTTCTTTATAGAATGATACATGTGAATAGATGAAGTATATGTGTATGTAAAGTTTTTACTTGGTTTTTTTTTTCAGTGTCGTGCAAAGAATTAATCAAAAGACTAACACTAGCAGCCTCATGTTTGAATATGATAGCAAACATTTCTTAAGCATTAAATAGTTTCTTTTCTGCTTCCCTCTGAAATGTTATAGTAGAAAATCTAAAGTATTAGAGCCCTGGAGTCACCATAATTTCTCAATCAAAACCAAAAAGAACTATAAACTGCTACTTCGTCAAAATTTTCAACACAGAATTCAGCAATTTGTTTCTGTAATGAAGACAGAAAAATCCACTGACACAAACTATCCACAGACCTTACTCCTTAAAACTCTATCTTCAGTCCCCAAACTACACAGACAGGAAATACTTCTGTTCAATGTATTGGTAAGTTTGCCACACAGAGTTACAATTATGTGTTACAAAAAACACATACATCCAAATACAGAAACCATATGCATTAATATAAAACACAGTGAAAACCTTTTTTGTTTGTTTTGCAATAGGAAAACATAATTGTTTAGTTCTAATTACTATTACCCAGACCTCTTTTTCCTCTTCCATTGCACCCCAAAATTAAATACAGTGATTGAAAATACCCGAGGTTAAACATTTTAGACTGTTACACACAAAATAAGTTACCTTGTAATTCCAATGTAGGACACCTCTTGCTTTGTATAATTATTAACCAAGGAAATTCCAACATCTTGCAAAGACAGAACTATTTCTTGTTCTGCTAGTTCTGCTTTTACACTTTCGTATGTCAATTTAAATACATTCTCATCGTCAGTGATCAGGACAATACGCTGCAAACCTTCAAAAAATGACACTAAATAGACTACTTTTCTACAATCCAGTCTGAGTATTTCCATTTTGTCCTACAAACAAGAGAGGAAAAGTTTTTACAATTCTATTCATCATTCTATTCCACAAGCAAATGCAAAAGTCTTAGCAACATGTACAACAATACAAGACATTATTTAAAGGCACATGAAAATAATAAAATTTTTAATTATGAATTTTTACAGCAGTCTCTCACACACATGCGCTGCTGAACTGAAGACAATGCTTATTTATTGGCACAAGCTCCAGTGAACAGTGTTCTGCGATTGAACCTCATATATGAGATTGCTGATCATACTCATTACATATGGAATTTCATACATACACTGATGAACACGATAATAAACAAGATAGCATTGAAAGGAGATTTAGATAATAAATGTACCTCTTTTGGGGTAACTTCCTCAGTTCTATTTCCACATTTCCATTTCAATTTTCTAGATCCTGCTGGATCTGCCCAAGTATACAATACTGCCTTATTTGGCTGGAGACAGTCTTCCAATTCACTGAGGGAGCTAGAACAAAGTAATATTAAATTAAAATGTCAGTGAATATTTTGTGTCAATGACTTCTGCATTCTAGCATTTCAACTAGAACATTTTAATTATTTTTTCATGAAAACTTAAGACAACTCTGTGCATGAAAAAATATGCACAAAACCATCTCAGCACAATAAAAAAACCCCAGTATTTATACTTCTAAATGCATGTGTATACTTTAGAAATAAAATATACACAGTAAATTTTAAATAGTCATTTTCTTCCCCACTTGTGATTAACAGGGAACATTAAGTGGAGAAAAAAAATAATCAGACAGTGGAGCTTTCAAGCTAAAAGGAAAATTCAGGATTTGTGCTGCCTAACATTAATATTCCAAGAGAATAAAAGCATGTTCAAAATCTGTTGTTTAGTAGAGTTTCCCCCTATATGATCTGCTGAAGGGAAAAAAACAGGTCAGTGTTTAGTATGTGGATACAGTGGGTATCTTCAAACAAACAGATTTCGAACTCCATTCCCCCTCACATACAGTTAAAAACTGGTAAACTTGTCTTCTACAGCACTCTGAACGCAGCCTACCACAGCAGGGGAAGTGGAGAGGGAGGTGCTGATCTCTTCTCGCTGGGATCCAGCAATAGGACATGTAAGAATCGTTCAAAGCTGTGCCAGGGGTGGTTTAGACTGGACATTAGGAAGCATTTCTTTACCAAAAGGGTGGTCAAACACCGGAACAGGCATCCAAGAGAGGTGGTCAATGCCCCAGGACTATCCGCTTTTAAGAGGCATCTGGATAAAGCCCTTAATACCGTGCTCTAACTTTTGGTCAGTCCTGAAGCAGTCAGGCAGTTGGGCTAGATGACTATTTTAGGTCTCTTCCAACTAAATAATCTATTCTATTCTGCATAGTTCATTACAAAAATTACATACATAATTACTAAATTTATACTAAGGATTCCCAAAAGCCAGCTAAAAAGATAAACATTACTAATCTTTACAGATAAAAACTGAAGCAAACAATTGACTGTATTCTTCAGACAAAGGGAACGTACAGCTGCAAGCTTAATTTGACTAGCAGCTCTTCCACTTTTCAAGAAAAAAAAAATCTTTAAACAACACTTCTCCGATTGACTGAAAGGAAAAAAAAGTATTCTTCTCTAATTGACTAAAAGGAAAAATATTCTTCTCTGATTGACTGAGTAAAAAAGGGTAGAGGGTTTTTTAAAAAGAAACAGGTAAAGAATGCAGTAGATAAGCTCACACTTATCAGCATTGCACAGTATCTGCATACAGTAGCAAAGCATTACAAAGACATTCCAGTTTGAGACTGGAACCAGTACAGCTGTGTGCAAGTGCAGGACCAAACTGTAACTGATTGCAGATAATTTGTATTTGTTAAAGTAATTTTAGTTTTGGTCTGGCTTGACAAAATTTATATAAGTACCTACCCATTTTTCAGTACATTCCCTTATCTCTCCCATAACTTTTTAACCCATTCTTTCAACTAAATCTCAACAAAATATGACAGAACAGTAAGAGTCTCAAATCTAGTTACATTTACAACTCATTTGTTACTTATTCTGCACAGTCAGTACCTACACAGTTCCAGAAAAGCCAAGCACATCCTTTGCCCCCACCAGGAAAGTAGGACAAGGCCACAAAATTCACATAAAAAGAGACCAGAGAGCTTTTTTAGCTCACAAAACAGCTGGTTTACTTGTAGAAACAGGCACCTAGCACCATCTAACACTGCTCTGTTAACAATTCATTCTCTTCAATTTATAAAACAAGAGATTTTTGGGTGCTCTGACAAAATTTGACAGTCGTTTCTTTAAAAATTGGCTTCTTAAGAAACAGGCATGCATACAATACATGAAATAACAGCTCACATGTCTCCATGCAGAAATCCACACTAAAACTCTTTTTACATACCTTTGTCCATACTCAATAATTTCCTCTTTAGTATGGTTTATCAACAGAAATGGAGCTGCGCCATCATGGTAATTAGAAAAGGTAATTACTGTAGAATGTTCAGTCAGGTTAACATCCACTGTAATTCCTCCAAGCTATCAAATGTAAAAATGATAAAGTAAATAACAGTGTAATGAATTTCTAGTAAAACAAACCTAATTTAAATATTTTGGAAAACTTTCATGAGTAATAGTCAGTCATACATAGTAATAGTCAAACAAAGAACCTGTTTTAACGTATTTTTAAAATAGTTCCCTGATCCCTACTAAGTAACAGGCATTGTATTTAGTAATCAAAACTATAGTGGAGTTCTCCACCGTCAGAATTTAGGCTGGTAGTAAAGGAATTTTCCTTGAACCATTCATACACATTAATGCCCTCCAAAACATTCTACTATTAAAAACACTCATATATTTAAAACTACTGCTAGATAAGATTATATGCAACACAGAAGTATTTGTTGGAGTCAAAGTTACTTTTCAAAATAACTTAGTGTTACTTTAGAACTAATGTAAAGACTTCTCAGCCTCAGCCAGGGAAGACTAGCAAAACAACCTGTTTCAGCTTCTGTAGATCTCCTTTGCAGAGAAGCCTTTAAAATGAAACACCTACTTATATCTGTGTGTACACACACAGGAAGGAGAGAGCATGAGAATGAGAATAATACACTTGCATATACATAATCTTTTCCCCAGCTAAGGTTTTGCAATTCTTCATTATACAGAAGACAAAGTTTTGAGAATGGAAATGAAACATTTATGTTGTTTTACGTCATTTCCCAAGCCAACCATTTACCTTGTTGTCCAAATGCAGTAGTAGACAGTTTTCTTGCTTATCAAAATTTATCTTCTTTGGGGGGAGATCAGAATTTTCAACTCTAACAAGCAGTTTGTTGGCATCATTTTCTGGCCAAAAGGGAATGCACTAGAAAAAAAATAAATCAGTATTTTAAAATAAGTGAGAAAACAAACTAGATGTTAGATGGCATTCTCTTTAGCCCAAAGTGAAATTTCTACTAAAATTCTACCCAAAAGTGTAGTGAATTAGATCAGAAACTCTATTAGAAAACCTAAAAGTAATTACTTACCTGAACACAAACTGAAAGAAAGTAAGAAATAATCCAGACTACAGTGAAGAAGCCGAGGAGTTAAGCAGCTAAAAGTGAAAACAGTAAGACTTCATATTCACATGAAGAAGTAGATTTAAAATGGATAATGTATATGGAATCAAGAGTATAAAGGTGAGCATGACTACAACACCTAAACGGCCAAGCTTATTTAAAAAATAATCCAATTAATAGACCTCTTGCCAAATAATCAATGATAAAAAGGGGTATTAGCATAAATACACCCCATAGAAACTTGAGTACACAGGACATCAGCATACTAGCTCTTCTTTTGAAATACTTCACATATATATATATATATATATATATATAAATACACATATACACACACATATATGTCGGTTTAAAACATAAGTAAATAAAATACAAAGCATTAGGCAGCTAAATCAGAGAGCACGCTCTACCATTAACATCCACAATTGAAATCACAGCCATTCTGGGTTTAAAAATTCCACAAACAATCTCTATTCAATAATTTACATACCAAATGGACAAGACCAGGAGGCAGGGAAGACAGAAGTTTTAACAGTAACTAATGAAAAGTTTCCAACTAATTAAGAGTCCTGACATAGGAACAAGCTATGATTAATAATAACTATTAACCAGCAAGAGCCAAAGTCTGTCTAGATAGACCAGTCTTTGTGTAGTTCAAACTGTTCATCTGCAATATCCAAAACTTCACGAGCACCTTTCTCCAACATAGGCTGAGAAATGAGATGTTTATATTTAATTGCGTCTGAATCCTAGAGTTAAATCTTCAATGGTGAAAGACTAGTTCACCAACTTACCATGCCACTAAGTTCCCTTTCCCATTGTTTCTCACACCACAGGAAGCAGGAAGACAAAGGAAAAAAATATAGTTAAACAGCAAGATTGAAGGCGTTATCTACATCAACATGTATCCCACACAGGAAATTTAAGTTGTGTTGTAAACTAGCATAAAACACGGCAAGTAAGTCTCAACATGGAATTAAGAGAGCTAAAAAGGAATTCAAGGAGAATCAGTCAACAGTAAATGAAAGTTTAAAATCAAAACCAAAATAAGTAAAAAGAACTGGCCAAACAAGAAGTTACAGAATCAACCACAGAGAACTAAAAAATTAATTTTTCCATTAGTCTTTATCCACAGAATGTGTCGCAAAATGATGCTGTTTCCAAATGTTTTGCCACACACTTGCTAAGTGCTGCACTAGATATTATAGTTATACAACAATGTCCATTTCGTAATAGGATCTTTAATTTATGTTTAGCAGTGGTCTCATGTACAGTCTTGGGCAATGTTTTCTTTCTTTCTTTCTTTCCCTAAGGATATATGTTGGTCAATTGTCTTGCACTATATCTAATTCGAAGGACTGTCCTTAGCAAGCCACTTCAGACTAATCACTGTCCAACAACTTCTATTAGAACATTTGAAGAAAAATGGATTTTTCTAAAAATAGTAATTCAAGTTTCTGATAGACTGACTGCTTTCCAGACAGGGAACATGTCCAAGAGGAGATGCGTTCTATACAAGGATTGCTTTTTGTCCTGAGAAGACAGGCAATCTGGCACTAAGAAAGATGAGTGGATAAAAAAGAAAAGCAGAAGGCAGGATCTGCTTAACTTAAAGTGACAAAAATAGAATGGGAGGAGAGGGGAGCAAGGTGAGATATGAATTAACATTTCAACAAGCTTGTTATTTTTTTTGCAGATCAACCTAATGTAAAAGAGTAAAGTGAGAACTACTTGAAAAAGTCACAGGCATTAATTAAAAAAAAATAATCTAGGTTAACTGGATAGCAGAGAATAGAATAGGATCAGATGGAAACTTGTTCCTGGAAACCTGACCTGGATGCCCAAAGGCAAATCAATAATGGCTGGACTCTACCTAGATTTAGAAGGGACAAGAAACATACTGGATTGAGCAACTGTTACAAATGAACAACCTTGGCAGACTTAACTGTCACAACACAGATTTTTAGAGACTACTTATCAAAAGGGAAAATATCAACACAATGTGGAAAGGTAAGCAATTTTGGGAGTGGAGTTTGGAATAATTCAGGAGGGGATAGAGATTCCTCTGTTGGCCTCTGCTACTCCATTTGATAAACTGCCGTATCTAATCTTTCAAAAGATATTAGGAGTGATCCTAAAATCTACAAAGTCCTCCTTTGATACTTGATAACTCAAAGGAGACTAAGATCAATTAATACAATTATGAAACACCTGAGAAAAAGATACTTGTGGGACAAGCTAGAAAATTCTGTAAGCATGTCAATAAAACAGATAACACAGGAAAAGCACAGATTATATATACAGCAATGTATTTGAACTTTCAAAACTATTACCTTTGAATACTTTTTGCGGAACAGTTTCTGTAAGATAATTCAATTTATTCTAATAACAAATCTATATCAAATATAAACCACAAAACATGAGGAAGTAATAAAATCCGACTATGTTTTCCCCAAGTAAGAAGTTAGATATGAAGTGGCCCATGCCACTTCACATGAACCTTTGGCATTTCAGAGCTCTATCAACAAACTTGATGAGGAATCATGCGTGTAAAGAACCCGAAACTATGTGGAGTCAAACAAAAGTGTGGGTCAGAGGAACATAAGAATATTAGGGAACAGAACAAATGTGTAGGCTTATGGCAAACAGCCTATTCTTGAGTAAAAGTGAAGAAACTTTTTTGAAAATAACAATAAACATTATGGGAAGCTGAGCTGTCTTAAACACTTATTGATCATACATTTCCCTATTGTACATTTTGATCAAAAATTGTACGATAAGGGGTTTTGTATCCTTTATAGTGAAGTGGTAGAACTGGTGAAAAGGCCTTAACATGCAGAGTTATAAATAGCAACACTTAAAATGCTGCATGGTTTCAGGACTGGAAGAATGTGCAAATACACACATCGTTGTGTACACTTAAAAATCACACCGGAACAACAACAAGAAGCAATCTGATTTTAAATATTCTTTTAGCTTTGGTATTTTAGTTTGCAAGCATTTTTGGTAACCATTTGGAGTAGCTACAATGCTAAAGAAAAGCAACAGGGCCTCCAACCACATTATTTGTTAGGTGAAACTGTGTCTGTGTTTTGCGATATGCTCTCTTCAACTGATTGGAAGGGGAGGAGGGAGATTTCACTCTTCCCAGAAGGCAGTATGAATCACTTGCAGCTTTCACAGACCTCCAACACTATCCCAAACAGGCACTGCTTTTCCTACATGTCCTGAAGGAAGGCACGATGGCCTCAAAACACATACAAAACATAATTATGGGATACAGCAGTGCAAACAGCCAAGCTGCACACCCAGTCTGCGACGGTCTAGATCTCTGCAGCATAGACAAAAGCCCAAAAGCCATTTCAACACCGCCTGGCCTGGGGGCCAGTGATCCCTCTTTAGAAACGATGCATTAAGCACTAAAAAACAGCAGTGAGACTCATCCCAGAAAAACAGTTTGGAGCTGCCTGAACTGATCTACATAAGGGATTTCCTTCCTATATGAAAGCAGCATGACATGTACCCAGTCAGCCAAACCACTCTATCAGATACCCCTGCAAAAACTGAACAGAGGTTTCAGTGCCACTGCACAGAGAGATAATATAGTAACAGCACAGGTCTTTTTCTCATACTATTTATGATACAGGTAAAAGAGAAAACATTTCAATTACAAAGTAAACCAGCTTTACAATACGTCCTAAAGCAACATTATGAAAAGGTAACAGGACACAGATAACTTACTGAAGCAGCATGATATATTCAGACATTGTCCTTGAATACTATGCATGGCTCAATTTCCATCAGTGAATATTCATGAATATTCTTAGAGAAACAACTCAGAATAGCATCCTTTATAAGTTTACCTGTTGCAAAACAATAGGAATCCACTTTTCTTTGCCTTCTTCAGCTACTTCCAAAGTGTATTTGCTTCTATTTGAGATCATAAAAAATGGAGTGAAAGTTACAATTCTGGTAATATTAAAACTGCTGATGTTTATGGTGACACCGACCTGTGAATAGAAAGACATTGTTGGAAGTATGCTGTTCCTTTCTAACCTCATTTATATTATCTGAAAGTAATGAATTTTAAAGATAAATTTAACTCACTTGATACTCCTTTTTATGACTCTTGCATTTCACAGAACCATGACTTCCAACAGTGTCCAGTGAAAACTGATCAGACAGTTCACTGTCAGTTACCATAAGCTGCACCTATGAAGAAGCACCCTGAATTAATTTTCGGTTTACAGACACTAACAACATTTAAAATCATACATATAAGTATGCATATATAGAAACATAAATATGAGTGCACACTGGAAATACTGGTGTTTCTATTAAAAAGTCAAGATACAACACCTGCCAGTATTGTCTCACAAAGGTATTTTCTACCACCCGTAGTTATAAGCTATGTGGAACAAGCATTATAAGTGTAAGATTCTTCAGAGGAAGCAATCACATAAGGATCCTTTCCAAAACTTACCACAATTAAAATCTCAAAGACAAATCAACACAGTAAAGTCTATTTCTCTCAAAGACGAGTATCTCTTTCTTAACAATACCTTTGATAATGTAAATTTCCCATCTCACACATATCTGACACTACAATTAATTAAAATATTCTGTCTTTAGACAGAGAAACTGTAGGTTTTGTGCCCTTTATAGATCATAGCATAGTGTAAATAACTTTTAAAGTGTAAAAATGCTTTCATACAACAACATAAGGGAGTACAGAGCTGTCAGGTTTTACAAAATATAATACCTTATTATTTTGGAAGAGGTTTTTGGGCTGGAAAGAAAAAAGGAGCGGCTTTTTGTAATCTGGAGGATGCTTGCGGTGAATGCCATCAGCTTTGTATTGCAACATTCGACCGGTTTTATTTACCATCCAGTACGGACTGTGAATTGCTATAACCATCTGCCCAGTTGTGTAGGTCACGTGAACAGCAATATCCAGTTCGGTCTTATCCAACTCTGTGATGCAGTAAAACGTCGTAAAGCTGATTTCTGGTAGATTGCTTTTTATATGGTACTCACTTTTCCAATTTTGATCAAGATAGTTAAGTAACTGTAAATCAAGTTTTGTTTGATCCAAGACTGCATTATGAATCTGGGCTGAACATCCCTCTTGTAGGGTGTCATATTTGTTCCCATTTCCCTTTAAAAAAAACACCAAACAGTGTATATTTATATGAGTCACACTCAAAATTCACATGAACTTTTATTTTCTAGCTAGCTTTGAAAATTACGATGCAAGTTATTTTGGAAAAAATTCAAAATGCTTATCATGCTATCTAACTGTGTTACATTCTTAAACATCTACTTTAACACAACATTTTATAGAAAAAAAACCCTATGCAAGGTCATTGATATTTAACACCCCAAAAAAATCTGTCATCAAATTCAAATACATAAACATACTTAAATAACATATTTCCTCAACTCAGTATTTTTTTCACTAAATGTAAATTTGTAAGAGGCATACAGAAAAGAGCCTGTTACTTCCATACATTTGGTAGAGGCCACAGTCTCTAGCTCTAGTAACTGTGCATTTGCGACAAAATTTTATGATTCAATTCTACTATTTGAGTTGAAATACTAAATATTAAGACCATGTGAAAAAAAATGTTTCCGTGTCTCCCATCTATATTTCTATTATCCTAAGTCTACATTAATAAGCAGTGGGACAAAACCATAGCATATCCACAGAATGAAACATTTAGTGCTGAGAAACCAATGTCCACACTGTACATGTTTTAGGTGTTTTACCTGAGATTGGCTCTCATCTGGCACAGAAATAAATGCCTATTAACAGTCAAAGTGCACCTAATCGTTTAATTTCATCTGAAAAGAATATAAAGTCTGGCACTAGGCTGCAATTCAAGCCAAAACCTGGAAAAAAGGCAGGCCTGTGAGAATTCGTTAAAAGCATGCTACTGCCAGAAGTCAGTGACAGCACATAAAACGCTACTTTAGGCTGACCCACTTATGTCACATGAAGCAGTCATAATTCACAGGAACAACTACACTGTTTAGTTACGCTTAAGCTGCACTTGAGCAACTGAAAGGGGCTCTCTCACAGGGCTAAACTTGTACAGTGTAAGTTTTACTTTGCATATGTATCTGAAGTATACCTTATTACTAATGATTAATACCACCACTTTTCACATTCTGGTACTATTTTCATTTCTGTAGATACAGGCTTGCCCTTACAAGATCCGTAAACTTCCTTCACAAATACTCTAACAGAAGCCCTTTCTTTTAATATCCATTCATAAACATACTCGAACCAGTTGGTCAGCTTTCACATCATAGGTGTGAAATGTCACAAAAAACTTAAAGAATTACCTCTACAGAGTAAGTTATTTGATACGGAAGAAGATTGTGGAGAAGAACAGAAGGCCATAAATGAACAACATATGGAAAATCCCACTGATCTTCTGCACATGATGAAGATGTCACTGTGTCTTTTACAGGAACAATATTTATGATGAGTGAGTGGTTAGTTGACCTCACAGACTGGCATTTCCTTTGTAATAAACTGTCAACATTTTTCATAATTTCATCGAATGTAATCCCTTCACACATATCATATTCGCCATCCACTCCACTTTCATTGGCTAGCGGTTGCAAACTCAGTGCGGATCTGTAAATGAAAATGTTTTTTAAACACTCAATATAAGATTGAATTTTTCAATTATGGAAAACTACTATGAAACACTAACATTCTAGTATTATTTGGATTTTGGAAGATTTCTGACAATAATTCATTGTCTGCCCTTATCTTGCTTAAAGAGGAAGCAAAAGGTGGTATAGACCCTAAAAGTTCATGGAATTGTACCAGTTGGGGTTTTTTGTTCCATACCTCCACATACTTCCCTTGCAAAGAAGGGAGTGTTGGAGATTCGTGTGAAGAGGCTACTGAATTCCCTTACAAGCGCTGCTATATTCCTGTTACAAGCAAAATGTCTAGATAAACAATTCACTCCTATGACAGATGTGCAGAAAGTGCCCCTCTTTCCAGTCAAATAAAGCATCAAGTTTATGGATTATTTACACACGTGGCTTTTGTAAGGCAACAGCCTGAATCCAATTGGGTACTCCTTGACTGAAGATTTTTGTTAGTAAACATTTCCTGACTGCCTAGTAGAACTCACACATATATCCGTGCAATGAATCAGAATGTCACTAAGCCTTATTAAATAAAACATAGTTAGAAATATTAATTACCTTACATAATCTACAGTAATGAGTAACTCAAAGAAAAAAGATACACAGCTGTCATCTTAGAAAAATATGGAAGAGCATTTGGGGGAAAACAGAAGGAAAAAGTCTCTGTAATCGTAAAACACCAATCACAGCAAAGTTATCCGCCTAAAAGTTGGTGACAGTTCAGCTAAATTGTACATACAAACTCACTGCAGTTTTAAGTGGGTATTAGCTTGAAGGTGCTAATAGCACATCTATGCTGGAAGTCAAGTCTTTCTAAGGTTGACAAGTCTTTTTCTACATCTGTGATAGATTTTAAGTGTATTTGTTTCAATTTTTTACTTCAAAATCGCAAAAATCAAAAGAATCACTAGACATCACTCCACCAAGAAAAAAAGTCTGTACTGTGTGGATAACAATCACTGTGTTCCAGAAGCACCCGGACTTGGATTCTTGAAGTAACTTAGCTAATTCAAGTGTTTCGGTAAAATGGATTTCGAAAGACTTACAATTCAAGAATTAAATAGTATTCTGTTTAACTTGGACTAGATGCTCTGAGGAGATCCTACCCAACAACGATAGTACATATACAATGATAGTAATGTTAGTTACAGTATTAGGTAGCAAAGGGAAACATTTTTTTTTTAGTGTAATTGTATGGCTACAATAATCAAAAATGTATAAACATATTCCATGTTAAAAGAACAATGCAGTAAAGTACCTGTAAGAGGACAATGGTATGTTGAATTCATTTTCTGGTGAAGCAGCCCCTAAACATCTTCCTTCCTCAAAAATATTTAGTGGGACTGAAAAATGATTCCTTATCTATGTGAAATAAAAATCCAGCAACATACATTAGAAAAAAATAGAAAGTGTTTTGAGCCTAATAGAACACAGAATGAGAACTCTCTCACTGTTCATCTTACCCATTTACCATTCAAAGTCAGGTATTCCAAAAGAACTGTCTCTAATACCAGCAAATCTCCTTAAACGATTTGGTTGTGCATTTTAATGCTCTGTTTTAATTATTAAATTAATACAATAGCTGTAAAATTCTTTTCAAGGAGAAACATAAAGCCCTGTAAAACCGAACACAAGTAAACCTGAACTATGTAATAGCTTTCCAAAGAACTCTTTCCTAAAAATATAACAGATACATGTGTTTGTGGATCAAAATCCATATGGCAGAAAACACAAGGGAAGTCAAATACTTATTTAAGGTTAAACCATCAACACCCATTATAGTTTGGGAGGTATGTATGTCTCTTGTTCTTGGCAAATGTGTTGTTTTTTTTTTTTAATTCAGGGTTAATGTAATGGCACTATTAGCTCTGGAAAAAATATTAATTTAAATTAGGAAAGAAAAAAACAGTAGATTTTGTCATTAACCAAGCCATAAACCACTCTGGACAAAAGAAGCATGTGAAACGTAACAGGGACACCATCACTATGTAACACTAATATATGGACCAGCACTGCACGTGTAAACTATGTAACATTCATCAAAAATACTATTCAATCAAAAAAGATATATGCTCAAAGGGCTCACTCTTCAGCTGACTTGGTACTAAATTTGAAATTCGTGTATCAATGGTACAGCATGCAGAAAAAGAAATAACCTGATAACCTTGCAGAACCAGGGTAAGGTTAAGAGAGGTTTGATCACAAAGCAAATAGTTAAACAAGACTGAAATTAGAGCTAGTATTAGAAAACATTACTGATTAATTATCCTGTTCTAAAATCTGGTCCATTTCCATGCCCACTCCCTGTCTTTGTCACTTTGAAAAAACTTTTTATTCTTGAAAATCTCTTCTAAACAACATTTAACAACAACAAAGTTATATGTCAAAATTTTTTAAATATATTTTTTAAATGTTTATTTAAAGACTACAGGATCATTTTCATTCATTAAAAAATTAAAATAATAATGAAATGATAATGTATGGAAATACAATAACCTGAATAGGAGAACGTATAGTTATCATCTTGCTTCCTTCAACTGTATCGATTTGGCAGACAATGGACCTTTCAACACCTGATTCCTCATGTCTCACTCTGTAAATACATCGACCCACTTTTGTCAATGGAATCTTTTCCACAGTGGAATGATTATGTGGACCTAGAATTCACAAGATGAGAAATAAAAGACTCAAAGGGAGTATAAAGATACATTTGAAAGACAAATGTGCATTCAACAGAATTTTCTGTACCATTCCATCTATTAAAAAAAATTTAAAGCAGATGAAAAAGTACAAACACCACTTCTAATATGTCAATCTTGAGCTGTTATTTGACAAACAGACTTGTTATTTGACAAAGACTCTTTTTTCACCACAGGAAGAGTAAATGAGTCCACCACTCAAATAGTTAAGTGGGTTTTGCCACTGCAAAAAACAATTAGTGCCTAAAGAGAAACGTTTACAAGATGCAATGGCTTATTAATAAGGTACCGCTCATACGTATTGAGAAAACAATTCAACTAATAAATCATATGGTCAAGACCCATTAGAAAAATAGTTTTGAAAAACTTTCAGTTATTACAATAAATCAACTTAAATTCTTGACACACACACACTATTAAAAATAGCTAAATTTTACTTTTAGCTTTGTGTTTTAATTGAAATTATTTAAAACAATCCTTTCTTAAAAACATCGCCCTTAAGAGTAACTTCTCCTATGAACACATGTATATACAGGCCTCAGAATTCTACAAAAAAAATCATTTTGGGCAGCTGAATTCTGCATTAACGTGTGCATACAAACAAAAATATGTGATTGCAGTAAAATTATGAAATAAAGATTCGTTACCAAATAACTTATCATAGAAAATTTATGCATCTAGAATAAAAAAAAAACCACACTCCTTACATGTTATGTAGTCCCCCAATATGTATTGACCTGTACAAGATGCAGTATTATGCATCATGAAGTATTTGCAAAGTGCAGAAGATATATGAACTTTGGAACTTACAGATCTGAATGTAAAACCTCTTGCTACTCAGAGTTGTCATTGCTGTGAACTGGTCACTCTCATTTTTAGTTCTGACAAATTCCATATTTAAATTCTCTCCATCTCTTAAATGAAATATTTTTGCTCCAAATTCAACATTAAGGACACTAAAGGAATCACTAGGTGAGACAGTGATAGGAAGTCCTAAAGAATTTATTATTACAAATGGCGCTCGGTCTTTTTTGAAGATGTCTGAAGTTTGACTAGCTGCTTCAGCAAATGCCTAGAAAGGAAAGAATAGATACAAAACACAAATATACTGAGTAAGACTTCATCAAGACAACCTGCACAGACATTCATTTAACAATTCTGACACTGTGTAGTTAAGTGATCTTTCTTACCGTGCCCAAATTACTCAACATTTGTAGCCCACATTTGGAGAGTGTAATGTTCAGCTGATCTTTTGAGGAAACATTTATTACAGTTTTATATTCTGGAACTTTGTAGTTTTCTTCTTCCGCATCTGATTCAACCAACGCTTTTTTAGCCTTCTTCTTCATCTGAAAGGAGATTTTAAAAGAATTCTTATCGGACCACTCCTTCTGTAGAAGCAAGTTTCACCTAAAGACTCTTTCTCTCTCTTTCTCACTTCTATGTCCTGCCACGGTTCTCCTTTTTTACTTTATGTTTTTGTTCTCAAATAAAAACAAAAGAGGGAGAGAATAAAGAATGCAAGGGGCAAAAGACACATTTCAGAAGTCAATAAAATTCCAATAACAGTAGCTAAATTCATGCTTATTCAAAATTAGAGAACACACACTTATATACAAACTACTAACATATCCAATAAATGCTGTGTGAAAACATTCATCTTGACATATCTAATAACATTGTGTAAAAACTATCATACATAATTGACTTCCTATTCTTACAACAGTAACCCCAAATTTATTCTTCATATGTTTCCAAACCAAATACTTATTTTCTATGTTTTCATTTGTTTGACGGAAAAAAGTAAGTGTCAAATGAAAAGCATTTTCCTGGCCTTCAGCATTCCTAGAAATCATGTATTTCCAAATGTTGTATTTCAAATGTGGGCAAGAAGATATGAGGTTGACTCACAATATTCTACCTTTCTCCTACATTAGGTCTCATACCTTAAAAAAAAAATGCAATAAAAGTTAAGACAGAAGGAGAGGAGGAAAAAAAGAAAAAGCACCTCCTTTCCCAAGAATGCTTATCTACTTTGACACCAGCATCTAGACTATTTCCTTATGAAAGACGGAACTCAAGTGGCAAGAGGACTATTCCCATATTGCACTTCGTGCTAGTCAATAACAGATATCAGTTTTTCCAATGTGTTTCTGCTGGAATGAGATGAGTGGTCTTCAATCTTCCCAAAATTACTGAATGTATCATATGACCTAACTTAGTGAAACTGATATAAAGCCATTATGTGTATAAAGCCATTATGTGTATAAGCCATCTAGTGTAACTGGAATCAAATCTTCTTGCCATCTTAAATACAATATTAGTTAAAAGATCTGTAAGTCTGAATCTTCACTTGTGCAAGTGCTGGTTTCATCCACTAATTGCGAAAAAAAGTTTCAGTAACCAACAAGAAGGAACAAAATTGTGAGCTTAGTCTCAGCAATAAAAGCTGCAGAGCATTTGTTTTTTCTAAGATATTGCAATGGAAGATTTGAGTTCAGCTTTGGAAAACATACCTTGATTTCAAGAATCCACGGTTTGAATAAATCAGTCTTCTCAACTTCTAGTGGCTCAAGCAAAGGTTCCCACACCCCAAACATTTCATTAAAATAGTGTACCTATCGAAATGCAGAATTCAATTAGGAAATTACATAAGGAACATTATGTACATTATGAAGTTAAATCAATGACAGCTCTATAGATTTTAAAAGACTTAAAATTCTATATTAATTAATTAACAATTACTCTGAAATATTAAAGATCTATAATCAGATTGCACTTTCAGCTCCCACCATAAGATGAAGCAAATGTTATCTGAGAAATAAATGAGGCAGCTAAGTCTCTACTGCAAAGACACGCTTCCAAATAAGTAGTTTAAGGTGTGTCACTTAAAATATAATTTTGGCTTAAACTGTAGGTACTGGAAGTATAAAACACTATAAAGAATCTACCTACAACAACCACTGAATTTTATGTCCCTGATTTCCAAATATGAGCCAGTTTGGATATCTTATGTACAATACTTGTAGCACATAGTATTTTATAGAAATGATACATTAATATATTCTTCTGTAATCTTTAATTGAGATTGTCAGAGTTTTAGCCAGTTGCTACTCCAAAATTCAATATTGATGCAACAGGCCTTTGGGAACCTGTATATAGTGTAAATTGTATATCACCAATTACTACTATAATGTAGATTGTATATCACCGTTTACTGCCACTAACATATTACACCTAATGCATTAGATTTGCATTTTAACTACCTTCACACCTCATTCCCATCCTTCCCCCACAGCATGTATCTGCAGGAGTTTAGTCATCAAATATATGGAATGTTTTTCTTTTATTTTCTAAATAATATAAAAGGTTTAATATCTTAAGAAAACTTTTCTTTCTTCCATAGGATTCCTCACCTCTAGCTCTAGATGAGAACGTAGGTTGATTAGAGTACTCCAGTTTTTGACTTCTCCAAGAAACGACGACTTGGCTAAAAGCATTGGTACAGTTCGGTGCCCAACCCCAGCTTCAAGTGTTAGAAAAACAGATTCCACATTCATTTTCAATGACTCTCCTGTGGGAACCAGTTCAGCAGTTGGATTTGTATCTTCATTTTCATTTGATTCTTCAAGAAACCACATTTTTAAATTTTTTATATCTTTCTTATTCCACAAGTCTGGAGGAATTTGACTAATTTCTTCTTCTGTTGTTTCTGCAGTTTGATAGAGGCCTGATGTAATAGTAATTACTGTGTTTATGATTATTGGTGAAACCTACAAATAAGAAGTTGGAATAAATGTAAATGAGACGCTAGTAGAGGAAACAGTCAGCTACTTTCAGACACAAAATTCAATGATTATGTTACACTAACAAAACACTTCTGTTCTCTACATCACTCCTACGTTTGAAAACTCATTCCTTTCCCCAAGCTACAGTTCAATCTATTCAGATTTTCAACCCTTGCCTTTCTTCCAGATAGGAGCTTTCTAAACTACAGCATCCAGTTCTCCATCTGAACACTTCAAAACTCATCACTGCATATCAGGCCATTTTATAAAACACAGATTCCAAAACCAAAGCCAATTCCAAAACCAATTGCGACATGATTGCTAATTTTTAATTTTGTTCGTTTTCACATACTAAATAGGCAGGTGACCTGACAAAGAACAGAAACAATTCCCCACTTCTTTTTTTCCTGTTTTTTTTTGTTTGTTTTTTTTTTTTTTTTTTTTTTTTTTAAGAAACATATCCCACAACCAACTTCAAAGACTTCTGAGCAGGATGTAGTAGAGAACTAAAAACTAAAACCACAATAAAAGTCTACCTACTTTTATTGTTAGAGATTTAATCGTTAGATCGGCTGTTTGTGGATTAGTACCTGACTGTTTCATTTCAAAGAAGAAGTCACAAGGCTGTAATACCTATACAAAAGAGTAAAAACACATGTTATATAGAGAAAAAAAAATTTAAAAGTCATATAGTTTAAAGTACCAAAAGCAAAAGTTACCATTATTTGGTTCTTTAAAATTAAAAAACACTAATAACATGTTCAAACATAAAGACAAAAAAGTATCAGAAGCACCACCTCAGCCATTCCTAATCATTAAAGATTCAAATGTCAGCTACAGTAAAACACATTACACTTCAGCAACTTCACTCCTTTAAGTAAAGATTGCAGATGTCTTCAAATACACCGCATCATCATGCCCGTGACTTCTGAGGAGAACCAGACTTTTCAGTTAAGGGCAACACAGCAACAACAGTTACAGTTTTACTGAATAAAAATATCACATGAACCACATTCACTCAGTTCCAGCTTACCAAATCCAAATCTAAGGTACACTATATGCAAAATAGATGTAGTTAGACTCTACTCATACTGTACTGACCAGTCCCTACCTGAGAAGTTGTCTTTCAAAAAATGTTAATTTCAAACCACATTAATGTTGCAATCTTTCCCAACATCCCTGTCCATGTCTGAATCAGATGCTGGGGGCATAGAGACACCCTGAATCAGTTTTACCACACTTTCCCCAAGTGAGTTTAATCTAACAGAATTTTTTGTCTATATTATTATTTTATCCTCTGCTGCTCAAATTATTTTTCTGCTTCTTCTTCTTCTGTGTTAAAGCCAGGAATGAAAAATAGCATACTCTTCTTCAGACCAAGGTACACGTGAGAAACAAAGAACCTCATCATTTGTGCTGCTCTAAACATAAAGGCTAGTTTCCCGGGTATCTGGGGAAACCTGTTCATCAGGATGATGAATTCATCCATCGCTAGTGTCCCCAAAGTTTAGGCAATATGAAATCTTTACATCACTATCAGCCTTCAGAAATCTTGTAATCTTCAAATAAGCTCATATCATACATTTTCTTTCTTGAGTAAAGGTGGCCATGGAATATCATCTCAATCTCTATTTCTCTGACTATTTTCCCAGATGAAAATTGCATTGTTTACAGAAAACCTGGCTTTGGAGATTTCCTTATGTACATGTTTTCAAAAGGGACAGTTATGCTGCTACCTAAAGACAACATAATCTTTTTTGACCTCTACTACTTTCTTGAAAGCTTTCTGAATCTTTCAAAGAAGGCACTGTTTCATAACATCCTCTGAAATTTTTTCCCTCTTTATAGCACAAGCATCCTGTCAGATATAGGTCCTTTTCTCTGTTTCTACAGTCTGACATAGCAGATTCTGGCAGAAGATATTCCTGTAAAGGGAAAGCTTGGTAGCCTTCTAATTGCTTTCTACAAAGCTAGCCACATCTGTGCCACATTTGCCAGGTACGGAAATGGAAGTCAAGCAACTTCGCACTGTGTTGTGGCTATCAGTGTAAGTGCATCCCTTTCTCAATGACTATATCGTTAACAGATTAATGCAATCAAAGACTGTGTCCTCCCAAGGACTAAACTGAGCTGCTATGAAAGTATCCTATTATGGAGACGAAGTGGAACTCCCAGTCCTTTATGCTTATAGCTTTCATCTTTCCCATGTAGCTCCATAGAGTAAGCAGGCATTAATGCAGAACTGAAGACTCATTCTTCGAAATTCATCTGTGGTCTGAGGACACAATTAACAGTTGCATATACTGTCAAATTAAATTTTTCCTCTGATACAACAATATCATTACAGAGTTAACTGAGTTGTAATCTGCTGTAGAAGCAGAAAAGCTGTAAGAAGCTCTAAGAGTCAATGCATTCCCACCTGGCCAGTAACTAACAAGTCTGATTCTGTTGCCAAAATATAAACAGGCATTTTTAATATAATGGATCTACGGACCTTAACACAAAGGAATTTATAAATACTATACAATAAATAATCTATTTCATAATACATACTTCCCATTCTGTCTGTGACCCTTTGTTATTCACTTGCATAGCTGTTTAATGCAAAGTTTCAGACTGAAAGTATTCCGAATTTACTCCATTGCATTTGAAACAGTGTACACCCATAAAATTCTATTTAGTTGGCTTACACAGGATATAAGAGATTATTAACATTTTACTCCTCTGCGCTCTTAATTTTAGCTTGTCATACAAAGCAAATCTCAAAGACATAGATCAAGATGATGTTTTTGGCATATCAGACAAAACAGAATAAAATCAAGAAAAAAAGTTAGCCACAAAATTTTACTTGTGTGTCTATAATAAACATTCTAATGATGAAAGCTTCAGAAGTAACTTGCATTCTAGTAGCTGAAGTTACACAGCACCTTTTAAATGCAAAATGGATGTTTGCAAACTCACCGTAGTAATATTCCCTTTCCTTTTTTCTGGTAGAAATGGACACGCTTTCATTTGAATCTCTTTAACAGCAGCTGTCATGCTATATCTTTCAGGGCTATTTTTAATGAAGACCTCACACTGCGTTGTAACCACCAACGCAGGAGCATCACTTCTTGTTAAATCAGCCACAAACACAATCTCTGGATTTTTAACAACAATGTTCATTTCCATTGTAGATACAGGCTGCACAGGTGCTTAAAAAAATATAAATTAAATTAGATTAGTTGTTCAAAGATTAAATTGTCATTATTTACATCTCTCTCACAACTTATAAAGAAGTTCTAAAGATTTAATGATAAGATCTAGCATAACTGGTGTCAGAAAACCTGTAAATCCCTGCAACTGACTTATTCGTAGACTCTTCACTGGAGATACAGCACCATTAAAGCTCTAATTACCTTCAGATACAACAAAAGATTCCACAAGCTTCTTTGTCAAAATGAAAAGGATAACAGTATCACCACTCTTATACCTCTGACACTAGAAAAAGTATCAGCTTCACTAAATATCCACATTAGCCAGCTATGATAGGGTCTTATGAAAATGCTGGACACATTTTCTGCTCTCTGGAGCAGCAAAACACACATTTTCCCATATGACAATAATGCAGCATTTACTAACGCTTCATGTAACTATTTGTAGTACCAATATACCTTTATGTAAGACTTCTTCATTTGTTTGGCTTTTAATCGCCTACTAAATAATCACAGCAGGCCTAACTGAGGCGGATATTTAGGGTACAGGAAAAACAAAACAAAAAAAAAGTGGACTCGCTTTGCAGACCTGATGTGAACTACCTGAGGCCTGGAAGCATAAATAGCCCATTTCCTCCTCTGATGATCTAATGGACTAATTTCTGATGTCAGGTATAGGGTCCTCTGCACTAGGAAGATGAAATTGGGCACTCAAGCTAAAAGCCTGTTTCCTGATGTAGGGAGAAAATATGCATCAATGGACAAGTGAAATGACATCATTTCTATGCAGCAATACCTGACAGCCTGAATTCATATTTAAGCATAATATAATATGCTCCATCCTTCTCAGGAAGGATGAAAATGGTAACGGTGATAATCATAATTTTTAACTTTCTTGAGACTGTAAAGATAGCCAAACCAACTTGGAGAGTGCCAGCTGTAATTGTCCTTTCCCATTTTATTTTATTTTGGATATATATTTTTAGGTATTTCCTTTGTCTGGTAAGACAAAACTTTATTTGGAAATAAAGACCAAGGGACATGAACCTATTTCCATGATGCAGAGAAAGAAACATCAATGGTTAAAAGAAGCTCTTCTATACACACAAACACAGGAAACAGCTTTAAAAGGGTATTATAATGGATGTCATCTCCAAACACGCTGAGGAACAGGAAGTTATTGGAAGTGGTCAACACAGATTTACCAAGGGTAAATCATGCTTCACCAATTTGATGGCCTTCTACGATGTTGTAACTGGTTGGCTGGATGAGGGGAGAGCCGTAGATGTCATCTACCTTGACTTTTGCAAGGCTTTTGACACTGTCTCCCATAACATCCTCATTAGGAAGCTGAGGAAGTGTGGGCTAGATGAGGTGACAGTGAGGTGGATTGAGAGCTGGCTGTGTGACAGAACTCAGAGGGTTGTGATCAGTGGCACAGAGTCTAGCTGGAGGCCTGTAACCAGTGGTGTCCCCCAGGGGTCAATACTCGGTCCGGTTTTGTTCAATATATTCATTAATGACCTGGATGAGGGGACAGAGTGTATCCTCAGCAAGTTCGCTGATGATACCAAACCGGGAGGGGTGGCTGACATTCCAGAGGGCCACGCTGCCATCCAGTGTGATCTGGACAGGTTGGAGAGCTGGGCAGAGAAAAACCTAATGAGGTTCAACAAAAGCAAGTGCAGGTCCTGCACCTGGTGAGGAAGAATGCTAAGCACGAGCATAGGTTAGGGATGGACCTGCTGGGAAGTAGTTCTGAGGAGAAGGATCTGGGGGTCTTCGTAGACAGTAAATTATCCATGAGCCAGCAATGTGCCCTTGTCACCAAAAAGGCCAATGGAATCCTGGGCTACATAGGAAACAGTGTGGCCAGTAGGTCGAGGGAGGTCATTCTCCCCCGCTACTCGGCGCTGGTGAGGCTACAACTGGAATACTGTGTCCAGTTCTGGGCTCCCCAGTTCAAGAGGGACAGGGAACTGCTGGAGCGAGTCCAGCGAAGGGCAACTAAGATAATTGAGGGACTGGAGCATCTCCCTTATGAGGAAAGGCTGAGAGAGCTGGGACTCGTTAGCCTGGAGAAGAGAAGGCTGAGGGGAGACCTTATTATGGCATATAAGTATCTAAAGGGTGGGTTGAAGGAGGATGGAGCCAGACTCTTTTCAATGGTTCCCAATGACAGGATGAGGGGCAATGGGCACAAGTTGGAACATAGGAAGTTCGGTTCAAATACATGGAAAAACTTCTTTACGGTTAGGGTGACAGAGCACTGGAACAGGCTGCCCAGGGAGGTCGTGGAGTCTCCTTCTCTGGAGATTTTCAAGACCCGCCTGGATGCAGTCCTGAGTAATGTGCTCTAGGCAATCCTGCTTTATCAGGAGAGTTGGACTAGATGATCTCTAGAGGTCCTTTCCAACTCTGAAGATTCTGTGATAATTCTTAACATAGCATTTCAATACCAAAATTAAACAGATATTTAAATACAAATTTTTAATATTTCCAGTAGATACCTTGTTCCTTTAAAGGTAATGACTGTTTGAGATTCCTCTGTGCAGCAGCACTTTCTGCATTAGCCTTAAGGAATATATCTGCGACAGTAAGTAGAAACTCCATGCTTGCACAAAGGTATATCTCTTGAACAATCACATCAAGAATAGTGCCATCTCTCCCCTGTTTATAGCTTACATCCACCATAACTTTCTTTTCAAATCCATGTTTCATTTCCACCATCCTGAAAGACCATAAGGTGGCATTTAATGAGACAAAAAAACAGCCACAAATACTGAAAAACACTCAAGATTCTCAATCAAGCTGCAATACATTAACAAGAGTGAATTTAAAAGCAACATCAAAAATTTTAAAACATGACCAATAAAAACATTAACAGAAATTCTGTAAAACTTCAAAACTAACTGAACTTACATATACTGGCAAAGGTGTTCATGATTTTAACAAGTCAATCCATCACGATTCTTTGTATACACATCAAAAGTATTATTCTTTACTGAAGTTTGTTACTCTTCATGAAAAAAATCTTAAGTCTTACTTAGCCAGTGGCTCATTAAAGCTGAAAGTGCAATTTGTTTCTATATGCATTTATTAATTGCACATTTAAAATTTGTTTGACTTTGTTTGTTTCTAGCATTTATATTGGTCTCATAAACGTGTGGAACAAAACACAAGTAAGACATATAAGTTTACAGTAACATATACTCTAAGAACCACCTACACCTAAATAACTGCAGTTTGAACAGAATACTAAAAAAGGAAACATTTGAAATTCTTTGTCAGCCTCCAATAAACAGTAATTTATGTCAACAGACCTTGGTGTAGCCTTCTGGATTGATTGTCTTTTATCATCTAACGTACAATTTGCCAGCTTGACTGAAGCATTCATTGAACCATCTGATAACATTTTGACAGCAGCTGACATCAAAACTAACTTAAACTCTGCAAGCTTCAAAAGTTCATCTCTCTGATCCAAATTTGTAACCTGTTTAAATAAAATGAAAGTACATTTGTAGATTTGCTTAAAAGTCATGGAAATAATACACAGGTGCGGTATACAGTTTTACTCTAACTACTAAGATTTTTAATAATAATATATTAAATAAACCCACTGGTAATTGAAAAGACAACAAAAATCAATAACAGACAAAACTGAAAAAAGAAAGCTTTATCCTTCTACCATCTAGCTAAAGCAAGCTTACATTAGTGAGACAATGTTTAAAAGAAAGTAGAATTAGTTTGTTTGCTGTTTAAAAATACATAATACACGCAAAGATGCCAAACAAGAAACTAAGTTTTGTCTCTTATGACTATGTACTGTTTAGTCAGACACTGGAAAATTGTTCAAAATCTAAAATAATGGACTATAAATTTACAATAAAACATTACCAAACTTTTAATCAGAAACTTCCTGAGAAGTTTTGTAAATTTAAACCAAGAAGAATAAAAATGCTTTCATACTGTAATACAAACTTAAAATATCTCTCCACGATTTTATTTATATATATGTGTGTGCATCCACACATGTCTGTGTAACCAAAGAACAGGTTGCATCCCTCTCTGTTTTTTAATTCCCAAACTGTATTTTGAACTAAGATAAGTTTTCAGCACATTTTTAATCAGATCACAGAAGATGCCATGTATTATGTGCTACCGCTGGTTATTCTCTTTCCTGTAATATCTGCCTTGTGATTTAGTTAAAATAGCCATTTATCATTTCCATCGCATTTGTTACTATTGCTAGAAATCACTTTCTCTGCTCATAAATTAAACTATTCCTGTACAGAATTTCTAGGACTTTAGGCAACCTTAAAGCCGTTTCTTTCTCTTTGTAACCAAACTTATATTTACCTGTTTTGAATTTGGACTATACAGTACTAAAGTCAGGGAGTCGAACCTGAAGTCCAGTTTCAGTGTTGTTTTTATCTTCATAGGTGAATGCAATTCCACCACAGCTGATGTCACAACAGTCACACCTTTCAGAAATTAGAAAAATTAAATATTAAAGAAAATTACCTGAATGCAAATAAGAAACACCCCAAAACATCATCCTCACTAATGACTATAAAGACAACAACTTCAATTTTCCTCCACGTGTAAATCCATCCACAATTTAGATATGTTTATCATGGTCTCTGTAATTACTCTTGACAAAATCACACAGTGTTTGACAAAATAAAATTTTCAGCTTATATATTATACATGCAATTTTTACCATCTTTAAGGCATAAATCTAATGTTACATGGTACTGTGTGCCATGTGGTATGTTACAAAGAATACAAGTTTGTTTTCATTCTCATTTGTTCATCTTACTACATTTTTGCCATTTTTCACATTTAATATATTATTTTCTTAACCTTACTTGATTCTTTTTTTTTTAGTGTGTTCTGAACAGTTTATGGGCAATGATGCGTACTGAATAGGAATAACTTTTAGGGATGCCAGCATTATGATAAGACAAACAGATCTAAAACTGAACAGCACCAGAACTAGTAAATACAGGAAAAAGAGTAACATAGCAACTTTGCAAAGCTGGGATGCTACCAAAACCAGCTGACCGACTTTTAGGTGCTCACTGCATTATTGAAAGTAGAACAAGACAGTCCTTACATTAAAATACATCATGCTATAGAACTCACTACAGTGGCCAAGATGCTCCTAATCATTATCATTATTGTTGGGTATAGCTCAAACCACAATGTCAAGGTAATAGAGGTACACTGTTAAAAACAACTGAATCTGGCATCCTTTCATAAAGGAAATTCCAACAGTAATAATAAAATGACCGTAATACCTAAAAATGCCAGACCACACGTAGAAAACGTTACCTGCAGAGTGCTGTGAAGTACTATGCATATCACTACAATGGCTAGTCGTATCTTTGGGTTCTGGTAAAGATGTTGATGCACCAGAGCTTCCACCTATATTTTCATTTAGTGTCCTCAATATTGTGGTAATATCTTCCTGACTGAGAATTAGCTTAAAAGAAGATTGTTATTAAACTCAGAACGACTCAGTTCATGGAACTTTTAGTAACTAAAATCTAAGTTTACAATTAAACAGATAAACCAAATTAATCTCCTCTGATTCTCTGTTCAGGAGCCTAAAGAACCAAGTAAAATATTTTTCTCAAATCCATACAACACCTTACAGTAAATTCTAGAAATCAGAAGTTGTTCACATATTATTTTGGTTTTGTCCACAAACTTTGTTTACAAAGCCACAATTTAGAAGTTGAACGTTAAAAGTCATACACATATATTTTGACATATAGTCACCCAAAATTGTTATCCACATTTAGTCACAAGGTACTTTAGAGTAATGTTTATTAGTTCTATCTCAAAATTTGGCAAATTGGTTTTGCTCATACAACTGACAAGCTTTATATTTTTTGCTGTTAAATTTAAATGAGCATGTGCGCTTACTCATACTCAGGCTTCACGGGTACGAATACAGCAGGTGATTGTGCTGCAAATAACAGACCAACAGGCTCCAGCTTTTTCCCTTCCTTCTTTGAAAGATACTGACTGACAGGTAAAAGCCTATAACAGCATATCCATTTCTAACTAGCAACAGTAATATATAGTATAAAGTCTGCCTGCAGTATCAAAGATGAAATACAGAGCTTAGATTAGAACAGAATGCTATTCACTTCCTTTTTCCCTATGAAATCAAACTGTAACCTAAGAAACTTGTATGGACAGAAAAAATGAATGCATTTCCACATATATTTTAACAGTTGCTTTCAGAAATGAGTGCTTACATTCATAGGCTTGAGTCGGCCAGATATTTCAATATCAGGAACTTCGTTATACCATGCAGCAGCTAAATTTCGTTCAACAGCTACTTCCAGATTGAGTGGCTGCAGCAACTGTACTTCAGTTTGCAATGAACCCTGCTCATAGCACGATCTGTGAACAGAAACAACACACTCCCAACTTGACATACTTCACTTACACATTGTAACAAACAAAACACATTTCTGTCTTTTCCTCATCTTTTTCATTAGTACTTAAAACAGTCTTCATATTACCCCTAGTACCTCCAGTTAAAGCCTTACTCCACCAACTAGACATCTTTTCTTATCAGGAAGGAGACACA
This sequence comes from Alca torda, assembly GCA_008658365.1. Classification (NCBI taxonomy): domain Eukaryota; kingdom Metazoa; phylum Chordata; class Aves; order Charadriiformes; family Alcidae; genus Alca; species Alca torda. The sequence continues at coordinate 41,265,516 of CM018101.1, read as the reverse complement.
CCAGGCATGTGACATACTAACTTCTTGCATGTCAGGACCTCTTACCTGCTCTCCACTGGAGAGAAATTCCTTCTTTCTTCAGTACTATGTTTGAAAATCTTTCCTTCCCAATCCCCTGCACCAAGACCCATCATCAAACACTTCGTTACAGCTATCTGACTTGATATCTTTCCTGCTATGTATATTTGAAAAACCCATCAAAACAGCCATTTAAAAATGGGTATTAAACTGTCCCATAGTAGTCAATGATGTGTAAGTCTAGTATTCTACACAGTATTCCCTGAACAAACATTTGCTACTATTAAAAGATGTGTAGATTGCTTTCTCCTAAACCATACATTTTAATTCCTTTTACAAAATCTTTATTAATTTGCTGTTAAATTTCAAGATAATAGTGTATCCACCAACCACCAACTAATTATTTTGATAACAATTTCTCAAAGCTCTCCAAGTGAAGTATCCCTAAAGGATTACATGAATTAAAAAAAAAAAAATCTTGACACTACATTACCTGTATAACTTTAGTTCACTCAATTTCACCGTCATAGAGTCAACAACAGGTGGGAGATTATACCGTGTTTTTGTTTTAGCAATAAAGAACTGGTTCTTCACGGTGATCAGACCAAGATCAGCCACCAGGACATTCGCAGACATTGCTGACTGTGGAACTATCACAACAGGTGCTTTAATATTGATATCTAGTGCCAAACGGGAACTACGCTCTGCTAGCTCTTTTACACCTGTTGCTGCTTTCTCTGCTGCTTGAACAGTTGCCTCAGTAAGAGCTTCCTTGGCAGCTTGAAAGTTATTTATAAAAGCCTAGGAAAAGAATACAGAAGTTGGGAATTTTATTAAGAATTACACAACTTCAACAACACTAAGAATCACAGCTTTTTAAACAGCAAACCATCTTGAGATACTGTTTTTGCTACGCAATTTTTCTGAATTCTTTACTAGGACAGTTTCCCCTCAAAATATAATAAAGTGTATATATATATAAAAATAAATTTCCATACTAAATATTTGGCAAATCACATAGTAACAGCAATGACCTTGTAACACGACTTGTATGACAAATTTTGTTTACTCCTATGGAGAGTAAAAGACAGATTTACTTAACAGAATATATGGAGAAGGCATTACTTTTCATGGTTTATTATTTATAATTCAGTCTTATAACCAATGAACAGTGTGTATATCTAAAAGCTGCCACAAATCATTCAAAGAAAAAAATCACTAAAAATAATAGCAAATATTGTTGCTTAGCCACGCACTCCATAATAACAAACATATGGAGGAGAACAGTAAATAGCCCAACCCCCAATCCCAGTGAAGTTTTTACAACAGTATGTAACAGTTCTTACACAAACAGGCACAACCCCATATGGGATGCTTTATCCTTTTCTAGCACTGACAATCTGAATGCTAAGGAACAGTATCTGGAAAAATTAACTTACCAAAATAGACGAAACAAACTTGTTGACAAAAACTACTTGAATACACCCAACGGTTAGGTAAATACGATTGTCAACAACATCCATATTTGTATATGCGATGCCATCTGTAGCATTCACATATGATATCATTCTGAAGTTGAAGACTTCTTTTCCTGTGATGTAAAGAGCCTTAGGGAGAAAAAAGAGCATGTCTACTGTAAAAACTTACACTGGAGAAACTGAATTCCAAAATAAGATGCCGTACCTCAGACTGCTAGGACATTTTTACATCAAATATCTGAACAATAAATGAAAAAAAAACCCAAAACAACCTTGAAATAGCTGAAAACTCTCAGTTGGAATCTCACCTTGAATAATTCTGTACATTAAAGTCAACAAAATAAGGAGCAAAATAAGCAGTTAGGCATCACAGTTGCAGAAAATCAATGTCGACCTCACAATCACAGGTTGTTGGGAAGAAATCTGTCTGCTTATAGAGCTATAATGCTCCCAGCAAATACATAAAACAGTATTCAAAAAAACCCCCCATAGTTAAAGAGTAGAGTCCACAAAGTAATTTATCACCCATATTCCATTCAGAAACCAATAATACATGCAAATGCATACCTTTTTATACAATGCTGTCTCATCAGAATCCACAATAATGATGTTCTTTAATTTTGCAGTCACTTCCATTGCTGTTTTCTTCATGATCACTTGGCTGTCCAGTCCTTAAAAAAATAAGACATGCAAAATCTAGAGACTATTCTGGTTACAAAGTTTTATGCCTTTGTGATTAAAATTTTGTTCCTACCTTCAATGTGAATTTCAGCTATTCTGTGTTTTTTCTCTCTAATAAAGATACGTAAACAGGATAAATCCGCACAGATATTGAGGTCAATAACATCTTCATACTTCGATTTTTTTGATGCTGTGGGAAATACAAAACAATAAAAATTACAGTTCTTCAAGGAGGAGGTGTAGTATTTTAGTATCCCTTCGCCAAAGCCTAGTTTATATGAAGTCTGCACCACTGGGAAAATGCACTGTACTCATACTAGCAAGTACAACACAAAGGAAGTGTACATACAGGACTGTATATACAAGAGTCCTCACGTGCTTCACAAACTGTGGTAACCAACATCAGTATTTTATCAACTACAAGAAATATAATTAATATACAGCACAATGCAAAATTAGAGATAGATTATTCAGGACTAAGCAGTTTACTTCAAACATGACAGCTGCATTAATACAGTACTCTATCTGGTCTGTTGATTAGTTATCTGCAATCACTGGTCTCATTTAATACAGCAGGTGACTTCTTATTAAATCTCCACAACCTACACTTTCTAAATTTAAGTTTTAAACGTGAAAATACCATTAATATAACTAGACACTAAAGAGAAAGGGCAGTGGGTATCTTTCCAAATTAGTATGGGCAACCTTAAGACCTACAAAAGATAAAAGCACAAATATAGTGCCTGTCAGAACAAAGGTGTCCAAATATTTCATTTTTGGTTTTCTCAAAACTAAGTAAGAATAAAAACATTCTATTTCATGTTAACAGAAATAATCTCTGTTCATTTTGAGTAGGCATGACTGATGCCACACAACCTTACCTGCAGGTATGGTGCTAAATACAGAAGTCAACAGATAACGGACTCAACCATTAACTTAGTCCATTTTTTCTTGAAGTCAAATCTGAACTTCAAACAACAAAAGGAAATACTATATCTTGTATTCAGGGACTTTTGAATCCTAAGTGGTAAATTCTTATAGATAATCTATATACAAAGCTAAAAGCAGCAAAATTAAAAGTAATAAACATTCAATCCATTTCTCCACAGCCTAGCTTTTCAGATGAGATGTTACCTTTACATATTGTGCGCGAGTATGTTAAGGCTTTCTCAACCCTCACAATCAAACTATGGTTCCATAAATACATCAGCTTCAGTCACGTGATTTTATTGTATGTTGCTAACAGAAGACAAGCCACAGTAAATTAACCAATAACCACCCTCAGTCAAAGGGTAATTGGAACTAATTTTATCCTTTGCATCCAAGAATTCTAGAAGATACAAAACACTTCATCTAGTGTTCAAGCATGTCCCAGTATAACTGAAATCAAACCACCACCATGAATGAGAACAATCTGATGCAGAAAAAAAATTAAAAAAATAGAGTTAAATAGAAGCATTTTTTTCCACAGTAATTATTCTACCTTTTACTTCTCAGTTCTATTCTGCAATGGAGATCTACAAAACACCTTCAAAGAATAAGCTGAGGAACTAAGCTTCTTAACAATCTGATGGAATAATAAAAAAATGATCAGCTGAAAGACAATGGCTGTGTGCCACATTAATACTCTTCCCACATCTCATTCCAACTGATGTCCCATCATTCCTATGGCAAATATTCTCTTTCATCTTCTTCCATCTTCCCCCAAAAAACAGAGGCTACAAACCTTAATTTCTCTCATTTTGTTAACAACCTGTTTGGCTCCAGACATAATTACTTTTTCTTTCACAATGCTTAAAAAAAATAAACATAGCTGATTTCATTTAAATACACATGGGAAACAAATACTCAAATCCCAAGAAGAGCTTTGCACCCAAAAGCTTGAATATTTTTTTCTTAATACAGGTACCATTCCTGCCTCAGGTTCTTCTTCAAAAAACAGAGTCAGGCTACTAGTTCACCAACCTCCCATAATAAAGATATCAACACTCAGCAACAGCATGAATTAACCAGTGAATACGAGTATACACTAGACTTACAAACATATTTCTGTTTTGCCAAGCAGAAATATGTTTGTAAAGGCAGCACAAATTAACGTTCTCAGAAACATCTCACCAGATGTTGCAAATGTGATACTTGGGGTTCAAAGATACTGAACTAGTACTGAAGTTTAACTTGAAATGCTTGTAAGAACTAACATCGGTGAATGAAGGCAACCTCAGAAAGATCTCACCAGTGTACCAGGGGGTTGGCTAGGTCAGTCATGTGAGGGAACTGCTGAAATCAGTAATGCAGAGCAAGTATTATAATACTTCAATTCGAAACATCTTGAGAATTATCCTCTACCATAGTTTGTGTGTGTGTTTTCTTTTTTGTTTTAATAACTAGCTGGACCCTCAGTGTTTTATGATTAACAGTAAGCAATGATTGCAAAGGTCTTAGAGAACTCCTTCTGAGTAGAAATGAATGCCGTTGTCATAATGCTGAGCATTTAATAGAAGCATTCATTTCAAAGCAGCTCCCAGACACAAGGCCACAAAATGCAGGCAATCTGTTTGCCGTTGCCAAATCCTTGGTCAGATAATAAAACTGCACAGCAAACAAGTTATTCACAAGAGATTGATGTTTCTCAGATATAAGGTAATAAAATAACTGTAAGCAATCAAAAGTCTCAACTCCTCCCAGAAAAAAAAGACATAAAAAAAGGCAATTTATGGAGATTTTTTTGCATATACTCAGTGCCTTGAATACATAGCAAAGGTGTGTCTTGACCAATACACCAGAAAACTGCACATGGAAAGAGATTAACCTTATTAGAGCAGAATAATTCTTTCAGGCTAGTACTGTTGGATAACTGACTGGCCTGCGCGCCTTTCAGGATGCAACAGTGCTAATGCTTTTGCAGGTCCACAAAAGCTAGGAACCCTAAATTTATACATAAAAAAAAGTACCTACAGAGTACGAGGGACCTTTGATAAACATAAGGAGGCTCACCAGATTTCTCTCAAATTGCAGGAATTCATATTATACTTATGTGACCCTAACAACACAGTGATTGATATTAATGGATGCTATTACCAGCTTCTAGTAACAAAACACTGAAAACACTCAAGCCATCTTCCACCGTGCAAGGACTTCCTGTTTATTACACTTCAAGGTAAATCCAAATTCATGTGCCAGTTCATGAACCCAAAGCAGTAGTTCCAAGAAGTTACTCCTACAAAATTGGTGCCAAACAGAATTTAGCCATTCAGCAAATTAACAGATCACTAGTAACCAAAACTCTCTTGGAATGCAAGAGTGAAACAGTGAAATGCACTAGTGTATATAAAGTCACCGAGAGACTTACAGAAATAGAAAATACGTCTATTTTCTTCCTTGCTTGAGTGAGTGAAGAAAGAGGAATGAAAAGAAGAAAAAAAAAAAAGGACTAAAGAAATAAAGAAACTTACTTAATTTCTTAAGAACATCCTTCTTCTCCTCTATTTTTTCATGGACTGGTTCTTCTGCAACTTTAGTTTCTTGTTTGGGTAGAAGATTATTCAGATAGTTCATAGCATTCAGCAGAGCTTCAGTATGCAAATGAATATCTAGAGATGAAAAGTTCACCTAAAAGAACAAATTATATGATTATGCAATATGTCTCTCATCCCACAATGAGAAAGTTATGTTACAAAAATATCATACCTTTATTTTCTGCAGAACATTCTGATAGGCAGTTTTCAGTTCTGGTCCGTTAATATCAGCCTATTCCATCAAAAGTGCATGTAAAAAAAATCAGGAGAAGTTTGCAAATTTCATTAGAATTTATTTCAAAAACTACTACAACTTAAGATGTACAAGTTAATCTGTTTAGGGAGCAGACAGACTTTGCACATGACACCCAATATGTTAAGGAATGAACAAGGAAGGAAAAACCCTCAACAATTGCTCAATAATACTGTACTGTTGATGACTGGCTCACAATTCAAAAGCAAAGTCTGCTCTTTTCTTACCTTTATGTACTCCAGAGTGAGAAGATCATCTTCTACATTATCCAAAGTTGTAATTATGTAAACTGGCTTGTCATTATCATCTTAAAAAACCCCAAAAGAATAAAAAAGATTATTTTTTTTTTGAAAGAAAAAGAATGACAAGTTTTCTACAACTCTTTAATCACCCATAGAACTACAAACTAGGCTACTAGCCGTCATTGCTATTTAATCATAAAACCTGTTCTGCAGACCTAAAACAGCTAGATGTCTCTACTAAAATCAACAGCACTAGAACATATTTACCAAAGCATTACTAAAAGTATTAGCTCCTCAGTTACTACCTCCCCTCTCCCCCCCTGTTTAATTTAGGAAGAAATCTTCCTCAGTTCACAAAAGAAATTGCTACAGGCTTTTTGAAGACAAACTCAGTGTTATTTATGCATAATTTTTTGATCAGACTGTAAATACTTACCCATATACTCTGGGCACAGCAGACAAACTTCACGAAGGAAAGCATTTGCAGTCATGTCAAATGTTCTTAATTTAAGTTCAGTGCCTAAGCCTACAACATCAAGCTGCAGCACAGGTGTTTCTGTATTACCAGTAAGTCTGCATAATTTAATTAAGACCTAAAAAAATCCAACGAAATAAACAAAAAATAGAAAAAAAAAAGGTAGGGGATTATCTTCTTAGTTTTTCTATAGAATTATATATTTACATATTTTACATGCTGTTTCATGTGCATTGACCATTTAACTTTATACAGCAAAAAGGCCCTGGAAAAAATAAACAGTTCAACAGGGAAAATTGCTAGAATACTATAATACTGTCTGCTGCTATTTTAACAAAAACTTCAAACATCCATACATGTAATCCCAAAGTTACACTTATATGAAATAATTTATTTTTTAAAACAACTCTGTAAAGCATTTAGTAATGTTCAACCCAGTCAAAACTAGATTTTCAGTCAGCATAAAAAGTTTACTGCTTTGACTGGGATTTCTTTTAACTCTCCGGGTAAGAGTTAGATTCCCAAGCTGAATATCAGGCAAGAGGATTTCCTGCTTTTTTACCCATGCATGAGAAAGATGTTGTTAAATAAATACCTAGCTGAGCTGTTGTTATCTGTCTTTCACAACCAAAGCAAAACAATGATATGTACACTTCCTTTCCACACAACGCTCTCCACAAATAGGGAAAAATCAAAACCAAACCAAATAAGTAATTTTAAACTATAAAGCCAACAAAGAGAGAGAAGGTGATGCTTACCAGATTCTCAATTGTATTTTTTTCTAATAGATTGTAAGACAGTTTCCACTAAAGAATAATGTAAAAGACAGCATCTATCTTTAGACTCATAGTTCTTAAACAAGGTCTTGTCATCACACAAAAAACAGTACATTTCAATTTTATTTATGTATTTTCTATAAGGTGTAGTATATAATAAGATATGTGCAAGCTAGTTGTGAGGTGTTGAAGTCATTCTGTAAGCCCTACCCTAAAAAAGCATTTGTAAAGTTAACTGAATTTGTATGGTGTAGTTGTAGTTATACAGCGACTAGCAGCAATAACACTGTCATAGCCATAAAGGTAACAACAGTGGTAAGAGGCCTTCTCTTTCACTAGACCAACTGACATAGTCAGAAAGAGTGTCTTGCATTTGAGTAATATACTCTTTTTTTTTTTTTCCCCACCAAGTCTGAAACAGCAAGAATAACACATAAAACACCTCATAGTGGACATGGTACAGATTTAGGTGTAAGGCCAACAGAGTCTGGGAGAAACTGTGGTGGAAAAATAGGGTGCTTGTTACAAGATGAAATGTTAATGAAATTTTCCCAGCGACCACAGCAGTATCTGGAAAAAAAGATGTCAAAAGCTACATCTTAAGCCAAAACAAATACATAAAGTGTTTTTTGAGTGATAGTTAGGTAGAGGAAATTCAGTGATAAGATAAGCTGGGAAATAAAGTGTATAAATCAAAGCATTGCAGTGATGACATGAAAGCAGAAGTGCAACTGTGACTTGGAAAAAAACATTACACAATAGTTTCAGCAAGAAATGGGGAATCAATAATTCTGTAGGCATGGATCATGAACACAACAAACAGGGAAAAATTATGGTTCAGATGTGCTTCAGAGAAAAAAAAAAATTTAAAAAGTAACTTTACCTCAGCTACTTCAAACCTTAGCTGGAATTCTGTCATATTTTTCAAAGATTCCTGTTTACGCAGTTTTTTTCGCCTTGTACTGCTAGCTTGCTTGAGAGAACCAGATGGGGCTTCAAAAAATGGCATGTCTTCCACAGGACTGCTTAGAGCATCATAAAATTCTTCTTCTGATTCTAAAGATTAATTCACAACAACATTACATATATGTTTTAGACAGCCAGTATTTCACAGTACTATGACCTAGAATTTTTATGTTGACATCTATAAAAACTTAAGTGTACCAAGTATGGGAAGATTACCTAGCTGATAATTAGCAACTGGAAAAGTCTATTTCTATAATTATTTCTGCTCCTGCCTCCACAACTTTTCAAGACACCTACAGCTCCCTCTATCTCGTCATCATAAATCAGTTGTCACCAACTAAGTCTTTCATCAGCATTCTCTCGTTAGTTGCTGTGCAAAAGACAGCAAAAACTGTGGCTCATCTTGCCTTTGGCATGTACTAACAGCTTAACTCTTCTCCTGGTCTGACTGCTGCTGACCGTACAGAAGCCTTCACCTCATTATCAGTGGCACTACTTTGGATCTCTCCCTGCTAAGGATCTCCCATTTCAGGAAAGACTCCTAAGGACTATCAAGCTTTTAATCCACCTGACATTATTACAGAAGTATAACCAAGACAAATAGATTGCACCATCTTATAAGGCTCTTTCCCTTCACTTAAAAACTATAAACAGTGAAGTTAAAGATAACTGTAGAAGAACTATCCTTCTTCTGACAAAACTGAACACATAACATTAAGAGGTATGCAAGCACCCTTGAGTCTGGGGGGTGAAGATAGAAAAATAACATGAGTCACTTAAAATTACTGCACAGCTGTATGTAGAGTATAAATTAAAAAACAGACTAAATCCAATCTAAATCTAGTTATTACTTTCTTAAATTATTTGTTGCCAGCGTTCGCTCTTGTCTCACACTATTTTTTCAAGAACTGAAGACACCTTCTCTCCCTTTGCGCACTTAAGGGAACTCATGCAAAAAAACCATATGAAGATGCACAGATATACATTTCTATACATACTCTACACACACCAAATTTGAAGTGATAAAGTAGATGTCAAAATTAACTTTACTGGTAATTTTGCTAATGTTTGCAAACTCAATACCTCATTAACTTGAGAGAAAAGAAGAAGTATCTTTCCCTGTTTCTCCAGTTGAGTTTTTTTGGCATGACAAAGGTGATTAACATTGAAATAACATTTATATATTCGATTATTTTTCAAATGTAACTACCAGATGGAACATTACAATCTAGCTAAGCTGTTTTAAAAGCAAGACAGTATTAAACATGACCAGTTTCTCCACATCTAGTCTTCTGTTTGATCTTGTAGAAGTCAAAATGATGTCTGTTTCTAAGTACGCAGTAGTTTCTAACAGTCATCATTTCAGTATTTTGTAATTTAAATAAATCCAGCTAAGTAGGAGATAAAATGTTCACCAGAAGAAAGGAATTAAAACCACCAGAGGACTAGGCACATACTGAAGCAAAAGATGACATACATGCTACTACAGATGTTCTGAATAGAGATTTATAGTAACATATGTAGATACAAAAATAAACAAACCCATCCTACCAAACATTTTACTGCTTTGCTTTCAAAAAGGCATCAGCAAGAAGAAGGATATAGAATTTTACTACTATGAGAAAATACACCAATATTTTGTACAGAGTGAATTATAATAAGCTGCACAGAATATAACACTACTCAACCTCCAAGAACTTGAAACAAAGCCACAAATGGTCGCATACTCCAAGAGAAACAAATTAATTTGATGAATTCAAAACCTTAACCTGACCTGTTTATTAAATCAGACTTTAAAATAGATCATATTACCTGACTCAGCAAATGAATGAAGATCCAAAACAGGAAACACACCTTGTGATAAATGTGGTGCTGATAGCACAGGGGATATGGCAGCCTGAAACAGGAGATATCATCAAATTTTTTGCTTGAATTCATTGGTCATGCTATTGCATGCATATATGCTGCACAGAAGTTTTACAACTTAAGGAAAGTGGTCTTATTTTAAGTGCAAATCATTACAGTTAAACACATTACTAAAATCAAAAGCATGGGGAGAAATGAGGCATAAATCAGGTACTGCACATTCATGTAGCCATAGAGAGAATATATCAGAAAAGACGTGAAGAGGTTCAAACATCCAACTTCATAGATCAAAGGATGGACAGAAACAGTGTATCATACGAAAACTCTGAAAAGACAAAACCTAGTCCCTCACAGAACTACAGTATGGCAGTTTCAGAGAACAGCAGAAGATCAACTGCTCTTTATAAAAATCACATACTCGTGGCAGGTGGGAATAAAAAGTAACCAGAGCTAGAGAAAACATTAGAACAGACAGAATTGTTTCTAAATTTCACAGAACCATAGAATCATTGTAAAAGACCCTTAGGATCATTAAGTCCAACCATTAGCCTAACACTGCCAAGTCCACCACTAAATCACGTCACCAAGGCCATGTGTACACATCTTTTGAACACCTCCAGGGATGGTGACTCAATCACTTCCCTGGGCAGCCTGTTCCAATGCTTGACAACCCTTTTGGTGAAGACATTTTTTCTAATATCCAGTCTAAACCTCCCCGGCGCAACTTGAGGCCATTTCCTCTTGTCCTATTGCCTGTTACTTGGAAGAAGAGACTGACACCCACCTCAACACAAACTCCTTTCACGTAGTTGTAGAGAGTGATAAGGTCTCTCCTCAGCATCCTCTTCTTCAAGCTAAACAAGCCCAGTTCCCTCAGCCGCTCCTCATAAGACTTGTTCCCTAGACTCTTCACCAGCTTTGCTGCTCTTCTTTGGTCACGCTCCAACACCTCAATGTCTTTCTTGTAGTGAAGTGCCCAAAACCGAACACAGTGTTCAAGGTGTGGCCTCACCAGTGCTGAGTACAGCGGAACAAACACTTCCCTAGTCCTGCTGTCCCCACTGTTTCTGATATAAGCCAGGATGCTACTGGTCCTCTTGGGCACCTGGGCACGCTGCCAGCTTATTCAGGTCCTTTTCCACCATGCAGCTTTTCAGCCACTCTTCCCCAAGCCTGTAGCGCTGCATGGGGTTGTTGCAGGACCTGACCTAAGTGCAGGACCTGGCACTTGGCCTTGTTGAACCTCATTTCTTTATATATCTGGAAAAACAGATGCTAGTAGAGTCTTCACCTGTGAGATGCATTTATGCATAACCCAGAGAAGTAACTGAAAGTGTGTGAAATGTCACTATTTTGCCACTAGAGTGGACAACGGGGCAAGAATCCTCACTCCATGTGGTATGATAGAATTAAATTCTCTTAGTGAAGGTAACCAAATGGTTTATTCACCAAAGCCAGATTTCCCATCAAGCCTCAGAAAGCAGTCCTGGTGGTTTGAGTTTATTACGAATTCTCATCTGCATTTTCCACATCCATATTTAGTATGTATGTGCCTTGCACAGAGTACTAAGGTAAGGAGAGACGTGTGCATTGTCTGCATGCCCATTCTTCTGGAGTGCCTTTGGCCCTGGACTGCACAGATGACAGTAGTTTTTGTTTTGTTTTGTTTTCCCCTGTTACTGTTACTTTCAAAGCCCAGTCTCAGACAATTAGAATAACTCACAGTATCTTACAGAAATCTAAGTATTATGGCAACAAAGAAACACTCATCTTTGAACATTGTTTCCAAGGCTCCACTTTTCATCTCACTCCTCACATTTCAGTCTCTCTTCTCAGCCTCCAGCCTACATAATTTGACTTCACTGCATATATCAAAGTCTATGAGTGACAGATAACACCAAGTCTCTAAGAGTCTTGTAACTGTGAAAGTGTCTCATATGTAACACTTTCACATTCTAAGAAGACAAGGATAAGAAACTGTGAGACTTGACTTCACAGTACCAAATCATGAGAAATAAAGCCTTCCATACTGAAGTGGACAGCATTCTTGTACTGAAGTACAAGAAAGTGCAGGGTGCAAAAACCTAGAAAGATCTGTTTTGAAGAAGCTTCCATTTTCACAGACCAAAAACAATTCCTCCACTAACTCAAAACATAGAGAACACAGCTCACATGTGGAGCTCTGAAAACAGGATTTCACATCCTTTTTTGTTCAGAAGTGATACCATGACAACAAAGCTCAGAAGAGTATCAGCTACAAGGATGAAAGTATGGGAGTGTTTCTGCCACCACCAAAGCAGGAAATCCACTCAAATTAACTGAAATTAATACCAGCAATTGAAGTTTGTCAGGCTTTGCAGTAGATGGAAGCCTGAGCAGACAGGTTTAACCATAGGTTTTAATACGGATGCTGCATATAATGCAAATACATTCACACTGGCTCAACAGTCTTTCCTCATCTTGTGCATCACAAGTAATGTACAGGTAATAACCACACCAAAGTCACTTAAAATATTTTTAAATGTAATAGTTGAATTCTATAGTTCAATTCAAGTATAGTCAATGTTATAAAATACAGGATAAGTATCTTATATGTGCATATTTTATTTATGTAAAACTAAATTCCCAGCACTTATCCTTGAAGAATGTCTGCAATTAGCTGCACAAAACGGACTCTTTGACCTTGAGATTTCACGTATGTTCATATGATAGGATTGCTTTAAAGACATACAAAGCATACCCAGATCGCGCAGACTAGAGTGACGTTAAAAATTAGCAATTTGGAGTTCATTTCCTAGTTTTGTTATGAACAGCTCATATCAGAAGGTAAAAAATACTTTTCAGGAATAATAAGAAAGTCGCAATCCTCTGTCCCTAATAAAGCATACAACAGTGACCCGAACCATTTTCACTAAGGAAGTCGGGAGACAACAAACTACACACTTCTACACCTCTGAAATGCAAGGCAGAACTGCCACCCACCCAGGTACGTTGTATAACTGAAAAAAGAAAAGCTTCTAAAAAAGCAGCATAGTCAGCTGAAATGAAGCTGCCACTTTTGCCAAACTGGCAGTTTTTAGTCAACATTAGCTACAGATAGTGGATATTTTTTGTTTGTTTTTGAAAGTTAAACTTCTGTCTGACTAAGATCCATATAATACTTCAACTTTAAAAAAAATCCCAATTCTTCGCTAAACAGAATAGCTGAACCCAAATTTGCAGTACTCTGATACATGTGTAAATTTGAAGGTACAATTAAACTAATCCTCAACGAAAGTGAATGTTTTTTAATCAAAATTAATATGAACTACAAAGTAATCACCAGAGTAGTAAAAGTTTGGGGTTTTTTTATTTTAAATTCAACCACTGGACTATTTCATAATTATTGGCCAAAGATCATAAGCAAAATTTCTACAGCTTTAGAGAATTAGGTAAATTTTTCCAAGAGATACTAAGTAAATCCTTCTCTACTTTCCCATGTTCCTTTCAAAACTGCAATGCTAATAGCAAGAAGGTATTTTTCTGATAATTATTAATGAAATATTTTTTAAAAAACTTACCTCAGTTATTTTTGGAGGAGAACTGGTAGCAGGAGCACTTTCTGGCTTAGGAATGCTATCAATTAGCTCCAAGATACTTGTCAGCTTCTGGTCTGATATTTGGATAGAAAGTAAAGGCAGCTGTCCAGACAGTTTGAACCTGTGTAGCAAACAATCAAAGTTATCTTAAAACTATTTCATTCAAACTTTACATTAATTTTCATGTGTGTGTGAGTGTGTGTGTGAGTGAGTGTGTGTGTGTAACTTCTGCTGTGCACAGAAGAGTTACTTTAACAGCAAATACCCAGCTACTAACATAATTTATATTTCCATTTGGTACACTATGTTGCAGATCAGGACTGCAAATAATACTAATAACTACTTCTGATTTGGCTGCATAAAGCATATTTTCCTCACAATCAGAAATTGTTCCCTTTTATTTGTATAGTTAAATTAATTACATGTAATAAATCACATACCTGAGCCTTTACACAGTAATTTACAGAATAAAAAGGGGTGGGCGGTGGCTGCATAAGAATGTTTACAGCCCAAATCTTCAAGCAAAGTATACAATGTATTTCCTAGCAGTTACATATATTTAAGCTGACTCTAGCAGTAGTCTAGATATTTAACAAAAGAATAAGTGGCATACCTATAAAGGACATAAACGAATAAAATAAAAGTCTTTAAAATAAAAGCAGTAAAACATATTTTAAGCCTGTTTGAATAGGCTTTGGCCAAAATGAAGTAGAATCACTTCAAACATAGACACTGACTTTTTAAGACCTAAAACTCATTGCAGTTTCTCACAGAAGAGAGCAGAACAGAAGCAAGCAGAAGACTGACTCCAAGAACAGCTGCCATACTAACATTTAAATAGGTCCTTCAAACCTGGGACTGTTCCATCTAGATAGAGACCCAGCTGATGAATAATAATAAGCTTTTATTACAACATCTAGTGGCAACAGATAAAGAGATTTGTTCAATTAGCCAACCAACAACAACAATGTGCAGTAGCAGATACTTAATATACGGGGTTAAAGGAACAGGATTTGCTATTTCCTCCCAGTTTTGCTGTGTTTAACTCACAGCTCAATCTTCAAAGAAACATAAAATATAATACATTGGAGAAGATGACAAAACCCCCAAAATTTTCAGTCACCCTCAAATAACTTTGACACTACAAGAATAACTGGAAAAACAGCTCCTCATACCTGAGCAAGCCAAGCACAGCTGTATGTGTTAAACTGTAGGTACCAAATTTTCTACAATTTATTAATTTCTTCACATTGTTAAGTTCTTAAGGAATTAATTCTCAACTACTTGTGACTTTCATTCTTAATTCCAGTTCTATCAAAGGGAAATTTAGACTTTGTTGTTGTTGTTTTATTTTAATGGAGAGCGTATATGTGTAGCTGCCAGGTCTGAAAAGACCTGTCCATCTACTGCTTGATGCTCTAGTAATTTAGGACACTTAGCAATTCTTACTTCCACTGCACTTAAGTCTCCCTACAAAAATTCATGTATATCGTTAAGACATTTTTGATGAATGTTTGTACAACAGACCGACCGTGCAGTTACATGGAAGGCACTTAGCAGATACAAGGCAGATAACGGCAAATAATCCCAGGCTCACTACACTGCTCTTTTAACAAAAGCTTTTAAGGTTCAAAAAAAGATCTGGAAGCAGAATACAATTATTCCACATTTATAGAGACTGATGCATGGAGGAGCTAACTGATGAGGAAATCTGTGCAGAAACTTCTTCCAAGTTCAGACTGGTTATATTTAGAGAGAAGGAAATATTAAGAATGGCATTCTCAAAGCTGCAAGTACATTCCTTCAAATTCGAATTTTAAAATTATTTTATTTTTAATTAATGCTATTACATGCAAGGATGCTCCTCATATTGCTATCCTAATACTGGCTTCATACACCTTCAAAAACCAGATGACAGACTCCCAGAAACCTCCTTCAGAAAACGGTGGAACCATATCACAAGATAAAACAAACAAAGGAAAAAACCAAAACCTAAAACCTACACCTTAGACAGGCTAGAGAACTACAGAATCATATTAGTGCTTCCAAATGTGAAGTGACAGGAACTATAAGAAGCACTGCATCCTATTCTCAGAAATGAAAGAAAGGCAGATATTCAGATCCTAACCATTTTAAAGGTTAGGAAATGAAAATATAGATGAAAATACAGATGAACAGGGAAAGGCCCTTGATACAGTGGTCTTCCACAAATGAAAATTACATAAATTACATTCTCTTCAAGACAGCAATATAGAAACATGCCTTGTTAAACAAAGCCAGCACAAAGTCCTGGTGAATTCATTATTGGTTTTGAACAACAAAATCCGAAGGAATTCATCTGGATTTGATGGTCACCCAAGGAAGTACAAACATCAAAGAATCAAAAAAATACAGACACTCAGTTACCCGCTTTTTGGATAATTTAAAGTAAAATACATGCCCTCTGAACTAAGGGACTCACTCATAAAATGCTACTACAGTAAACAAAGCAAATTTGGTACTAGTTTGCGCTGTAGAACAAAACTTTTTCCACTCACCTTTCTCAACAGAACTATGCTGTTCCACAACACAGTTCCAAATATTAATGAAAAAAGGTCAGGAAAAATATAATGCTGACTTTATATGCAAGTATACCTACAAAAATTGGAATATAAAGGAACAGCTACACATATACTAAAAATTTATTCATATATGTGTAATTGATGTGAGCCCAATATCCTGTATTAAACTATAATTACTAACACAGTGTAGGGGATTTTTGCTGACAGAAAAGCTATTAGATCATTTTTATCATTTCTGCATGATGTCATCTAGAGATCACATGGGCCTAAATATTTGTACATGAACACTCATTAACTGACTGCTAGAAACAAAAAGAGACTATGCAGTGTTAGTAAGAGATTTGCCATTTGAAGCTACATTGATACTGTCAATATTGATGAGTTTGAGTAGTCAAAGCTAAACAGCAACAGAAAATAGGACATTTGTAGTTTTTACTGATTTGGGAGATATATAACCAAATGTAAAAATTTATCATACAATCCTAACCAGATATTTATTATAGAGAAGTTAATGATTTTCAGACTTTTAATGAGCAAAAAGCAAGAAGGAAGAGCAGCAAACCCTTAAAGAAAAGGGTCAGATCTCCACCACCAAGTAAAAAACTGCTGTACCAGGCATTTCAAGACTGGTACATGACTCTAGATTATTATAATATCACCTAAAGAATACAACCTCGAAATATTTGGAGTCTGAACCAGGTAAAAAATTAAAAAGTTCAGCTGTTGTTGAGTCACGGTATCAATATGCTAGATTTGAAATAGTTATTTGGTCTTGGTGCAGGTTAAAGTACTAGTAATGATTAGTAACTCACTGTGGTACACACTTATCTAGTACCAAGCTGCTGTCCATGGCATTCCTGACAGTTGTAGACAGTGCAGGTACTCAGAAAGAAGCAGCAGCTGATCTCCAAGAAATATTGCTATCTCAGTGGAAGAAAAAATTGCCAATTTCGAGACACAGGTAGAAACTGTTTACTGTCAAGTAAGTGACTGTATGAGAATTCAGAATACAGAAATAATATCAATTAGGGAAAAATTTCCCAGGATCACTCTAGATACAGAAACTGCCAAAAGGAGAAGCACACCTGATCGCAAAGACAGTTAGACGGGTAGTACTACAATACTGCAACAGGTGTTCTCACTAAGAGCAGACACTCTTTAACCCAGGTTATACTAGCATAACTTCGAGAGATGTCGATTACAAACCTACATTAAAATTACATTCTATTATATGACCATAGAAATGAAATTTTACTTTCGCTCCTTGGATATAAAAAGACAGATTGCTCTGAGTTGCACTTCCCTTATGCCGCCTTCTCCACCAAACAGGAAAAAAAAGTAAGGAGGGAAAGAATAAGACGTTTTGTAAAGCATCAAAATTCAGAATCTGGCCTCACAGCTTTCCAGAAGGTGGCGCCATTATACCATGCAAACATTGATCTGTGCTCACAGTACACAGTACTGGTGAGGTACAGTATTTTTAGGGTTTTTTTCTAACTAAGCAAATCCTAGATTGTTCATCATTCTTTTCTTTCATAAACTACCTCTTGCTGATTGTAATAAACAATTTTCCACAATAGCCTAGGTCTATTTTTATGCCATTAATTTTCTGAAGTGCCTAGCTAAAAATCTGAATTTCCAACAGCATTAAGAATGAAATAAGCATATGCTAGCTCTCTGTAGCATAAGAATATGATTCTTATTAATAACTTAATAACCCAAATTACCTCATAATGCATTAACGTGTTAGTTTGCAAGTACTTCAAAACTGATGGGATTTTTTTAGGTAGCAGTGTCCTTATCAGACATTAGTGAAGATGCGCTTTCCACAGTATGTGCAAAGTTAATCTTTGCCACCTTCATACAGTGATCTTTAACGTCAAAGCTTCATCATTGATAACAGCATACATTTTTTTTTCTGATTGAGTACAATTTCCCTAACTAATAGTTTTTTTGCTAAATATGCCTAAATGCAAACTCAATGCATTAAGAGCTGTTTCCCCAAAAAGTGATCTCTAGTACGTAAACAAACAAGATGAGTAACCTAAGTGAAAGAAAGGGAGTATGACAGCACATTACTTTTCAGAATATTTTTCTGATATTTATAAACAATATGTAATATTTATAAAAGAGACTTTGTAAGTTCAGATTTTTTGCTCCTCAGTACTTCCAATGAGAATTGAAATGTAGTTATTAAAAAGACCTAACTAGAACAGGTAGTAATACCTTTAATAAAAATCTTTACATGTATTATACATACTTATTTTGTAACAATATAATGTTCTATGACCTCTTCAATATCTGTCAACTCCTTGGGTTCATTCTTTATTTTTCTCAATGAAAGTATTTTACTTCCAAGATTCACACATGGCCAATGTAAAATAGCACAAGTATAGTTAGATCCTTGATTTTTCTTTTTTCCCCCTAAAAAAAAAAAATCATTTACCATAAAATTTCAAAATAGGAAGAAACACATACTTGGGCATTCTTGCATCTGTAACAACCATAGCCCTACTAAATTCCACTTTTACATCCAAGGGCTGCAAGATATGTTGAGATGAACATTTCAGCTTCCGAGCCTCTTGCCAGTTCTCATCTAGAATAGTAAAGAAAACCTACACTTTAAACATTGAAAGATACTCCTTCTCATTACACATATCACAGAATTTAAATGTCTGGTATGAGTTAGTATCCATTGTTAAAAATGAAGGCGACGTGATCTCTTTTACAGCTCTATCAATACATGTATATTATACAAGATACAAACTTCAGACATGAAAGGCTACTTAATTTCTACCGTTCACATCTAAATAGCTACCCCATCCATGCTGCAGAATTCTAAGAAGCCAATTCTTAACACGCAGGGTACTGAGAGTTTAGGCTCTGGATTCCCCTCTGGAGTCAGAGGGTTAAGGAGTAAGTGCTAGACTTCTCTGGTTCTAACTCCTTCTGTATTGTTAGCTCCTAAACTACTAGTACAAATTTCCTTCAGCGAGTGATTCTGATCCTTTCTTTACCCTCACAAAATGATCACAGCTACAACTACTTATAGATTCTGCATTAAATTTGGAGGGAATCGAGGAAAAGGGGGTGAAGGAAAATACCATAAATAAATTAATTACAGAACAAATCAAGTGATTTTCTTTATTTAGCAAAAACCAAGCTTCTAATCTAAAGCCTAAAGGAATGTTTTGGAAATTCATAATGTTCATAGGACTGAGTTTAGAACATGAGTTTAAAGTAGTATGTTCCAAAGATTCTTCACTGCTTCAGTTAAAAATATAAAAGGCACATCAACCACCAAAATATCTTTACTCACATAGCAAAGATTACTTACCATGTTTGCTGTACAGTAACTGTATACTGCTGAGCTGTACATCAAAACTGTCATAAGCTCTTGACATTATATCTTCAATAGTGCTTTGTCCTACTTTGAGTTCTGATAAATCAGAACGACTTTTGCTTTTCATCTTAAAAACAGTCACAAAAAAGCATAAATCAATTTCAAAAACATTCAAAGCATTAATCCTACAAATACGACAAAAGTTTACATTTAAAATCCTCATTATAAGGGCACAGAGGCTTACAGATATCACAGCAGAGGAAATATTTAAAATTAGTAGCCTGTATCAAAACAAAAAATAGAGAGTATTGAACTCCATTTGTTCTTCCAGGAAAGAAACAAAATAAAAAATGAATTAAAATCTATGTAGATTTATAAAATATATTTTGTATAGAATATTACCTTTAATAAGTGACTCATACTCAGAAGTATAAAGTCTCAAACCCTTTGTAATCAGTAGAATAACTGTTTGGGGGTTTTTATATATAAAAAAATATAACTGTATTAATCACTGCAGAAACATGAAATGTATTTTTAAATCCTGTTGAATTTAGTTGTGGCATTACCCTGTTACGTATTAGCCAGACAGAGTAAAAGGGAAAAGGGGGTTTGGACTGTTCATCATCAATGTTCAGTGTCTTTCCTTAAATATCAGTCAATATCCCTTTGATTCAGCTTTGGGATGCCCATACTTCCTTGACAGTTCACATTTGATTGTGCCCTCTCTGCTGTTCATTTCCAATGAAATGTGGTTGTCCTCATCCTTACGTGTCTAACAATTTTGTAAGACCCAGATAATATTCAAGATAAGGTTCATAACCATGAAACAGATTTAGATACTACTGTCTCAAACACAGCATTTCTTTTTCCAGTGCTACTGAACTATGACTACTTTTAAATTAAAAATAACTTGCAGAAAATACAGAATTACTAAATTAATATTGCCAGTGCAAACTAATTAAGTCCACTTATGTATCTGCATTGAGATACAGTTTTAATTTTAGATGCCATTTTTCCCCTTGGGGCTTGACCTTATCCCAATACATAACTGAGGGAAAGAGGTTATTTGTTTTGTATTAAACATACTCATTCAATGAATGACCCACATCTCACTTAAGCATATGTTACTCAAAGCGAATACAGAATTATTATTCATACCCTGAGAGGCATCTAACTTATTTTCTTTTGGTATTGCCCAATTCGTTCATCTCGCTTTCCAACTTCTATTAAAGGACTGGAACAAATCCAATATTCACGTTCACTATCACAATTACTCATTCGTTTCAGAAAAAAAAATCCTACAAACATTTACTGGAGTTTGATTTTGAAATGTATCCTTCTACGTATTATTGTGTGAGTAATTCCTATGGCTGGAGTAGAGGAGGAGGGCTGTTTCATTCCCCTCCTCCTTTAGATCTAGGAGGCTGTCTCAAGCACCCAAGCAACATACAGACTGATTACTGAACTCTACAGTGAAGTACCTACAAGTGACCAGCATTCAGAAGAGCTGGCAATATTAACTTGGCAATTCTGTATTTTCTGGGTGCTTCCAGCAGGTCGAGGGAAGCGATTCTGCCCCTCTACTCCGCTCTGGTGAGACCCCACCTGGAGTACTGTGTCCAGCTCTGGGGGCCCCAACGTAAGAAGGACATGGACCTGTCCTAGTGAATCTGGAGGAGGGCCATGAGTATGATCAGAGGGCTAGAACAACTATCCCATGAGGACAGACAGAGAGTTGGGGTTGTTCAGCCTGGAGAAAAGGCGGCTACGGCATGACCTTACTGTGGCTTTTCAATATATAAAGGGGGTTCTCAGAAAGATGGAGAGAGGCTTTTTAGCAGGGCCTGTTGTGATAGGACAAGGCGTAATGGTTTTAAACTAAAAGAGGGTAGATTCAGACTAGATATGAGGGAGAAATTTTTTACAATGAGGGTGGTGAAACAATGGAACAGGTTGCCCAGAGAGGTGGTAGATGCTCCATCCCTGGAAATGATCAAGGTCAGGTTGGACGAGCTTCTGAGCAACCTGGTCTAATTGAAGATGTGCCTGCTCATTATAGGGGAGTAGACTGATGACCTTTAAAGGTCCCTTCCAACCCAAACTATTCTATGATTCTAACTGAAACCCACATGCTCAGAAAGTCAGTCTGTGGCAGAGACATAGAAAACTTACTTCACTTCAGCAAGATTTTAATCTTTGAAACAAATTCTTATTAAAAAAACAGATATGGCAAACTAAACAGGTAATAAGTGGCAGAATCATTCTCATCAGAGTACAAGTAAAACAGAAAAATTAATTGCCTGTATGCATGGAAGATCATTTGCCCTGTAAGAACAGAAGTTCACCAATAACTAAGACTGCTAATAATATGTAGGAACAGTCTCTTGTATGATTTTATAGTGCTAAATTATAATTTTAAATACATTATTAAGCTACCTTTTGATTTTTCCCTTTTATGATGTCTCTCAAAAATACCTCTAATTTTATCCAGGTTATTTTATAATTTCACAGTTTAAAGTAAACTGGATGACCAAAAGGTAATTCATAACAAGAATCATAGTACTAATAAAAACTGGAAGACCACTTATTCACGTAAGTAAAAAGTTTACTATTTTATATTCTAAGGTAAAAAATTGTTAGACTTTTTCCACATAACAGTTCAAAGCATCAAGAGGACAATTATTTTCTAACAATTCTCAGTGGATTCTTTCAACGCGAAGTAAGTGTTCAATAATTTCTGCCTTGACTGGAAAGCAGTTTAAAATAAATACCTCATACGTAAACTGCAAGAGGAACATTTACTTAACCAGTAACAAAATACAAATTAAGAAACTGGAAATCACATAAAAGCTGAACTATCATTTTCAGTAAGTTACTTCATTAGGTAAATACATACCTTAAGACTACCAAGATCCAGAAGTAGTAAGTTTGACGTGCACTCATAGAATCCTTTTTGTGGAACAATGATGTATGAAGCCATGAGGTTAATTTTGAGGTCAAGAACTTTCTGGGTTTCAATAACATACAACAAACCTGAAAAAGAATATAATTACTAAATATAAAAAAAGTAATCCATACAGAAGCTATAAAAAGAAATTCAAGTCTAACTTTAAAGGAGCTGTGAATGCTAGATAACTGAGTTTATCTACAGGTACTCTTCAGGTTTCTTCTGAACCAATAATTACAGGCAGTCTTTAAAAAACCACGAAGTAAATGAAATGATGACAGCAAACAATGCTAATGGAATGGACACGTAGAGAAAACAACATGACACATGCAAGTCTGAAGAAGTTTCATACTGAGTAGAGACAAAATGAGAAAAATTGGAATGTGTACTGCAACTTGGCAATTGCTGAGTTAACCCACTGTGCTCGGTAGATTCAGAATGTAATTGTTCTTACTGGGATTATCCAACTGCACTGGCCAAACTGCTAGTGTTGTTACTACTGAGATACTGAAGTTTATGCTGATTCTGCTGACAAGTATCTCCATCTTGAAATGCCAAAGAACAGCAAATATCAGGTCTTAAAAAAATTCTGTTTAAAAATCATGCAATTAGTTGGGAAATTCAGACTGTCAGAACATTTGAGATCAAATTCTGATTTTTTGCTCATCTAAAGAGAACAAATGGTCTTGCTTCAAGTCATCACTGAAAACTGCCTCAGGATGCAGCCACAACCCATTAAACATTGACCAGGTGCAACAAGCTGGTCATCACAGAACTAGAGACAACAAGTTATGAAGATGGCAACGTGACACTGCAGCACATGAACATTGGTAAAAAAATCAATTAAAACTGTTCAAGCATTATCAAAGGTTGTTCTGCCAAAGAAGAGCTTGATTAGTCAATGAAGAACGGGATAATAACCACACTCCATGATTTGCAAGATAAAATAATTTGGATTAGCAAGAAGGTTAAGGTTTTTGGTTTTTTTTTCAAATTTCAATGCCTAACTGTATTTGAGTGATGAGAAGACGACTTTTTTCCTTCATTGTTGAACAGAATGTAGTTGAGTCCATAAACTGAACTCTGGGAAACTACGCTTTTGTAATGTCTTTTGGAGGTACTGAAAACCATAACTATTTTGGCATAGCAAGTTCCTTCACTTCTGCAGTTCACAGTTCCCCAATATTTTCCAGCTATTTTCCAGTGCTTGAAAGAAAAGTATTAAGAATTCTTTCATGAGGAGGACTGCAAGTCTGAACATATTAATTATATTGATACAATTCCATTTTTTTATTCTACCTCTGAGATTAGTGTAGTCCCTGCACCAGAATATTCTGCAGAACTGATCTTCTTCCCCTGATAATTTTGTAAGTCTCAGTCAAGATTTTTACATGCAATGCACAGCATACTTTTAGGAATTTCCATCAGGCTTCTCATTTGTGAGTGGAACAAACTTTTAGATTACTATGGGCAACTCAGCATTCTTGTGAAGGCAACAGTCATTGGGTATACCTCTAAAGTAGTGCTATGCTTAAGTAGTATATGTGTCTATTTCCACAAAAAAAAGAATCATGATCAGAACCAGAGTATTTGGTGGTAACAAGCAGAGAACCAAGTATATTGAATCTAAGCAAATTTTATCAAAATAATCTCAGGAATGAACTGTGGTATCCATTTATTCAGCACTGCTGGAGAAGTAGATTTACCTAGCTTTGACTGGTTAATCTGACATTAGTCCTTAATTAAACAGTTCAGTCAAAGAAGAACTAATGAACAGAAATATAATTGATGCCTGATTTCATTCCTGATACTAGCTTGATAAAAGCAATTTATTGAATATACATTAAACTTGAGTTTTTTGTAACTTCTTTCACTTACTATCACTGAGTATTCAGATTTTTAAACGTACAACTTAATGACTAATTTAAACAAGATTAAAAAAACCCAAACAATCATTGATTTTTTTTTTCCTTTTAAAAAAAAAAATTATATATGACATCTCCCCTTAGCATCCTCTCCCATCCACAGCCAGAGACAGGACACTGCAGTGGACACGCCTCAGATCTACAAAATCTGAGACATCCTTACTGAAACAAGTTAATTCCACAAATCTCAGTGTTAGTCTTAAAACTAACATTTTCATTCATGTGTCACAATATAAGATCTCTAGAGATAAAAAGCTAGGATGATATTAAAACTAGAGGAATGACTTTAATGCTGAGTAACTGGAAGACAGATAAATATAATTTATATTACTTGATCCAAGTCAATCGAGATCAAAATCAACATTCACTAAGGAATAAAGAAAGTCAAAAACACCTATACAAAGGCAGATAGTGTCCTGAAAAGCAACAACTCTGGAGAGGATTCAGGGGTTTCATTAGAGGACCAGTATCTCAGTATCAGTTTTTAAAGAGTATGAAACAATTAAGGCCATTCAGATACTCAGGCAAACAAAACAGAAAGGTTGGAAGTAAAACTGTTTTCAACTTTGCATGGAGTACAGCAGGATAAATACTGAAATACTATCTCTGGGTGGGGAGCATATTTTACAAAGAAAGCTGAAGATCAAAAAGATACAGACATAAAATTATCCAATACCTAGAACAAACACTTTTTGTTGAACGAGAGTGAAGAATTCCACTTATTTAGGTATTGTGTTAGAAAGCTATGACTTGGATACACGCATCTCCATATGTAAAGATACAGTATTTTCATACTCATAGAATCTAAAATTCATCTGAACGTGCAATCAGCAAAGCATGCAGCACTTGCCTGTTGACGTTTTTTCACGGAACTCTTCAAGCTTCATCAGAGTTGCTGATGTCAATTGCTCTAAATGTACATCTTTTGGAGGCCTGAAGAAATCCACTAAGCTGTTTATTGTCATCTGTTAAAATAAAGCAAAAATAATACATGGCAAATTTACTATTAAGTAAGATTTTTTCAAGATTTATAACTTATTTAAATATTTACTTACCGCATCATATACTATTTCCAGTGGCTGTGATTCAATTCTAAGCCTCTGGTCTGCTTTCTCATCCAAAGGATTAGTCTCAAACATTATGCTTAAGAGTGAGGTACTCTCGTCTGAATAGACTGTTCGAGAAGACAGGAGACAGGGCGTACACTTTTCTCGGGACATGCCTGTAACTTCAAGTGAGGTAATTTTTGTTTCAAATCTGTAAAGAAAGGTAAACAGCATGTTCATATGCAATATCCATCTGGCTCGGTACAATTAGATGGTAAGAGTATGAGGAATGAGCCGAAAGAAAACAAAAACAAAACAAAACCAAAAACCAAACCACCACCACAATGTATCTCTACCCTACCTTAAATATAAATAGCTTAGTCTAAAGATATAACACATATATCCATGTATTAACTGTTTTCTACTTCATTACCTTTTGTGTCTATTAGCCACCCTTGAGTAAATAAGAAAGGGGTCCAAGTTACTCACTTCATACACTTTTCATGAGGACAGCTGTCAGGGCAGGGAAGAGACATGCAAATGTGAATTCTGTAGTATGAGCTCAGGAATTAGATGACACAGTTTATACTGGGGAACAGAGATACAGCAGAGAGCAAAGGATTCCAGTGCAGAGAAATAAAAGACACACCGCAAGAGGAGCACAACATTAATAGCCTTGTTACTCTAAGGAAGTATTTTTTAGGTGTTGGATTATTTCTTTTTCAATAGTCTGTCCATATCTGACAGCTCTCAGTTGAGTATTTCTATCCCCCAACACTCAAAGGAAAGTGTTTCACTGTAAAAATATAATATTTTCTTCCATTTTTCTCAGTATGATAGCACTATTAGGGCTATTTAGATGCACAGGGGAACAAACAAAAAAGATGCAAGAAAAAGTTTTTAAAAAAATTATGCATAAAACTCAGCAAGATCTATAGTATCTTAAGAGCATACCTAGATTATACTAATATGCCTCCAAAGTAGAGGGCACAAGGTTTAAAACAGGAAGGCTACCCTCTCTCAGAATTTTTAAGTCATATTTGAAATGAAAATAAAATATTTCTTATCACTGCTTTTCATCACTGCTGTGAGAGCAAAAAACAAAGCCAAAATTGTCAGTTTCAGCCGCCTTCTGCAAATCTACAAGCTCAATTGAAAACTCAAGAACTTTTCAGTCACAGTAAATGCCTACGAGATCACCTTTCTCAGAGAAGTTTCTGAAGGAGTAAAAGTCACTTTTCAAAGGAAGAAACAAGTTAGTAACTGGATTGCTTCAATGTAATAACGATAAACTGGAAAAAAGGAGAAAAATCTGTATTGGCACAAACAATTCTGAAGATCGAGAGAACTTAATCATGGAAACAGTATCCATTCACTTTGTCCATTAGTTGCAGGATGATTCCGCTCCCAAACCACACAAGAAATGACAGTGAAAATGGAAGTTAAACATCATAACAGAGCCTTAAAGATGCCTATTAGCCATCACCAACATTTCATGAGGAGAAAAAAATAGAGAAAGTTCACCTTATTGCTTGTGCACCTGGTCGTTGGGTGAACACTGTACTCAGGCCAGTTAACGCAAATACTACCAGCTCAGGAGTTTGCTTGTTTTCTCTTAGTGATATAGACATGCTTAGTAAGTTCACAGAGAACTTCATGGCTTCATACTAGATATGCAGGAAAAACAACAGTGGATTATAAAATATGTTAATATACATTTCAATACAGTTTATGAAGAGATGAAAACCACAAGTATCAGTTTGATGCTATTTTTCTAGTGCTATAAATAGCTTTTATCATAGCTGGTGTAAAAGTCATTCCCAAATAGTTATTACGAAGAGGTAGGGTTAGAGTAAGAGTAGACTATGCTTATGAACATACATCTTCAATGTCTCTACATCACATTTTGAGATAACGGGCCTCTGATATAGAGCTGGAAGGCAGTCCGTTGTACCGTGCATGGTATCTCACATAAAGGTGACTTATCAGACTATTTCTGAATCGTACAAAAATGTTGCTCTTCCCCACTACAGTCTTTCAATCACCTGTTTCCTTATACACTCACCTCTCTACCTCATCTATTATCACTCATATTTAAGATTCCAGTGAACCACTTAGCACACTTTCTTAATAAGTTTCTGAATATTGTAAAAGGATATATGAAGCATTTCATAACTTAAACAACAATACACTACTTATATGATTTTATTCTAGCTTGAGTGAGCGAAATTTCATTCTGAACATTTTCAGAATATCCACAGTAAACTCTATAACCACTCTCCTGAAACTACACCTATGGATGCTCTGTTCTGCACAAACACAGCATGCAGTAACTTAATTAAGAAGTGTCCGAACAGTATTCAAATATAGAGACAGCTCTTCAAGTAATTTTAAAAGTGATTTCCTATCATTTTTATATTTTTATTAGTAGATAAAGTTACCAGTTGTTTGGTAGCATAGTCAGTTATGACTTACTGATTTTGGAAGGGTTGGATCCACAGCTGTTTCACTATATCCAATCGCTGCATAAAGTTTAGCCTTCTCTTCACACGTCATCAGCTCTTCAAGACCTGACACATTGCAAGAGGTTAGTCAAATTCAATATAGGTATCTGAAAGATGCAAATACTGCCATACACTTTCCAGCATTTGGTAGCTCTCTAACATACAGTAGATACTGTCAACATTGTCCTGAATTAGTAAAAGTAAAAACCTTGAGGTTTAAAGTCTTGAGTCTCCTAAAGCATGCTCTAAAATGCAGTTATACCTTGATTCAGACCTACTCTGTTTCCTAGCTTGCTAACAATAGAAGCAACCTTCTTGATTTACTTTCTGTGTTCCACAACCTTTACAAGGTGCCCATACTTAAGCGAATCAAACTCTAACACACGCCAAATTATAAAATGAATGGAAGTAAAATTGTTTACATTCCATTAACTGCTACTGTTTTCTAGCACTTTTTAAAATCCCCATACACAGTACACCATGCAGACAAATGCAAAAAACTGTGGCAGGAGAAAGCACAAATTGAAAACCATTCAGGAAGAGCTATGGAAGGAATTCTAAGATACCTCTGTAACTTGCAATTAAGAACTTCATGAGCAAAAAAAGGCCAAGAGAAAATGTAAATGTCAATAATCTGATAGTCCAAATATTAAACAAATTCAAAGTTCCATGGCTAGGGACCTACAGTTGTAATAAGTCTTTTTTAATAATAGAAAAAAAATACCAATAAATGAACATACTTGAACCCTTCACTTCTTGTTTTTGTTCATCCTTTTTTTCACCTGACCAGCTCCATATCCAACTAAACCAGCCACCAGAATTTTCATCATCTTGTTTTACTCCCGGTCTGTAGATTTTTAATCCAGCCTTAGTTGCCTGAAATTTAAAAAAAAAAAAAAATACTCAAGTCATTTTCTTCATGCTTCTTTCTCCAT
Organism: Alca torda; assembly: GCA_008658365.1. Taxonomy (NCBI): domain Eukaryota; kingdom Metazoa; phylum Chordata; class Aves; order Charadriiformes; family Alcidae; genus Alca; species Alca torda. Next base: position 41,236,407 of record CM018101.1, on the reverse strand, counting down.
TTTCCTAAGAAAAATATAGACCCAAGACATACTCTAACACATCAAAACATCATTAGACAACCACTGAAAAGGCAACATCTTATTTTTTAGTTTTTCTTCTAATAACTTTTTCAACTACACAGTGCATCAACAGACCAATTCTCACTTGCATAAAATCAACCACCTTTATGAGCAAAAAGAGCAAGCAAACGGTAGCTAATTTTAAGTCAATAAATGTTTCTTTCATAGCAGATTTTCTCTCTAGCTCTCACCAGCACAAAAAAATCCACATCATATACTGCAATACATTACGACAATGCACTTAAAAGGATTCATTAGAAATACATACGTAATCAATTAAATAGCCAGTACAGGTCAAATTTTAAACGATCCCTGTATTTTTCATTTCAAGGTAGATGTCCAAAGCAATAATAAATCAAATAAAAAAATCACTACTCTTGTAATAGAATATTTACTCTAAGGAATATAGAACACTGTTCCTGGATTTGATATATATATATATATATAGCTACAATAGTAAGGAAGACATTCCTTGTCCCACATTCATCATTTAAACAGCTAGGACATGTCCTATCTGATGCCAGTGATGATTCTGACACTGGGGCCTCAAAGAAAGTGCAAACTACATCCAAACTTGACCACTGAAAGTGTGGCATAAGGGACAGCAAACAACCATCAAGCAATCTAAGAGACAGAGGGGTTCTCAAAACCATAATGGACCACACAAACTAATTATTTTTCTTCATGACTAACATGATCTGAAAAGATACAAATACTTGCAGATAAGCCCTGAATTTAGAGATGCTCTAATGAATGTGATACCCAAAGAGAGTGAGACAGGGATCCTTCGCAGCATTAAAAAAAACACAAGATCTCTCTGCAACACAATTAGCGATAACAGCTGGCTGTAATCAGAACTTTTTAGGGACTTGTCACATCTATCCACCTACAGGCCAATAAACGCAGGACTCACCACAAAAACATAAAGGCTTCCGAACTGGTACTATTCATTCACCTCAGAGAGATGATGCAGAATGTTAGCTAAACAATACAAAGCCTCAAAAAGTTTGAACAAAATCCTCCAAAGTCTTTATAAAGGATACCAAGTCATCAAGTTGATGTTACAGAGCAAACAGTCCAAGGAAAAAATGGACACAGCCTTAGAAAAAATGGCTGTTAAACCTCTGAAATGAGAGGTTTGTAGGGCACCAAGGAGTTGGTGTTGAAGGACAGCTGCTATGGAGAAAAAGAAGTGATGCTTAAAGCGATTCTGAGTTAGGCGAATCATCTATAAAGTCTTCTCCAGACTGAAAGCACAAAATTTCTCAAGCTATCTGATACAGACACTTGATGCTTGGCTTACCAAAGCTGGTGTTTGGTACTTGTGCACTAGTGATAAAGATTAAAAATTGGCCTACAATTTGGAATATAAAGTTCTTGCTACAAAGTTCCCAGAAAAATCTGGTGGTACTGTGTTCACAAATGTGAGCTCTGAGAAGCTTGATTTCAAGGTCTAGAGAAATTCAACTCTAAGGCATGTTTTTAAAAAAACAAAAAAGCTTAACAAACAGTAGGGTCCTTTATCTACCTTTACTCAGCCCACATCTAAAGGGGTCTCCTTTAAATTCCTAGTAGACTTAAGACTAACTGTCAGGATACCGAGCTAGTAGTAGATTTGCCTCTTACAAATCCTTTGAGACCTTTTTCAGAGTTATGACCCGATACCAATAAGACAGACGGGTTCTGACTGATAGCTGGAGGTAGAATGCCATTTAGAAGCACTGTGACCTGATTTTCATTACTTGGAAATAAATTCAGGGAGCTAGCTGGCAGATCTTTCAAGATGCTTTTCTAACACTTTTCAAATGCAAGGCTTAAAGCACAAACAAATGAAAATTAATTTGCTTGCAACCTACTTCTAAGCAATACAGAAGCCTATTTTAAAACTCAGGACTGGAAAGTGGTCAGGAATGCAGTATGACATAATCTTTTGTAAGCAGCTTGGTCTAGAAGGCTAGAACAAGACAGGAAATTCTTAGGGATCTCCCTCACCTTGCAAAGAGTAGGAGGAAAAAGATAAAACCAAAAGAAACTATACAGTACAAGATAAAAACCTGCCAAAAGTAAATGAAAACTAAAACAAAACAAAAAATGCTTCTCATGAAAAGCACTCCAGTTCAGCCAAACAACTAATGGGGAGGTGCATGAACGTGTCTTCTGGTTCTGTAGAAATCTGAATAATCATAATACAAGGATCCAAATGTGGGCGTACATACAAACAGCTAGAAGGAAAAAAAATTACATTTATGGATTCCTGCTTAGAGTTTTGGTTCAGAAGCACCGTATCTATCACTGCAGCAATCACATTTATACCATACTTCATATACTCAAAAAAAAAAAACCCATGAGAATTCCTTCAAGCACTGCCATAGGAAATTATTAACATTCATGAAGTTTAATCCTCAGTACATTATTTCAGATTCTAAACTTCACATTCTGCTTACTTTTAGCCACATCGATTATTAATGGACAGACCACTGCACAGATTTGAGAAAACCTATACAGATTTCACTTCAGTCCCCTAGAATGGTGCTCAGAAACTACACTGAGTACTAAGCAGTACACTAACCTAGGAAAAACAAAGCTAACAAATTAAGTGTAACTACTCAAGTGATATTATCTTGCCTAATTGTGATTATCTACTTAAATGTATTCTGCATTTGCTGTACTACAAATAACATTTGCAAATAGCAACAAAAGGTCAACATACTACATATAGAGGCGTTCAGCCTACTTAATGGGAAGGAAAGGAATAAACTATCAGTCTAGGCTGTTGCCATATTTTCTACAGTAGATCTTCCTCACCAGAAGTGGAAAGAAATCTATCCCAGATCAGTTATTCTGAAGAAGTAGCATACAGAGCTATTTAATTTTTGCTTAATTACAAGCTGAAACTAACTATGCAGTATAATAACAAACATGAAATACAAGGAAACTAGAAAGACTGTATGATGCACAATTCAATCACTAAAACTAAAATCCACATGCCTAAAACGTCCACAATCTCATTTTGCAGTTATTGTTAGACTCACTTAAATAATGAAATTTTACCTCAACTTCTGCTTGTTGCCTTGCTAGAGTGATGTTAAAAATATCCAAAGCCTTTTCGAATTCCTAGAAAGGAGGTGAGAAATTATTATTTCACAATTTCATTTGGTTAGATTTCACAGCTCAGTTTTACAGGAAATGACAGTAAACAGCTCTTTCAGTGCAACCCAAGTTAACCTGCTCAAGTTGAGAACTTAAAAGAAACCTGGAAAAGCAAAGCACATCAGTTTAAGTTTTTCTTCACTGCAGTTACTAAGTTAAAATATTATATAATATGTTTGTTAATGCTACTCACAGAGAAAGGTACTGATGAAGTTGCAAGTCTGGCCACTAAAAATTTTATTTTAACAATACTGACTTAGGAACATGTAAACATTTAAGTTTAAGAAAACAGGAAGATAAAAAATACTTAAGCCTTTAAGGGAAAACAGCTAACCTCCAACAATTTTAAGATTTCTTCATTAGGTTTCTTTGATGTTATCTTTGTTTTGTACATCTCTTTGTAGTTCTTCACTTGTTTCCTATGGTGCCGAATATGTTCCCATGACCACATTTGGAGCTTAGGTTGAACATTTACTTCAAGGATGCCATAAATAACATATTTCCACCTAAAAGCGAAGACAAATGAAGTACAGTTACTTTCTTTTGGCATACTGAAAAGACATCTAGAGCTATTCAGACTCAATACAACTTCCAAGTTGTGAAACGGTTAAATCCCTTGTCTAATATCACACCTCTGATCAATAGGGGAACCTAAGGATTTTTTTTTTCCAACAAAGTTGACAGGTTGCTATTTCCTAAAATTAAAAAGTAACCCTATACAAAAAGCACCCACAAATCTATATATATATGTATGAGAATAATCAAGACATTTCTAAGGAATCTTCTGAAAAGAAATCAAATCTCTCCCATTTGTGTTGGAAAGGTTTGCCCATTTTTAGATAATAGCTATGTTCTTGTAGCAGTACCTAACATATAATGGGGTTTCCTTCATTAAAACAGTTAGGATATTAAAGTACTATCAGACTTAAGTTTCTGATAATGGTCTTTAAGACAGCAAATGTAGGCTATCAAATATTGTGTCCTCACCTTTGGTTTGAGGTCCTCGCCAAAGGTGGGCTTTTTTTGTTTGTTTTTGTTTTTGTTTTGTTAATAGCCCTAGCTTAAGAAAAAACAAAGGAAAACAAAAGAGAAGACTTTGTTTCAAAAGGAAATTAATTCTAAACTTAAGTAAGAAGCAATCCCTTGGTAATTATTTCAAATGAATAATTAACAAATTATTTTCAAAGTCTGAGGTGGCCTACCATGTCTTGGCATTGCTGTGCAACGGAACATCAGGTCTGTACTTCCTATACGGCAGATTTCGAGTCATCATATCAATAGACTCAAGAAGCTCCATAACACTGAAGTACTAAAATAAAAAAATAAAAAAACCCACAAAAACCAAACAAAAAAAAAATCAAACTGAGTGTTACTGTCTTTCAGAGAACATGAATCAATCTTTTCTTTAAAAAAAAAGTTACAAAGAAAAACAAGACCAAGAAATTAATTGATTCTGTATGCTTATTATAAAATTTCAGACCGCTTTTCTTATTATTCTTGCAAACTAACTTTTTTACCACATTACATGTAAGTTGAGAAAAATAGTTTATACCTGTGGCTTATTGAATTCAACAGTTATATCCTGTAAATTTACATCTAAATCCATTTTCGGTGACGAAAAGTCAACATCAGATCGAGGATTCATAAGGAGTTTGGCTTTAGCTGAAATTGGGCGGAATACTAAAAAACAGAAGTTGATATAAAAACACTAATTAAATAATTTATGACTGCCATAAATGATACATAACACTTACCGGCTCAAGTTATTATTATTACAAGCCAGATTATTTATATAAAAATGCTAGACTTCAAAACATGGAAAAACATTCAAAATAACACAATCTACACTCAATTTCCAGTTTCATTCTGGCAACATTTGTGGAACACATTTGTGTAACATTTTCACAAAACTTGCTGTATGCAGTATTACATGGCAGATGTTTCAATTAGTAGTTTATATTTGCAACAAATCTATTTTTGGGGGCTATATTATAATCTATTTATAGTAAAAGATAGTTTCAAACATAGCACTTATTCCACAAGAATATTTTTTTAAAGTGTTACTCATGTTTTACACTGTTTGGTGAATTATACTCACAACAGTGGACAAAACCAAACATTCCACATTTCTAAATCCAAGCCTGGATGGCATGGAAAAAAACAATATGGAATAAAGCAAAGCACATCATGTGAAAAAACATTCAAAGCAGAAATGTTTTATTTATTGCACAATTTGGCAGTATCAGGCATTCAATAGAGCCTTCAGAAGCCATGTTTAGTTCAATTTTTCCATCTGTTTCACAAATAAAAATTTGTGTATTACTTGAATTTGTGTAAATCATAGTTTCATCAAATTAAATTCTTTTTATTTCAATGGCAATACTGATAGACCATCTACATATCAAATATTCTAAATTCACTGAAAGGTTCATACAAGTGGAAATAGACATTTTTGCAAGATGAAAACACATTTACATCAATTTACCTTTGTTTCATTTGAAGGCCTTTATTTCTTGTGAAGCTTATTTTACTTTTATCTACACATTTTACGTAGTAGCATTTCTATTCATTTTCTCCCTGTATTTGGCTTCCTACATTTCATTTTTCACCCTTCCTATGTGTAAGTATTATGTTTGCATTTAGACCAAATGACTGAAGCAGACTTTGTGCTTACCACCTATCTATGCCTCAATCTAAAGAGTTGCTCGAAAAGAGCCAGAATTCTCATTTACCACAGAGTATCAGCATAATGTCATTCTTTAAATATCAGTGTCTCTGATGGCACTGATGAATTTTAAAAGTGAAAATCCTGAATCCTGCAATTTTGCATACAACTAATTTGAACTTATATGTAAAGATTTAGATAACTGATGATGTTTAAACTTATTTTCTTGTAAAAAGAGTCAAAGCTAGCAACTGAAAAAGATAAGTCAGAAGAGATTACTAAATAGTTCTCTGTCAGTCAAATAAAGCATCAAATGGCTTCCTCTTTTAGGCAAAGGTAGCAAAAAAAACCCATAAAACTAACAGTGCCCTTTTTAACTCTGGCTAGACTTGCTAGAGAACAAGCCACTTAAAAAGGCCATTCTGCCTTGTAAACAGTTACTAAACAATCACACAGATGCACGTGAGAAATAAAAACCATGTAAACTCTATACAATGAAAAGTAAACAATCGCCATGTTTGAGTGAAGCCAATGCGACTTTCAGACTAAAGTAAGCAACACTCAGAGCAATACAACTTGCAATATGGCAACACTAAAAAAAAACAAAATAAAAATGCTGATGTTTCAGAATTGATTACTGTTTCCACCTCTAATGAAAAAAGATGCACTTTGCATAAGGCAAGCCACCTTAAAACCACTAATCTATTACTCAAACCAATCTGATTCACAAGAGTTACACATTGTTGGTAAACTTCTTAAAATATGGAATTATTAATGGCTGTGAACAATGAGGATTTATGTATGACATTCCATTAAAATGATACACAACTAAAGACTCCTATTTTAACCAAAGCCTTTTTAAAGCTACAGATACAGTACAGTATTCATTATGAGAGAGACAGTTATTCCTAAAAAAGAACTAAACTGCACTCCTTACTAAGATTTTTTCAATGACAGCTAAAGTAGCAACCTCTGAGAGGCATTAAAAATTAGAAGTAAAGTATACACATATATTACAAATACAAATAAAATACCACTTACCAAAATCATAACCTTCTGGAATCAGATTGTGGCTGGCAACTCCCTGTTTTAAGTTAACCTACACACACCACAGAGTTAAAAATAAGTTGCATTTTTATTTCACTATAGTTTTAAAATATAAGATGTTAGCATTTTAATACAGGTTTCAAATAATCCCTCTCACACACAGCTATTCATCTGTTTTAAACACAGAAAGACTTCTATTTTTAGCCAATAAAAATCATTGAACAGTAAGATGACCACACGTGCATAATTTTGTAACTAACTGGCAAAGAATTTTTTTCTTTTTAACTTCCTCAGGTGGATATTGTACTTCTATGACATAAAAACCTTAACATTTACTATTTTTCCTTAAAAAAAGCTATTAATTAACACGACAATTCTCCAGGACATTGACATAAATGGAAGCAGAACTGAGTGTGGTGTACGCTCTATGCTCCACAGTATGAACTAGAATACTAGATACATTATCTCATGTTTTACTTACCAATGATTCCTCACAACCACGATGGTAGAACATCTCCGATTTCACATTCCAGTAAGCAAAAAGGTTATCCAGTCGTACAAGCTGAAAATACAACAGAACACATGTATTAATAGCTACAAAATTTAGATTAATAATTTGGATTTCACAAAGTCTGGATGAATAAAAACATTCAGAATGTTCCTTGCAGACTACACATCCTTTTATTTTAGAGCCTATACAGTTACATGTTTTCTTGATCTCACTTTCTGTGTAAGGAACTCTAATTCCGCTTGTTTAATTGACAGTTCTTTCTTTAGCATACAGTTTGTACTGTACCTTGTAGAACAACTTGGCAGTTTCATCATGTAAACATGGGTTCCAATTTTTATCTGAGGTCTGAAATGAAAATTAAAGAAAGTTATTCCAGTATCTATAATACACTAACATTTTAACATCAGTGAAACAAAACAGTAAAAAAAAAGAGAGGAATATCATCATAATTAAACTGCTGCACTGAAAATAATGGGACACCATCTTCTGATTTAAGATGATTAAGCCATTATTTTAAGTGGAAGCTTCATAAGGCTACTTCCCCCAAAAAAACACATACATGTATGTGCACTGACTGGCAAGGCTGCACACAGGAACCAAAAGATTCTTGGAAACTCTGTTTTCAGTATTGCAAACTGTTTTCTCTTACACCAGTATTATTTTTAGGCAGGCTCTTTGTAAAGAGAAAAATAAAGGACTAGAATTCTTTCAGAATTCTGGAAGTAGCATTTTAGTTTGAGTCCAACAGAAACACTGTATGTTATACTTTTTCAAGGCCAATACGCATTTCAAGAATGAAGCAGTAAGAATACCAAAGCTTTTATTCACTGTGCAAAACTGTCTGGGGAAAGGGGCTGTCAAAAACCTGACAATGTGCCAGGAACAAGCGGTCATAAGACAAGTATTTCATTAAATAAAGTAATATTTAGATGTGTTTTCTTTAAGATTATCAGTTACGCATCAAAAGCTATTGAACCAGAAAAACTCAGCAGTATCAGCGTATTGCTGCTACTAAGTAGTCTTCCAGAGGAAAAAAAACAAATACAGTCTATGGTGACTACTATTAACACATTAAAGTGGACCTTGCAGATGAAAGAACAGAGCTCCAGCTTGAAACAAGATGCCATCTTCTTTTTTCTTTTTTTTTTTCTTTTTTTCTATTTTTCCCTCCACAAGACTAAGTAGTAACTTTTCTTCCTTTCTTGGTGCTCATGGCAGTTTCAGTAAAATATTCATAGATTCTGAATAGCCCAAATCCATCAAAGTCTGGTACTTGACAACCACAAAGTGCAGCAGGGAGAAGAATAAAAATTTCCTCTGAAAGGTCTCTTTAATGTCAGGAATTTATCTTCAATGGCGCCCCCACGACAATATTTATGTTGGATCTGATAAACCGAGTAGTTACCATTGTGCATTGCTCATGATTATAGCTATACTTTCATTAGACAGTATGTTACCAGACAGCACAATAATACACCAAAAAGTAACTTAACCTATCAGTATACATCAACACGCTTTTTAGATGAAAAATAAAATTACCTGCAAGCTTAGATTCTGAAGTGAAATCCCAAATGACAAGGGGTTATTCCGATTTGTGATCTAATAGAACAGGGGGAAAATACAAAAAAAAAATCTTACGCTCTAAACTCAGATTTGGAAGTAAATAGCCAACAATTAAAAAATACATATAGCAAATAACCAAATCTTCTTTGTACCCTAACATATACCTATAAATATTTTTATGCTTTGGTACAAGCTTTTTATCAGTTTTCTTTTTTTTTTTTTAATTTACTAGGATTCTCTCAACATGGAAAACAACTAGGAGAAAAGAAATTAGACAGGTTCCTAATTTCAAGTTACACATAGGTGCACAACCCCTTATGCCGAGACACACAAAAATACTTACATCATCTTCATAGCGAATATGGATGTTGGAAATTTTCACCTGAAGATTTTTGATGACCTGAGTGACTAGTTTTTCTACAAAAGTGTCCTGTTTCTCTTCTTTTTCTTTATCTAAGTTAAAGGAAAGGAATTTAATATTTTCTTTGCATTAAAGACTTTTTAAAACTACACTACATAAAACAATAATCTAATAAGGTTTGTATGACAGATATGGAAGTTTTCAGTTACACTACTCTATTCTGAATGCACATGCTTTTATACAAGTAATGTATAACATTTATATCCTCAGACTAGACAGTTTCAGCTTTATCACATGCTGCATGAAGAATCAAGGCTGTTCAAAAGTATGACTTGTACCCACTGATATTGAAGGTGGCCAATACATACTTCTTGAGAGTATCAAAAGTCGAATTTAAGATTATAAGACTTAACATGCATCAAAGAACAAATTAAACAGAATCTTTAAAAAGGTGTAACCACAAAAATTCTCTGCTACTGGAAACAAATTGTTTCTCATGAAAGAAGAGGAAAGAAAATGTCAGGTAAACACGTGACATAAGCAAGCGATATTTCAAAAGTCTTATCTATATCAGACCACACCGATGCTTTTTATTTTCAGGATGCCTGTTCTGCCATATTGATGACCTCTACACCTAAAAATCTGTTACTAATAGGATTTTAAGTATCAAGAGGAAAACAGGAATCCAAAACACTTTATGTGACAAATCCAACACCTTCCTGGATTAAAATAACGAAAGACATAGCGTCACTTTCATTAGCTTTTCCCACTCTTACCTTGGTCAGCTATTTTCTGCTTTGCGTCCTCAATCCTTTGCAATTCCCTTTGTCTTGCTTCCAAGAGCTGCCTGGCTTCTTTTTCAGCATCATATTTTATGCCTAGATACACAATGTAAATAGGTACAATACAAAAAAATCTTATGTGTTTTTAGAAGATGCCCTTTCAAAAGCAATAATCTTCACATTTTGTTAATAGTCATGTAAAAGCAGAAAAGTAAGTGACTAAGTGTAAACTACTGAAAGACACCCCATAACCACTACCTAATTGTATTTGCTAGAAGTATCTACTAGGAATAAAGCTTTTAAAAGTAACATCAACCCATTACAGATACTTCTGAAACCCCACCCATCTATATTCACTTTTTTCTCTACATTAACTTACTGGCTGTGGGCACAATTAGCAAATAAACTCCATCAAGAACTGCCTCAACAGGTTGAGTATAAAGGTTTTGCCATGGAATCTGTAGGTTAAGCTGACCTATAAACACAAAAGAAAAAGGTTGAGGTATACAGTTAAATAGTTGACTGGAAAAAAAGGGTTTAGAAAGATAATTAACATTAATGACAAAATCTCTAGACAATTATTATATTGGACAGAAAAAACAGTGCATCTGAGGCACACATCCTTTGGGATGTGTGTTTTACACAGCACACAAATGAACATGAGGCAAGTTTTTCCATGAGCAGAACTATTAAGTCTACACGTCCTGTCTTTACTCCCTTGAATTATATTCCTTCTTCCTAAGAGCAACCTCTCCCTCCTTGCAAATCCACTGCAGCACCCTCATAAACAAGAAAAGCCCGGGCAGCTCACATGTGATCAGGCACCTAAATACTCCCAAAACCAGAATTTTTGAAATACATATTTTTCTTTCTGTTTCTGTGGAAGAGAGTCTTAAAATAGCGCACGTGTTTTGTGCACATGGGGATCCTGATGTTACGGCATCTCTCATTCTTCACAGAAGTGCCAATTTTAATAAACTGCAATCAATCACAGGAAAATACATACTTCCATGGTAGATTTAAGGGAAGCATAATAGCTTTAGACTTCATTTCCTTTAGGAAACCACTAATTTTTGTAAGACAGTCAACTTGCAATGAGAAAACTTTTCATATTAGCAAAAACAGGGAAGGAGGACAGAAAAGGAAGTGGAAGGCAAAATCAGTTGTGCAGTCTTGCTAAGACAAGGGCTGAGATCCAATCCTGTTCAGTTGCTCATCTTTGTTGTGTTGGGTTCTTGCCTCATTAATATTGAAGTGATTAGACAAGACTCCAATATATTTTAACTTTACCATCTCAGCTCAACACAAGAACCTTCTTCTAACAAGGCTGGTTTGTTTTTTCAGAAGAGACAAACTTCAGAGCATACGCAGCATGCAAATCAAGGAAACTAGGAAAATTACTTGCTTAGGATGCCTAAAGCCACTTGCAAGGAAAAGTAGTATGTTTAGTAACTCCTGTATGGGTGTATGATAAAATGTAACTTACCAATATGTCCTGCTTTAACTTTAAATGGCACATCCAGCTGACTCTGAAAGAAAGTGTTTTAGAACATTTAAGCTCATTTCAGCAACTTGTGAAATGTTCCCATTTAGGAAAAAAAGATTATGATCTCCTAACAACAAATTTACCTTTCATCCACTGAAAAAACCCCATTCAATATAATAGAACAGGCAAGCGTTTGGTTACTGAGCAGGTTTCTAGTTTCATGAGCTATAGAAAAAAAAAATCTTTCAGTATTGCTTTTTACCTAAACACATTCTTTTAGCAATTGCTGAGAGTTTTCCTTTTGAAAAAGAAAAAAAAAAGCTAAGTGAAGCAAGAATACTTCACTTTTAAATTTAATCTCAAATTAATTAGACAAGTCACACAAGCGCAGAGAAAACAAAACACTAAGTTTCCACTTAAAAGATAGTGTATCCTAAAATAAGAACCAAAAAAAGCAAGTAGAACCCAAAATTTTGTTCAAGAATTGTTTCTGCAACAGTTTTATTTTTATTTCCACTAACTTACCAGTGCATTTTCTTTTATTTCAAGATTCTTCAGTGCTACAGCTCCTAAAAGCAAAGAAGCAAAAAATTAAAACTACAATAAGCAAAGTAGCAGTGCTGCATACTAAACATCCCAAAGTTTGGTTCAGTGGTCCCTGACTTGTAGTTCTTCAACTCTGTGGAAACATCCACAATGTACACCTCAAATATCCATGAAAGATGATCAGGAACATACTGTTCATTCATGCTACAAATAACTGAGATTTTTCTCATGGAGCCTCCATGTCCATGGAAAAGAACCTAAGATTCTTCAAAGTAAAAATGTTGGAAATTACTGTCATTTTTTGTAAGGACCCATTTTGAAATTAAAAGTTTGCTTCTTTTTCCTCCACCATCTGCTTCCTATGCTTGTGGAAATCTAGCAACATTAAATTTAGAGTGAATTTTTAGCCCTCAAAAGATCTTACACTTGCAAGTTATATTTATAGGCTTACAAAAGATCACAAGAAGCATTTCACTGAATCTAATTTTTAAACTTTTTAAGACAACAATAAATTCAGTATCCAGTAAACACCGAAAATTTGCATTGCACGATCTGTTTTTACAACATACTTGACATCAGACAGTTGCCATAACAAAGAAATGTTGGAAGGGACCAGGAAACTCATAACTCAAAAACACGCACATACTCGGAAGCAATATCTTCTGCAAATTCTACAAGAAGGAAGGAACACCTGCAATGGTTACCTTCAAATTAGTTGCATAGTATTAACCCATGCACATGGAACAGACATCTGATACAGCTGAGCAGGGGCATAAATGAGATTCAGGAAACCAGAAGCAGATTACAGGCCCGAAAAGGAATACACCTTGAGATTGCAAATGAAGATTTGATTGACCCAATAATGCTTTCCTTTTTGCGGATGCAAGTTAGAAATGGCCAAAAACATGGGGAGACAGGAGCTCCAACTGCAAGAAATGTTCTTGCAGTTAGACATAGTTCCGATGGCATTGGGCTACTGTTCAAAATACCACCAATTTTGGGAAACTGGACCCTAATCTCAAAAACGCATTCATTAGAACAGTTGGCTCAAGTTGTTGAACTGCTGGGGAAGAGCTGATCAGGTAAACTAACTCATCCACCTTTTAGTCCTCGCAAAATACTATAAAGTTTCTATCGATTTATTTAATTTATTCATTGCAACAATCTATTATCACTTTCCAGTAGAATTCTATACATCTGACATGTGGCACCAGCCTCTCCAGAAAAACACTACATGCAGAAGGATGTTTTTTGACAGCTGGTGGTTCTGCTTTTAAGCCTTACAATACACACATATTGACAGGAACATTAGAAAAAGAAAAAAAAAAATCAAAGAAAGCATTGCCAGCAGTAGCCTATAACTACTCCAGTAATTATAACTAGCCTACATAGTTTTTGTAGGTAATAACAAGGTGACAGGTTTTATGCACCATTGGGTTCAATTCTACTCTAAATTTATTCCCTGATAGAGCTGACCCTGCAAAGACCATTTAAACACTCATTAGAAAAAGCTTCATTATATGAGAGACATCTTAAAAAAAAAAAAAAAAAAGAGAGAGCATTTGCTTCTCCAAGAAGACATCACTAACTTTACCTGTATTCATGGCAAGTAACTCTAACGGTATCCAGACCAAACATTCAGGTTTGTAACGAAGTTACCATTCATGACATGCAATTTTTGGCACATCAGTTGAGCCATGGCAAAAAGGTTCTCAGGCAAGCGCTAAGACTATGTGACACATGAAGCAGCTTAGCTGGGTTTAGTTTCTTCACTTTCACTGTCAGCTAAGTAAACACTACCTCTCATTTATCAAGGGTTTGGCGTATGCCACATTTCAGCTGCGGAACAGTAACTTAAAACTGCAATAATTTGGCAGCCCTAATGCTTCTGAAAACAAAGTACTGCAAAGCAAGCAGGGATTGTTACCCCAAGCACTTACATATAATATTTTGCGATGGAGAACTACAGCTCATTTTACATGAGCACATTGCAATGGCAGAGAATAAACATGGTATCGATACCGTTTCAAAAAAGAACGCTTTGACAATTCTACATGAAAAGTTGAGACTGGGAAGTGGAGTAAATAATTCTTCACCATTTTTCCTATACTTATGATTTTACAATTAATAAGTTTAAAAGTTTTAGTTACAATCATTAGAGATGGAAATTAGCAAAACTTCAGTCAATTCAATTTTAGTATAAAATTACTGATATACGTTCTCTAAAATATGACAATTTACTAACAAAAACCTTGACTGAGGGTCTGACCACAGTGAACGGACTATCAAAGTACACAAAAGGCTACTACTGAAGCACTGTTTTGTGTATTTATACAACCTTTCTTTTTCCTACAGTTGGGAGAGAGTAGAAGACATTGACTGAATACTCCTGCAAGTAAACATGAACTATTTCCAAATTTACCAGACCTCAGCTGGCAACCAATTCTAACACTTACAATTGAAAATGCAGTAACTGACCACGTCAGTATTCTCTTTCATCGCCAAAATTTAGTCTATCACACTCGGCTGTTTCACTTGCAATGAAACATAGCTCCAAGTGCAATTGCACTGAATCATGACTGTTCTGGCAGGGGAACAAAAGGGGGAGGGGGAAAACAACCAAAAAACTCACAAACGGAAGCAGGAAAATCAGGGAACAAAGGCCTCTTACAGGACATAACAGAGCTACTGAATGCTACTGTCTTGGAACGCTGCCAATGAATTTTAATTGCAAGAATTTCAAAATACATCAAGATTTGGTGGATCAGTTTTGTTGGGTTTTTTCTCCCTGTTGGGGGAAATTGAATGTTTCTTTATTTTGATGACAGAAATGCATCCATATAAAACCGCATTTGATGGCTTAAAAATTGCCCAACTAAGCAACCTTGAAAACTGTATATACAAGTAGTTGGAGTTGTATAAATATCTAGGTTAAACATGCAGTCTAACAGCCAAACCAATAATAAAAGCCAGAACATTTATCAACACCTATAGCACAGCCTAGGATTTATTGGGGGTATATTATAAAGCAAATTCTTAGCTTTGCTGATCTCTGGACATTGTAAATAATTCAACAAAATCAAACATTTGTCAGAATTCTGGCATAAACAGGTTTATAGTTTTAATTTTAGATACTCAAAATAACTTCATGAATTTGAGTGCATGAGCCACCATCTACCACCAAGGACTTAGCTCACAAAAACATCTAGAAAATAAGATAACACTCGGTGAAACATTTCACCAAAGAGGCCTAACTGGAATTTTGTTATGGATGTCAACAGAAGTTAAAGAGAGGGAAGAAAAATAATCCACATAAGAATATTGCAGATTTAACTTACGTATTAATCACACCTCTGCTGTCTTGTAAATAAGAACGGGGGGCAGGGAAGGCAGATAAGAGAAAGAGAGATGAAAGACAATAGGCATCAGAAACTGAAAAGACCTCATATGGTATCTGACCAATTCCCAACACTCCTGCTCACATATTTTAACAGATCTTCTGCTTTTTAGCAACAGCATTGTCAGCTTGCAAGCCCGTTTGATCACTTTATACAAACTGCTGCCATTGCCAGTCATTTCCCGCTTGTGTTTGTGCTGTTAATTATTCCTGTTTAAGCACACCTTCTGGAGACAAGCTGTAAGTCTTTGAGGATGAGAGTGTCTGCCAAATACCTCCTCGATTGAATCTATTGTAAAATAGGTCATGAAAGGCAGCAGAAACTACTAGGTATTCTTCATCCCTCAGTCAGTTCAAATTACCAATATGTAAGGGGGGGAGCGGAGGGGAAATTGCACCTGCTATACCTAGACAAGGAGAGGCATGCAAAAGTAGTTGTCTTTTATTATAATAACAGGTGTAGCCAGAAAAAAAAAGTAAAAATTGCTTGTGCATTCACAAACTTGTGTCAATTATCTGCCTATATCATCCTACTAACGTAGCTGCCCCAAAAAGAAACACCAGCTATTCAAATAATAAGTGGTGTGAACTAAGATATGTTCGAGACATTACCCAATAAGTAGGTGTGCCAAGTCAACAGAGGATTAAGTATTTTAAAGGGCAGAAGAGAGGGTCTAAGAAAGACAATGAACAAAAAGTTATTTAGACCCAGTCAAAAGAAAACAGTGGCAACATCGACTTTGGTTTGGTCTCATAGTGTTTGGAAACCTCAATGACATTTCACTTCTCAAAAATAACTGTCAACATCTCACATTGCTTCAATCATTTCTTCAGGGTCCAGAGCATTTGAAAATATCTAACTTATCTAAATACTTATCTAACCTCTTTATCTAAGCCAACTACTTACACATTTGTTAACACAGGTCATTGAAACTATCTTTTGAAGTGAAGACCAGAACAAAAAGTTTAAAATACTGTCCTTCCCAGCATCAGCCATCCAATAGCTTTCCTTGATGGCTGCCTAACACAGTAGCTTTTTATTCTGCTTCATACTAATGGAGTTCTTAAGGAATATGATTTCCTTTCCTGTTACATTCTTTTCTGAGCCTTGGCATTTCCAATACGGGCCTTACATGTTCAAAGTATCTTTTTTACTTGTATAGGTTGTCCTACATTCTCCTTTCTGCATTGCTTTTTGTGTTTTAAGTCGTTCAGTTCTTGCGGCTCTCTTAGCCATGACTCTGTTTCCAGACACCACACCTTTCTTTAGTATTGAGACAGTCTGCATTTTTACCCTTAAATATGAGGGGTTTTTTAACGAGAGAAAAAAAAGAAAGAATTTTTAAACATTTCCGTACTTATCGCTGTGCTCATGTATGTTGTTAAGAGCCATATCATCATGCAACTTTACTACACAGACTGAATCTCGATAGCTTTAATATGGCATGCTGAATTCTATTATTATTCAAAACTGAAATAAATGTTAAACCTGTTAATTAAAAAGTCATTAATAAAGCTCCCAAATTCACAGAAGCTGAAGCTATATAAAGTTAGATTTTATACATATATCCAGAGTCTACCAACAGGTTACCAGTCTTAATCTAAACAGGTTAGCTATAAAATATCACAAGGACATAACTTGTTTGCTACAGCATCTAAAAAAACTCCCTTGGGTATTTAATCATTCAGAGGTGAAAAAAATATATGTCTTTTAAAATTTAAGACACAGATATATAGCACCTGTGCAGTGCAATAGCATCCAAAAAGCACTGGCCATTTGTTACAGGGAGAAAAACTTTTGTTTTAATCACTACTAAAGTACTGAATGGATTTAGGATAATTTAATTTCAAGGCCACATCTATGTAAAATTTAGCAAGTTATCATGACACAAAGACACTGTATGAAAATACATAGCTGTAGTGGAAACGCTTCCAGAGCATGCAGATAAGCATGAAAAAGTACTAAGTTTACACAAAATAAAAAGACAAAAAATAGTACTATTTTTCTAAAAAAATAATTTAGTTCCACAATTCAGTAATTAAGAAGCCAATAAAATTATCAGTAGAACTCAGATATACTATGAGTGTAGGGAACTACTAATCAATGAAACCTCCACATAAATGCAGTAGTCTACTGCTATTACTACTAACAGTTATTGCCTTTTAGATGGAGGAATGCAATTTCTGGTCCTCCAAGATCTTTGGAATGAAAGAAATATTGCAGATGCACACACCATTAAACATAGTTTAAGTTGCAAATACAAGTGAAAGAAAGCATCATGCAGTAGACCAGGAAAAAAATAAGCCCCTACACATGACGCTTCAACAATGCTATACAGTAGCTCTCAGCATCTCAGAGCAAGATGCAGCTTCATATATCAATTTTCATGCTAAGCAAGTAAACGGAGTATGTAGAGATAAACTAATTTTTTTCTAGTACAAAGGCACTGGACTGAGCAAAAACAGAATTTAATGTAAAGAAAAAATACACTAAAGCCTCTAAAATATTAAAACTACTTGAAAAGGAAATAACAGAAAAATCCCAAAACCAAGTTCCACATACATAAAAAAACATGTAACAGCTGGATATCAAAACTCCAAAGTAAAAATTAGTGAGATCTATCTAGTTTTTTTAGAAGAGGGAGAGCTAACCTGCATCTAATCTGGTAAGAGTTGTCTCACAGAAGCACAAGCTGCCAAGAGCAACCACCAGCAATCTGCAGATCTGGAAAAATAAGTTTTTACCTTTTTGTAATGTATTAACATTGACCAAAACATTTACAGAATGTTCTCTATTTTACATTAAATATTTTGCTTGCCTTCCCTGAACAGAAAGAAGAAACTATGATAACTGAATAACTTCTTAAGTACACAAATCAAACAATTAGTTTGACCCATTTTTGCTGAAAGATGCAATAACTCAATTCTTCCAAATAAGATGCACATAATCTGTAATAAATGTGCTATATTGGGCCTTACTCATACAGATCAATGACTAGTACATTCTCTCCAGCTGTCACATGTGCTGTTGCAGAGTTAAGGCTCCATATAAAAACTGAACTTTGCAAAGATCTGCGAATGCCTTGACTAACTGAAGGAAAATTACTGCAGAGATGAAACCAAACAAGAAAGCCATTTCAGCAAACAGAGGCATGAAACAAAAACGTCCAAGATGCAAAAAAAACTCCAGAGGCAGCTTCCAAAATCTGATTCATATATATGAGTACCTAAGAATGGAACTGTAGGTAGGGAATACCTCAAGGATGCTTCACACCTGCAGACGTATGAACACACATGTAAACAAAACCTGCACCTCTGCGTTTGCTTTTGCTGATGCTGCAGACACCTGGAACGCACATTCAACACACAAGCCAGGAGTGGTCACTGCACACGCATCTGTTAATTGTATGTGTCTCGCTCTTCTTATGCTACCTTACTTTGCCCAGATGTACTGGAAAGAGAGAGACGTTTGTTGCTGTTTCCTTGTACATACATTACCAAAGGGAGCTCAACAGACCACATTCAGAGTTACTTTCCCCCCTTCAGAACTGGCATGCTAATTTACTTCTACAGACCATTGCCTACCTCGCCTAGCACAGCTGGTCACCGCCTCTGCGAACACCTAAGACAGTCTCCACTCTGGATTCTTTAACGCTGAAAGTGACAAATATCCTAAACCTACAGGGTGACAGTACCCAAAAGACAGGGCACCTCGCTGCTGCTCGCGGAGAGGCTGCTCGGTCCCACCGGCACCGAAACGCTGTCAAAACCCCAGGCGCTTATTTTCAGTTTCCTATTTCGGGGCAGGGAAGGAGTCGGCAAGGCAGCTCGCTTTCGCAGGCACTCCCGGCCGCGCCAGGCTGCCGCCTCCAGCCGCTCCCCGCCTCCAGCAACCCCCCGGCCTTTCCCAGACTCCCCACCGGTGCCACCAGCACCGCCCGGGCCCGACACCCCGACCCCCTCCCCAGGCCAGGTAGGCCCCCAGCCCGCGGAAGGCAACAAGGGCACCTCCATAAGGCAAAAATAAGACCCAAGCGGCCATCCACACACCCCAGCCGCTTCGCCCGGGTTTTCTTTTCCCTCGTTTGTGCAGCTCCTCCCGGTCCCGCCGCCGCCCCCCCGCTGCCGCAACCGGCTGCTCCACGCCCCCCGCTGACACCTCCTCCACAGCCCGCCCGCCCCCACGTCTATTTTTAAGCTGTCGGGCAGGTGGAGCGGCGGGTAGGGCTACCGGGCAGACAGCCCAGCGCGGCGGCGGGCGCGGCGCGGCCCGGCCCGGCAGGACGCCCGAGGGACGCCGTCCCGGCCTCCTCCCTAGCGCGGACAGCAGGGCGGCCCCGGGCCCGGCCGGGCGGACGGGAAGCGCCGCCAGGGTGCTGAGGGCGGCGGCGGGCGGGCAAGCGGCTCCCCAGCGCGGCCGGTTCCCCCCCTCCCCGTACCTCCCCAGATGCCCAGCTTCAGCTGGGAGCTGTCTAGGTTCACCACGTAGTCGCCGAGGAAACGGTTCAGGACGTCCACGACCAGCGACTCAAACACCATCCTGCCCGACAGCCGCCGACCCGGCTCCGGCGGCGGCAGCAGCGGCCCGAGCTGCGGCTCCGGCTCCTGCCCCTCCGCCACACACACCGCCCCGCCCCGCGGCCCGAGGGGGCGGCCCCGCCAGCCGTCGAAGGGCGGGGCCTCCCGGCTCGCGCCACGCGCACGCGCCGCAGGCGGCTCTCCCCCTCCTCCACCGGCTCTCGCTCAGGCGCGGTGGGGTGGTGCCGGCTGCGGGCGTCGGCGGTTCGGCTGAGGCAGTAGGGGCCGGCCGGGGAGGGCCCGGCTGGGGAGGGTGGTCCAGCCCCTTCCCGGGGAGGCTGTGGGAGGATTTTTGGTACAAAATGGACACCCTATGAACACTCCAAGCACCGAAGATTTGTTAACAACAGTGTAAGCCGTAACAGGCCTTGAAGGTTATGAGAGGAACATCGTTGCGGTTTGAGAATGCTGAGATAAACAAGATATGAGGAAGTAGGGGAAGAAAAAACAGAACTAAAAGCAGGATGTAGGAGGGTTGAACTTTCGCGCACACAGCTGCTTTTAGCCAATTATGTTGTATTGTGTATTGCGTGCTTAACGCGTGTAACCAATCAAGAATTTGTCAGGACGTGATACGGAACCAGAATATCTATAATAACTGAGCTATCTGCGCAATAAAGTGGCATTAACCTGATCATATTGGTCGTTGTGTCATGTCCAAGACTTCCGCGTCAACAGGAGGCCTCGTAGGATTTCTGAGGGAAATACGAGGGTTACACGCGGGCCGGACGCTTGTGTTTGTCTTTACGATACCAACTAGCGTGTCCGAGGAGTTTAAGTGTGGTAGCCATTACAATTTTTTTCAATAAATTTCTCCCCTGCGCTAGGCAAGTGTAGAAATCATTATCTCTCGGCTATTTGAAAGTGGCTGGTGTATTATTAGCATAATGACTAAGCCAAGTTGAATTTAAGGCACTTCTCCCAAGGGCCTGGCCCCGGTGCCGCGTTTTGGGGCGGAGGATCTGCTGAATCAAACTGAGACATCTGGGTCAGGTTTGCCCCAAGCGCGGGTGGGCCAAGGGCTCCCCAGCTCGCCAGCTCCTTCTTCTGCCAAACAGCCACAATGCGCTGCTTTGATGGTGGCAGGAAGGATATGATTATCCTCCAGCTCGTTCCTGGAACTGCACCAATTAAGTTTGAAATTAGATTAAACTGTTTTATTGATGAGCAAACCCTTGAGTTTTTATAGCGTGCAGGATTAGGTTTGCGTGGCAAGTGTGGGGGGACGGCAGGATGCCTCTGTGAGGAGGGGCCGGGGCTGCCCCAGGCTGCACATGGCTGGTTCCAGCCAGCTCCAACTGACCCACCGGCTGCAGGACATGGCTGGGACCCTCAGCAACGCTCGTGGCAGCTCTGCCATAACACGTGCAAGAGAGGAGTGAGGAAAACGCGGGAGAAACAGCCCCGCAGACACCAAGGCCAGTGAAGAAGGAGGAGGGGGAGGTGCTCCAGCCACTGGAGCAGAGGTTCCCCTGCAGCCCATGGTGAAGACCATGGTGAGGCACACTGTCCATCTGCAGCCCCATGGAGGTCCACAGTGGAGCAGATAGCCACCTGCAGCCCATGGAGGACTTCACGCCACAGCAGGTGGATGTGCCCCGAGGGAAGCTGCAGCCCATGGAGGGCCCACACAGGAGCAGGTTTTCTGGTGTGACCTGTGGCCTGTGGGGGACCCACGCTGGAGCAGTCTGTGTTCCTTTCTATCAGTGTCACTGAACCTTTGTATCTAACATAACAAATTAAACCATTTTACTCAGAATGTCTTACCACTGGGGGAGACAGGAACGGGAAGACTGCCAGAGATGATACACTGTTTCATTCCTTTTTCTAGTCCTAAAAGGATGCTACCTGCCACTGCTGACCTTCCTTTTCTCTGTGGCATTTTATTTGCCTACTTACCCACAGCCTGCCACATCAGCAACGGCTCATCTGCCCCCAACATGCAGAGTTTAATAATTTACAAAGAAGTAGCTTGACTTAAAGAAGCACACTTTTATCAGGGACATCATTGTTGTTGGTTTTGTTTGTTAATGCAAAGGAGGGGAGAGAGTGAGTCTGAAGAAGGATAACAGACAATGAAAAATCATACAGTCTCATTGACACTTAGGTTCCTCTGAAGTTTATTGTGTATCGTTTGAAGAAATTACAGCCTCTGCATTTCCAGTTCTTGGAATCGATTTAGCACCCTTTTCTCTTGAGAGACAGCAGTAACATAAAAATAAACACTACATTAGGAAGAGAAAATTTAGACCAATAAAAACCAAAATGTGAACAGCAAGATGTCCACACCAAATATAACTGTGTCCATTCGCTAATACACATACGTGAGAACATTTATACAGCAGGCTTTCCATAAATTTCTTACACAAAGCAAAATGTATTTCTTATAAGCTGTCTCTAGAGAAAAGTGTGAACATGGGGCTTTTCTATTTTGTGACCAGATCCCATATCTTCCTGTTTAGTTGTGGAAAAGCTAGTTGTTAAATCCATTTACATGTATGCCAGTCCACTTACTCTCCCGAAGTTGGGCTTTCGCATCATGCATCCTGAGGATTCTCTTCTACCAGTCAGTTTTCCAAAATGACTTCCTTTTGTAAGTCTGCAGCTCCTTAGGGTATAGGCAAAGCTTCTTTGTCATATTCAAATATTCTGCAGAAGTCATTCTTAAGTCACGGGAACAGAAGAGTCCTAGGGGAACCACACATCACAAGGATGCCTTATTTCTAAATCCTTCAGTGACCCAGGGTTTTGAATCTCCTTCAGAATCAGCTGAATCATGGTGGAACAATGTTTGCTCTATTTACACAACCTTTTCCTCAGGACAAGGTGAAATATGTGTAATACCTAAACTACTTCAATTACACATGTAGCAATGTAGTAACTGCTGAAAAGTGTAGTAATCTTACTGGGTAAGTCCATAGTACTGAACCTAAACTGCTTAAACTCTTTGACACACAGAGACAAAACCACTCCTGCATTTTCCACGTGATCATGGTATGCAATAAAAACTCCAAGGTCTGCTTATCAGTAAAACAACTTAGCTTCATTTTAAAGCCAGTTTTTGCAGTTCTAGGAATCAACTAGAGACCAATTGTATTCTTCCTGCCATCATCAAAGCAATGCATTCATCAGTTTGGCAAAACAGAAAGTTTAAAAATCCAGTAGGCTTCTGAACACATTCACCGAGAAGACTCTGATCTTCAAGTTATATTCAGCAGATCCCTAGCAGTGTAAACTGTGGCTTTCCCCCTGCTAGTTGTGAAACACTCCCTCTTGCTGAAGTCTGCTGTCAGGAATTATCAGTTGCTCACACCTGTACCACCAAGTATGTATTTTTTGATGCCTAGGTAACTACAAAAGTCTGTCCGTACATGTGAATGGTTAATAGAAGACAAAATAGAAGGTTCCTGCTTCAATCGAAGAGGTGCCATATGGCAAAAGCAGAGAAATGAACAACTTTGTCTGTGATACCAAGGATGCTAATTAAGCCCAAATATATTACATCCACTCTTTGTCTCTCTTTTACTGTAAGCGCATACAAATAAAAGAGTATCTGTGTGGAGGATTTTAGGTGGAGAGTCATCCCAACTGGAAGAGTAAGAATATTTAATTGTTTGCAGTGGCAGACCTCCTATACTTGTGATAGAAAGCAAGTACCTCATGCTTTCTGCCTCATCTACAGCCATTTCCTGTAAGATCAGTGATGAATCTCAAAGAGATTTGACAACATAACCTGGATGTATATTTTTGTGTTGCATACAAGATGAAAACATGTTTCTAAATCAGATTTATGACTACAATATTTGAACTCATAATACATGGGTGTAATTATTTCTGTTGCAAATGTTAAACATCACATCTGAAGTCCTTACGTTCCTCACTCATCATTATTCTCTCTAACTGGCTGTATTACCACATTGCAGCTAAATTGTAATCCTTGTCTTGTAATTTTGCTGTCACAAAAAAGCTGTAAAACTCAATTCCAGGAGGGGCTCAACTATTTTTGCCTAAGGCTGTGTCAATTTTCATGATAGTTCCTTTATCAAGAACTTTAATTTTAAATGAGAAAACTTTAGATCTCTTTTCATCATCCATCAAAAAAGAAGTCCTCATTACAACCAAGAATTTTCCTGGTTTTAACAAGTGACCTTTGTTGCTTTTGAAATTTCCCTGGGACTAGGGACATGACTAAACTACTGTTAACATTTTTTTGCTTTAAATGACTTATCATAAAAGTCCTCAACTACATGTGTCCTAAGGTTTGGATTACCTGAATCATATTCAGTAGCTAACCTCAGCAGGCCTCTTCTGTCAGGCTGCACTGTATTCTCTTTTTGCAGTATTTTATTACACTGGATGAAATTGAGAGATAATGCAGGAGAAGAAAGCAGCATAGGGCATGAACCTGTAGATTTTATCAGATATTCATGGTTGCTGTCTGGAGACAAGCATTTTTCATAGACGACACAGATTTATGTTGCAAAGTCTTGGTGGATGTTGTTTTGGAAGTACTACTGAGAAAGGTGTTGGAACTAACCAATTGAACCAGTGACGAGCTTGAAGCTGACTTCTTCATAAATGGAGAACAGTGTTACCTTTTTCTGTCATAATGGGGAGTACTTTCTTGTAAGCATATATTGTAGTTGTTATGTTTCATGTGAACTTGGTGGTAGTGTCTGCAAATGCTCATTTAAAACAGATTTCATATAGATTTGCGTTGAAGTTTCTATTTTTTGAGTATGTACAATAATTGTAAAATCTATGTGGAATAAAGTTTCCTTTCCTGTATGCAGATGTCCCAGGAATTCAAAAATACCATGTTTTGACAATTGCTGTGCACTTTATCCATGTGATTCAGTGTGACCTTTGCTATTTAGGCTGATGTTTTCTATATTTCTGGTTTTATTTTGGTAGATTGATAATTAAACAATATTCTTACCAGTATCATTATTGTTATTATTGATTATGCTCTTTTGTTTTAGAATCAAGAATGGAGACTTTTGAAAAAAAAATCTTTTTTTTTTTTAAATTTTAATGAACACATGGTATTTCTGTAGAGGTTAGATATATCAGCCAGTTTCTTACAACGTTCATTGGTCTTGATAGTTTTGGAGGAATAAAGTTCTGTGAATCTTTTCCAGATTCAAGACATTTCTTGGCAGTTTGGAATTCCTTTCTTGTCAGCTACCATCTTCGTTAGTTGAAATTCTTTAATTTTCACCAGATGGGTGTATTTCAGTGCTTTCATGATTTATTTTAGTCAATGTAAATATTTGAAGGATTATCTGGGTTGATAGGAGCCTGTTTTGAAATGATCTAGGGAAAACAAGAGAAACAGTTGCAAAAAATCAGGAGAAACAATGACTATTTAAAAGCTCTATTTTTTATTTCTGTTGGTGTATTTAAAGTGAATTCCATGAAGAAAAAAAGCAGCACATAATGTATAGTCAGCAGAAAGTATGATAAATGGAACCATAGTCCAACACATGAGTAGACAAAAGAGGTTCTTCCAATATATTTGGCATATCAGCAGATCTTCTAACTGATTAAAAGAACTGACGAAGTACTATACTTAACATTGTGTGTACTTTCTTTGTACTTCATATAAATAAATACAATTTACACCAGATTCCAGAATTTGCATTTAATTTTAAATTGGGTAAATCACTCATAAGCAATGAAAAGCAACATGACAGAAAGAAAAATAGAATTGGAAGTACTGTGTTTGCATGTACAAAGTAATACATATTTATCTTACCATCTGGAAATACTGATGTAGTGTTGGCAGGATAAATTTTAATCTGACACTGAGCATATTTTGTTCTATGTCCTGACTTTTTCTTAAGTCATGAAAGTGGTTGTCAGGCAGCAAAAGGCATCAGAAATAAAGCCCTGATGTCAATCAAAACCGGTAGACTGGTCCAAGAAATTACTGTTGATGATAGAAAAATTTAATCTTAGTTAAAGGGCACCATCTTCCCTTTGGGCAGAATAGGAAGATCTGTTAAATTTCTAGTAGGCCAGGGTCTGCTTTGTTTTGAACAGGGGTATTAGGATTAAACCCACATATATTTCTTGCAATCACAGGGGTTTTTATAAGCTGTACACATGTAGTATATCATCTGTATTGATAGTGGCATGAAAAGTAGATATACACACAGTTGAAGAGATGCTGTATGCTTAGCTAGACCGCAAATATTTGCTTATACCCTGCATTATGGGATCTTGTGCTGTTTTTAAAATCAACATAGTTTTGTTGAAATTAAAATGTCTCTTATTTCTCTGATTCTTAATGCCTACTCTTTCAAAAAAGTTTAAAACCTTTCTTCACATGAGACTAGTTATATTATTATATTGAAATGGCTTGAATTTAATCTTTAAATATTTCAATTTAAATGTAGTACCTACCCTACTACCTGGGAAAAAATAAGTCTAGTTCAAGCACTAATTCATGAGTTTTGTAGTCTATCTGTGCTTCTTAGAGCAGATATATAACCAGGTTTAAGTGATGGAAGGAGATGTTTTCATTTGAGGAAATTGTGTAGAATTTGTTGTAAATTAAAACTCTACAGAAAGTGGCTGAACTGAAAGCAAGCCTCAAGAAAAAATCCGAAAGGAGATTGAGACAATACGGAGAAATCTAATAGCCATATAGTTATTTAAAAAAAAAAAAAAAAGGCTATAAAGGCTATGCTGAGGTACACTTCCAAACCTATGGATTGTGATTTCAGACATACAAAAACCTTTTTAATAAGAGCAATAATTCTTTCAAATATACAAGTTTAAATGATTTACAATTTTAAAATATGTATCATGTATTATTAATCCATCCAAAAGATTCCCAGACAAAGGATTTTTTTTTTTTTTTTAACCTTTTTGGGACATAGTTTCTCCACCTTTAGTTCTTGCTCTACTACTTTTCTAGATCTGTGATTACTGGGACCAATCAAAACATTTTTTGCCCCTTTTAGGTATACAATTTCACTGAAGCCAAAGTGTTCTGTAGAAATGCATAGTTAGTGATAAGTTTTATCTGATAAAGTATCACCAGATAAACCAAAATTTTGAGTTGACAGAAGAAATCATTAACTGATCTTCATATTAGCAAAGTGAACAGAAGTGTTACCGCTGACTCCAGTAGAAATAGCATCAGGGCCCCAGTAGGGCAATTCTGAATGCTGGAAATACAAGTAATCTGTATTTGACATGACAAATTTACACAAGAGAAACTGACAGAACTGCTCAGGGTATACTACCTGCTATTTTGTATAACCCAGACCTCTTTTTGACACAAATGACAGCTAGGTATAGCTTCCTTAATTTTAGGAAATCACTTGACAGAACTCATAGGCTGTCTTCATCTTTGTCTTTACTCCTAGCCTCTGTGGGTGAAGCACAGGTCCATTTGTTCAGCCACAGTGTACATTCCTGCTGTGCTGCAGAGGCAAATACCCGCACTATGCCGCATATCCCACTCAACGTGTGGCACTTTGGTCCTATTTGTACATGCTATGTAATTGTTAAACATATTATTTGTGTTTTAATTAAACACTAAGGACTAGTCTTCAATGAAGCCTGCACTTCCTATGCTGCATTCACACTTCTGTTGTGCTGCTGAACCTCCGTCAAATCATGTAGTTGTGCTATTGCAGCTGTACTGATGCAATGCTGAAGGTTGGTGGTAGTAGTAGTAGTAGTAGTAGTAGTAGTAGTAGTAGTAGTAGTAGTAGTAGTCAAATGGTAGTTTGTACACTAGATTTAACCTGTAAGACTGTTTAGTCTGCTAAATGGATGTCTCTAGAGTTTATTTTAGCATGGGGAAAAAGTGGGAAGGGAGACAGGAGAGAAAGCAAGTGTGCGGAGTGAGATCTGAAGGTCAGTGGGCAGCTAAATATTTTTTCATCTCTTTCAGTTGGCCAAACCAGAAATATGAGTCCTTCTCACTAATTCTGCATTGCTGGGACTCCTTTGCAGTATTTGTATTTTTAAAATTCTCTTGTGTCATGGGTCAGCTGATAGGAATGTAGTAAAACAAACCAACAAAAAAGACCTTAAGAGGCAGGATGACATATTAAAAAAAAAAAAAACAAAACAGTAGCAAAGCTCAAATGCTAGTGGGAAACCTTAACTATAATGGAAACTCTGGATTCCGAACTTGGCACTTGATGTTTTTCCTCACAGCATTGCAAGAATCAGAGTGAATGAGCAATTTTGCTAGTAATGTTAAGCACATTTAGAGTTACCAGCTGGAGAGCCGTCTTTGTTAAATGACGGAGGCAGCACCACCTGGTGGGTATACGCGGATTTCTCAGCTTAGTATTGGATTGATGGGCTCATGCGTTTTCAGGTAGTATATATTAAGCAAATGATTACAATTAATATGAATAATTTTAACTTATTTTGTGTCCTTTTTAAATTAAGCACACAGGGCAAACATAAATTCTCACAGCACAAAGATATTTACATTTCATGTGGAACTGGCCTTTGGAAACGACCCTTGGCAGCACAGCATCATCTGGTAGCGAGGGGTCAGGCTCTGTATGGAAGAAGGTAGAGCAAGACTATGTGATATTCCCATACTGTTTATATCATTAGGTACTGTATGTAAAAAGCTGAGAAGAGGAGACAGAATTTGTTGCCAAAGACAATATTGCAGATTTTCTGTAAGGAAGCCAAAGTGGATGCTAAAAATAATTTATAGGTGTTCTAGGGATTAATGCCACATTTGTGTCCCCTTTTAAAAAGCCATTGATATTGTAATCTGTGGAGAGGCCTTGTAGACGGCCCTGGCAAAGCAGTTCTTTAAAGTGACATTTGGATGTGGGCTGTGACTATCCCTGCTGCAACGGGATGTGGACTTGCCCGTCTCTGCTCAGTCCAGAGGGACTGGGGCCATCCTTGTTGTGTCTCATTTCCTGGTCTTTCTGCATCGTTACTCGCTTTGCAGTTGTAAACGAAGATGCTTGGACTCTGTGGTCAAATGGCAAATCTGAAGCCAGTCGTTCCCCTGTATCAGCTTTTTTGTAGGAAGAGGGTGTATGGGCACTTGTACTCCAATTAGAGGAGTGATGAACCACTGTAGTTAAAATCCATATGACACTAGAGCTCAACTATTTCTAAAACACCTTCATGGTTACTGTTATCATTATATGAGAAAAGCACTAGAGTGCAAACTTATGCAAAAGCAGCTGGTAACTTGTGGCAGGTAACTGTTTAGGAGGACTGAAGTCATCACTGAGAAGAAATAGAAGGTCCATGTGGGAAACACAGTGAAGAAACATGAAAAAGCAGGTACCCCACCCACCTTCAAAGCATAAATTTTGCATGCACATATTGTTAGAGTGTTGTACCTCACCACTTGATACTGTAGCCAAAACCACTTGCCCTTTGCGAAACAATGCCTAAATCGGTGTTAGCCAGTTTAAGGTTGTCCTTTATGTACAGTGAATTTTTTATGTCATTGCAGTAAGTCGTTAGGTATTGTTAGCATGACTTTCCCTTTTGATTTGTGACATTAAATATTTTAGGTGTCTAAGTGAAAACTCAGAATAATGAATTGGTTTTTTCTTATGAAATGATGAATAAAAATTTAGTGAACCTGTTTGTTTAGATAATTTTAAAATTCTTTCTATTACTGTGTAGTCCTGACTGTAGTACATGATTTGGCACCAAATATAAGTGTACCGTTTTATTTATTTGATCAGTAGTAACAGTAGATTCATCAACACACATGTACATCTTTGAACCACCTCTTTAAATTTTTCACATCTGAAACTATGATTATTTTTATTATTTTACATCTGTTACCCTCTCTTCTAATATTACGATAGTATTCATTGCATAGTCAATTAGGGATGTAGGTATTCTCTTGAAGGGAATTTATTACGAACTTTCAGACCCTCTAAGTACTGGAGAACCCTATTATCTCTTTATTTGCTGTTTTAAGTTTTCTGAGATCTGTTTACACTGTTCAAAGAACAGCTACTCATTCATAACAGACATTTCTAGGCTGCTTCGTGGTTTCTTCCTGATACCATTATGTAGAATTCTGTCTAGCAATTTCTTCACTTATTTTTCCATGTACTGAATTGAGCCTATTTATCTAGAGAACCCTGAACCCAGGTAATTTTTTCAGTGAGGAAAAAATGTGTGTTTTGAGGACTAGGACTCAGATAATGGTCATCTGCTTGAGAAATTGTCTCTCTTTTCAGTTTTACTTCCACTGGGCAATCCTTTGTAGTTGGAAGAGTAAGTCTTGAAAAATGCCTAAAGTTTAGCTTGTTTTAGGTACCTGAAGTTGTTCAACTAGACTTCGTGAGTCTTAATCTACGTGCCTTGATGCCTGCTGAAATTCTCCTTCTCAAGACATGGTCACAAGCTAGTCATACAGTAAGGAAGGGATGCTTAGGAACTGAATTGAAGTACTAGAGCAGTAAATGCAAGTTGGGGTTTTACCATTTAAGTTGGTTGGCCGAAGGTAGGCAGCTTGCTCTAGGCAGCAAAGCAAGTGCTTCAGAGCCTTCCAGGTGAAATGCATTTAAACCACTTCTACTTCAGGGAGTTTCTTGCATCACAGCAAGACAGAGTTTTAAAGGTTTAGACAACTGGATAACAGTAATTTTGTGAATTTCAGTGGCATTTAGCAGATTTATGCACGTGTGGAGGAGGTTGCTTAACAGGCTCTGAGCACCAAGCCAAATGATTAATTGAAAATGACATTTTTAGACTGAACAAGGCAGATTTGAAGTGATCACCATGCCAAAGAAAATGGTATATTCATAAATTGTGTTATGTTATCATGTGTGCATTTTGGATTACCAAACCATAAACCATTAGCTTGGTCATATGTGCAGGCTCATTAACCTCTTTTCCTAGAAATGAAGGTCCTTGTCCAATTCCAGAACTAGCTTATTTGGAGATAGCTTGCAAGCCCTTGTGCTGTTGTTTTGTACCCACATGTCTTTTGGTGCTTTTAATATCAGAAATTAGGGCCTCGTCTCCTGTTTCATACCTCTGCAGAATTCTTATTGATTTGAACTTTGAAAGGTGCTTTAGAATTCTCCTGATTTCCCCTTCCGCTTCTCCTAGTACCACCTTAAGGATCATTTTGTTGTTCTTAACGCGTCTGGTTTTTATACAAACATAAAATTTCTATACAGCATAAAAATACAGCACATAATGCATCAGTAAGAATATACATGTCTAACATATAGGACATTATTTAATAAAACATAATGTCTGTCACTGCTAACTTACCAGTAATAAAAATCTCTTATTAATCTCTTATTTTTTGTATCTATAAAACACAACTACTTTATGACTATTTTGCCCTAATTTCTTTTTTATTGTTGTTGTGAAAACTCAGTACTTCATGTATGCTTTTTGTAGATTTGCACGTGTGAGATATGAACATTGCTATGAAATTGGATAGTAGATTTTTTTAAGTGTGGTATCTCATTTTGTGTCTGTCCCAAAGGAGTATTTTGGTTTGAAGAGAAGTCTTTTTAAAATACATTTGTGGATTTTTGTAAAACCAGAAGATGGCAGCAAGTGTTGACTAGAATTTTGTACCACTAAACCACTTCACACCTTCAGAGCAAATCGATATCCTTTGTAATGCAAGCATTTGCTTTGAATGTGATGTGTAACAGAAAAGAGCTGATTTACATTTGCATCAGTACCATTATTCTTGCACAGGAAAGTAAGAGGGCTAATCCATTTCAAACAGATTTATCCATTTGAAAAGACTAATGCTGTGAGGGGCTGTCAGTGTTCTTATGCCAAACAAATAATGCAATGATCTGTCTAATAGCTTCCCTGATAATACAAACCCACATGTATAATGATGTTTCTTTCTGCATACTGCCATCTCTGAAACTTTCTGCAGCACGTGTTTAGAACACAGATGCTGTTTCGGAATAGGCATATCAACAGCTGAAAGTATTAATGGTGATGGAAGATACCTTATATGTTGATTCCAGGGTAGTTCAGAATGAGGGTAGTGCTTCCGTGGAGGTTGGTGGGAACACTTAAATCCGAGGTCCAGCTCTCCTCAGTATATCAGCCTGTTTCTAGTTCTGCAGGATGGATGGGAACCCAGCTTGGGACTTGAGCAATGAACCAGCAAGTACAGGTGCAGGAGGTTTAATGCTTGATTACTAGATTTTAATTTTGGTATTGTATAAAGGCAGGAGTAAACACAGACTATACTCCCTGCACATTTTTAATAGAATAGCACACTCACACATAGCAACTCATTGGAATAATTTAAAATCCTTTCTGGAAGTCACATCCAGGGCCACACACTAAAGCTAGCTTTGAGTAGATAGCTCAACAGGTCCTTCTGAAGTTAAAGACAGAAAAAGCGCTCTCTACTTAATATAAATTACAGTGGATCAGAGAGGAGCTGGGAGAAGTATAATGAACCTCACACATCATTAAATAATAGTTTTGTGATATCAGCATCCTTCGAAGAGTTTAAATTTAAAAAATTGTAGTGTAGCTATTTTGATGTAAGGTTAGGATATTGTGAAAAAAAACCTGGAAGCCACTCATGATTTTAAAAGCCTTTTGCATATTTTGCCTCATCTGGGCCTTTATAAGCCTGAAGGATCTTAATTTATTTAGTTTCTCCTCGGACAAACCATACCACAACTTTCATTATCCTTATTGTCTTTATTTTGTTTTTCCAGTGTATCAGTTCAAGATTGTCCTGGTTTGGGCTGGCATAGAGGTAATTCTCTTCATAGTAGCTAATATGAGGCTGTGTTTTGGATTTGTGCTGAAAACAGTGGTGATAATGCAGGGAAGTTTTAGTTATTGCTGAGCTGCGCTTACACAGAGTCAAGGCTTTTTCTGCTCCTCACACCACCCCACCAGAGAGTGGGCTGGGGGTACATAAGAGGTTGGGAGGGGACACAGCCAGGACAGCTGACCCCAACTGACCAAAGGAATATTCCAAATCATATGATGTCATGCTCTGCATATAAAGCTAGGGGAAGAAGAGGGAAGGGGGAGATGTTTGAAATTTTGGCATTTTGTCTTCCAAGTAACTATTATGTGTGTGATGGAGCCCCGCTTTCTTGAAGATGGCTGAACATCTTCCTGCCAATGGGAAGTGGTGAATGAAATCCTTGTTTTGCTTGGCTTGCGTGTGCAACTTTTGCTTTACCAATTAAACTGTCTTTATCTCAACCCACAAGTTTTCTCACTTCAACTCTTTCGATTCTCTCCTCCATCCCACTGGGGAGAGTGAGTGAGCGAGCAGCTGTGTGGTGTTTAGTCCCAGGCTAGGGTTAAAACACTGACAAAGATGCAGGTGAACCATGGGTTTTATACAGTGGTATATTGATGTTTATTCAGTGACATGATGATGTTGTGTGATATTCTTTTCCTGTTAAATCATTTTATTTGCTTATCTGTAGCTGCTGATAGTCCAACAGTCATACAGTGAGGGAAGGAAATGAAAGAAAAATACAACAATTGAACTGATAATGATATTTTTTTATGTGTTGCAACAGCATGTCCAGGAACCTACTTCACTACCTTCTAAATAGAACAGCTGTGAAGCTTTTTATTTTTTCCTCTGTCCAACGGGAAGAGTAGTGAAAAAAAAAAGGACAAAAATTGTGAACTTCAAGGTGGAGTAAGTGGCCATAATAAATTTACAGGAATCAAAATAAAAAAAGACCAGATTTGTTGGATAAGATTTCTTTGTGTAAGAAAGATTCTATGTTGCACTGATTGGGGGAGTGTTGAAGAATATTGTTTAGGGATCTGAATGCCACTCAGCTAGAAGAACAGGATACAAAATTAGTGCTTTGAAAAGTGCAAATATCCAAGTGTCTTTAATTAAAGTATCACCCATTAATACTAGAAGTTTGAACAGCAAAGAAAATGAATTATTATACCTACCTGTCTACTGGTCATTGAATACTACTGAAAACTGGGTACAATTAATTTCCAAAATTAAATTCAGTTCAGGAAGTCCCAGGCCTTTTTAATCAATCCTGTATTTGATTAATCAATCCAGTTTGATCAACTGATTCTCTGGTTCATCAAGTGATTGGTGAATTTCACAAGAAACTTCCCTAGATTCCTAATATAAATAGGCTATAGCAATGATTCTAAAATAAATCCTTTACCCCAAATCAATATGCAGGTGTAAGAACATGTTGTTCTTCCACAACATTTTATACACAGTGTAACTTACCCTCCAAACAAGTCTACCTGGAGCCATAACTCGAAGGAATGTGAAAGAGGACAATTAACGCTTTTAATCATCTGCTACTGCAGATAGCCAGAAGTTAAATGTCCTTTTTTCAAAGCTAATTACAATATTCTTAATTATTGCAGCAAAACAGTGAGTACTTTCTTCAAAACTAAACATGTGAAAGAGTGGAAAGGTGCATTTTCAAAAGTCTGTGGCTACTGTCAAATATAAATTAGCATTTAGTGCTTTGCTGGCTAACTCAACTTCATTGAAGAGTGAAGCATGCTACTTACACCATGATGGGTTCACAAAATCCACTCATTTACTTGAGTTATTTTGTAGTGCTGTTCATCAACGGGAGAAACCAGAGACTGGTAATTGAGAAAAAATGTCAAGTAGTGTCAAGACTCCTCGGTTCATAAAGCTGATAACTCTTTGTGTGATTGCATTTGTCTCTTTACAGCTGATATGGTCTCCCTTTTTACCAACCTTTGACAGAAGAACATGCATTATTCAACTGCTGTCACAGCTGCTCTAGCTCTGTGGTATTTGTTTCTGAGGACGAGCAACTCTGCAAAATTATATAAATGGAAAAATAAAAATTAGAGCTTGATTTTGAAGGCGTATTGTCTCTAACAAAAAAAAAATAATCACATAATAAATGCAAATCAATGAAGCATGAGAACATCTGGATTGGTTTCTTGGCTATATGAGTGATGAATTCTTGTGTCTAGTAATGTTTCATAGTTTTTGTCTCTTACTTCTATTTTTGGTTTACCTTATCTATCATTACCATTAGTCTTCTCTTGCATGGTCTTTCCTAATCCCATTCAAATTAATTTCTTAGTACACAGTGGAATGTAAAGGCTCTTGAGAGTGATTCACTGCTGTAATATCACAATTTCTTGCTGGATTACTTAATCAGTAGGGGGATAATGATATAAGCCAATGCACCACAGCTCTTACTTATTCTGTTATTCAAAAATGTCTACACAGTAAACTGGTTTTACCACAGCCTGAGAAAACTATGCTTTTGAAAATAATTTTTAAAAATGTTTTAAAATGTTGATGTTCCATTAAATGTATGTCAATCACATTGAAATAAATTGATCATCTCTATTAGAAAAGACTGTAAAGGATTTGTGTTTTCACATAGTCTAAAGAAGTACCAAAAATTTAGAGAAGCCCTTTGGCCAATATTAAAACTCTTATGTATTTTCTTCATAACAAAGTGACCTCAGTGAGGAGGGACACTTTAAGAAACAGTACTATTATATATACATTCACATTTTTTAGCTCCTGCTTTTTTTTCCCAGCATGCCAAGTGCAAGAGGAAATCTCAGGTTTGCAGCCCAAATGTGTTTTAAAGCCTGGCCTTTTTTATGTCAGCTCTTTAATAACATACATTTTTCATTTTAAGTACATTTCGCTTCCACATATCTCAATAAAGCTCTGTTGTCAGCCAGCAGACAATTACACTTACTGTACAAAAATTCATGTCCTCTCACAGAAGACTTCCTTCCTCAGCTACAGGCGGCCCAAGATATGCAATATTTCTGCTTTTTTCCTCCGCTCTTTTTGTCTCTTTTTCGAGTATCTTTCTTCATTTATCTTATTGGGCCTCTTTCCTCTTGGTACGCTATTAAATATTCAAGGGTTCAAAAGCATGGGTGAAGCTGTCCTCTGTAAGTCTATTCATTTATCTGCAGCTTCGGCACAGGTGTCTCCTTCCAGGGAGATGGATACAATACGAATGCACAGCTTGCAAATTGCAGTGACTGAACTTCAGGTAGATGTGAAACAGAGTTAAAACCAGTGTTATGACACTTCTTGCTTTTCAAAGCAAAATTTGTTTGACTTTTCTTTTGTTCGTTTTCATGTATTTTTAGAAAGGAAACAGAAGTGGAAGGTTCAACTGTTAATTTTGTAGGAGGATCATGGTGTGGTCAAACTACTGAATGACACCACGGCAGAAGTTATGCTAATGGGAAATTCTTAATGAAAAAGGGCGAGGGTCTGTTTCTTTGCAAATCCTTTTTAATTCACAACATTTTTATTTTTCAGACTTGTCAGTACTGTTATCCCAGCACTTGTTATTAGAAGTTTGGTGGTTGTTTAATTGTAAAAAAATTAATAGAATTAAATAATTGGCATTTGCTAAGTTCCTCGGCTACCATTATTAGCTCTTCTGTGTAGTTGTTTTTTACCCCCATTCTGTGTTTGCATGCATTCTTGGCAGTTCCTGCAAAGTTCCTTGCTTCCAAAGGACTTTGTTTTGTTCTGTATTCAGTTACAACCTCTAGTGAACCAACTTTATACCACCTGGTGCTGAAATACCTTTAGTGCCATGGCCTTTAGGCTGCAGAATGTATTCTTTCTCAGCGGTGAAACTTTACAAATTAGTATGCAACGATAAGCATGGAATAAATTTGACATGGATATGTAAGTATATTTATTACCCCTTCAGTTTTCCAAAGTTTCATCTTGTGTGATACTGTATAATCTAGTCTGAGAGAGGAAAAAAAGTATATTGATTTTACATTGGTATACGATCTTCCATATGACATACATTTAAATACAGCTATTTGGCTCATGGGGTTTGTGTAGTCTCTACTGCTTTTATGTAGCTATCAAAACTTATCACCAAGAGTCAAATTATGGCTTGTTCTGGTAATAGATGAAACAGCCAGACGTGACAGTGTGGAGAGACATGATCGTTGTCTGACACAAATCTTGCCTGTTTTAAGATCTTGGACAAACATGCAGATTAAAAAGAAACTTCAATTTGTACTTTTCTTTTTCTCTCCCCCGCCTCCTCCTCCCATAACTTTACACTGATAAGTGCATGGAAAGTTGTGTATTTACTTTGAAATTATTTAAGTTTGAGTTTCCTCTGTCTGGATTCTAGCTGTTTCAAATGCAGTAATGTATTTTGTTGCATCTCCAGTAAAAAAGCAAAAACAAAAACAAAAAACCTCTGTAAATCCTGGAATTTCATGTTGAGAAATGCCTTCCAAATTAATGTATTTGGAATTCAGATTTACTTTAATCTATTTTCATTAGGACAAAAAGAAATGTGTTTTTTCATAAATCCAAAATATGTATCTTCTAGCCCAAAAACAATGATAATGCCCTACCTTTCTTCCCATGGCAAGAGTTCATTTAGCAAACATAACCATTAAGTAAACTAATGCTGAAATTGAAAATATGAGCTAACAATTTTCAAGCAGCTTTTTTGGAACTGCAGGAATGATAAAACCACTACATGGTGGGTTGATCTTGGCTGGATGCCAGCTGTCCACCAAAGCCGCTGTGTCACTCCCCTCCTCAGCTGGACAGGGGGCGGAGAAAATAGAATGAAAGGCTTGTGGGTCAAGATAAGGACAGGGAGATTGCTCAGCAGCTACCACCATGGGCAAAACAGACTTGGCTCAGGGAAATTAATTTAATTTATTGCCAATTAAAAGTCAGAGTAGGGTAATGAGAAGTTAAACAAAATCTTAAATCACCTTCCCCCCACCCCTCCCTTCTTCCTGGGCTCAACTTCACTCCCGAATTCTCTAACTCCTCCCCCCGAGCGGTGCAGGGTGTCGGGGAATGGGGGCTGTGGTCAGTTCACCACACATTGTCTCTGCTGCTCCTTCCTCCTCACACCCTTCCCCTTCTCCAGCATGGGATCCCACCCACAGGAGACAGTCCTTCACAAACTTCTCCAGTGTGGGTGTGGTGGGTTAACGCTGGCTGGGTATCAGGTGCCCACCAAGCCGCTCTATCACTCCTCTCCTCAGCAGGACAGTGGAGTGAAAAAATAAGATGGAAGAAAATTGTGAGTCAAGATTAAGGCAGTATAAGAAAATAAAAGCAAGGCCTATGTGTGGAAACAAAGGAAAACATAAGACTGATTCTCTTCTCTTCTTTCCCATCTGCAGGTGGTGCCCAGCCACTTCCCAGGAAGTGAGTCTTCAGTATGCACAGCAGTTGCTCCAGAAGACAAATGTAATCATGAATGCCACCCCTCCTCCTCCTTTCTCTTAGCTTTTATTACTGAGCAGATGTCATATGGTATGGAATATCCCCCTGATCTGTTTGGGTCAGCTGTCCTGGCTATGTTCTCTCCTAAGATCTGCCCTAGAAGGGCCTACTAGATGGGACGGGAGGAGGAGAGACAGCCCTGATGTTGTGCGAGCACTGCTCAGCAGTAGCCAAAACATTGATGTGTTATCAACACCTTTTCAGCTACCAATACAAAGCACAGAACTAGGAGGGCTGCTATGGGGAAAATCAACTCCATCTCAGCCAGACCAGTGGGTGCTTCCCACAGGCTGCAGTTCTTCACAGAGGTGGCTCCAGCGTGGGGCCCTTCCACAAGCTGCAGTCCTTCAGGAACAGACTGCTCCAGCATGGGTCCCCCATGGGCTCACAAGTCTTCCCACCAAACCTCCTCCAGCACAGGCTTCCCATGGGAACACAGCCTCCTTTGGGTGTCCACCTGCTCCAGTGTGGGAAGCTCTAGCCTGTAGAGGTGTCCACAGGCTACAGGTGGATATCTGCCCCACCATGGACCTCCATGGGCTGCAGGGTCACAGCCTGCCTCACCATGGTCTTCACCACAGGCTGCAGGGGAATCTCTGCTCTGGTGGTTGGAGCATCTCCTCCCCTTCCTTTTTCACTGACCGTGGTGTCTGCAGAGTTGGTCCTCTCACATATTCTCACTCCTCTCTCAGGCTGCTGCTGTGCAGCAGTTTTTTCCCCTTCTTGAATATGTTGTCCCAGAGGCGCTACCACCATCGCTGATGGGCTCAGCTTTGGCCAGCGGTGGGTCCATCTTGGAGCCGGCTGGCATTGGCTCTGTTGGACATGTGGGAAGCTGCTAGGAGCTTCTCACAGAAGCCACCTAGTTATCACCGCCCCCTAACAAAACCTTGCCATGTAAGCCAAATATTACAGATACCTTTTGACACACTTAGATTGAAATGTGTCCTGGTCATGCTTCAGGAATATGTGATCTTTGTATTTTTGAGTATTCTTACATTACAAATATATGCAAATAAAACTGTACTTGTTCAGAGTTTTATTTCAACATGTTGATATTTTGTTCTTCTTTTGCATAAAATAAATCTTTGTAAAATAAGATACTATGTATTTTTAATTTTAAGACAATAATAATAATTTCACAAATATACATATATCTCAAGGGTGCATCACATACCTTTTAATTAACTGTTATTCATATAGGAAAGTGAATGTAATGATGCTTAAATGGAAATTTGCCATGTATATTAGCTAATTCCAAGTTGAACATTCACAATACCATATAAATAAGGAACATTGAAGTATGGCATTAATCACCATAGTAATTTGAGCAACTTTCAACTTTTTATTACAGAATGAGACTAAGTCAAAACTGAGGAAGACTTCAGCCGTTAAAAGTTCTTTTAAGCCCATTGAGCATGAACCAGGCTGCTGAATAATGCAGACAAGATAATGAACTGGAGATAAATGATCCCAAGCAGACCCCTGCTGAGTGCCAGGAGAATATGTTTATTTGGTAGATTTATTATCTTAACATCTTTTTGCAGTGACCTCCAATTTAGAGAAAATACCTGAAACATTTATAATCTGTGTGGTTTTATTTGTAACTGTAGGACAATGTTCTTATTATTTATCTGAAGCAGCTCTGATTAGCTGTCTGTTGAAGATGTAGAATCAGTTTGCTAAATTCTTCTTTCAGGTATGTAAAAGTAATTAAAACAGATTTTGACAAGGAATCTCAGTCAAATCTGTTGTTGGACGAGCAGTTAGGACTGGCCATTTATTTTCAAGGCAACAAACCCAGTAACTTCTGCAAAGGTTGTTTTTTGAGGCTTACTGCTCTTTTAATAGAAAAAACGTTACTTTAAAAACATTAAAGAAATACAGGAAGTTGTAAAAAGTTGCTTAATAGAGATCATAAGGATTTTCATACAGAATTAACAGGTGGTGTTATGCTTGAACATATTAAAATAGTAGTGTCACCAGTTGCATTAAGGTTCATTCATCAGAGGCTGTGCTGGGGCAGAAGCTCCTTTACTTCGCTCTTCACAGTGTGAGTAATACTCAGAAAGACATTTCATATTTTTCTTTTAGCTCAATAAACTATTTGATGTTTGCTGCTTTGTACCATTTTCCACTCTAAGACAGCTCCTAGGTGTACACCAGCTTTCTCTTCGGTTCGCAGAAAAACTTCCTTCCCAGCAGTGGGACTCTTGGCAAAAAAAAATTGCAGTTAGGCCTCTTACTGGGAAGAAAGCTGGTCTTGAAGGTCTTTAATGGATCCAGAGGATAATTTTTTTAAATTTTAAAGCTCAGAAAAAGGCTAATGCAAAGATTTGCCCTTTGGGACAAATGACCTCACACACTGGTACACGCTGGGGGCTGCTCAGCTGGAAAGCATCTTCGCAGAAAAGGACCTGAGGGTCCTGGTAGACATCAGGTTGAACATGAGACAACAGCCTCCAAAGCTGCAATTGACAGAGTGCTGCCAGCAGACCAAGTGAGGTGATCCTTCCTCTCTACTCAGCACTGGTGAGATACATCTGGCGTGCTGGGTGCAGTGCTGGGCTCCCCAGTAAAGGAAAGTTATAGACATTCTGGAGTGAATCCAGTGCAGGGCCACAAAGGTGATAAGGCAACTGTGGCATCTTTCATATGAGGAGAGGCTGCGAGAGCTGGGACTGTCCAGCCTGGAGAGAAGGCTTGGGGAGATCTTATCCATGTGTGTAACAGCCTGATGGGAGGGAGTGAAGAAGAGGGAGCTATACTCTTCCCACTGGTGCCCACTGACAGGCAATGGGCGATGGGCACAAATTAAAAAAACATGAAATTTAATCTGAACACAAGAAAACATTTTTACACCGTGGGGATGACCAAACACTGGCAGATGTTGCACTGAGAGGTTGTGGAGTTTTCTCCTGTGGAGATACTCAAAACCCAACTGGACGCGGTCCTGGGCAACCTGTTCTAGGTGACCCTACTTGAGCAGGGAGTTGCACAAGATGATCTCAGTAGGTGCTTTTCTGCCTCAATGATTACGTGATTCTCTGATTCTGAGTAGTTTCTGGGAAAGGCAGGAACAATATGCTTTTTTCCTTGTGTACGTGCAGTGTGTGTGTGTGCTGCTATTGCTTTGAAAAAACAGAAGCTTAGCTACTAACTTCTCTGTGTAGTAGCAATATAAGTATTTATGAGGGTCTGGTTTGGTGATAAGAAGTAGGGAAGAGAAGAACAAGAAAAAGGAATATGTATTTTTAACACATTTTTTGTTTATTCTGCACAAGGCCATCACCAGTTTTTATCAATATGACACACATTTCTAAATTAATGGTATTCAACAAGTTCATATGAACCTGTACATACTGAACAATTAATACATTTTAATATTGCAATGAGAAAGTGTTATTTTATGTGGCACTTAACATGTATTCATAAATAATCATGCATACAAACATATTAAGTCACTTAGAACTGTAATTAGTAATTTTCAAGTCCTGGCAACCAGCAGGATTCAATTGGAATATACTGTTTGGCCTGTTTGGCCTTAATGAAACTTTCAAAGAAGGGGCAGCATGTCCTTTTTAATCTGTTGCTCAATGGCTAGTAGTAAATAAATGAACATGAGATTGGTGGGTATGACAAATTAATATGCACACTGACAACTTACAAACACAGCTTCGCTTGGGGAATTACTATATGAATATATACAAGCAATTATATGTTTTAAATGATTTATTTCATTTTCCAAATAATATACCACTGAAGTGGAAATTGATAAAAAAGGGAATACAAATACAATATTATATCAACTTTTTACTGAACTTATTAAGTGGAGGCCCTCTTAATGAGGAAATTAATGAATGAAGCAGTTCATTATGGCTAAGCATTCTTTGTGGTCGTTAAGAATTTGTCAGCATAGACCTGTCATAGTCAGTTTAATTATGATTAATATCTTATCTTGAATTCCATCTCCATTCATATCTGAGAAACAAATGCAAACGCTATTACATGATCAAAGTTCATCAAATAGGGTGAGTTGCTGATGACCTTATATTTTATTCATCTTCACATTCATATTTATCAGTTTTTACAAGAACTAAAGTCAATCTTATGATATTTTTTTAAAAATAAATACATTTATTCATGGCGTATTATAAAAGTTCTTGTTTTTCTTAGAAGCAGGATTCTATGTTCAGGATGGAATACCTCAAAAGCTTTATTACCCTTTTTCAAACGCAGTTACCACTATTTTATGGCAATTTGAATAAGGAGAATGACTATCTTAGTCTCTAAGATTTACTGTAAGTAAGACTCACTAAGCTGTGTAATTTAAAGTGATTTTATTTAGCCAAAGCTCTCATAAACATCAGTGCAAATTGTACTTTGGCTGTAATCAAGGTTTAGACTGTTAGTTGTATGGGTTCTTTTCTATGCGTGTGGTCTGTGAATTGGTGTATAGGGACTATGGTTTAATTAGTGTTTCTAAGGGCCTGACAGCCACCAGTGGACCATAATTCCCAGTATTTGACCCTATATTGAACCAATTAAGTCTTGTCCACACTAATAGTTCTGTCTGAAATAGGCCACACGGTGTCTTTGGCTGTGTTTTACTGGTCACATCAATATTATGATTTTATTCTCTTATTTTCTTAACAAAATAACAAAAAAAAATTATGTGGTCAGGCTGTAACCTGTAATTCTTCTTTCCTGTTTCGGGTACCTTGGCTAATTTCCACCAAGCCTTCACCTTTCCAGAGAATTATAGGTCTCAAAAGTATGATATTTCTTCAACATTCATGAAGAATGGTGACTGAATGAAAAGATGAGCAAAAATATGGGAGTGAAGGGGTTTAGGGAATATAGGATAAAAATCTGTAGTGCCCCAGCTTTAGTGTTTCTAGTGCTTGCACAAAACTTTGCTTTGTCTTACAGAGTTTCAAAGCAACGGGGTTATATGGTAACAGTTCGGGCTTGCTAAACCTCATCCTCATTAGCTGCAGAAGTTAGGCAGGAATTAGGCAGACCTTCATGAGGAGAAGAGGTGGTCACTAAGTGAGGAGAGATTTCCCGGGCAGAGGACTAAATTCCTGTTCTCTTTTCTGGAGCCTCTGAGGTGACACTGGACAAAACCACTAAGCCAGCATCTTCACTGATGGCCATTCACTAAGGGTTCCTCACATTTGAGACACTTAGGGAAAA
This sequence comes from Alca torda, assembly GCA_008658365.1. Taxonomy (NCBI): domain Eukaryota; kingdom Metazoa; phylum Chordata; class Aves; order Charadriiformes; family Alcidae; genus Alca; species Alca torda. The sequence continues at coordinate 41,192,818 of CM018101.1, read as the reverse complement.
TTTTGTTAAAATTTGCAGTCAGATGAAAACATGTGGGATGATTTAGAAACACTGAAATAAAAAATTTTCATCTAATTCTTATATGTATTAGCATAAGTCAGCAGTAATACGAATATAAATATGCAGTCTTCTAGACCCCTTGGAAGAGCCATACTCTAACTGTAAGAGGAAGTGCAATTTCATTTTCCTGTAACTTTTAATGACTCTTAAATTGCTACCAAAATTAAAATAGTGAATGGATACTATCCCATCATTCTCTTTAACCAGAACAACCTTTTGCTGTCCGTATTTAAGAAAAGGGACTTAACTTACCTAGCTGAAAAGTACTTTACCTAAATTTGCTTACATCAGGAGAATATTTTTCCATCAGAAGCATTTACACTGTTCTTCATTGTTTTTATGATTTGTTCTTCAACACCAAAATATCGTGAGTTCAGGTCAACTCGAACCAATTGTGTGAGTTAGGGGAGGGAGCGCAAAGCTCCTTAAATCAAGCTAATAATTCTTTCCTGTGTATTTTTTTCCAAATCTAATTTTCCTGACCGTTTGAAGACCATCTCATTTCACTTCAAATCCTTAGTTTAACCAGAGACAAATGTACCTCAAAATAAATAGTCTGTGTGAGTGAGAGATTTGAAAGACCGCATTTTAATTGTGATTTCCCATAGGTGTTTGGGGTCATATGTTTAAGAGTGTGTGATGTACTTAAAAGTTATGTCTTTCAGCAGTCTCCACTACTGACTTCATGAGTCTGCCCTTTTGAAAAGCACCCTCTATCATATTTATGATGTTGTCTTGCTTAAACTGGGTACTAATCTAAGTCTGCTGAAGGCTTGATTGTACTCCTGTGACTGTCACAACAGTGAATCCCAAGGGGACAGCATGGGTTTGAGCAAAGATTTCGGTGCTGTATTGGTGACTTTGTAATTCACTTCCAGGTCATATTTAAGTCACTCTCTCCCTCAATATTTCCAAGGTACTCTCTTTCTACAGCTGTCTCTCTTTCTTTTCATTCATATTGATTATCACAAGATCATCCTCCTACTTTATCTTCCTTTAGTTTCTGCGTGACACTGTTGCTAACCTCTGCCTAGAGAAGATTAAAATCTCATCTTATATCCTCTATGCTTGCTTTTGACTCATTATAACAAATCTCAAACCTCTCTTTACTTACTCTTTTCCTGTATTAATCCCATTTTCTTCCACTGTGCCAGTGCTCACAAGCACTTACATTCACCAGATTTTGATATAACAATTCTTTCTAGTCACAAATGTGATCTGTATGCATGATTCAAGCTCCTGTGAAAATCCCACCTTATCCACATTCAGATTACCACTAAAATTCACTCTGGCTATTTGGTTTATAGTGATTTTAATACATTTTAATTTTGTATTTTTTGTAATTATATAGATATTCTTCTATTTGTATAAATGGTATGCAATTTGTCTATTATTATTCCCCTTCTGATCTCAGTCTGTATGTAACAGGCTCTTCAGATCAAGGCTGTCTCAGGTATGCAGTTGGCATTATTCATGCTATTGCTGGAATCATTTTAATGACAAAGTAACTTAACTATCTAATCACACCATCACCACTCTACTTTTATGGAAATACGAAAAACATTATGCTAAGAAGCATTTTCAAAAGATAAACAAAAATAATTAGGGCATGCACCTTTTTTCTGTTTGTTAATTCACGTAAGATCTCTAGTTCACAACAGCTTGTATAAAAATAAGTCTTTCTCTAATGTTAGTCATGGACAGTTCAAAAAATATACAGGCCTAAAGGTGATTGCAAGTTAGAAAGAAATAATTTCCTGGGCTGAGATTCACCCTTGCTGACATTTACTGTAGCCTCTTATATTTGTGCAAGATAAGCATAAACTGGCACCTAAGTAAAGGTCTACATTCACTTTCATTCATGATCATTTGTAATGTATTTTGTCCTGAAATAGATAGCTTTAAAAGGTCATGAATCAACAGCCTGAAAAGTCTAGATTACCCTCAGTGATCTAGTGTTGACCTGCTATGTTGACAATGTTTTCATTCTGAAGTCCCTTTCTGTGTAACTGATAGAAGAACAGAGAAAACTCAGTCTAAAGGAGGCTCCACAGCTACAGCTGCAGAGGCAAGATTTATTGGCAGTATTGGCAGAACTATTGGAAGTGACAATTCCTGTATGCTTCACCGGTGTACTGATACTTGGACATAGGTGATTTTTCACCTCATAAATAAATAGCACAAAGTGAGAATGATAAACATGGCTGGATAACTGCAGCCTAGCTTTTGAGTCCTCACTCAAATAGGACCCCTGTTTCTCTGCTTAGTATTTACTGGGATTATGACTTATCTCTGCATTGCTCTGATTTTAGCATCTCTTTATTGATTTTTGTGTACACTGAAAGAAAAGGAGCAGGGAATTGAGTATAACAAGGTGTAAGTATTTCAGTATTATTTAAATACACATAGACAGGAATAGCTTTACAGAAGAATGTGTATGCCTGGAGCAGGTAGCAGAATCCAGAGCACTGTATTTTGGTGTCCAGCATCCCACAGAAAATATTTGTTTCAAAATGGGATACATCAAAATTCCTCCAATGAGATGCCTAAGACAGCCAGTGATGACTCAGTGTTAAGCTGCATTCCTTTATTCTGTGGCTGGAGGTGATGTAAGTCCTGGTTTCCAGTAACTCTGTTATACAGCATTCACTCAGGTTGCATGAGACCGGGTTCAATTCCTGCGTAAGGCAAGTGAAATCTCCCGTCTTCCTGAAGCATGCTCTTAATTAGCTGTCCCATGCCACGTCCAGCAGTAAGGTGTTCCCTGGGTGACTAAAATTCTGTTGGCTAGGAATTGGGCTAGCCAGATGCAGGGACAAGTCCTAGCCCTTCCCATCTTTAAGGACTTTGCTCCTTTTTTATTATGTGCATAGCCCAAAACCCTTTCCCCACTAGGCAAAAGATTCACAAACTCAGTCATATCATTAACAGTACCTCCTAGCAGCCAGGGCATGTGACAGAAGCAGAAGACCTTGTTGAGGCCAAGAAAAAAGTGACAGATTCACCCATTAAGTGGAAAAGAAGGCAGTCCTGTGGAGGCACTAGCAGTTCCCAGTTACTCTGCTCTGCTCAGAGGAAAAACCAGCAGCTGGGCAGATTTCTGCCTTCTCCTCTCCCACTCCCTGGGCGACATGTGTGACAGACACCAGCCTCTGGGCCACTCTGAAGTGGTCCATAGCCACTGGCAGAATAGGTATTGCAGTGCCTGCAGAATTTTGGGGTTTGCTGTTTGATTAAATTCTTTCATGAAATCACATATACTATAAATTACTATTAAATAAACTGTATCTCCATATACAATATTTCTATTATTTTCATAACAGGATGTTGGATAGTCTAATGAATTAGTATAATGCTGATGCTAATGTTTTCCTATACCTATTAAGAAGGGCTAGCGTTACTCCTTATTCTGAGTGGCTAATCTACTTTAACATGCTTGATCCCTAGGCAATTGTGACTCTGTGCCAGAAATGCAGAACATAGCAAGTCTGTGTGCAGAACTGGCAGATCTACAGTTTTTCACCAAAAAAAGGAGACTGATCCAACTCCTGGTTAAGTCAATGGGATTTTTGCTTTTGATGTCAGTAGGAACAATAGCTATGACATCTCTTTGCCTGGATCTTTATTTATTCTCACTATTGTCAGAACTTCTGTTCCAGAAGACATGGAATCAGTGGTATAGACTGGCACAGATGGGCCAGTGCTCCAATCTAAACATTTTTACATCTAAAAGACACAGCAGTAAAAAGACTGCAGATAGTGATGCAGCTGTACTTAGGTAGCCATTCCTCAACTTTAGACAGAGGGTTTTTTTAAGCTTCCTTCATTGTTCAATATTTGTTTTATGATCATCAGGAAGGTAGTTGTGGAAGCCAGTAATGTTTCTCATGGGGACGCAGTCAGAACCATAACCCACTAATAAACATAAATTAGGGTATAACTCATGTTAACCTCACACTAGAAAGCAGAAAAAAACCCCAGAGAATGTATCTCTTGAAATAAACTTTAATAGCTATAAAAAGGACTGTAAAAAGGGAAATAATGTGTAATTGAAACAGCCTATGGATAACGTTTATTTGTGCTGGTAATATGAAATAGGTGTCAGGCACTGGAGAGAAAAAAAATTTTATGAAAAAATGAGATTTTCTGCTTCAAACTCATTAGCTGTCAGTGTGGAGCCTTAGTCTGTATAATATTTAAACACATGATAAAAAAAGAGTTTTTGGTACTGGAATGGTGAGAAGTGGTAGTAGGAGCAGGATCATAAAAATTCCAATAAATGGGTACTTTTTTGAAGTCTCTTTGCTCAAGTTAATGAGATTATTAATATGATGTATATCAGATTGCATTTTAAAGAGAAACAATTTTTAGATTTGTGGTTATAAAGAAGGACTTCTTTGGCAGTTCATACTTTCAAAAGGCAAAGACAAAGATTTGTGGATTGTAGGGAAGGCAGAGTTCAGGAGTTTTGAATGGCTCAATTTCGCAGTACTTTGCCTTGGACCAAGTATATTTTGTGCACTTGTGAGGCAATAGACAAAATGGAAAGTTTACCTTGTATATTGTGTTTTGATGGAATTGGAAGAGCAAATTGCTCTGCTTTTGGTTCATGGCAATGATCACCAAGCACAAGGATCCCTGAAGCAGTAAGGTATGTATGTTTTACTCTGGGTACTCCCATGTTCTGTTAGTGAATCCATTTCATTATGAGACAAAAAGACCTGTCTATGTAATTTGCACCTTAACAGGCTGGTTTATATCATGTTTTGTGTTTCTGCAGCACACCTCCATTCTCCATGCACGCACACACACCCACATACACACAGAGTTTTCCTTTGTTTATGAGGACCACAAAAGTCTACTGTTTCTACGTACATTGGCACAAAATTCTTACATTACAAAATTCACTAGAAAATAATGTGTGTAATTTGTTTGTGGATAATTTGGGGTATGTTGTTTTGTGAAAGACTAAATTACTGGCTTTGCAAAGTGAACTATGCAGAAATTACATCTCACAATCCCTCAGTTAGATGTTTCAACATTTTTTTTTCTTTGCTACATTAAAGAGAAGATAATTTATTATAGAATTGTTGTTCCACTACTAGCTTGGTGGAATTTTTCAGTGGAGGTGTTTGCACATAGGGTCAATCCATGTTTTTATAGCTGTCTCCTTGCTGCAGTTGCAAGAGGAGGATTTTGTAAATGTTGTGTACCTTTACCCGTTTAATTCTCATCAGATTGTCTCCATGCTGCAAAGCAGTCTTCCATACCACCTTATAAAGGTTTGTTACTTTGACTGCAAGACTGCTGTTCTGGATTGAAGACAAAATATCATGGTCGTGTTCGCTATTTGTCTTGTGCAGCTTACCTGATTAGTTGCTTTTAAAGTGAGTGTATTACAAATACTCATCCTTCAAGGCAAGTGAAAAGGGTAGCCTCTAATTTCAGTAGTGCCACTGGGAGCATATTTGACCTCGCACCTCCAATCCTGACATTGTTTAACCATATCCCACAACTAGTGAATTTCAATTATTTGTTCAGAGGAGCCATTCATAATTGCCTGGTGTAAGCCTGCCTTTACGATGCAAAGCAGAAAACAATGAAAATGCTACACTGGAGAATTAGAACAGCAGCACTTAAATGTATAAATTAAATGGGCCTCTTTTCACAGCTTTCTCTTTCTATTCTGAGAGGCCTCAGTCTGGTGACATCAAAGACAGGATTATGTGAGAAGATAAAAACTTGATCTAATGTCCATGTTTGAAGTCATGAAAGTCCTCTTCTCTCCAAGCCAAAATAACCCTCCTTATAACACAATGAGCTAGGGTCCAGGTGCAGGGGGGAAGGTTTCGGCAAGGCACTGGGGATATCTCAGAGAAGCCAAAGAGTTGTACATTAAGCCATAATCTTCCCAAATGTGCCAAAAGATTGTATGTAGGCTTTGGAAGCTTTGTCATGTCGATTAATTTGTTAAGTCTTTCTTTTCATTGAAGAATGCTATTATGCATGTGACTGGATTGGCCTTTAATGAGAGTTTAACCTGTTTCACCTACTTATAGGGAAATCTACATCACGATATATGAGGAAGAAACAGGGAATGCTAAAACACAATGTCATCCAAGAGTACACTGTGGTCATATGTTGTTATCGTCTGTGCATGTTACGATCCATTTCTGACATATCTGATACACTACCTACGGATTACAAAAGGATTTAGAACGTATGCAAAACGATGGGGTTTTTATACTTTGAAGCTTGTTCTTCTCAGTGAGGGAGTCTTCCTACATTCAAATACTCTCTTATGTGCTGAAATAATCTGTTGTGAGACTCTAAAAGCTGTCCGAGGCCAATGCAAATTTTCACCTTGTAAAGATGTACAGCTTCAGTGCTTCATACAGGAGATTTGTTTTAATGTGAGCATCACCAAAACACATGCCCTTAAAAGTTCTCGCTCTTAAAACAGTGAAACAACTATCATGGGCTTGGATAGTCTCTCAACAGGCTAAAGCAAGTGCCTCTGCCCAGCTTAAAATGCATGCCAATTGCTGTAAGATTTTATAAACATCAAAAACTAGTGAGAATTTTTGCCATTTGTACAATCTATGATCCTGCTATGTGGTCCCCTCTCTGCCTTGCATTTTCAGCCTATGACACATATTCACTAACAGAAGAAACATAGAGATAGCAGTCTTTCAGGTCATAACTATGGACAATTAGATGCAACAATACACTTGAAAAATAAGGTATTAATTTACCATATGTCTGATATTCTCCACAGCCTCCATTCCAGCACTGGACAATTGGTAATAATTTTATCATACTCAATTCTACTCCAGTGTTGGGAGAAGATTTCTCAGTGGTGTATTTACAATACCTTTAAAGTAATGTATCTGTTATAAATATTACTACTGTTTATTTACCTTATGTATATGCTTCCAGCCAAATCGCTATGGTTTTTTAGAAGTACTGGAGCAAGTATCTTTCACTCAATTTTAATTATTATGGCAAATGGAATACTATTATTCAACAATCTGATTTTATACTGGTTTTATATGTGTGATCCGTGTAGCTACATATCTTGATGGCTGTAAAGTAGTTTAATTTCTTGCTTTTATAGTTGTATCCAGGTACAAATAATTTCTAACTGCTCGTTCCCAAACTCCCTGCCTAGCTATATCTATTAACTTGTAAGGTCATTTCTCCTTGCTCCTACTGAGTTTAAGTCATTAAATGCATTCTGCCCTTTTGATTTGTAAAAGGTTTAGAATTGGATACTCTGGTGAAGGGAAAGCATTATTAGTTGCAAGATTCATGGAAGAGCCATTGGTAGCATCTTTGTTAAACTAGTCCCTGGCAGACAGGGTAGTTTTGAATGTTTCTTCATGATGCAGGACATACAAATCAGTGCTAATTCTATAGACAGGAAGCATATTAATTAGATTTCACCAGGATACATAAACCATTAGAATATGAGTTTTCCAACTGTCTTACTGCTCTGACATAAGACTTATGTCAAGTCAGTCTTACAGGTGGGTATTTTCTTCTGGTCTAGCTTTCAGGCAGCACAGTGATGCTAAAGTGATTGGATAAATACAAATAAAGGTTTTCATTACTTCGTGATGGTGGGAAGGCCCTCATAGAATATTTTCAAGATTTTAAAGGGGGAGCAACTTTAATCCTGCAAGAGGCCCTTGAGGCTTCGTTTGGCATTTGCAGCTCTGGGTGGTCCTGCTGAATCCTTTGTGGTCATTAGGGTCCCCCTAAGTATTTTGATGACAAAGCATTTCATGGAAATTCTTGGGATGAGGGCCTGCTAGAATATTTAACAAGCTCTCAGCATCCTTTACGGCTTCTATGCAACTTTCATCCCCCCATCTTCCTGTTTTTTGTCTCTGCTAGATACGGGAGCAGGAAAGGTTTGGTAAGCAAAATAATTGAGAATAAATAGGGACTTGCATAACCAAGAAAAATTGGGTAGTGCCCATGCTAGAGCTGAAAGCAGTTCGCTTAATCGGTTAGGTGCGAAACAACAAAAACCTGACATCCATCCATCTATCCACACTTGGGGCCAGACGCTGCCATCTGCCAGCATCAAGACCTCAAGGCACAGTGATGCAGTTCTTCCAAGGAGCCAAAGCTTCATGGCCCTTGGAAAAGGGATAATGCTAATTAGAAACTGGAGAGCTGAAAGGGATGAGGAAACCTGATTAGCTAGCTTAGCTCAGTAAGAAAACGAAAATATTTGGCTCAGATAAGGCTCAAAGGAAATAGGAAATTTGTCTGAATTCAGACTGCCTCTGAGATAATGCTGGGACCCAAAGCTTATTTTCATGAAAGGGCAAGTGGATTTTACTGCTTTCTTCCAAGGAGGACAGGTACCAGCAACTAACGCACAGTTTTATCAATGCAATGTGCTATTTCACAAACCTTGAGTTGTTTTCATCTGTGCATTTCTGGGAATTGAATTTAAAGGAAACTATCAAAATGAAAGGCTTTTCCCATGAAAGAGAAGAGGAGTTTGCAAGCCTCTGAACCAATATTTGTGAAGTATAGATACAGCCTCTGATTCTGCTACCAGTTACCTAAGCAAATTTGGGTTTTCTTTCTGTTCTACATCTACAAAATAAAACAGTAGTGCCTTTTTTCCTTCTACGTCTACCTTTGTTCAAGATCTAGCATGAAAAAAACCTTGATCTTGACTGGACCCCCTGATTTCCTGAGTGTATAGACTGGAAAAAAAATTTACTTCACTTCTCCTCTGACTTGCAAGTCCACAAGAAATGAAAATGTTATGGCTTTGCTTTTTTTTACCTATTCCTTTGCTATGGCGGTGCCTTTCACTAAGGAGATCCTGCAGTGTTTTCTTCATTTGGCCTGGTGGGCTAGAAAGTAGTGTTTCTATAAGCATAGCAACAGTATTGAAAAGTTTGGGAACCCATAGAGAAGTCTCTGAATGTCCTATCAAAGCAATTTAATCCTTTCTTTTCATTATATCCATCAGAAAGATTTGAATAGAAACCATGTGAATTTACCCTTCCTCTTAGCCTTCTGTGGCTACTGGGGGAATTATTATCCATACCATATTTGTATTACATATAAGTGCCCAAAATTTGTGTCTGCACAGCTTGTGCATCTTTCTCCATTAATAAGCCAGTTCATGCACAATTCTAATTCCTTTGACATGTCATTTGTATTATGCAGAATTTGCAAAATTACCTTCCAAAATTTTGATATCGAAGTATTACATTTCAGCAAACATTGGCTGCCTGAGGAACTTTCTCCATAAATTGCTGTCATTTTTGCATTAGATTCTCAGTGTAATTTTGGGTGTCTAAAATCTGATGTTTTCCTTCCAACAGCATTGTTGGAAAAAAAATGGAAGTGAAGGAAAAGTGAAATCATTTAAAGCAAATTCTGTTTGCTGACCCTGTAATATTTTTGGTAACACTTATCAATAAGAAAATGTGTCTCACAGACAACTAGGACGTTCCCACCTGCATGATGAAATTGATTTATTTCAGGCTGCATCGGTACAGGTTTCTTGACTTTAGTATTCCCTTTTTAATTAATGAAAAAGTGCCAGAGATTTTGTTTTCCTTGACTGAATCACATGACAGTAAACAGTGCTACAACGCTATGAATTAAAGAAAAGGCACATGACAATCCCAGGGCAGGTTGACACCACAATGAAAAAGTTCAGACTGAAAGGGCATATAAAATCTTTCCTATTGTTCAAATTAGTCAAATTCCACTCCCAGGAGAACAGGATGAAACCTTGGTAGAGGTGTTGCAGCTACCCTCTACACCCAAATTTTTGTGCTAGGAAGATATGCCCTAGCAGCCAGTAGTGACCCATCCCTTTTTGCCTTCTCCTGGCATGAATTCCAAAAGAATCCCCGCTCACCACTTCTGAGACTTCCTGAAATCTGCTGGTAGTCACAAGATGCCTCTCGAATCGCACCAAATCACTGCCACTAGTGTGGTCCCATTTTTCTTCATGGCCACATACATAGGGAGCAGTTGCAGGTGGCAATTTTGATTTTCAGCAAATCAGAGGAATGTAATTGAGTTCAGCAGTTTTCTGATTCCTGGCTGGGAGGAATGTCTGTTTGTGATGCTTCTCAAGCACAATTAAGAAAACTAATTCTGTTGATGGCAGGCTTAACTTCCCTATAAAAATTTTTCTCCCTGAATTATAGAGTACCAGTGGCTGAAAAAAATGGCATAACATCATAACATCTGTTAAGCTAGTATTTCTTCACAATGAAATAGAGAATTGATTACAAAAATTCATACTCCAGGAAAACTTAGGAGGAATTCACTGTCAAACTGGGAGAACATGGATGGTAGAACACTTTTGACTTTGGGATATGGAACTGGAGACATGATCAGAAATGAATAAAACTCATAGTGTTAAATAAAAAAGTACTGTGCAAGGGAAGGAAGAAATGGGTGTGACAATGAGAGTACCATATGTATGCTAAAGATGGTAGGAATCCATGAGAACTTTCAATTTCTTTCTTGGCCATCATTCATATTTCTGCACACTCAATGAGTTTTCTTCTCATTTGTTAGAAAAGGGAATCCTCTGAGTTGCTTGTATCCGGCAAGCCTCCTCAGATACCTTGGTTATAAGACCTAAAATGCATAAAGGTACATGTCATGTTACTTAATTTCATGTTATTTCCATGTATAGTCAGCCCTTGTGTGAGGTTCTAGTCCTCCTCTACTTGCACTGATGATTTGCCAGGCACCGTGATACCAAACTCTTTACTGAAGCTCTGTAAAATATTCACTCAATTGCACCACTTTTATTTTCACTAAAAATCAGTTACCAAGAAAAGCATCAAGCTATTCTGTCACAGCTTGCATTTGATGCATACAAGTTGCATTTACCCTATTTTATGCTTATATTTGTTATTCTTTCCTTCACGATTCCTCTTCCTTCAAAATAAAGTCAGTGTAACAGACTGATATTTTTCCAAATATTTTCCTTTCCCTTCTGTCTGGAAGTTTGCAAATGAAATACGCTGATGACACAGAGATGCATTTTCAAAGCAGAAAATATATTGACATGTAAAATCTGGAGCAATATGCATTTTGACCCCTAATTTTAAGCCCATGTTTTTAACCTGTTTGTTTGTTTGTTATTGTGTTTGTTCTTAGCACTGGAGTTGGTGAGTAAACTGGGGCATTTGCAGTTTTTAAAAAAATCTTGTAAACAGATCTAATGTACAGATACCAGAGGCTCCGTAAGGATCTCAATTCACCTGTTATCTCTTTCACTGGTGCAACTGGTGTGACTTAATTTTGAAGATGTATCATATTCATCCTTTTATGGTTTTGTCTTTACCTCTGTTGCAAATACTTGAAGAAGGTGCAACAAATTGATTCTCTTTCTAGGTCTCATCCCAAAAATCCTATTCAGCTTTAAAAATTGTATATTGTAATAATCAGCCAGCAATGTATCATTAAATTGCATTTTCTTCTAAGCTCACATGTACCAGGAAAGATTTTTATAAGCAATCAGTAACAATCAGTTAAATGAGATGTAAGCACCTGCCAGTTACAGCCATACATTTTATTAAGCATATGAAGTATCACAATAATTTGCATATTTACTAATCTGTTATGGTTCAAATTCATACCAACCACAGTTAAAAGACCACATGGGGATTAAGAAAACGCTAATTTCAAGCCTTAGGAGAGGATAAATCCGAATCACATATCCCACATAAAACAACATGTTAATAAAACACAAATGGCTACTACAATGACATTACTAAGTTCTCTTACACTTTTCCCAGCAAATTATCATTTTCCAGTAGCAGTTCTATGGTGCAAGCAGTACATGAAAATACATTTTTCTCCTTTCTTTCTGCATTTTTATCCAGAATTAATTGAGTTTCAGCTTGTTCAGATCATCATGAAAGGAAGACCTGATCCACACTGGGAGTATGTTGTATAGTACATGGTGTTAAAAACCTTTTTTTGTTAAATTGAAGACTGATAATGAATAAAAATTAGCAGGTCTTAGCAGTAAAAGAACCTAATAAATTTATCCACTGGGTAACACTGATGTTCATCCAAAAACCTATCTTTTGACAGTAAGGGGCAGTGATTAGTTAATAAAGAATATCAAGTTGTTTTTACTTTTTAAATCTCTGCTTTAAGGTGACTCTCTGGTTTAAGAAGCGGCACACGCCTGGTCCCTATGGCTGTTCAAAAGGCTGTTAATGTCTATTGTCCATGGATTATTTTAATGAGTGATATATAATGCAGTGTGGGCTTACACCTTTCTCCCAGGTGTTTTGCCTTAAAAACAGACTTTTTTATCTTGTTGAAAATGAATACTTCTCCCAGTGTAGATTAAGCATCCATGTGAAGTCCAGAGAAATATTACAAGATTCTGTGGTATATTGATGTCAAATGCATTAAGACTTTTATTTTAAAGCTCTGTGAAGCTCAGCATCAGAATTATTTTTTTTCATGTGTCGGAATTGTATTATTTTCTCCTTCAAAAAGCAGTTTCTTTTCACTGATCCTATAAGCAGAGTAGGAGGTATAGACAAGTAATACACTGACACATCTGTCAATGCATAGACCAGCATGGATGCCTCAGACATGCATGGCATAGACATACCCAGTATGATAATGCCAGGATGCAGACATTTGGAGTTGCATCTCCATCTTAGAGAAGATTCAAATCCATATCTCTACTCAGTCTACTCTATCAGTTATGCTGGCATGGTATAAAAAGGTCTGTCTCTCATGCTGAAACTTTCTAATTGTTAAAATTGATTTCACCAGAAAATAAGTAAATTAATCCAGTCAGTGGGGCACTCTCTTTGCCACAGGGAAGTATTTTCTTATAGTATTTTTCATATAAAACATGTGCAGTTAGCCTCTGAAGTCTGGATTCTTTGCATCTGCATCTCTGCATGCATCCATAATGTCTACTCTCATGTATCATACACTGAAATAACTTTAAAGAATTGCTTTGATTTAGGACGCTTGGCTAGAAATAGAAGTCACAAACCCCAGTCCCCTCTCTGATTAAGAACAATTGTCATAGGTCAGCCCAAATGTTCATCTATCCCAGTGTACAGTTTCCAACAGTATGCAAACAACAGCTGCTCTAGAAAGAGCAGGACAGGAAAAGCATGTAATACTTTCAGAAATATATTACTAGCATAGCAAATCTGAGCAAGAGGTAGCAACTTTTCATGGAATGACCCTCAGTGGATTTAACTTGCACAAATGTTCCAGTTGTTCTTCCAACCCGTGTCCAATTTTAACACCCTCAACATCCTGCAACAATGAATTGCAGTATATAATTTTGTGCTGCGTGAAGTATCCCTGCTTTCAGTTTGCTTTGAACCCTTTTGACGACTCCCATTTCTGCTATTAAGAGAAAGAATGAGCAAGGTGCCTCAGTGACCTTCTCTAGGTCTCTCATGGTTTTGTAAATTCGTGTCATACATCTCAGTACATCCTTGCTTTCCATGCTGAAGAGTCTTAGACTGTTGAATTGCTGCTTGTACAGAAGATATACATTTAATTATCCCATCTGATTCTCTCTGTATCCTGCCAGTTTTAACATATCTGTTTTCAGGTTGTGAGGAACCTGCAGAACTTCCTGATGCATTACGGTTTATTTAGGATGTAAACCAGAACATACTGTTTTCTGTTGTGTTCTCTGTTCCTTTACTACTAATTTTGCCTTTTTCACAGCTAATGAGTATTAAGCCAGTATTTTCATAGAGCTGTCTACAATAACTTCATAAGAATCCTAAGTTCAGGACTTCTTGTTATGTATATAAATTCAGGATTATTTTCCCCATGCATACCAGGTTGCATATATTAACAATGAATTTCACTTTACATCTTATTATCCTATAACTCAGTGTGGATATCTTTTGGCAACTCCCAATTTGTCAGCTATTCTTTTTTATTAGTCTGAGTTATATAATATTAGCAAACATTTGTCACTTCCCTGTCCATAACTCACCTTTTACATACCACAATTATGAATTTCTGGGACATTCAACACCAGTCTGTATGGTGCTCTGCTGTGAAGATTTGCCATTTATTCCTATCCTTCCTTCCCTCTCTTCATCTATTATGTGTTTTCTCCAATGGCTGTAGGACTCTGCCTTTGGAGAAAAGCACCCAGGGCCTGTGGCTTATTTGGCACTTCATGAAGCTTACATTTGTTGTTGCAATGTAACAGCATAACTTCACCAAAAAATGTAACTCTTCTTCATGTGCTGTTTTTCAGCTGGCCGGTTTTGGTACAGGGAAGTGAATGTGAATCCTTTTGAGGTGAAGTGGTCTTGAGCTTAGATTTCCTTCAGAGGCTCAGAGAAGAGCACTCTAACCATTAGGAGAGCCTACATGGGCAGTGCCAGTGACCACATTGTATGAGCAACGAGGGAAGACCACTGATTCTTTAAACAAATGAGCAACATACTTAAATATGTATGGGTCCTGTAGGCACTAAGGTTTGGTATTTACCATGTAGATGTCTAAAATTATATCTTATGTTAATCTAACCATATGTTCAGCAAAACTTCAGAAGCTGAGGTGGAACTTTACTTTCAAAACTATTACAGATTTCAAGTGCTTACAGGGACGACTATATCTTAAAATAGGCTTTATCGATAATGATTTAAAATAAAGTCTTACAATAAAAGGGAAAATCTGATCCCGCAAGCAGCAGCAAAATTCAAAGTGATTTGCCAGATCAGTTTCTGGTTGGAGGGACTTCAGGACTGCATCAATGGAGCTCAGGCTTTCAATTGTACCACTGGTAGTTACGTTGCAGCAGGTATCACTGCAGTCAGAATATATCCACTGAAACACTGCTGTTATATTTCAGACCATAAAACAGATTAATTCTACAAGTTTTGCTGCATTTACTTTTCTTTCTTGACTTGCCTGCCCTATGGACTCGTAATACACAAAGTGATGCCTCAGTTAGGAATAGTTTGCCATAGGTAGAAACAATAATCACTACAAGAGCTAACCCCAGTGAATCAGAAGTGTACTGGGGTGGCATCAGTGCCTTTTCTTAGGCCTCCATTCTTCTAACACTAACTTTTGCTTCACTACCTTTGGCAGTCTAATGATACGAAGATTAAGCTTGCTTGTCCTGCTTGCATCTGTTTATTCGGTTTACAACCATCCTGCCTGCACCCACTCAGTAAAGCCTCATCTGCCTTTTCTGTGCAGGACACATATGTGCTTTAATCTGAAGGCAAGCGGCTTCTGCATGAGGTGTACTGGTATAGCAGACAGACAAAATCTTGTCCTTAGCACAGGTCTGTTTTCCTATTTGATTTGTCAAGCGAAAAATCTTACCCTTTACCAGGGTGAAATCTTACTCTTCACCTTTTCTGCTTGGAGGAAAGGGTACTATTTCATTTCTCTGCATCTTGTACCATCATCTGTTTTTAAGCAGCATTGGGATTGGTTTTGTTTATATATTCCGATTATCGGTTGTTGATGCAAAATTTGTGTAACGTTGCAAAGGCTATGTTTAGAGATGGAGACCTTAGAAATAAAGAATATTTCATATTCTCGTATAAACGAGTTAGAAAATATTTCCCAATTAGTTAATTCTCCCTTTCCCTCTGGCAGTCTGAAATTATCATTTCTAACACTCCATGATTTTCCTTGCACGAGCTACGGGGAAGGGCACCGTCTTTTGGTCATACAAAGTGCAGGCAGCTGCCTTGGGAGTTACTCTAAACCCTCTGGGCGAGTGACCCGTGGCCTAGACTCCCAGCTCGCCTAAGATGCCGCGGATGAGAAAAGCCTATGGCAAACACCGCGTATTTACCCCGGAAATCGCTGCCTGAGCCGCCACCCCCCGGAGTGTCACACCCCCCCCCCCAGGCGCTGGGTGAGGGTCGGACCTTCAGCCCCACCTCGGCTACAGCCAGCCACCTTCTCCTGTCGCGATACCCCCTGCGCCGGGCGCCCTGCCCCGGCTGCCGGGCTCTGTCGCGACACTTGCCCCGGCTGCCCGGCCGCCGCCCGCTCCCTGCCCGGTGCCGCCGGGTGCTTGCCGGACCGGCGTCCTTACACCAAATAAAGTTTTCCAGCCGTGAAATTTGGAAGGTTATCCAGAATCCTAAAACTGCCCAGAATCCTCTAAATAATTCCCAGGAGGATTACCTCTTCTGCTCGGGATTTCCCATTTCTCTTGCCCCTTAAACCGATGTGAAGGGAAAACTCAGCTCCCCTAAAATGCTTTGGCGCCCTAGACAGCAGCCACATCGAGAGTGGTGGAATATTATAAAAATATCGAGCTATCATAGAACTAGTGCTATTCGCGATTTATTTGGGGGACTGCTTTCTTTATAAGCAACTAGTTTTTAGTAGCAGAAATATTGACTTGGCTCCCTGTCTAAAATGGAAGACACTGGAGTAAAGAAAATGTGAAGCACTTTTTTTCTTTTCTTTTCTTCTTCCCCCCCCCCCCCCCCCCCCCCCCCCCCCCCTTTTCTTTTGGATATCTGGTTACTGTTTGGTTTGTCTGGAGGCAAAACTTTCGAGGCAATTCCCCTTCCAGTCCTATTTCCAAACCGTGATACCGATCCGTGCCTCACTAGCATAACATTATTCATACTACTTTTTCAGCGCTAGGAATGTTATAATTTTAGAAGTTAAAGTGTAACACACACACACACACCCTAGAGCAGAGGGAACAACTGAAAATTCAACAGTTCCAGTTGAATTTCAAGTGGTCGAGCAGACGCCACAAGTGTGCCTGGGGAAAACTTTGGGTATCCGGCAGCCGAGGCCAAACAAGTTTGTTTTACCTA
This sequence comes from Alca torda, assembly GCA_008658365.1. Lineage (NCBI taxonomy): Eukaryota > Metazoa > Chordata > Aves > Charadriiformes > Alcidae > Alca > Alca torda. The sequence goes on along the minus strand of CM018101.1, from coordinate 41,175,926 downwards.
GCGGTATCTTCTCCGGCTGGAGGGCCACCAAGACGGAGCAGTCTGAGTCAGGAGCTCCGTCCCAGTCCCAGGGGCTGGGACTGCCACCCGGCGCCTCCAGGCTCGGCAGGTCCATCGGCATCAGGCGGGTAAATCCCAGACAGCGGCTGTGATCCAGAGTTCCCTTTTCTCCCATTGCTCTGCCGCCAAGGAAACTTTGGGGTACTTCTGTCAGTTGGGGGGCGGGGGGGGGGGGGTGGAGCGCGGCGGAGTGCGAACCTACTCTACGAGCACGCTTTTCTTAACCCTTGTGAAAGGCGACTATTTTAAAGATCAGCACCAGCAGAAGCAAATGAATAGATGGGCTTTAATGAGCATTGATGTACAGCAGGGCAGACAGGGTACGGCAGCAATCACTCACAAACCAGCCGGGACTCATCAGCCAGTGCGTCGCTCTCTGGCTTCTGATCCCTCTGCTTCACACAGACCCCTCGTCTGGTGGAAGGTTGTTTTCAGTAAAGTGCTTTTCCCGAATAATTTTTTTAACCGTTTTTCTGTTGGCTTCCCCCCCCCTCCCACCACCCCACCACCCCCACCACCCCACCCCCACCCCCGCAGATTTTAGTGTTCACACTCACGTGGAAGAAACGCCAAGCAACACATGCAAAATAGCGGTATCCGGGAGCGGCGAAAGGTGATGTGAAAAGTACAATCTAGGAATCGCCGGGCTGGTTTTATTTTAATGTGAAACTAGGGAAATCGGACACTCGATCACAGCTTGAGAGGCCAGGTCACACTTCAGTCCCTCCTAAGGGTACTGCCCTCCGATGTGAAATGTTGGGGTGGACTGTAAAAGTGTGAGGGGGAAGGACAAGTGATCGCTAGTTAAAGGAGCCCTTCGCCGTCAGTGCCGTTGTCATTTAAATTAACACTAATTATCGAACTATTTAAACCTTACTCTTTAAACAGCGAGCATTACACGTCCTGAGGCCCCGCAGCTCGCGGGGGTCCAAGCTAACAGCTTTGCTCGCCTCTGTGGGCAGCAAGATCTACAGGACGGCGGGGCAGAAGTTTCCCGTCCCTCGGGGCAGAAGCAGAGTTCAGAGGGGGTTTTACCCCCCCGGCCGCCGGCAGACTGCAGCCCCTCTCCCACCGGGTCCCGGGTTCCGTGGGACCCCCGGGTCGGCCGTCCCGGGCGGGGGGCTCGGCGGGGAGCCCGGGGTGCGGGGCCGCGCCGTGGCGCAGGCTGTCGGGGTGGCGGGGAGACCTCCCCTGCCGGCCCCGTCCTCCGAGACAGCCCCTTTGGCCCCGGCTGTGACTTTTCATATCACCTCTCCGCCACTAACGATATTTAACGACGATAAAAGCTCTTACCTGCGACCCGGCTCTCAAATAATCTGATTGTACACGACACAAACACAGACACCAGCAGGGCTATAGTCATGAGATCGATCGGGTTTCCGTGCCGCACGCGTGCCTTGGACCCCCGCATCCTCTCCCCTGGGAGCCTGGGGGCCTCTCTCCCCCCGACCCCCTGCCCTTTAGGAGTGCACCAGGACGGAGTGGAGGGAGCCCTTCCCCTCGGGGCCCGCGTTGCTCCCGGTCTGTTCCAGCAGCGAAGCGGCGGCCGGGGAAGCGGCTGGGCAGATCTGCGAGGCGGCGACCGTCAGAGCGGGGATGGCCGAGGCAGCGGGCATCGCCGGCGCCGGCTTGATGGGCACCGGGACGGCGGGCATGGTCTGTGCCGGCGGGTGGCAGAGCGCCTTCACGGGCACTCCGAAGGGTCCGTAGTCGGGGGACACGGGCACGCCGGCCACGGAGTCCATCACCCCCACGTGCGGCCACATGGAGCTCACCACGCTGCTGAGTTGGCTGGGCACCGGGTAGCCCAGGTGGTGCATCACCGAGGCCAACGGCAGCCCGCCGGCCTGCAGCACGCCCTTGTAATCTCTGCCGATGATGTTCTCGATGGCGAAGGGATGCTTGAAGCCCGAGGGCTGGCTGCTCCCATAGGGCGAGAACTGCGGCAGCCTCCCCACGGCGGCAGCGGCCGCGGCGGCGGCCACGGCCGCCTCGGGGCCCGCCAGCCCCGGCACCTTGCCCGGTGGAGGCGGCGGCGGCGGCGGCGGCGGCGGATGCGGGTGGAAGTAGTGCACCATGTGCGGGGCGGGCGCCGGGGGCTTGCCGGGGCCGCCACCGCCCACCCCGCCGCCCGCCGCGCCGCCGCCGGGCAGGTGATGCTCGGGGCGCACGACCTTGAAGCGCTTGCGGCGGCGGAGGAAGCTGCCGTTTTCAAACATGTCCCCGCAGTCCGGGTGCAGCGCCCAGAAGCTGCCCTTGCCCGGCTGGTCGGGGCGGCGCGGGATCTTGATGAAGCAGTCGTTGAAGGAGAGGTTGTGGCGGAGGGAGTTCTGCCAGCGCTGCGTGTGCTCCCGGTAGTAGGGGAACCGCTCCATGATGAACTTGTAGATGTCGCTCAGGGGCAGCATCTTCTCGGCCGAGTGCTGGATGGCCATGGCCGTCAGGGAGATGTAGGAGTAGGGCGGCTTCTGGTCGCTGTACGAGCTCTTCCCCGGCCTGGGCATCGCTGCCCCGCCGCAGCCCTCCCGCGACCGCACCGCCCCGCCGCGCCGGGCTCCGCTCTGCCCCGCGCAGAGCGGGCTGGGGATGCCGGGGACGGCGCTGCCCTGCCCCGCCGCCGCCTCTACATCCTGGGCGCCACCCGCCCGGCCCACGCGCGATCGCGACCGCCCCGCGGCCCGCCGGCTGGCTCCGCGCACGGCTCCCACGGGCAGCCTCCCCCCGCGGGATGCGCTTGTCTCGCCGCCCCGCCGCTCGCCGGCGGGGCAGCTGCCACCCAGGCCGCGGGGCCTCGGGGGGGACACACGGGGCAGACACGGGTCCTGGCCCCCGCTGGCGTCCCCGCTTTCGTCCTGGAGGCCGCCGAGTCTCCGGGGCTTCCCCGCTGCCGCCCGGCACGGTCTGCTGGAGTGGATCCTCCGCACGCAGCAAGGGCTCGGGAAGTTACCCCGGTCCCCTGCAGAGACGGGGAGGAAGCAAATAAAAACGCCCCTCTCACCGCTCAGTCCGGCGTCCGCTTAAAAGTTTGCGGCGGGCGCAGGCGAGCGCCGGGAGCCGGAGGGGAGAGGAGGCGAGCGGGGCGGCGGCCGCCGTGGCTGTGGCGGGTCTGGGCGCTCCGGAGCGGTTTTGTAATGATGCCCGAGCCGGGAGACTCCCGCAGCTCCCGCTCTCTTGCTATCACATGACAGCGGCTGGGGGACTTGGCGCCTCATGAAAAAGGAGCGAGAAGCGGCTCCCCGGCTCCCCTCTCACTCACACCTCCTCAGCAGGGCGAGGTGGAGCCAGGGGGCTGAGG